>CM076577.1:540024523-540691371 GCA_034641835.2 Pinus albicaulis
AGAAACATCTGGTTTATTTTTTCAGGGGATATGTGATAATAATGTTTCCATTCTGAGCCACCATTTATCTGGTTATAGGATCATATTGCTTCTGACACTAGGCAAGTAGATTAGGAAAAGGACGAGTTTGTGGGAATGCAAAAAAAGGAAATATGGATTCCCAAAACTTGATAGGGTCCTGGTTATCTATGTGGTTCTGTTTTAGCCACAGGTGTAGCTCATAGAAGTCAAATTCACAATGGCAGTCTGTGACTTTGAAAAATGCCTTGACTAGGGGTATGAGGCCGAGGTTAATATGTGGCGTTGCAGTAGGGATGTATTTTGCAACTAGTTTGGAAACCTCTAGGATGACTTCAGCAATTGGATTGACAACCTGCACCTCCTCTGTCACATATTTCTTGTTTTTACCCTTAGGAGTCATTTGTTTTTTGGTTTTGGACTTTTGTGCCATGTTTGATAGGGTATGGACTGGAAAAAATATTTGAAGATCGGGTTTGAGAAAAGATGAAAGGGATTTCAGAATAGGGAGAGTGGTCACAGATGCTAACACTTGAGATGGAATGCAGAGGTGATAAAATGAATGGAGAACGTAAAGTGATATCAGGTTCTCTAGAAATAGATTTATAGGGTGTGATATAGGATTTAACGGTTTGCAGATAACAGTCTGGATATGAATATAGGGGTTAACAGATATGATGTGGATTAATGCATAACAGGATGATTAATGGTCTAGGAGAAAGTTCAGTGGCCAACTAGGGGATCAAACGGCTATGAGTGGAATGTTGGCAGCTAACAATCTAGTGACGTGGAGGAATGTGATTGGACAATGGACCAACGGTTATGGCACAGGAAGGGATTTACATTGGCTAAGAACGTGAGAGGAAATGGTCATCGGGTGTGGGAGGAATGGTCGTCAGGCGTTGAAAAACTAGAGGTGGATGTCGGGGGGGGGTACCTCCTGGTTTCTAGTTTTGGGCAGAGGGGGTGTGAAGTGTTGTGTTTCTACCATGTTGCACATCTGGGTGGCCATTAAAACCACATTTCAGACCCCCCCCCCCCTCCTCGCATTAACGAGAAATGGTCCCGGGGGGGGGGGTGATGTCATTCTCTGCTATAGATCTTGAGCGGGCTCCAAATATGCCGTTGAAAACTACTAGCACTTTATACTGAGTTGATTTGACCTTTTGTTGCATAGTGACTTTATAATAAATTCAATAAGTGCTTATGTATATAAAATTCAAAAAATGAAAATTAAACCCCCTTTTGAAGGTTTTAACATCATAAATTAAAATTTTAATATCTTCGATTTATTTGGTGCATTTAAACAGACAACCATTATTTTATTCTAAAGCATTCACACATTTTTTTTATTTCGTGCTTCCCTAACATTTTTTATTTTTTATTTTTTATTTAGAGCAAACTACTCTAACATTTTATTCTTGCATGGATGTGCATAAAATTATATTTTTCCTAACATTTTTTAATTTTTTTCTTTTTCATCCATGTTCTAACTTATCATTTTATTTTTATTTTTCAAACTACCATGCTAACTTATCAAAACAAATAATTTTATGAAATTGGCTCTAGCTGGGGACTGCTTCCTCCTATGGGCTATAGAGAACAAGTAGTTCCATGTGCCTTCACCTAAGGCTATGGAGTCTTTGTTGTAGAAAACAAGAAAAATTGAATGGTAAAAGAAAATGATAATGTACAATGATGTTGTAGGAGCTCCTTCAGTACTGGATATAATGTTTCAAAAATATGCCATTGACAGGCAGTGTTGAGAAATTTTCTTCCAAATTATAAAGAAAAAATTTGTTTTTTCCCTTTACCTCTACAATGCTAAGTGGCCCAAACCATAAGTTTTCAAACTTTCCATGTTTTGCTTTATCTTCTCTCCTAGCATCCCATCTTCAGACTAAATCTCCTTCTCTAAAATATCTTTCCCTTAACTTTCTGTCAAAAATAGTCTTCATCTTATTCTGATATTTCCTTAGTTTATATTGAATATGATATTTGTTTTCATTTAATTCAATAATCGGATTTATTCTTCTATGGAAACACTAGTAAATTTGGCCCAATTTCCGACGGCCAATTTGTCGCTTTTCTGACACCTAGTCGTCGCAAGAGTGACAGTTTGAGGCACTTCAAAGCGTGGTTAGCCATAACGTCAGTCTTTCAACGCTTCCATAAAGCGTCGGTATTGCGACACTTGTTCCGAAGTTTTGAAAAAGCTTCGCAATACCGATGCTTATGAAGTGTCTCACTAGCGATGCTTGTGAAGTGTCGCAATACCGACGTTATGGCTAACGACGCTTCTAAAGTGTCGCAATACCAACGCTCGTATAGTGTCGGAAGACCGAAATTATGGCTAACCATGCTTTGAAGTGTCGCAATACCGACATTGAGCAGAAGTCGCTCTTCCGATGCTAGTGGTGTCGCTCTTCTAACATTTGGAAACGTCGCTTTTGGGAACGTCGCTCTTCCGACGTTGGCAAACGTCACTTTTCCGACAGCATATTAATTTTTTTTTTTAAATGTAATGTCGGTCTTCCGACGCTTACGAAGACTGACGCTTATAGTGTGTCAGAAGAGCGACAACGGGTTCAATTTTTTTTTTTTTAAATGAAAATATTCTGAATGCCCGTTAGCAGATGTTGCTGGGAGGGCTTGTCTCACATCATCAATAATTTTATTCCGTTGCAAATCTTGAATAGGGCTTAGATCTACATTCGCAAACTACATCGCTTGAGCGATGGTAGGTTAAATTTTTATAAAAAAAATGAAATAGCCCACGGTCATTGCAGTATGGGTTATTCGATAAACGAAAACAGGGATTTGAAACTGTAATGAATTAACTTGCAATGTCTCTAGAATATGAAAAGAGTGAAGTAAATGCAGGTTTCTTTTATTCAAATGCAGAGCAGAGGGAGAAAATGGTTTTAGCAAAAAGAAGACAAGTAGATGAGAAAATTAAAAATATCATTAACCTGAAGAAGAAATTTTGTGATGGCACTGACAACAATTTTGTTGTGATCAATCAAAAGGGAATAGATCCTATGTCACTCGATCTTCTTGCAAGAGAAGGGATTGTAGCTTTGAGGAGAGCGAAGAGGCGCAATATGGAGATATTGATTTTAGCTTGCGGTGGGGAGGAGTTGAAGCCTTTGCTGATGCGCTTTTGGTTATGCCCAAGACTCTGGCAAACAATTCTGGACTAGATACTCAAAACATCTTGGTTTGACTACAGGTGGAGCATGACAAAGGCAATATTGTTGGTTTAAATCATCATACAGGAGAACCGATGGACCCATACTTGGAGGGAATTTTCGACAACTACTCTGTCAAGCACCAGATTATAAATTCTGGCCCTGTAATTGCATCGCAACTACTTCTCGTGGATGAGGTCATCCGTGCTGGAACAACATAGCGTGGTCGATGCATGAATTGGACCAGCGTTGAGAACCGCAATCTGAAACCAAGGAGGATTGTAAATTGGTGAGAGTTGTTCAACTGTGGAGCGATGGAACCCTGAAGGCAAGGAGTGGAACCGCGATCATTGAACAGTAAAGGTGGTTTTTAAATCCAAACTTGGCAGTATCGCGCGAGGTCGAAGGTGGTGAGTTGTTTTTATAAAAACAACGCGATATACTCCAGCGATGGACACGTGTAATTTAGCGATTTTGTGATACCATCTATATCGCGCGCATTTGGAGAATTAACCTCCGCGTAGCTGGGTCGCGCGAATACCCTCAGATGATGGAGTGGTAGTACGATAGCCTTCCAGCCAAGGATGGAGGTGACGATTAATGAAAGGGTATGTTAAATGCATTGCGGGGTCTAATCAACAGTTGGTTATGTGTGTTATGAACGGCATTATTATGTTATGAATTGGATTCGTAACCAAAGAATAGTTAACATATAGGTGTATATATACATAGTGGGCGAAAGCATAGGTGATAAAAGGGGGAGCCTTGTTGTAAGTGGATATAAGTGCATGGGCCTATGGTAACAAATGAACTTTATAATAAAGCTCATTTGATCACCATTATGAAATGAACCTTCATGAAATTCGGATCTTATTAAAAAGGCATGCTATACGAAATGAGGGTTTTATAACCTAAGAAGGAAAGTGAATTAGTTCTGCACAGTATTGAAATTGCCAATCAAGATTATTGTGAATTTCCAGACTTTGGTTTGGAGGTTTATTAAATTTGCCAGTTCAAGAAATGAGAACGGGTTGACTTTGCCCAGATTGTGAAATTGATTGGGCAATAAAGTTTTGAAAAACCAGGACTGTGGGTCTTACCTCCATCAGGTTCCAACAACCAAGAACCAAATACAGTATCTTTGGTAGCAACGGATATTTGTTAGTTACACACATTTCATCCCCTAGCAAAAGCTCGTAAGATTAATGTCATATTCACAGCTAATATTTTTGCAGTCCTTGAGAAAGAATTTGATGAATTAGTGACCAGGACTGGTAGCGACAATTGGACCATGGTTGGAAGGAATTACTACCTTTATGTCAAATGCAAGATATTAAAATACAAATTCCAATTCAACCCAAGCCTAGCATTTTTACAGTCTTGATGGGTGACACTGCCTCTGTTACACAGTTGATACTGTATGTAACTGTTGTTACAGGCCTTCTAAGTGCTATAGTAAGAAAAAAAAGATTCCTATTTGTGCAACCCTTTGACATCTCATGTCTCTTTAAAGGCTACAAAGATAAAACCAGGCATTCAAATGCAATCTGCATACAAGGAATATTTCTTCAACATGGAGGCTGCTCCTCAGAAAAGGAGAGAAATCCATAAATCTAGGAACCATGAGGCAGTGGGAGATTCGTCACGTCCTCTGTTAGAAAAGGTAGATACCTTTCCTTTCCCCAGAAAACATGTGGGTGAGGAATGTGTATGCATGTCTTCATTTGAAGACAGATTAAATCGTTCAATTGAGGAAACTGAGAGTTGTCATTGTTCTGTTGCTAGTAGTAGTAGTAGCTATATGTAAAATGATATTTTGTGTTCAAATCAAAAGCATTCATCACAACCTATAGTATATAGCTCTTTCGATGATGCTATGTCTTCATGTGAATGTCCAAACCGGAGGCAAGATAAATATTTGACTGAAGAGAAAGGAGCAGCAAAAGTACATAAATTATAACTTCATGCATATCACTCTGCAATGAGAGCTTTGTATGCATCTGGACATATAACTTGGGAGCAAGAAACCTTGGTTGCTCCTACGATTGTGAATTCTACTGAAAAATATTGTTGTGCTTGTGGGCATTGACTACAGAGGGTGGATTTGAGTGTTTTTCACTGGTGTAGTTTTATGTGACCATTCATCTCCTCTTTGATGGTTCCTTTTTCTCTTTGTATATGTATATTTTTTAATAGCTGCCTTTTTCTGGTGGCAAGTAGTTTCCTTAGTGCGGACTTCGTATTTTTTCTTTAAGCTAGCAAAATTATACGTTTAATAGTATACAGTATGAATTACAAGCAGTTCAAACTGTTATCTGCTTCCATGGGAAACAGATCAGTAGTGAATTCAAAATATATCAGATCTGGTTGTACACCATCAATCAAATCACTTGTATCAATATGGGCATCAATAACATATAGATAGCTACAACCTTCATTGTCATACCTAAATAGTAGTAATTTAGAAAAGAAAAGAAAAGCAGTGGCAGTAAGAAATAGGTGCATTCAGTTAGAGAACCATTTATGATGAAGAAATAGGAAAACAGAATTTAATACAAGATAAAAATTTACCTTTCTCCTCTTTTATTTGTTTCTTGATCATTTAAGACCTCTCCAATGTATTCACAAATGAATGTCCCACGTGAAATTTATTGTGCAGCTCTAACTGCCTAGCCCTAAAATCAGACAGGAAGACAGACCAAAACATTGAAACAGAATTGGGGTCTTGTTGCACCTTGGTTTATTGATAATTTTGAAACCAAGCTTTTTCTTTTTGAAAAAATGCATCTGACATTAACAAGTGAAGTTATTTACTTTCTAGACCATGATTACATTTCAATAATGCTCCTAATGCACTACCAATACTAGAACTTCAATAAAAGAAAAATAACACCTTATGCTTTTTGTTATATACTTCAATTCTGACTTAAACTCCCTTCTGTAGCACCCGGTTTAGGCATTCTTTATTACAGCTGCACATAGAGTTGCATTCATATACCAAGAACCCTTCCTGGATAAAAATAGACATTAAAGTCAGAAAATATAGGCTAACCACTAGAACTACGATGCTAAACCTTAGCAGTGAAGTCATTACATTACTGACGTTCACTACACATACTGACAAGAACTAAAACACAGTGAGAAACAAGAAATTTCCGTGGCTTTTCCATGTTTCGGGCACTCTGATGTCAGTTCCCAGTACAACACAATTGAAGGACAACTACAGTGGCCAAATTATGGTAAAAAAATGACAACAGTATGCACAATTATTTGCATATCATCTGAGAGGCCCTCAAATAACCCATAAAGTTGTATGCAAGAGGAACAGTACAGGACAACTCATAATGAAGTTTGTAACTTTGTTGTTAAGAATGGCCACAGATAGATAAACATACATTTTATCATAAAATAATATTAGATTGACAGAATTTTCACTTTACAAATCTGTTCTGTAAACATAGCCTCATGGGGCGAATTCGTAGAAAGAGGATTTGTTGATGGAGAAGTAGGAGTGATAAGTTGGAGGGGAAGGGTAGGTATAAACTGAAGTTAAGAATTGATTTCAGAAATTGATGGGAATGCTGATGGATTAAGGGTAGCAGATGCTGATTCTAATGATTCTAAATATGCCAAAGACAATGGAGGGCACTTCAGGTAGGCATACCCCACAGGATGCTTACCTTATATGTGTGTGTGTTTGAACTTTGAACTTTGAAACAATTTTCTTTTATATTATACTAAAAACATAAAGATCCAAAAATAAAAGGGAGCCTCAACCTTTTCATGAGGCCAAAGTATGCCCTAGGAGATATATTCTTCACATCATTAAGCAACCAAAAATTTCTTAGCTCTAATTTCAGAAAATCCCTTTTCAAAATCTAAGTTTTATAAGCTATCAATAGTACCAAGAAATGCATCAAAAACTTACTTATAATGTATCATCCAAAGTGAATACAATACTAAGAAGTGTATATAATGCCAAAGGCTTACAAATGGCTCAAAACTAAATATTTGCAATCACTAAGAAATGATCTGTGAAAAATAGGAAGGCCATGTTGGCTCCCATTTTGAGTGCATATTTTGTGTAAACTTGTAAAATCCACCATCAGTTCACCATTAAATTCACCAATCCTTGAGATTCATCAAAATTAGAATTCTTTCGAAATAAATGAGGTCGAATGCAGTGACTAAACCTATAGATAGTCCAAGCCTTCCCCAACAGGACACAACTGCCCCTCAAATTCTCAATCTAACCTAACTCCAAAAAGATACTTATATAATCCTGGCAGACTCTTCATCACAAATACCCCTTTATGCCCACATTCCTCATCAAATGGGAGGTAGATTCATGAATGAAATGTTTGTCCTAAAACTAAGGATTTTCAAAAAATAATAATAAACAGTGAAACAAGATTTTAAGAAGTCACGCTTAATCCAAAATATCATTAATCTAACCACTAAAAACAATGAAAAAATCTACACACACACAAACTGACTTGCAGCTAAAAATGCATAAAATAAAGACTAAAATACCAGTTTCTTAGCAATAGCCTGAACTTGTGCTTCAGGAAGGCATTTGTCATCTTCAATAATCTCAAATAGTTCACCCTATCATCAAAATCATTTATAAGTCTATGATATATATCAAATGCTTTGGGAGTAGAATTTTAATGCTGATATACTTCAAACTGGAAAGATAAAAGAGTACGCACATGCTATAATACAATCATAAATACCTGCACAAATTCTGTCACAACACAAAACTCCTGTGGACTTTCAAATGCATCTAGCATCTCTATGATATTCTCATGCTTCAGCTGTCGTAATATCTGAAAAAATTGTAAACATGAATCATTTCATGCACAATCCAAGTAATATAATTGTTGCATAAAAATGGTTTTCCACCAAATGAGGTTTTCAAAAACAATTTGTGTAATATATACAAAGATATTTCCCTGGAGATAGTAATTCAATAACTAGTCAATGCATAGATTCATCAAGTTTGCTTCATAAGGGAAAAAGTCATATTCTAGCCATTGCATCTTCCTCGTTAGAATGCTGAAGGTAGGTGGTATTAACTACAAAATGAAACAACCAGTTAGCTACTCACATTCATTGTACTACTCTTACCACAACACATTATTCAAATATACATATATGCATATATTTATATCTATATGAATGATTTGGTAATGTAATAGGAAAAGCTGACAACATGACTTTACTTCTATACAAAATAAAATCAATAATCGAGACGACAAATAAAAATGTTATTGTTTCCCCTGCCTTGAAACAAGCTGCTAAACAACATGAATGTTTTTATTTAAAATCATAAATACATAGTCTCAATTATAATCCATAAAATCTCAGCTACAGTCAATAAGAATATGGAATCTCTGGAAATGTGGGTTTGTTACACACCCTTGGAATGTTACAACACAAAATAAAGTAATACAAAAATCAGGCACAACAAGCTTCTGTTATGAAATACGATTATTGCATATGTAATGCATTTAGTACAGTTGAAAAGATAGTTACTGGCACATATTGCAAGACCTAAGTTACCTGGCATGTTCTTACCCCGCCGATGTCCAAACCTAATATGAATGTTTAATTGAGTACTAATATCTTGCTTGTAAACAATGCTTCCCAAAGGGCCTCTTCTAAGAGTCAATACCTGCAATTTGTATTTTATTAGCATTACCATTTCAATTCCAGAGAGTTTGCAGCAGCTCAAAACAACTAATAGATGGCAACACAATTTTAATATATACTAGAAGAAAAACCTCAGGTCCAAGTTCTTCAATACGCTCGATCATCTCCAATGGTGATCCAGGTCCAACAAGTGAAGCAACTTCCTTTTCTTTTGTGGAAAATATGTTCCCAGCAGAAGCCAGTGCCCTGTAAGATGAAAATCCATATTACTAAACTACAACATTGCTAAGATAATTTAACTCAGTCAAGTTAATATTTCTAGTGATTCAATTTGCAGAGAGGCTGACTGTAGCCTCCTCTTCCTATAAAATTCCTTGCAAGAATAAGGATGTTGCATAACTGAATTGAGTTCACAAGGTTAAAAAACATTTCAAGGGAAATTTCCCATTCAAAACAGAAGCACAAAAATGAAAAACTCCAGGATGAAATCTAGAAATGCAACCTGTTGAAAAACCAGAAGTAGCAGATTGCAGCTCTTGATATGTAAAATGCCTGCAGGTTTTACTTTGACAAAGGCACTCTAATCTCCTTGCCAAACAATATACAATAACCAAATGAAATCAGTATACAAAAACCTTACAATAACCTTAGCTAATGGTTCTCTTGTCTTTGACTCTTCACTCCATGGTTCCTCTGAGGAGTGTAGCTTTATAGATTGTTATTGCTTTTAACTATGCCCAACACAGGGCTCTCCTTTATGTGCTTTTGTGAACTCTTCTATTGATCCATCCTCAAATTATTCATCTAATGTGTCTATAGTTGCTGGACACCAACATATAGAGCACCTGCTGGTAGGTTATAAGGACGGACTTTGGGTTAGTCTTAGACACCAAAAGGGTGCACTTCATGGGATAGCCTTATCCTTTTTCTAAGTGAAATGGATGAAGAAGCAAATGAATATCAAATAAGAGGTGTTCGTGGTAAATAAAGCATGCATGAATGGTGAAGGAGATAAGACACATTTATCCATGTAGATTGTTTCATAAGTTGCCTTGTTATCCCTACCTGGACTCTGTTTTGTGGGAAAAAAATTCAACACTGGAAGATACCCAAAAGAACCCTAGATCTGTTGTAATATAATCTAGATCTAAAATTCATTGAAAATCTTTGTAGATCTATGAAATATTTGTTGTAAATTCTATAGATGTTTGTAGATCTTAAACAAAATGAGTTTTCAATTTTGGATTTAAAAGGGCTCTTCAATGTAAAATTGCCCAGATAACCATATAAATTTGGAGTTTTCTTTGAGCCATACAAGTGCACATATAGTTTCTTTCAACCATTATGGATCTAGTTTTAAATCTTTGTTCTTTGTTGGTAGTGATCGAGCCATCTAATCGACTAGTTGCTGATTCTATTTTAAAATTGCCCAAATCTTTGTAGATCTGGTAATTCTCGAGTTATAAAATTGCAATTTTTTTGGATCTGCACCTGTAATACGAATTATAAAGTTGTAGATTTTTTTGGATCTGCATCTGTAGTAAATTTCACAGTGTGAAACAGCTGATCTATCCCATCTTCAATTGGATGAACTCATATCAACGTGTTTCTTATTTTACTCAGTAGCTCAGCCTCAAATTTCTTGATACTCCAAACTTGTGCACTTGCATGAGTTTGTCCTCACCTGCTGCTTGGTGATAGTAGATGAATGGAAAGTCCCTAGTAGTTGTAGAGAGAATCTAACCTGAATTAAGAGCTCCCTCATCATATCATGCATACCACGAGCTCCATTGATGAATTGCTTTGCCCAATGTTTATAGGAAGAAGAAATTGAGGTTACAGTCAAGACGTGATCAGTTCTTTCGAGCTGTTTATAAGGCACTCATCCATGATGCTACCAATTTGTCCATTACCTCGACTATTTATTACACAAACCATACCCTTTTCTATGGTAACTCTGTTTCCACCGAGCAGGGACAATCATCAGGTACGTTGCAAAAAAAAACCCATGTCATTGAAGATATCCTTCCAACTCCTCCAGTCCCGGACAATGAAGTGACCTTGTGTTTGATTTCTACCTTAGACCTGTGTTTATTTCACCCCTTAGCTAAGCGAGACCAGGAACTTAGCTTTCGATGCTGATTCCTCGACTTGTCTTCATAACAAGCAGTTTCATTCCTCAGTTACATTTGATTTTTGCATTTCAAATGACCGCGCATTTGATTTTTACATTTCAAATGAGCGTGCATTTCAAATGACTGCGCATTTGATTTTTGCAAGCCATTTCAATAGCGACGCTTTGGGGCATAGTGTCGCAATTACGACATTTGGAGGAATCCGTCGCAATACCGACACTATGCCCCAAAGCGTCGCTATTGCAATGACTTCCTCCAAACGTTGCAATTGCGACACTTAGTCTAAGTGTTGCAATTGCGACACTTAGTCTAAGTGTCGCAATTGCGACGTTTGGAGGAAGTCGTCGCAATAGCAACGCTTTGGGGCATAGTGTCGGTATTACGACGGATTCCTCCAAATGTCGTAATTGTGACATATTGTCTAAGTGTCGGTATTGTGACACTTGTCTCTAAACGTCGGCATAGAGACGGTTTCGGGCGGGATTTGAAAAAGTTGAAAAAAATTGGGGAAATTTCTGACATTTGGTCAAAAGTTTCGGAACCAAGTGTCGGAATTTCCGCCAAATGTACTAGTGAAATGATCAGGTCCATCAGTAGACTCTTGTAGAAACTTAAGCATAGGGAAAGCTAAATTTGTAGGAAAAAAAGCATATTTTCCATAAACTAGTTAAAATGGAGATTTACCTGTTGATCTTTTGGGATAAATATTGCTTGCCTAGACTGCATAAATCAGATGACTATACCAATTTTTCTTGTGGTCTTCCAAATTTTTCTTGATTACCTTTACTAAAATCTTTTTATATGATTCAACAAGACCATTTCCTTGTGGATAATAGGGAGTTGAATGATGCAATAGAATCTTATATTTCTGGAAGAATTAAATCATCTTTATGATACTAAATGTTGTGGCATTGTTAGTGACTATTTGTTGTGGACAACCAAATCTAGATAAAATGTTCTCTTCAATGAATTGAATTACAAGTGAATCTATGGAATTTCTTACAGTAATGGCTTCCACCCACTTGGTGAAATAGTCAGTAGAAGTTAAGATCCATCTATGCTTATTACTTGAAGCTGGGTGAATTTATCCTATAAATTCTAATCCCCATTGAAGAAATGGTTCTATGAAAACCACTGGAACTAGTGGAAGGGCTACTATTTTTTGCTTACCAACAAAGATATAACATGGAACGTAGGCTCTGACTTTTGCTCCTACTTGTGAAAACAGAGTAGTCCAATAGAATCTTACCCTAAGTATCTTGTATGCGGTGGCTCTCCAAGAATAATGGCCTCGACATATTCTTGCATGAAATGGATCAATGATTCCTTCAATCTCTGATTCTGTCAAGCAAAGTAGTAGAATATTAAGAGGACCTTTCCAGTATAAGTTGGAATTGATGAAACAATATTTGATGGATTTCAACTTAAGTGTTTTGCATTGGGTTTTGGAAAACTGAGCTGGACATTCAAAATGGATCAAAAAATGAACAATATCTACATACCAATCTGATAATACAAAATTCTCATCAATGTGAACAGGGACTGTTTGAATTGAAGGAGAAGGTTCTTGTGTATTCTTTCCTTGCATTCCTTGGGAAGGTTCTTGCGGATTCTCCTCTTCTGCATTTAAGGAAGGTTATTGTGGATTCTCCCTTTCCAAATTTGAATAAGGTTCTTGTGGATGCTTCTCAAAGACTTCAAAAAATAGAGTTTATGCTCAACACCTTACAATTAGACTCAGCTAACAATTTAGCTAAACCTTGTCCCTTTTCTAACTTGGTAGTTTTAATGGTAAGGTCAAAATCAAGGATTTGAGTTATCCATCTTACTCTTCTCCCATAAGTGTCCGGTTGTGTAAGAAAAATTTTTATTGCACTATTAGGCACATAGGAAATAATGGTAGAATGGAAGACATACATTCTGAAAGATTTCAGGGCTTGAACTAAGGCATATTCTTGTTTTTCGATGATATCATATCTAATTTATGCATCTCTCATAACCTTGCTATAAAATTCTATGGGTTGTTCATGATAATATTCATTATTCTGCAAAAGGATAGTCGCAAGGGTGGTTTCAAAATAAAAAGAGAATATGCTGAAAGGCTCAGAGTAGTTTGAACTGGCTAAGGTTGGGGCTTCAGAATTGGCCTTCTTTATTTGGTCAAATGCATATCTTGCAGGGATGGTCCATTTGACTTCATTTTTATTTTTTAGCATATCTATTATGTCTTTAACTATTTCTGCACAGTTTTGTATAAATATTCTCAAAAAGTTAATTTTCCCTAAAAAGGCATGTATATCTTTCTTATTTCAAGATAATGATAATGATTGAATATCATAGATCCTTTTGGGTCAATTACTACTCCATATTTTGAAATAATATGACCTTCTAATTTTCCCTCTTTAATGTAAAACAATGACTTCCTAGGATTTAAAGATATTCCAAACTTCCTGGACCTGTCAAAAACTTTCTTCAAGTGCTTCAGATGTTTCTAATCTGATTCAGAGAAAACAGTTAAATCATCAAGATAAATAACAAAAAATTTGCTTACCTTCCCAACAAAGGCTAAGTTCATGGATCTTTGAAATGTTGCTCCTACATTTGATAGACCAAAAGGCATCCTGGCATACATGAATGTATCCCAAGGTGTGGTAAAGGTTGTCTTCTCCCTATCCTCTAAATTCACCAATATCTGATTATAACCAAAGATGCCATCAAGCATAGAGAGTCTGTTAGCACCTGGAACTCTTTGAAGTAAATGATCCATCTTTGGAAGTGGATAATTATCTTTCAGGGATGCTTTATTAAGGTTTCTAAAATCCACACAGAGTCTAATTTCACCAATATTTTTTCTGACAGGGACTAAATTCACAACCAATTAGAGTATCCTAAAGGGACAATTATTTGGGCATCTAAAAGTTTCTTAAGTTATTTTTCTATGGTGGGAAGTAGAACTAGATTCATCCTTCTTAAATTTTGCTGATAGTATTTTTTTTCTGGTATTAGTGGAATTTTATGTTCAATTAAAGATGTGTCATAAGTTCGTAGATCAACACAAGACCAGGAAAAAACATCTTTGTAATTCTTAATAATTTTGATATATTCAAATTTAATTTTAGAAGTTAAAGATGCACAAAGTTTAATTTTTTTAATCTCGTCATCAGTACCAATATTAGTGTCCTCTATGTCATCTTCTGGTAAAACAGAGGATGGATTTTTGGGAACATCATTTTGATCAAAAAAAAAATTCTAAAGGAACAAGTCCTTTCGGGATAAAATTATTTGATACTTGTATAATATCATGGTTAGCTAGCTTTGAATTTAGATATGAATTTTCCTTGTCTTTAGTAGCTTCATTAATGACTGAATTATCTTCTTCAATTTTTAATACAAAAAACTCATCAATGACTTAAAGAAAGGATTTTAATTGTTCATCATCTTCAAATATTTGCCAATGTTTAAGATTGTCTGGAATTGATGGCCTATATTTGATTTGGACTTGATATTGCATTTGAAATTGATCTAGAATCTTGAAAGAACTAGCAGAAACAACTAATGACTCTGCATGTATGTTTTCATCTCTAGGAATAAAAGTGATATTGAAAGGATTAAAGGAATTTTCAATGGTGTCCCAAATCTCATTTCTGTAAGACCTGAGCCTAGGATGCTTTGTTTGACAAAGACTCCTAACTTGTCTTACTATAAGTTTTGAATCAGTGAAGACACTCAAATTTTGGACCTTTAATATGTTAGAAAGCTTTAATCCTATGGTAAAAGCTTCATATTCAGCAATAATATTTGTGACCTCAAATATAAATTGCATGATTGAGTAATATTTTCTTTATTATGTGAAATCAAAACAACTCCTCCTCCAGCTCCATCTTTGGTGCAAGATGCATCAAAGAATAATTTCCAAATTTTAGTTTGAACAGATTTAGGGGTTTCAACTACATCCTTAATCTTGAGTTGAGGATTCTGTGAAGTATCTGATGATAGTTGGAAACAACTAAAATCTTGATCAACTACATAAATGGGATGATTTCTAGACTGATGAGCTTTCCAAACAATGTTTAGGAATCTAAATTCTCTATATACCCTAACGTTATCTCCATAATATACATGAATAGTGGCAAAAGACATGTCCATTTGAAGACTCCCTCCCAATTTTGCACAACATGATATTGATAAAAGCATTCGAAATTTGGGGGGGATATCAGTGACAACTATGTCTAATACAACAATTTTTACTGGTATTTGATGTAAAGTGACCACTAGGTCTTTTATAAGTCCTAAACACTATACTGTCTTAGAGTGAAATGTATATAGGTCATGATAGGTTCGAGTGATATCCAAATTAAGCTGCTCCATAATGAATTTAGGCCTTAAGTTGTGTGAGGCACTTGAAGCCAACATAAAATTGTATAGTAGGGAGTCATGCACTTTCAAATTCACATAAAAAGGTCGTATGGATTCATCAATCATATCGGAACTAGGACCAAAATCTACGGTGGGTCTTTCATTTTGCAGATTACCAATATCTCCTTCATCATCCACACTAGAGTTTTGGATCCGTTTTGCAACTTGAATTTTATATCCTAGGTTTTTAGAAAGTTCTGAAAGTGGAATTGGAATTTTAAATCTTTCTAACTCTTTCTCCACATTAAAAGCAGTCAATATAGTTTTGTCAATTTGAGCAGAATCCCTTGAATGATTTAGAGGTTCAACAAAGGTAGTTTGAGTTTCAACAGTTTTTAGTTGAGTTTCAATTATTACAGGGTTTTTGGGAGGTCTACCAGGACCAAATCTAGGCCTTAAGTCATATCTTCTATTGAGTTCTACAATAAAAAAACTCAGAAAATATTGATATTTAGAAACCTGAGAAGTATCTTGGTCTTGTTGAGGTATTTGACTTTGGGGGACAGGAACAATGGCATTCTTAAGGGATGTATGATCTATGTTATTAATATCTTCAGTGATAGATAAAGTATTGTCATCTGGTTTTTTATCATCAATCAACAATAGTGTGGGTACTTGTTGGTCATTATGAGGTCTCTGAAGAATCTGCAATCGAGCAGCCTTTTTATACTGACCTTGAACCTATTTTTGGGGTTTGGAAATAATTTGTTGGACTATTCTTGGTTGAGTTTCAATCTTTGAAATCCTATTTGATAGGTTTCTAAGAAGTGATGTGATTTCATCTATTTTTTCATCTTCACTTTTAGATTTAGAGGAAGAAGAATATTCCTGATTTTATTTTAATTTCTTTTGGGCTTTTTCAGCGTTAGCTTTTAACTTGGTTGATGTAGAACTATTTGCTTCGACCTCTATAGCATTAGTTTTCATGTATTCTAATGTTCGGGATATTCTTTCTCTCAATAATGACAAAAAAGTCATCCTCAAAGGCATTTGAAAACCTAACTTTAGTTGTTGCTACAAGAGGTTTACAATCAGGAGGCATTTTATGGCAAATCCTATTGAATATTTTGATGAAATCAACAACTGGTTCCCCAAAATTTCCTTTTAGTTCTTCAAATTCAGTTAAGAAACACACAGGGTCCTTTTTCACTCCCCATTGATTTTTAAAGATATTAGTTAATTCTTGCCATGATCTAATAGAATCAACTGGTAATTTCCTAAATCAAATCCCGACATTTCCTTTTATGGATTGCACAACAATCTCATATAAACATTTTCATGTTCAATTTATTTTCATGTTCATGTTATTTGCAAAATCTAGAAATTGAACAGATTTGTGTTCCACATTTGTGTTCCTGAATTTATGCTATGCATTTGGTGATGAGTTCCTGATGCTCGAAGATAATCTGTGTGAATGGCCATACTTCAGTCATAGACCTATTGATGTCTTCCCAGATATTTTTCTTTGCTTCTCCCAGAGTTTCTGCCATTAGAGATTCACTCTCTATTTCTTTGATCTTAAGTCCTAACTGATGAGTCTTTTGCATTTCCTCTACATATAAAGTGTCATTTTTAATATTCTGAGACTCGAGAACTTGAAACCTCTGCTGTAACTTCTCATGTGCCTGCTTCTGAATGGCCAAAACTTGTGCCAATTTTTCTGCATCAGTTGTAGTCAAAGATGATAAGAGTTCTGCACCTGCAGAAGATGCTTGAGTTACTATATTAGGATCTGTATTCACCTGGAGTACTAATTTCTCTTTCAATAGTAATTCTTCAATATTTTTCTTCCATCTTTATAATTTGCAGATTTTGATCAATGATCAACTTCAACATCTCCTCCTTGTTATATTCATTTTATGCAATCTCCTTAGTCTGTGGGTCTTTAGTTGAGGGTATCTTGAGTTTTTTGCACAGAGAAGAGATGTCTGCATTCTTATTTTTAATAATTTCCTCAAATGCCTTGCAGTCTTAGAGGTCATACCCAACTTTTACTACAAGGTCTTACAATGACTTCATCCTGTTGTATATAGCCAATGAAGACAATTTTTCAATCTTCAGCTAAGATTGAAAATTTTACAGTGTTGCTTTCAATTTGTAAAGTGACATGGTTGTTGTGTTCATTGCTGAAATAACATTTCTCTTGACTTCTTGTGCATGTCCATCTAGTCAATTGGGTGAATTTGCTTTGCATCAAAAGAGAAGACAATATTCTTATACTCAGCATGAGTCTTTGGAAATGGCATTGTTGCCTCCATAAATGTCATCTGCATCCTTCCTTTTTTCTTTAAAAGGAAGTGAGAAGCCTATTCTGTTATGTAGATGCTTGTTTCCAAAATTGACTATAAACATCATATTTCAATGCTTCATCCTTGTGCTTGATGTATAGGAATCTGGAGAAAACATTTTTCTCTTTAGAAGAGCTGGCATCTGAATGTTGGATAGTTTCCAATTGTTCCCTTGCAGGTGATGATGATGGAGGAGTATTTGGAACACTGGTGGATGTGGAGACTTCAGTATCTCCCAAATATATGAACTCTAATTGTTATCTTTCTGAAAGCAAGATGGAAGTGATATTTGGCTTTCTATGCTACAAGATAAACTCTTTCATGATTTCCTTGGCATGTGGAGGCTCTTCCTTGACTCTTTTATGCTGCTTACTCTCAGGCACTATGGTCTGTACATTTGAAGTTGAAATGACTTGGTCATCTTCCTCCTGGAGAGTACCTTCCACCCATTCATCTTGGTTCATGTATTTCTCTATTTTTGCTGTGGAGGTATGATTGTAAGACGTTGTCTTGAGTTCAAATCTCATAGCAGAAATAATTCCATGGGGGTCATATGAACAAGTAAAACATGGTTGAAAACCCATATTATTTAACAATGCATATTCTTCAACACCAGTTGCTCTGGTATTGCAGATGAAGGATCCAATGTTGGCCTTGAGTTTAAACTGAGCTTTTCTCTTTCTTGAGATAAAATGTAGCTCATCCATGTTTAACATTTCTCTTATGTAATCCAAGGAGAAAACTCTCATAGGTACATATATTGGAAGCTTGTATGGTGAGAGTTCACAGCATTATATCCTGATCTCTGTGTAATTTTTGTACAGGTACCAATCACCTGTCTTAGCTTGCTCATTAAGGTGTAGGATCCTTTTAATGTCTTCTCCAATTATAGGCTCTGATTGACTTGTAATGAGTTTCCTTAATGGGTGAATAAATGAGTCTATGAACTCTAAAAAATAAGTGGTTGTTGATGAAGCTATGATAAATTCTATCCAATGAATCATTGATTGATTCACTCCCTGTGCATCCTGTTTTTTGAAGTGGATAGGAAACATTTCTAACTGTGGAAACAAAATCATATGAATAATCACAAAAGAATAATTAAACACTCCTTCTATGTTGAAGTTCATGAATTGTTCATGTATAATTTCAACCAAGAATTGGTTGTAATTATACATAAAAAATGGTGATTTATCATGGCTGAAAATAGATAAGAATCCCATGATGGGCTCATCAACTATTTCATCTTTTGGGTATCCTAACAGGTATGAAATAAGGGATATGTAGTGCTTGGAAGCTATAGGAAATATGGAGGATGCATATGGGGGATTTTTCTTGGGCAAGTCTACATCCTCGAGTAAGAAAATTTCAAATATCTGAGCTCTCTAGGGGAAATATAGTTTGTGATAAAGGTCCATGAGAGCAGTAGGTGATACATGTGATAAGGAATCAGATGAAGGGATGAGAACATCTGGCTTATTTTTTTAGGGGATATGGTGATTATAATGTTTCCATTCTGAGCCACCATTGATCTGGTTATAGGATCATATTGTTTCTGACACTAGAAATTAGATCAGGAAAAGGATGAGTTTGTGGGAATGCAAAAAAAGGAAACATGGATTCCCAGAACCTAATAGGGTCCTGGTTATCTATGTGCTTATGTTTTAGCCACAGATGTAGCTCATAGAAGTCAAATTCATAATGGCAGTATGTGACTTTGGAAAAGGCGCCATCTAGGGGCATGAGGTCGAGGTTAATATTTGACGTTGCAGCAAGGATGTCTTATGCAACTGGTTTGGAGACCTCTAGGATGAATTTAGCAACTGGATTGACAACCTGCACCTCCTCTGTACCTATTTCTTGTTTTTACCCTTAGGAGTCGTTTTTTTTTTGGTTTTGGCCTTAGGTGCCATGTTTTATAGGGTATGGACTGGAAAAAGGATTTGAAGATCGGGTTTGAGAAAAGATGAAAGGGATTGTGGAATAGGGAGAATGGTCACGTTAAAACTTGGGATGGAATGCAGAGGTGATAAAATGAATGGAGAACGTAAAGTGATATCAGCCTCTCTGGAAATAGTTTTATAGGGTGTGATCTAGGATTTAATGGTTTGTGGCTAAAGGTCTAGGATATGACCATAGGGGTTAACGAATATGATGGGGATTAATGCATAACAGGATGATTAATGATCCAGGAGCTAGTTCAGTGGCCAACAGGGGGATCAAACGACTATGAGTCAAATGTTGGTGGCTAATGATCTAGTGACATGGAGGAATGTGAGTGGATATTGGACCAACGGTTATGGTGAGGGAAGGGATGTCTGTTGGCTGAGAACGCGAGAGGAAACAGTCATTGGGCATGGGAGGAATGGTCTTCGGGCATTGAAAAACCAGAGGTGGATGTTGGGGTGGGGGGGTACCTCCCGGTTTCTAGTTTTTTTCGGAGGGGGTGCGAAGTGTTGTGGTGTCGCCACGTCGCACATCTGGGCGCCCATTAAAACCACATTTCAGACCCCCCCCCTTGCGTTAACGAGAAATGGTTGAGGGGGGTTGCGAATTTATTCTTTTCCGCAGATCTTGAGCAAGCTCAAGATCAGCGAATTTAGGGAGAGTGGTGATAGATTCTAACACTTGAGATGGAATGCAGAGGTGATGAAATGAATGGAGAATGTAAAGTGATATCGGGTTGTCTGAAAATAGTTTTATAGGGCGTGATCTAGGATTTAATGGCCTGCGGCTAACAGTATGGGATATGACCATAGGGGTTAACAGATTTGATGGGGATTAATGCATAACAAGATGATTAATGGTCCATGAGCAGGTTCAGTGGCCAACAGGGGGATCAAACGGCTATGAGTGGAATGTTGGTGGCTGATGATCTAGTGACGTGGAGGAATGTGATTGGATAGTGGACCAACGGTTATGCCACAGTAGGGATCTCCATTCGCTGAGAGTGCAAGAGGAAATGGTCATCGGACGCGGGAAGAATGGTAGTCAGGCGTTGAAAATCTAGAGGTGGATTTCTGGGGGGGGGGTACCTCCTAGTTTCTAGTTTTGGGCAGAGGGGGCGCGAAGTGTTGTGGTGTTGCCACGTAGCACATCTGGGCAGCCATTAAAACCAAATTTTGGACCCCCCCTTGCATTAATGAGAAATGGTCAGCACGGGAGGGGAGGGCGTCGCGAATTTATTCTCTACCATAGATCTTAAGCGGGCTCCAAATCTGTCGTTGAAAACTTTTGGCACTTTATGCTGAGTTGATTTGACCTTTTGTCGCGCAATGACTTTATAATAAAGTCAATAAGCGCTTATGTATATAAAATTCAACGAATCAAAGTTAAACCCCGTTTTGAAGTTTTTAATGTCATAAATTAAAATTTTAATATCTTTGATTTATCCGGTGCATTTATATAGACAACCATTATTTTATTTTAAACACTAAAGCATTCACACATTTTTTTTTTATTTCATGCTTCCCTAACATATTTTCTTTAGAGAAAACTACTCTAACATTTTATTCTAACATGGATGTGCATAAAAATATATTTTTCCTAACATTTTTTTTTTCATCCATGTTCTAACTTAGCATTTTATTTTTATTTTTCAAACTACCATGCTAACTTATCAAAACAAATAATGTTACAACACACACAAATACACTTCTTTTTAAATATTTTCTCTTTCTGCATTTTATTAAACTTGTTATTTTCTTTCCCTCTAGATTGATTTTATTTTTTCTTGTAAGGAAATTTCGAGGAATAATTCCCCACTCTTCCACAATTGAAACATTTAAATGGGATTTTTCATTTTTGTTAATTATACTTTTCTTCAATCTTCTGAAAAATTTCACCTCTTCTTCGTTATAGTCTCAACATGAACATTCCTTGTCTTCTATGGACTTGTCTACTTTCAAAGCCACATATTTGGTAGCCGACTTTACTTTTGAAATTATCTTCTCGTATGCTATCAAGGAACAAATTATTTGATCCCTATTTAGAGTCTCAATATTGGTTGTCTTTTATATAGGGAAAACCTTAGGATTGGACTTTGAAGGTAATGACCTCAATATTTTTTGGACTATTAGAATCTCTTTGATTGTTTCTCCTAGACCCATCATGAAATTAACAACTTCATATACTCTTAGAAATAAATAAATAAAATCTTCATCTTCATTCATTTTCAATGTCTCAAACTACATTCTATATAATTGTAATTTGGTCATCAAATTGGTATCTACTTCATGAATATTTTTCAGTTTATCCCAAAATTATTTATGTGTTTTACAATGCATTGCCTTAATAAATTATGATTGACTCTATCCACTAAGAATTTCATTCATAGCTTTTGCATTGGATGTTAACTCCAGTTTTTCATATTTGTCACTACTCATTTCCTTTGGTTATTCATACCCTATCAACACAACAACCTAAACTTCTACTCTAAGAGACATTAAATATGTCTTCATTCTCAGTTTCCAAAAGGCACAATTTCTGCCAGTAAACAATGGGGCTTTATTTGTTGAGCATTCTTCATGACTAGCTATTTTAATGACTTAGGACCTCCTTCGAGTTGTTAAACGAATGCTTAAGGAACTTGGCTCTAATACCAATTTATAAATGCTTGGAAATTACTAAGAGGGAGGGGGGGGGCGGGGGGTGAATCCATAATTGTATCTTTCTAATTATTTAGCTCAACATAATTTTATTTCTCAAATATATTAATGGCTCATGTGTATGCTCATTTATTAATTGTTTTTTTTGCAGTTATCCATGGGGAATTCACTCAATAAACCTCTAACATATCATGTGCAATCATAACTTATTAAACAATACCCTTAATTGAGTACATATTTGAAAATACCCCTAAAATCACATTATTTAACCCCCTACCAATATAAATCCAATACACCTTCCCAGTTTAAAAATCCCCTACTTTCACTATATATTGTAGGTATCCATTTTTTTATTTACATTTTTTATACCCTTTTATATTTTTTCTTTAACTTTGAGCCCATTTTTTATACCCGCCAATATAAAAACCTTTTATCCCCTATATATCCCCCAATATATTATGTCATTTTTTCCTCATTATATATCCCCCAATATGAACCCGTGTGCTATGGTATCTCTCCCGCAATGAATCCCTTGTGCAGTTACCAGAGAGATACATTTGCATAAGTACACATTCAGAATTCAAGAGCATTCACACAAGTGGGACATTCAACAAGCAAAACATTTAGACATAAGATATAAGTGGAAACCCATAAACTGGCTAAAATTTATGTGAAGGCAAGTTATTAATCCCCTATTACATCAAATTTTATGTATGATGCAACCTACAAGAGGCTACTACCCCAAGGAAGCCCCAACTCCTACAAATTTTCTGCAGGCTACAACCCACAGGAGGCTCATACCTCAACATTTTATAATATTTTCTTTGTCAAGATACAACCCCAAATAAAATTACAAATCATATTTTATAGTGACCTGGTCATTTTCTTTGTTTTGAAATAAATTTCTATTCTCTTTTTTGTTTCCTATCCTCTCTACTTCTCTTCTTCAAATCCGCGTCTTTTATGCTACTCTTTCCCTTCTCTCCCTACCAGGATGTTCACAAAATCTTTCATACAAATTTCTTAAGTCACAAAACTTATAACTTTCATTCGAAATGGAATTTTTATATCAAAAGAGCTACGAACTATTTGTATTCCATGCAAGCATTCAAAATGGAGATTTTTCACTTGGTCTTCTAGATTTTTTCCTAATATGTCTCTTCATTTCCAAATGTGAAATTTAGTACAAGAGTTTTGTAATATTGGTAAAATGTGAAATAATATAATCCAAGAATAATTATTGCATTGCATGGCTTTGAAATATAAATTCAACATATAATATTGAATGAAAATATCAAAATTTTCAACTTTAAACATTGTTATTTAGCTCTCAAGTACCATTATGTCTTCATTATTTTTTAGAAGAATAAACAACAAACCAATCATCAATATAATCATCAAAGTCTTTGCACATCACATCACTTAATCAGCCTTTTCTTGTACATTACTTTGATCAACCTTTGCATGTCAAACAATCAACACAATCAACCTTAAAAAGAAAAACACCTCATCAACATCAAGTCATTACCATGACCATTTAACATCAATGGCAACATTGGCAACACTAGAACCAATGCTTCAAAAATATGAACTCTCCAAACACTAGAAAAAATCTCAAAAACTTGTGATGAAACATACCTTGAACAAGCCTAAAATGAAGCTTATACGAAACTGCAATGAGCCTTAATATATCAATGTAGGATGACTTATACATGTTAGGATTAGGGCTCAAAAATTCAACAAAGATCAACTTGCATTAGTGCTCAGAATCGCCTCAGGAAATTTAATTAAGAGGCCTTTTGAAGATCATAATTATATGCCCCAGCTGCTGTAGAGATAGGCCTTGGTATTTTTTTAAATGGACACAAAGTTGAACTTCATATGGGGCTAATTAATATCGAGCTAAGTCAAATGAAGAAGGCCAAACAATGTTATAATTGTCTTCAAAAGAGGCTCTAGATGTACTTAGATTAGCCTTAGCACTTTATCCTTAGAAACTAATGGAGAGATGGCACATATATTTGAATTTAGGAATATCGTAGAGACAATGGATTTGAAGAGCACTGAAAATCTGACTCAGATGTCCAAATAGAAGCCTCAAATTCTTATCTTGAAATAGTCATGCCCTAGTTGCAGAGAAAATCCTTGAATATACCTTCAATAAACCTTGCATAATATTCTAGAATTAAATTCATATTAGTTTTAGAACTTCTAAAAATCCACCATAGGTAGTTATAAATATCAAGCTTAGATCCATGTACTTTTCTTCAGACAAAACCTTGCTACAGAGGGCCAAATGACCATGAAACTTCTCAACAAGAGAAACAACAATTAGCTTAAAAAATAATCGACCTATTCCTGTGATAATGTGTGTCTACACAGAGGCCTTACATCAAGGAGGCAATTTACTTGAATTATTGGTCTTAGAGAGCAGAGAGTTGTGCTTATATATTTTTTGTGGAGGCTTATAAGAGGGGCTGACATGACCTAATTTCCTTGGAGCTGACCTTAATTAAATTTTAAAATCACATTGAAAATTTGGAGCCAAAAACCAATTAATCTTGGAGGTTGGCTTGTTCTTCAAGTTCAGTTAATTTTTCCATTCCTTTTATTATTATAAATTTTCCTAGAAGGCCCAAGATGAATTTGATTTGAATATTTCTAAAATTGACCAATTGAAAAGCTTCCATATAGCCTTCAATTTTGGGGCTCATTAACCAACTTCCATGCCTTCAAATTTAAATTAGCATATCTCCCCAACCGATATGAACAATGAGGCATATCATATACCATTGGAATTAGCACGACAAGGAAAATGTTCCTATGATGGCCTTGAGTTTAAATATATTGATTTTCCTATCCAAAAAGGTGGGGTATCTTGTCCACACCTCAAGGGATTGATTTATTTTGGGGCTTCTTGTCCATTGGAGCTTCCAATCGATGCAAACTAGAGAAATATTAAGAGTGGTCAAGGACTGACTTTGGTATCATTGACAAGCCATTCAAAAAACTCCCCCTTTGGAGTAGTAATTTCTAGGAGAGGATGTGTGTTTCCATCAATGACAATGCCATTCAACAATCTCCCCCTTTGTCATTGATGGCTACACACATACTCCCTTTGAAATTACTGCTTCCCCTAACTACATGATTTTGATCTTCTCCTAATTTCTCTCCCCCTTTGACATCAATGAAAAAGGGTTACTCCCCTTGATGGAATATATTCCTATGCCTTCCCACAATAAACTACCTTTCTCCCCTTGACATAATATTCCTTTCACGACTTTCCATTATTGATTCCTCCTATAAATATGCATTATTGAAATTTTTTACCATGAGACCTTATGCAATTCTATCTTGTTGCTCCATAAATCTGAAAAATCTACCTGATCATATGACTTCTTCCCATATTTCATTGATAACCTACTGAAAGATAGATCTTAAAATATGCAATCACTACTACTTAGACTCCCTCTTCAAAATTCAAATGAAAAAAGTCAATAAGATGGATTCTTCACAATAATTGATCTACTGAATTTGCATCTAGATCATCATGAACCTTGATATCCTCCATTTTACCTAGGGAATCATCATATTCTTGCGACTTTACAAATATTGAAAGCACAACTGTTCATAATTATTCTTTTACATGTTCCTCTTGGTTTTGCTTTATTCTCTAAATCTTATTGTACCTAATGTTAGATTTTTCCTTCATCTTGTATCTGCATTCATGATCTATATGTCCATATTTATCGCATTTGAAACATTATATATGGTACCTAAATGGTGGAGAAATTGACATATACTTTCTATTTATAAATTCATTTTGAAATCTATCATGCAATCTTGTAAAATTTCTTCTAGGGTTTTGATAATGTCTACAATCTCTAGCCATATGCCCAAAGTTAGAACATGAGAAAAAATAACCATTAAACATACTACGGTACCTCGATGAGATTTCATGTATTGATGGTCTTCTGTAAACATTCTTTCTTGGAGGAGGTACAACCATTTTTTGATCCTTGTCAGCATTGTTTCTTGAAGCGACATTACCTTTAGTCTTATTTTGACCTTGATTTTTCCTTTGAAAGAACTTGCTATTAGGCTTCTTTTGAAACTTGTTTTTTGGGGGCTCTGAGCTTATGCCTTCATTGCATGGGGCTTCATATGCTTCTTTTATGTTTATCTTCAACTGAGCAACTTATTGATATTTCCCATTATTATTTCCTTCATCCACCAATTTATCCTTTTTCCATTTGTTGAGCTTGTCTATTTCCACTAGAGTTGCATCAAGTTCCTTTTTATTTTAAGAAACTTTTTCTACATACTTCCGAACAGATTCCTTTAAGTGACTTGTCAAAGTTTTTCTCTTTATTTTTTTTATTCGTACACTTGAAGTCTTAGAAGGGCAACTTCTTCTTTGAGTATCTGAGTTTACTTCCTTGCTTCGTTAAGATCACATAAGGTGTTGATCGATTCTCCCTTCATGTCGACTACTGCTTCTTCTTCTTCATTTGAATCACAATCATCATCACCATCATCTTCATATTGACATGCATGCTTCTTTGATTAGATATCATGGAGCTTCTTCCAAACATTTTTGGCTGATGACCATTGATCAACTTTTGATTTCACAAGGTTTCACACAACATTAAGAATGTCATTCATGGATTTTGTATTCTTCATTCTACATTAATTCTTAGATGTGTCTTCAGAAAGATAAAAACACCGTACATGACATCCACGAGCTTTCAAATAGGCTTCCATTCTGGATTCCCATATTTCATTTTTGGCTTCATTGAACTCAGGAGATGGATAACCAACTTGAATCTCTTCATTAGATGTAGCAGATTTGGAGACTACTACAATGCCAAATTATTCCTTTGATTGTTTGGATGTGTGATTCTTTGAATATCCCATGTTTTCAGTTATGAGATCTGCCTTTTGATTATTAAGTTTCAAATTAAGGAACCTTCTCTGATACCAATTGTTGGAAATATTGAGAGGGGGGTGAATCAACATTTCCTTTCAATTATTTAAATTTTAATATTTCGAGAATTTAATTCACATTAGCATTGGATAAAACATAAATTAGAATCAAACAAATAATTAACAACACCATTAAACAATGCGTGACATCAATACAATACATAAGAAATTTTTAGGTGGAAACCATTTTGGGAGAAAAAGCACCAAACATTTCTTAATATAGGTATTTAAAGATTACATCAATAGAGTTAAACACACAAATGTAAACAACAAGAGCAAGAGAAATCATGAGTTTCATATTATTCACAATGATATATATTTTTATACAATTTCTAATGACCCTTGGTTTCCATATTCCAATTGGTCTCTTGGACTCTGTTAACTATTCACCTTCCACACCAAACCTTAGAAAAATAGGTGTCTAACATTTCCCCCCTTAATCTGAAGGGGTATATGTGATTCCAAGAGATAACCATAATACAAAAATAGAACCATCCAAGACAAAAATAAGTTGAATGTGCTCTCTGAAATGAAGGTATAAGGTGGGAGAAATCGAGGTCTCAACTAATGGTGGTTTAAGGAAGACCACCAACACTATAATGCTTAGTGCCATTCCTAGAACTCTTCCAAATATGGCTAGAAGTTGAAGTCTTCTGCTAGAGGAATTTCTCCCTAATAATTTGAAGAGGGAGACCATTTAGGTCTCAACCTAGAATGCTTAGTGCAATTCCTAGAATAGTTCCAAATATTAAAAGAAGTTGCTAGCCTTGTACTAGAGGAAGTGTCCCTATTTTTTTGAAAAGGGGGACCGAAAACTTGGAAAAGGGAGGCCTAAAACATATGGAAAAAAGGTATAACCTAAACTTAAAAAGGGAGGTCTCAACCTGCGGCAGTTTAAGGAAGGCCACCAACTAAAGGCATGCTCAAGGGATTCTTTTTCTTTGCCTACAACTATGAATCTCGACATGTTGTCTCTAATTTTAAGCTCGGGAAGAAGGTTTAGGTTGTGGCTTAGGCTCACTTGATGTGTATTTAAATATTTTAGATGATGATCAATCCCCCCCTCCCATCACATAAAAGGTCAGAATATGAAGACATCTCAACTGAAATATTTTTCAATACTTGAGAACAAATCATATGATATGATCGAAATATATTCTTAGTTGTTGAAGCCCATTGCCAAGAATAGATCCATACAAGGTGAATCTTCGCTCTTGCAAGAGCTTTGTTTATGGAGCATCTATTTGAGTGATTAGTATGTTGACCACAATTCTTGCACATATGAATATAAAAAAAATATCCATTCACATGGTGGACTTTGTCACTAAGTTGGTATTTGACAATCTACTGTAAATGTGGATGAGGAATAAGTGAATATGTGTTGTCTTGAAGAAACCAGACAATTTGAAATTGAATGGTCTTAGAGTATTCTGGATTACAAAAGGACACCTCCTTTTCATATCCAAGACTAGTTTTGTTCCTATTGTCAGAAAACTCTTCCAAAGGTTTGATGATGGGCTTGGGAAGTGGAACCTTAACTTCTGCATCTTTATGAAATAATATTCCTTAAATTTGCACTTTAATAACTTGATCACTTTTTGGATGCTGATGGGTGTATGTTTCAACCTCAAATAGAGTTTTGTTCTAAACAAAAAATAGTTCAGAATGATGTTTATTTTTATTTTTATAACTCATCTTGCTGAAGACGTGATTCTAGTTGAAAAAAATTAATCTTGTCATGTGCATTTTACAGGCAAAATCTAATGTTAGAAAGAGTGTCCTTGATAATTTTTATCATCTCATCTATGGTGGAATGCATTAGAGTATTCAACAGTTCTAATACATCATCAAATTTGGCCATTTTTTGATAAAACATAAACACTCAGAAAATAAAGGAGTCAGTTCAACTAGAAATGCACATGTTTGCAATGTAAAATTACCTTCACAGAAGAATTAGTATCACCATGTGCATATTTATTTTGATTGGAAGGAGAAGTTTCTAATTCATTGGAGATCCAAGCTTCATGCAACTTCTAACTACTTTCAGAATAATGTTAAGAGTTTGATAAAGGATGTGTTATGCAAGCTTGTTCTAGAAATTTCACATCGTAGGAAGACACATAAATTTTGTCACTTCATTGTACTTGAATTAAAAAACAGATGTTGTTGAAAACCTAGTCAATAGAGGAAGATAAATTGAGGTAGTCGATTTTATTCATGGATAGGGTTTTTTCCATAAACATAACTAAAATATAGAATAAATATCCATTGGAATATATGGCACTATCAAATATTTTCAAAGAGATTGAAAATGAACCAAATAGTCATACATTTCATAGTCATAATCAAACTTGCAAATTGAATAAGAAAATAAAAATTCCCTGAGAGCGGTGGATTCTAAGGTGTTTACAAAACTTTTTCATGGAGCATAGTCTTATAGGTATCAAGAAAGTGACCCTCCTCGCTCCAATAGTGAAAAATTCTTCTCTTATTATTTCAAAACTATTATTAATGGCCAAAGTAGATCTATCAAATCATTTTGATTCCTTCTTATTGATCTATTGCGCCAAAATATGTATAATAGCCATGCACCAACAGGGCATCCACCTTCGAATACGACGTGGATCTATGATCACATGGACCTCGTGGATTTATGAAGAGATAACACTGAAGAATCAAGAGTGTCAGAATGTTTCTCATGAAATTCAACTCATAGAGATTGTTGGAGAGTATTAACACAAAGAATAATATAGTGCAAAGATACCATAAAGTGTAGATACCATACAAAAAGCTCAAACATTGTTCCTTCTGGAAAGTTTTTTACAAGTTGATGATAATAGTTCAATCATCATTCCTACATCAGGTTCAAGAAATCTTCAATAAATGATTCAATGTATACAGGAATGCACAGTTATTCAACACTCCATTCCTCACTACATTTAAACTATGATACCATATGTTGCATTCCCATGCCACTGCCTTTCATAATTTTTTTTTTTTTAAACACCCATTATGTAATTTTATTCGTTAAGTGTTATTCTGATAAGTTAATAGTGATTAAGGTAACCAAAACCATTTTCAGGTGTTCCATACATTATTTTGAAGAGAAAAAAGCAAAAGAAAAAATAAAATATGGAGACATGACAGATAAGTCGTGAATAAATATGGTATATTTAATATCATGGTGTTATTATGAGAAAGGCATCATAAAGAGGGAAATGGTAGAGGTAGGTCAAGAATTAGGTGCGTAGGTCTAAGCAGAGGAATAAAAACATCTAATGATCCAGTGATCCAGTTGCAAAAAGAGATGTAACATTAATTTGGTGTAGCTCTTTAATGGTTCTTTGAGATATGGCAGGACCACATGTGTGATAGTGATGGAAGAAATGGGTAATGATGTGTTAGAGATAGTAGGATAGTGGATAAAATTGGAGCAAGGCTAGAATTCTCCCACTCAGATACCATGTTCAACACAAAAATGTAAACAATAAGAGTATGATAGATCATGAGTTTCATATTATTCACAATGATATATAGTTTTATACAATGTCTAATAACCATTGGTTTCCATACTCCAATTGGTCTCTTGGAAAAGTAGGAAGGTCAACCTTCCAACATTCTCCAACTATAACTGGAGGGAGGCTCCAACCCCCCTAATTTATTAGCTCCAACTTAAAGGATGATACAACACCTTGGCTTATTGGCTCCAACTGGAAGGAAAATCCAATTCCTTGATTTACTAGCTCCAACTGGAAGGACTCTCTAATGCCCTGGATTTATCAACTTTAAATAAAAGGATACTCCGACATCCTGCACATGATAAAACCTATCATAGCACCAACATGAAATCCTAAAGTGTTTTCAGGATTCAACCTGAAGGAAAATCCACTCTCCACCTTGCACCACCAGCCTTCCCCAACACCACCCTATCGCCCTGAAGTATTCTCATGTTCCAAATTGAAGGAGACTCCACTCTTTTCCTTGCACCACCATGAACCATGAAGATACAAGATAAAAGAATAATATTTTTCGTTGCCTTTTTCACTACATAAATGTGTGATTTCTATCCTTGTCATACAACCATTGCACCTGTCTCAATAACTTTGCTCAATATTTCCAAATTCTAGCATCAATATCTAACCAATAGTAAAAATATCATCTCTGCTCAACATATGAATGCTTCTCAATGACACATTAAACCGATAAACCCTAGAAACACTATAATTCTCTCATCAAGTGCTAATGGGAGAAAATAATCCCTCAAACATATAATAGATGTATAATTATCCAAATTCAGGATTCAAATGATCTTGTAATGTACTGAAGCAAAATACTGAATCCTTCTACAAATTGCGGAAACCAATTTCGATCGCACAATCACATAAAAAGTAAGAGAAAGAAATTACCAATCACACAACACAAGATGTATTTGGGGAAATCATCTACTCAACACAAATTTATCTTTATATTTCATAAATTCAATACCATGAAACAATACAATGCTATTTCCCTCACTGAGAAACCTCTGCACTCTGCTAATTGTCTCACTTTGATCCTGCTCAAATCTAGCACTTATCTAAGCAAGTTTGGTCCAATATTTAAACACTTAATTTCATCTGCCTGCACAGCCTTGCTTATGCATTGTTGGGCTAATTGATCCCCTATTAATTAGGAAATTCCTAATTAATGAGAGTGAAATACATCAAAGGCTTCATGATGACCTCATGCATGACATGTACAATTTTCTAATTATACAACTGATAGTTATCTTCACCTCAATATCATCTGGGCCTTCCTTAGAACTAACATGCAAAAAATATTTATAGTGAATTATCAGTTAACTAATTGATCTCTACTTGTCAATTAAATCATATTTAATTCACTGGACCTCTCACTAGCCCATCTCTCAATTAGAACTAATTACTCTGATTTTAACTCAATTAATTGAGTTAATTAATTACAACTCACAAATAACTCAACCAGAGCTCCTAAAACTTTGGAGACACCCTACATGCCTCTAGTTTGACCTCCAACTCGAATTTCCTGAGCTAAGTAAGTCTTCCTGACTCAGTTAACACTTGCAAGATGTTATGAGATGAAACTACAATTTATCTTGCCATTTAATTAAGGGAAAATTAAATTAGAAGCCCCCTTTCGTGCCATTTTCAATATTTATTGTTGCCAATTTCAATAATAGATAGCTCATTAATACATGGAAGCCATAAAAATATTAATACTAGGATTTTCCCTCAACATCATTAACAACATCGTGTGTAATACTTGTACATAAAAGCTTATTGACTCTACTCCACTTCTACTCAACATGTATATCAATACCAAACCCTAGCTTAATTAAGAAATAACATCCAAAATTATCTACTCAATAACACCTATGTTAAATCTTAGAATACCTCTACAATATTTTAACAATTCAAAAAGATGTAACTGCTTCTTTGCTCACAAAACCTAGTAATCAATAATTTGATATTTAACTTAGCAATGTAAATATACCAACAAAATCAATTGATCCTGAATAATACATTGTAGCTACTTCAACAATAATATTTGAACGAGATTAGAACCCTAATATTTACTCTCAACAATTAATGTTCTAGAGGTATCATACACATGTATCTGTATTAGCAACCATGGTTTGCATTATTCAAAATATTTGTTGAAATTGGCAACAAGAAGGGCTTCTAATATAATTTTCCCTTAATTAAATTAGAAGGAAATTGTAATTCCAAATCACATGACAACTTGTACAAGTTAAATGAGTTGGGAAGAATTGTTAGCCCAGTGAATTCGAGTTGGGGGTCAAATTGGAGGCATGTAGAGTTCACTCTAAGTTTTAGAGGGTCTAGTTACAATTTATTTTGAGTTTTAATTGTTTAACTTGATTATTTGAGTTAAAATCAATTTAAATATTTCTAATTGATGGATGATCTAGTGAATGTTCTAGTGAATTAAATATGATTTAATTCACATGCAGTGATAAATCAAATAAATGATAGTTCACTATAAATAGTTGTTGCATGTCAGTTCTAAGGAAGGCCCAATTGAGATTGGAGTTAAAGGGAGGATAACTATTAGTTGTATAATTAGAAAATTGTATAGGTCATGCATGAGGTCAGCAGTGTTAGAGTTTTGTAATTTGATAGAGATTGTGAGAACTAATCACATAGGCCAACATCAAACCAACTTTGGAATCCAGAACCTAGCCTTCCTAGATTTAGAGAGGGCTCTCTCTATAAGATATAGCTTTGTTTAAATAAGTTTTAGGCTAGTTAAAATAGTACTTTGGTTTTGGGTTTGTTTTTTGGAGGATTGATTGTATTCAATTTATTAATATCTATTGGGAAATGGAGTCAAAATATAATTGGATGGTTGCATCAACTTTTCACGGAGTAAACAAAGGGAAAGTTAGGAATATTTATTGAATCTATTGGATTTATAAATGGATTTATGGTAAAAATATGAAAAAATTTAGCCGAACTAAAGAGAAATTAAGAATTCTTTAGTTTGGATTTTAGTGGAAAACATAATGATCGTAAAGGCAGTCAGAATAAGGTACTCAAAAGTAAATCCTATTCATCACGCTTTCTGTTTTACAATTATAATTCAGATGTTTACAATGAAAGAGGACAATGAAACAATACTAATCGAAGAAAAACATCACCAGTATTTAAGCCACAAGAATCTTGTGAATGGTCTGATTATTATTGATGCTATAGTGCTTTGGAAAAGCTTATAATACTCCAAAAGATAGTAATGATTCTTATCTCAATCAATTGACCCTTGATACTTCCAAAACTGAAGTATTTATACAAAAAATTACAACAAAACAGTCTCTAACAAACTTGAACTAAAAACTCTAACTATTACAAAATTATAGTTTCGGTGGAATGCACTGTGCAAAGCACGTGCTGATGTAGTGGGGAAGTTTCGGACGTGGACTAAACTGAGTGTTGTGATGGCAGATCTGTTGTATGAACGCCATGTGCTCTTTCAGTTACAACATAATATTCTTTACCACAACACCCTTGCCTGACTTGACCTGTAGTGTTTATTTGCTACCCGAGTCCTTTTTGCTAAGTTGAAACCTTTTTTGCGAATAAAATAGTGTAAAAAACCAATATACCGGAACTAAAATCCTTTAAATTTCAATTATGAAGTTGCATCGCATCTGCGCACTTTGCAACATTTATAGTTTAAGTTTATCAAGAATGCTACCAGATATGTGATGCGTAGTGGGAGATGACATGGAGGGATTGGTAGGACTAGGTCGCAGTGCAGATCGTAGGTTCTAAGTTTTAGTTACAAGTGCGGAGGATGTAATCACTAAAAACAACGAAGTGCGAAGCGTGGGGAAGGAGGTAAGTGACTTGGTAGGGAAAAATGGGACCAGATCGTAGGCGCAAATTGCAAATTTTAAGTTTTATTTATAAGTTGTGGGGTTAACATCTAAAATTTGCAAAATGCATGGAGAGGGACGTACCCGCATCGCACATCGCAAAATTTAGCACTTGGAAAACAATGTAAATGCTTAAAACTGCGAAGTGCGATTTACGCTATTTGGAGGATGACATGTCAAAGAGAAATGGAGTCCACTAGAATCAACGGAGTTTTATGTGGTAAGGTAAGGTTTTATGATGTTTTCATAATATATTAATGTATTTGCAAATGCTGTAAAGTGGGGGGTGGAGCTGCTGAGGTGGGGTCAACCTCCTGCATCGCAAGTTAAAACAAATAGATTGTGGGTGCTTTCAAAGGTAAGTTAAAACATATGCGATGTGATTTACTACAAATTGGTGATGCGAAAAATCGCAAATCGGTGATCACAGTTTTTAAGTTTTTTTGCGATGCGAAACATGTAAAATCTGCGAAATGTGATGAGGTCCTCACTTTAATCACGATCAGGGAATAAGGAAGCGGAGTAAGTGAAAATCGATGAAAAGGTAAAGGTGGAAGGATAAAGCGGAAAAGTGGAGAAAGGATAAGTTTAATGATTTTCAATGGAAAATGAAATGAAAAAGAAAGTTTGGCAGGGAATGAGTCCCACTTCATCGTATATAATCCTTCGAAAGATTTGTAGGAGACGATAATGTAAATGATTTTGGGTTTTGGTCTATGGGAAAAGTGATTTTGAATGTGTGGGATTGTAATGAAATGTTTGGAAATATATGAGCAGGGAAGGAAATGAAAATGGAAATGAATGAAATGAAAGTAGGGGGAAAATATGTTATGTTTTAAAACTTTAGGATAGAAATTAATAATCAGAATTTAAATCATACAAATAACTTTTCCATAGGCACATTTAGACTAGCAGCCAGTGAAAACCTTTAAAATAGAATGAAGCTTTTATTTTTCTTTCTTGCTTCCCTAACATTTTGTTTTTCCTCCTTTGTTTAGAGCATCTAACACCTAACATTTTATTTTGCCTTCTTTGTTTAGGGCATCTAATGCCTGACATGTTATTTACATGGATGCCTAAAAATAATAATCTTCCTAACATTTTTAACTTTTTCATTCTTTTGCATCCATATCCTACCTTATCATTTTGAAATTATTCAACTACTTATGCTAACTTATAAAAACAAATGATGTTACAACACATTCCTTGGTTCAGATTAAACTATTGAACCATTTTTATTTTCTATATAACTAATCAATCTGTCAAGATTAAACAATTTGACAAATTAATTTTCACTACCTATTAAAAAGAAATTTAAACCTAATTCAATCATGCTTAAACTGTATGATTGAATTTTATTGAACTTTTGTGGCATTTTAAACAGGCTGCACACAATTTTTTTTTTTCAGAAATAAGCTAAACTAATAGAGTGGCATTTGGATGTGCAACACTTACATAATTTATTGTTTTTCTTCTTCTTTTTGATGGGGTTTACATCTTATATTTTTTATTTATAACATATACACTCTTTTGATTTTTTATGTTATCTCCTTTTTCATTTATTTTGAAAATTATTTGTAGATTGGAAATCATCGCAAAATAAATTTGACAGATAGAATAAACTCAGTCACCTTGAGATCCTATGAAATATAGGACCCTAACAAGCAGGACATCTTAGATGAATTTTGCAATCAATTCATCAAAATTTCGTAATTAATAGGGGATAAATGCCCTCGGGAATGCGTAAGAAATACTGAGCAACCGAGAGGTAGGAAATTGGTTAAATATCGAACCATACTTGTTGGGATCATAGTGAGACAGTCAGAGATAGTGTAGAGATCTCTCAAGCCTAAGAGAATCATGGTATTGTTTCATATTATTGACTTAATGCAATATACATATAGCGAGGTTTTTATTTGAGGCTTTCCCCAAATAAATATTTGTGTTGTGTGATTGAATTTTTTTCTCTTTCTTGTTCATGTGATTTTCCGATCGTAATTGGTTTCCACAATTTGTAGAATATATTCAAGTATTTTGTTTTAGCATATTACATGATAGGTTGAATCTATGTGTATTTTCTACATGGTATCAGAGCAGGAATCACTATAGAAGAGAATAACCAGAGTTTGTTTTGAACAGGTGAATCAAATTTGCAAATTTATTCTTCAAGATTAGCGGTAGATCAAGATGTCTTTTTGTGGATTGAGACTCAAATATTCCCTTGAGGGTAGTTCAAATTACATAGTATGGAAGGACAAGATGGAGGTAGTTTTGGAGGAAAACGAACTGAAGGAATTCATATACAATGATATTCCCAAGCCCGCAGCAGCATATGCTAAAAATATTGATACATGGAAGAAGAATGTAGAAAATGAGAGAAGGATTATGTTAGAAGGAGTTTGAGATCATATTGTCTCAAACCTCCATGGAAAGGCATCTCCATATGCTATGTCGAAGGCCTTGACATGTATTTTTGAGAATAATAGTGACCACGGGAATCTGGCGCTACATAACAAGATGGAGAAGGGCAACACGATACCAAAGTACTTAACGAATTTCACTAAACGTCAAGATGAGCTTGGGATTTTTGGTGTGACAATTGACACAGATGATTTGGTGATCCTATCACTTCTAGGCCTTCCCAAGAGTTGCAATAGCTACCAGGATTTCGGTGAATGGGATGGAGAAGCTACCAGGGTGGGAGCGATTGTGGTCCAACTTAGCACAAGAAAAGATTTGGCAGAACACCAGAAATGGATCCTCATCAAAGACTGATGATGAGGAGAATTGTGCCTTGGATGGAAAGGCAAAAAAAAGGAAAGTGAAGGCATCCCATTCCAAATCGGATTCTATTCAAGCATGAAAGAAGAGAGACTTGTCAAAGGTAGAATTTTTTCATTGTCATGAGCTTGGACACTATGTAACAAAGTGTTTGCACAAGAAGACCAACAAGAAACCCTCAGGAGGAGTAGTAGGTGAAGCACTTGCTTTAAAGTTCGAGTTGGATTTCACCCTCATCACATGCATGGTGTTATCGATGACGGGTTCTGTGTGGTACTTTCATAGTGGAGCTTCATTCCATATGATGGAAAACAAATAATTCTTCAGTAAGTTGGAGGAGAAGGATCTCCAGATGCATATCGAGATGGGGGATGACAAGAAATATAGCGCTACCAGTATAGGTACAGTTACCTTTCAAAGGGAGGCAGGTAATCCTGTCACAGTAAAAGATGTCATGTATGTTCCTGGTTTAAAGAAGAATTTGGTTTATGTTTCCATGTTGGAAGATCGTGGCTATGAAGTGATATTTAGCAAAGGAAAGTCGTTCCTTCATCACAAATCCACGAGACATGTGAAGAAGATTTGGGTTCGAGTAAGTAATCTCTACAAATTGGATGTAGAAGATTGTGTTGCCTCGAGCACGAAAGCAGAGAAGGTGGCGAGCTGAGACATCGGTGAGTTATGGAACATAAGATTGTTCCATCTACACCATGGTGCTTTGAAGATCATGCAAAAAATTTCTACATGACATCCAAAGGGTGTACTTGAATAGCGAGATAAATGCAAAGGGTGCACATTAGGGAAGTATACCAAAGACACCTTTCACGATAAGAAAATTTGAGCAAAGGCCATTCTTGATAGAGTTCACTCAGACGTGTGTGGAACTTTCTCAACAACTTCCACAACAAAACACAAGTTTCAACGTGATTTTTATAGATGATTTTTCGCGCAAGTGTTGGATTTTGTTTATGCATAAGAAAGATTAGATGTTCTCAAAGTTTTGAGAGTTCAAAGAACTTGTCGAGAAATATATAGGGAATAAGGTGAAGGCTATTAGGAGTGACAATAGTGGAGAATATGTCTCGAACAAATTCAAAAAATTTTGTGCTTTAGAAGGAATTCGACGGGAATTGAAAGCACCTCATAACCCACATCAAAATGGGGTTGCACAAAGGAAAAATATAGGAGAAAAACGAGCGATGTTGCATGATTAGGGCCTACCATTGCATCTGTGGGAGGAAGCATGCAACACAACAATATTTGTGTAGAACAGAAGTCCTCATTGAATACTTGGGATGAGTACACCAGAGAAAGATTTTTTAAGTAAGAGGATAGATGTGTCGCATTTTAAGATTTTCGGTTCATCAGTTTATTTTCATGTAACCAAAGATGCCAGGGAGAAGCTAGAGCCAACATTTGAGTTGGGGATATTTGTGGGGTACATTGATATAACTCAAAGCTATTGGATATACTTTCTAGCACAGAGGATGACAGTGGTCAGAAGAGATGTGAAATTCGATGAAGAGAAGGCCATGTGAATTTCACTTGAGAGGGGGCTTCAGTTGCATGCACTTGAGGAGTTCTTAGCTCCAAAAGAAGAACCTCAAGATGTGGAGCAATGACAATCAGAGGTGCAAAGAGTAGAATCACCCACTCATGCAGATACATCCCAAGATGGAAGGAAGCGCATCCGAGAGGCTGATAGGTTGGTGCTTAATGCTAAAAAGAATTTGGGAGCACTCACATCACAACGTAGGCAAATAAGGTCCCGAGAGTGGTTTTATCTATTTCAGATATTCTTCTAAGAATTTTAAAGAAATCTATAGAAATATCCTTCAAATGACTTGATTTCAACAAATTTTCACACCTCTGAAAATTTGATGAAATTTATGCATAACACCTACCTTAAAATCAAAATCCCAACACTAGTAGTGAAATTTGCCTCATAATAACCCTGCCAAACATCTTTTCACATAAATGTGTGGATCATTATTCTTTGTTTTCTACTTAATATTTTAAGTTGCACTCACTAAAATATAAGAGCTTCAATGCAAAAGTTAATAGAGATGATTCAGCAAATCCAAAATCAAGCTTTTAGTTCAAACGTACCAAGTTAAAATAAAGCAACGAAGAATATAGAATAGCTTGACGGGCTCAAGGAAAAATGTGGTTTAAATTGAAAAAAATCCTTTCAAGGAATTTGGTGGCCGTATTTGGGTAGCTTTCAGTCAGTAATGTCCAGATAAGAGCTTCAATGCAAAAGTTAATAGAGATGATTCTTCGAATCCAAAATCAAGCTTTTAGTTCAAACTTACTAAGTTAAAATAAAGCAACGAAGAATATAGAATACCTTCACGGGCTCAAGGAAAAATGTGGTTCAAATTGGAAAAAAATCATTTCTAGGCATTTGGTGGTCAGATTTGGGTAGCTTTCAGTCAGTAATTCCCAAGTAATCGTTGATATTGGTCAATTTGGAGCCACTACCAACGCTGCAGGTTTTGAATTAGGAGGCCATTTTCTTCCTCCTCTTACATGATTCCCATGTGCTCAAGTAAGTTCTCCATGGCTTGCCCAGGACATTTTTTGAAGCCAACATCCCAGTTTTGAGGAGGGCCAACTATGATATAGTAAAAAGAGAGAGCCTGGCAAAGCCCTGACAGACGCGTTGTGCATCCATAATAACGTCCCACTCCAACACTCACCACGTGCTGAGCTCTCCAGGTTTGCACTGAGAAGACACAGATAAAAACAAATTACTCAAAAATTAACAAACACCAGTTAATCCGCCGAATACTTTGGGATGTTAACCATCAAACTTTCATGGCCATTGGCATGTGAATATAGGGATCAGGGCTTCACGCCAATACTATTTCATTTCCAATTTTGGAAAATTTGAATTTCTTCTTATCTACGCACATTGCAATCTGACCGCCATATAAAAGTGCAAAGTTTTCACATGAATTGCCGCGAAATGTGAAAATACGCATAATTTCGCCACTGTAAAATTATGAAGTTTTGATATGCATCGCCGAAAATTGGAACAAAAGGCGAGAATATATTTTTATGTTCAGAAAATATGGTGACTATCATGAGAAAAACACAAAGAGAGTCAACATTAATGTCTTTTGTTACTCCATGCATAAATGGATGTGACAGACCCTTCGGCGCAATCGTCCATCTAATTGCGTTGCAAGTTTTCAAAAGTACATCACCAAGACAGCCAGGAAAAGCTTATTTATCAGGCTAGGTATCCATTAATACGCCAGACAGTATATGTTCATTGTTGGATATTGTTTCTGCTTCAATCTAATTGTGAGCATATACTTTCTCGAGTATATGGATCGATAGACTTGTATATATTGGTTTTCTTTGAGTCCAATAGACTTATAAATATTGGTTGCCATAGAGCCATGGCTTCTCGAGTACCAAGAGTTTCCTAGCATATCGTTTGTCATTCTGGGCAAACAAATTATGATGCAGAATAGTCACTAGGTCCTACTCTAAATGGAACACAACTTGATATATAGTATTTATATGGAGTATTACTAACATTTTTTTGAAAATAATAAACCATCTAAAATAGGTTTTGTAAACTATAAAACATATTAAGGAAAACCATTATGCAAAAAATTTAAAAATAAAATACAAGGCATTGTGGCATTGATTTTTCTAGTGAAATTCCAACCCTAGATGTGTAGGCCTTGCCCACCTCCAATGACCATCATCTCAAATCCATTATGGGGGAACTAGTACACCAGGGTCTATGGGCAGTACAAGCTGTAATTTATCTTGTTATATACTTTGGATGGTTTTTTGGTTTAATTTGTCTAGAATTTCTTAGGGATTGGAATCACAAGTTTGAGTTTAAGTTGAAAACTCTTACAATTAAAGTGTTTTAGGGGTTTTTCAGGGTGTTGAACCCAATGCATATGTGTAGTAAAAAATCAATTTTAAACAAAATATCAAAATTTGACCAATTATTTTAACTAAATCCAAGCAAAAATAAAATCGAAAACTTATCATTTTAAACAACATCGTGAGTATAATAATAAGCAAATATTTATAAAGTGAAGCTCTTGATACACAAGCTAGTTATGGAAACAACAATGTTTAGTATATTTTTATCTAACCACTTAATTATGTACGAAGTCTTCACAAAGCCTACCTAAGTACTTCGCTCAGTTTTCAATCATGTGGAATGGATGGGATGGGATGGGATCAGATGGGAGTTGGTATAATGATTAAAATGAGAAGTATATAAATCTAAAGTATATGGATTCTCTTTGTTTTTATTTAATATAGTATATGGTTTTTCTTTGTTTTTCTTGCATTCGTTTTTGTTGTTGAGGTAGAATGAGTTTCAATGTAGACATATTCACTTGTCTTGCTTTAGTGGTTGAGGGAGAGTTAGTTCTTCTAGTTTCATAGTGAGAATATAGACATATCCATTTGTAAATGGTATTCAACAACTTTTCTCTGCTTTTGTAAGCGTAGGCCAAGGAATCAACCAAATGATTTTCTGAGAACAAGTTATCTTTAGCATTCAACAAGAATTTGAGATAATGGAGAATGTAAAATTAACGTCAAATTAGGAAACCAGATCCTTGTTATAGTTGTGGGGTCTGGAGGCATTAGCACAAATAACAGGTCAGGGATGGTGGCTTTGTGGGGTCCTTTTTGTTGTGCTTCTTGGTTGGTCATCAAGAAAATTGACATAGTTGGAGACTCCCTGTCGATCATCAATTGGGCACAGGGAAGATCCTCCTTTGGGACTCCTCTTCCTTTCCACTAGATCCAGCTCATCTAATATCTATTGGTGTCTTTCAAGTAAATATCCTTCTCACACATCTATCGAGAACACAACTCAATGCTTAATCTCCTATCTAAAAGAGGTTGTGTAGTTGTGCCTGACGTTTCTTATTACAAAATGATGGTCGATGGTTCCGTTAGAAACATTGGGGTCTTCTTGCTTTTACGGGAGTATTGGAGGTTGCAAGCCCTTCATGGAGGTTTATTATTACTCTTATTTCGACCTATCCTTGTTTTTGTTCCCATCTAATCACATTGTTAGGATATTTTGATTTATTTTACGATGTTCTGATGATCGCTCTTTTTGGTCTTTGTTTACAGATCTCCAATGGGATTTGTGCATTTTTTTTCTTTTTTTTGTTATTGTAGCATGATGATTGAGTTTTTATCTTGTATTTCTAGTTTTTCATAGTTCTGAGCTCTTTTTAGACATTGGGGATTATATTATTCTCATTAAGATCCATGCAAATATAACTTCCTTTATTTTTAATGAAATACAACCATTTTTTCTTTATGAAAAAAAAACTAGATCCCTACTATAGGGAGTATTAACGCACGGACAATCAAATATTGGAAAATTGTGGACCTATACTAGTATATGAAAAAACACTCGTGGAAAAGAAGTGAAGAAGTGCTAAGATTTAACTATTGAAAATTTTAAATTTTGCTTGTTCTTTTATATTTGGCAATAAAATATATTACTATATTCATCTTAACTTTAGAATTATGATAAATACAAAGGAATCAGATTCTTTGAAGTGCAATTTTTTTTCGATATTAAAAAATTATTGGCAACTTTATCCCTTTCAATATATGATAAATTATATATATATATATATATATATATATATATTCTAAAAAACTTCTCATATATATATATATATATATATATATATATATATATATATGAGAGAAGTTCTTTAGAATTCCAACCTCTATATATAGATAAGTTCTTTAAAATTCCAACATATAAATTTATAGGATTTGTAAAACACTTATTCTCCTTGATTGTAAACTTGTATCAAATTGATAATTAGAAATATCATAAAGAGAAAAAAATACCACCTTTGAGGAGAAGAAATGCATGGTTTCTAATGTCTCTGACAACGCCTCTCAAAGAAATGCATGGTTTTCAATGTCTCTCAACACCTCTCAAAGGATGAACGATGCGATGACTCGACTGATAATAATTTTCCTTTATGTGCTAATGTTTTTTATTATATTTTCTCTCAATGTGAAAGGTTGTAGGAATGTAGAAGAGGAAGACATACACAATTTATTTGACCAAGGAACACTCAAATAAGATAGACGATAAACTATTTAACCCTTCTTTAAGCTATTATACTACTAGCATCCTCGTTCCTATCACTAGTTAAATCCTTATTTGCGCCAATCCATTTAAAACTAGCATACAACATCTTACCCCTATGCTGTGTTTTGGTTGGGCCTTTATTATACCTGTTGAAAGTAGCATGTATATAGTGACCGATATTGCTTTGACCCGACATTAATTTGCCGAATTTTTAAATATTAAATGGTTTAAACCAAAGTCCTTAAAAATAGAAAATACTTGAAATTATTTAATTGATTTTCATTGCCCATTCATATTTGGGGTCTTATTACAAACCTCTAGTTGCATTTGTTGCAATTTTTTCTTTTAGGCAAAGTTTTGGTTTTGCTGTGTTGGTTTTATGTAAAGTTTACAAAGTAAAATTTTATTCAAAGTTTGGTGAAGGAATAAGTTTTAAAATTTTATCCAAAGTATGGCGAAGGAAGTAGTTTTAAACTTTTAACCAAATTTTTCCGAAGGAAGGAGTTTGGTGAAGGCTTTGTTGAGTGCATTTTTCAATGTAAAATTTTACCCAAAGTTTGGCCAAAGAATACAGACACTTCTTCTTAAACCAACTGTCCTCCACATGTCCTCAACTCATCTGCCCATGTCCTCAGTTTAGCGCCAAACAATGACCTGATTTTATTTGAATCTCATGATTTGTTTGTGAGATTAACACTTTATTTTTTGATACACACCCAGATTCACTTGGTCTTGTTCTTTGAATTGCTCTTTTGAAGGCCAACAACAACCACTATTGCAGAAGAAAGTGAAAACTCGATTGTCAGTAATACATAGACGAATTCTTTCAACAAGTATGGATTTGCTATTTGGCTTCATCATAAATCCATATTTTGAAAATGAACAAATAACCATTCTTTTTTAAAGTAAATAACTTATTTTTCATCACATCACCAACTCCATCCTCTTAAAGAAATCCTCTAAAATGGAGGTCGATGGAATCCTTTTCTCTCACTGATATTGCTTTTTCCCCACTGCTGGCCACTGAAAGGAGTGCTCTCTTAGAAATTGCAATTGTCCCTGAAATGGTTATTGCAATCGTACTCTCTACCTGAGATGCAACTTTAAATAGAGGGGCTTCACCCTGAGCTATGCAATTGGCTCTGCTAAGAATACTGGCATTCTCCCCCCGTTCCAAGTCATACATTAAAAACACCCAAATCAAGTCAAATTATAACACGAGTAAACAAAAGATTTTCAATAACCTGAATTTCAAAGGTTTTGGAGGATATTGGTGAGCACAAATTAAAAAATAAAATTAATAAATTCGTAATAGGAGAAAAAATAACAAAAAATGATTAAAAAGTATCAATTAAGGGCATTGAATTCTTAAAATTTGGGATTTTTTCGAATTTGAATTTAGTTTTGCATAATCCATACCTTTGGATGCCAAATATGAGCAAAAAATGGAGCACTGCAATCCTCATTATTCTTTTCGAGAACTGACAAGTGCTATAATTGGGCATGATAAGCATAGGCTCATTGTTTGGTAAATTTTAGTTAATTTGCGCTCCCCTCTAATTCATCTCAAGGATTCCAATCCATAATGACAGGTGCACTGCCGTGTGACAGGTAATATGCAGAGACTAATATTTATCTTTTGATTAAACTTAGTTTTGTAGTGTGACGGTGTATCTATAGGTCGAGATTGGAGAGTAGAACATGAATTTAGCAATTGGATGTGAAAGAGAAAATCAATGGCCTGAAATTTGGACAACTAACGATTCAGTCCAGTGGAAAGGAAAAGTAAACTTTTAGTTATACGAGTTGATGACGCATGGATGTAACACCACCTGTAGTAAGACATACTCTGTCTCTCAAACCATTTATTTTCCATATAGCCTTTTAAAAGTGCATAAACACACTACACTGACCAGTTTCTATTATGTCCTAAAATCACTCACCTCTTGCTTAGATCCATACTCGAATATGGGAGGTGTAAGACCCCTCACATCCCCCTACACTATCATATGGCTGTATAAATGGCGTCGGTATACCCATCAATATAGGTAGCTTTCATCTATTTAAAAATAACCTGATTCATACCTTTTCGGTGTACATCCAAATGTGGATTCATACTTTCCAAGTGCATATCCAAACATGGGGAAAGAGCATAGATATCCATAATGAGAACAAGAAAAATAAGGGCAAAATTAGAGACGAGTGAAACTTTACCGTACGCAGTCCCAAGTCAAAAAGCCATATGATGTACTGAGTGTGAATGATCGACTTGGGTTAGCTTTCATCCAAGGTCCAAAAGCCATATGATGCACTGAATGTGAATGATCGACCTGGGTTAGATTTATGATGAAATGGGGGTGGGGGGCATGTGGGATACATGCAAGCCTCGAGTGTATACCCTAGATGTTTTATGTTTTTTTTTTATATGTTTATTATTTTCCATTAAATTTTTTATTTACAGTTTAAATGATTATTTATAATTATTTGTGTTCACATTTTATGATTCCTGGGCTCTAAGTTGGTGGAGGTAACCTCAATCCTATAAATTTCTCTCCATTTTTATCTCTAGTCCCTAAGCTGGTGGAGGTAACTCTCAAGATCCAATTTCTCTTTATTTACATGTCTACCATCATGAGCCTCGATCTCAACCCTTTGTTGGCTAAGGCATGGGAATTCCTTGTATTTTCCATCCCAGTTATAACTTAAACTCACACGCTTTTTGCATCATTCAAACTTCACGAATGAGGTCATCTAGTTGATCATAATTATTTTTTCTTCATCATAGGCTTTGTGAAGACAAGGTTAGGGTATCATGTAATAGTGAAACAAGCTACATTGGGTGCATTGGCAAGTACAAGTTTGGGGAAAAGATGAAGAAAAATAAAAAATCCGTTGTAGTCAATGTAATTTCCAAAATCCATTGTAGTCAATGTAACTTCCATTATCTTCAATGTTTTTCATTTTGATTGTTTTATACTTTCATTTGTCCAATATTCAATATTTGCATGAGTACTTTGTTTTCCCAAAATACACTAATATGAGAAACTATATTTTGTGTTTCATACATGTTCATTATTATGAGAATTAAACAAAACCAAATGGTGATTTTATCTCATCAACCATTACTAGCTTCCCGTTGTAAGATGTCACATTCATCCACAACAAAAACAATTAATTTTTCCTATAGCGACCAATGCAGTGTTGAATTTTTTTCCCTCTTATGAGAGATGATTCAAGTATCATATTTACAATCACATGCCATCTACATTATAAACCAAGCTAGATTTGAATGTTGTAAATGAATTTTCCAAGAATAATAGTACTTCATATATTTATTTCAGAGGAAAACATATGATTGATTTCAACTACTTCTGTTATAAGTGTTTTTATTGTTCCAATTCCACAAATTAAAAAGTAAGGATGTCAATATGGACTTGGAGGTATCCACACTCAAAGTTTATTATGGTGAAAAAATTTCTCCCTTAAGAGTATAAAAAAGGTCATATCCTATCAAACTCAACCTACCTAAATTTAGGGTTTTATATCCACCCACTTATAATCCAAGGTTCTATGCCCACTCACTTTAAACATAGGGAATTAATGTGGTGATAACCCATCTCATTTAATAAGAATTGAAAACATTAAAATAAAATATCGAGGCTTTGTATTTTAAACTATTTCTGCATATGTTGTTGTGTATGAATTGCTTCATGGTTTTAGATCCTGGTTTATAGAGTTCTTGGGTCCACAAAAGGAAAAAAACTCATTGTCGTGAACATTGGTGACTCTAGAGTAACTTTGTGCCAAAATGGAAGGACCATCCAAGTCTCAGTTGACCGTGAGCCATGCACTAGTGTTGAACGTGGAAGCATAGATAATAAATGTGGTTTCATCTCAATCATGCTAGGTTTGATGAATATAAAACTATCAAAGACTATCAAGCATTTTTGGTTTGACATGAGTTTGTTATATTGGTCTAATTTCTTGCAATTTCCTGCAATATTAGTCACTTCTTATTTTATAATTGCAACCTTTCTTTTTGAGTTTGAGAGCTGGACATAGAATCTTCATTGCTGGAAATAAGCTACACCTTTTGAATATAAATAATGGTGTATTCGCTAAGGAAACAACTTAGAATTTTATTGTAATTTTAAATTAATAATAACTAAATGGACTACATAAATCATCCATTTGAGTCACGCGTTACAAATATGAGAACATGTTGGAGTAAAGGTGCTCAGATCTGTCGAGTCTCTATAACATAATCGATTGAGGATGGGCCTTATTTTCAAGGCGACCCAAGATAAAACCTCATGAGGGGTGCTTGTGATCTATACTAGAGGGAGGAAATATGCTAAAAAGTACAATCAACTTAGGGTTGGTGTGGGCGAGGTTGGGTGCGATCCTCGGGTGAATTTGACAGATTATATGCCCCTAGGTCATGGATCCTCAAGCCACAATTCAATACTGGAAGATCATAGATAACTTGAAAAAAAAACAAAAAAAAAATGTGCTCAGATCCACTGCCATACTCTCCTTAGACAAGTCTAAAAATTAGCTAGTACTTTGTCCTTCAATCTACTATGCCTTTTGAAATTAGAATTCAATATTCAAGCTGCTTTCATATGGCTGTCTTTTCCTTGATGGTGCTTGTATGATTGTATAGTAGTGGATCCCATATGGTGCACTACTTATAGCTCCATTAAAACCTCAATCTATGACCCAAACCTATATCTATGTGCAAAAACAACACCTCTAAAGCAATATTGATATTGACCAATTTTCTTGGCTTGGAGACATTCAGATCAAAATATTATCTATTTGATACATGGTTGTAGCTATCATTCTCTTGTTATAATAAATCATAGAAGGGTGTTATATCATATTCCATGATACTCTTATGAGTTTTATGTAGAGTCAATACTACTAACCTTAACAATTCCTAAATTGGAGGTACTAAATGGTTCCAAAATGATTATCTAGGAGTGTCATAGGGAAAGCGGTGGGAAAATTATTGGGATCCTGTTATATATTAGTCCTAAGTTGATTTTTTCCTTGAGAACTCCTAGAAAACATGTTTAGAATGTTTCACTTCACCATAGTGGGAGAATATTCTACATTTGATAGAAGACGATGCAAATTCCACTCCCGAGGATAAGAGATGAACCTTTGGCCTCAAATGGTGCATCTAAATTGTGTAAATGCATTGTAAACTGCGTGGGGAACACAATATTTAAGAAGTTTCAAATCAGGAAACTTTTGGCCTCAATTGGTGCATCTAAATTGTGTAAATGCATTGTAAACTGAGTGGGAACACAAGTTTAAGAAGTTTCAAGTCAGGAAAAAATTGGTCTTCCTGCTTCAAGATATACAAAATAATGAAAATCAAGACAAATATGATCCTAAAACATGTTCAAAATACAACTCTTAAAACTTTCAAAAAACATTTAGCTCACTTCGTATCTGATCCCATTATTTCTAGCTATCAGATTTTAGATCTGGTAAGTTGAATAGAGAGGATCACTTCTTTATTGTTGAGCTTCCCTTCCAAAAATGGAAAGAAATACAATGTTGTTGAAGCCCCACTCCAACACATAAGATGTTGCACCTGTGGAAGCTGATACCGATGTATTCAAAACATAAAATTTATAGTCCAAATTTTAATCTACTTCATAATTATTTATTTGGTAGGTATGTTGTTGCATCACAACCTTGTTTAGTCATGCGGTAAAAGTATTATATATATCACATGTTGGACAATAAAGGAATTATATATATTTTTTGAACTTAAGATGTAAAAAGTATGGAGTGAGGGAATGTGAAATTGTGTACTTTTAACTTCTTTATATAGATGCATATAAATAAAATTGACATAAAATCATTTTATTTAAAATTTATATTGAAATATTTTAATTATGATAGAGATGGATTTTTTTAAGAGAGATAAAGAGTAATTATTTTAAATGGTTAGTTCTAATTCCATGTTGACTACACATCTCTATCATAGTAGGTTGTAAAATGTATATTTTTATGAAATACATTAAATGATTAAATTTTACAATATGCATATGAGGATGGCGATCTAGTTATTTTGAATATGCTTTGAGACTAAGTAAGTTTATTTAAATATGGTGCATTACAACCTTGCAAAATAACAAGATAGTATGAAAGATTGTGGTGGTGAAAATCTATTCAAGGAACCTAGATTATAAGGGAAAACAATGAGTCCATTAATTGGAAGCCAAAAATCATTGATCCTATGTGAACTTTAATCATTACAATTAGTTAGAGGGCATCCAATAATTCCAATCATCGATTTAAATTTCATTTGTGAAAAACCATGTTTGGAACTATGTTTCTAGTTGAAGACATATTCTTGAGTCCTGGGCTTGTCCATTTAAAAAAAAATGATCTCTATGAAACATCACACCAAAATTCAATTCTCATTGTGGGCTATAATTTCATGACTTGCAATGTGAAAGTTGATTATTATTTTATAGTAAACTTAGAAACCTGATAAAAAAACCTTGGTATTTGAGTGAACAAAATGTGGGGATTACCTGTTTCTTGAATGTTGAGAAGGAAGTTGCATGAACCGTATAACAAACAAAACCATTGGCATATAACTACTAAGTGTTTAATGCAAGATGGGGGTAGGTGCTACTAAGCCTCAATGTGATGGACTTAATGTGATCATCATCATCATGGATTCTTCTTTCAAGGATGATTTGATTGCATGTGGTTATTTCTCATGAAACTTATGTGTTTTAGTCTCGCATTCTTGGTACTCATATGACAATTCGTCATACAATGGAGGAAGGTATTTAATGATCCAATCAAAGATAAATGATTCATATTTAACATAGAAATATTTAACTAATGGGTTTTTTGTCATGACCAAAGAAAAAGACATAGTTGTATAATATGTTTTTTTTTCAATTAAAATTTTTTTGAAACAAATGATGGTGGTTTAGATACATTATCCACAAGTTTGATTTTTTTTTCCCAATTCTTTCAACGTTAATTGAACCCCAAGGAGATAGTAAGCATTACACCATGCAACCTCTAGAGAGTGCACTTATTCACCCATCCCACTCTCCATCCTCATCATGCATGGACATATTATTACAACCATGAGCATGCACAAGAGAGACCTCTACAATGTAGTCAGTTGTGTGCTATCTCCTTAAAAGTGCAATAAGGAATTTTTGGAACTATGTATCAATCTCCCAAGCTCAAATTTGATCTAAAAATTCATTAGTAATGAGTTAGTGGTTCATACCAAAACTTCCATACCACATTATAGTGATAGTATTTTCAAATATTAATGTGGTTTCTTTTAATGGATAAATGATGCATGAAGAAAGGGTCAATAAGATGAAATAAAAAATCAAGCACATATTAGTGTATCTCCTATTGACAAGAATGATTGACATTCAAGTTCCCTTATCTTTCCACTAGTCAACCTATGTGTATTTGGGGCTCAAGCATTACTCTTCTAATTCCTTCTTGTAACTTAACATAAAAAATACTCAAACTAAAAATTATCCTTAAACTTGAGTCCCTTTTTACTCCTCTGAGCCTTGAACTTCCGATCGCACAACACTTGGTCATAGTCAATGTAAGTGTAAAGGGACTTTTCCTAGGCCTCCAATACATAGTCTATGGTCATACAAGAGTATGTGCAAGCCATTTTGGGCTATCCATCTCGAGCTTACCAAGGCCTCAACCTTGTCTGTGAATATGTAGATGTTTAGACCTTCACATAAGTAATTAAAACCTTATCCTTCTTGAGCTTTATCATTGGATATAACTTTTAACATGGCTTAGTACAACCCATTCACTATATATATATATATATATATATATATATATATATATATATATATATATATATATATATATATATATATATATATATATATATATTCCTCTTGGGCTTGTAGGTAAATATCAGCCTGATAGGAAAGTTATTTTAGTGTTTTCATTCATTTGATAAACGAAGATATGTCTATCTCTTCTATACATAGGAATTTAGACCAATTTAAAGTCTCAGAATGAACACAAGAGTAACCCACTCCTAAATATTAACTTAAGAAATTATCATCCTTGTTTCCAAAAAGTAAAATTAACACAAAGAATGTGAAAAAATATTAATATATCAACCGTTAGGGATAAACCATCCCTCATTATTCAAAAAACATTTCATATTGTTAATTCACACATGAATTTAACATTCCTCATCAATAACATAGACATCAAACTAGCACAATACCCTATGCAAAACCTCTAGCCTTCCTATATTATAGATTAGAAACAAAACCTACCATCCATTATTTTAACAAAGTATAATAATTATATATATTCTCACATCTCTTTAATGTTCATGTAAACATACAATACTTATGAGTCAAGCACTAATAAGTTTCACACATTCCTTGCATACAAGCCATTTAGACTAGGATTATGCTAAAGTTAACACATGAATCTAAATAATTATGTATCCATGTCCTTAAAACAAAAATGTTCATTTATATAGGATTGCCTCATTACTCATCAACTATTTCTATGATAATTAGTACATTAAACAAGAATGAAACATTCAAAACATAAGAGTCATAAGTTGGAAATTATCTTTGATGGATTGAACTAGGTAACTGAGATTGGGACTTCAAATCTCCACCCAATCTTAGACACATTTCAAATAACCATTTCTTGTAGTAGTCACCTCCGATCCATATTCCAGAGCATGAGGATGAGTGTTTAAGTGAGTAAACCAAATCTTCTAGCTGAAACAAGGACTCTAGAAGATCATACACCTCCACCCACCAACTACTTCATGTAGTTAATAACTCCTAGGGAATCCATAGGTCCAACAACTCCACCCTCAAATCAAAATGGGAGTCTAGAGGAAATACATCCACCCTCAAATCAACAAGGGAATTCATAGGTTATACCTCCACCCTCAAAGCAACAAGGGGATCTGGAGGCTATACCTCCACCCTCGAAGTAATGAGGGAATCTAGAGGCTATACCTCCAACCTAAAAGTAGTAAGGGAGTCTAGAGGCTATATCTACTCCCTAAAATAAGTAAGGGAATCCAGATGTTATACCTCCACCCTCTAAACATTAAGGGAATCCAGAGGTTGTACCTCCATCCTTAAATCAGTAAGGGAATCGAGAGGTTATACCTCCATCAAATTAGAAAGGGAATAAATAAGTAATACCTCCACCCTCAAATAAATTAGATAATATAGAGGTATACCTCCACCCTCCAAGTAACAAGGGAATTAAGATCTCACTATAAAAAAATGAAGAAAAAAATTAAATGGGGGTTAAATAGCTCTCTTACTAGGAATCCAAGGAACAAGCCTCCACCAAGGTTGTTAAGGGAATACAAAGAAGACCATATCCACCCTCCATCATTATAGGGAATCCAGAGACTATTGTCCTCACTTGAGACCAATTCCTCCACCTCCCAATGCTCAACCATAGGATGGATCTAATCCTTACATTGTGATACTAGCACATAGTTTTCTTCTCTTGTTTTTGTTTTTTCTATCAAACTTGTTTCTCCTCATTGCATGTCAATGTTCTTTTTGTGATTCCTCTCTTTTTCTAGTTCATCCTATTTCATCCTTGAGAATGATTGTTTCCTATTATGCCATTGCAAACATTTTTTTGGTTGTGTGGGAAAGCATCGTTATCGCCCCTTCCTTCTCGTCAAAGGTGGTTCTATATTGAGTGGTGGTAGGGATGATATTGTGTTAGCTCCCCTTCCTCTCCACTTCCCGTTGGTCGAATTTTTCATTTACTTTTTTACATTTTTCCTTGTGGTTATATCCAAGGTAGGCATAGTTTTTTTTATCTTTCCTCTCCATTACATTAATTTGTAAAACTATCCCATTTAAGACACACTTTCCAACCTTTAATGGTTGTCATGAAACATGTCAATATTCCTTCAAATCCCGAGAAACATATTTCCTAAAAATATAGAATCCATGTCCCAATTCTTCGGATTTTTAACTATAATAAAAATGTATGAGATTTTTACAATGAAGGGGAGTTAGCCCGAGGCTATCACACAAACCAACTAAACAAGGGGGGATTCCACTCCTCCTATTACCTCCCTACTAATCTTGACACAATGCACATCACATGGGACAAATCATGCAAAGAATATATCACATACCCAACAATGTTCATGTATTACTTCAAGTACTAGTGCAAAGCTCCTAAGCTTGAGAAGATTCAATAATATCCCAAGGCTCTTTTTTTCAGCCTTAATGATGTTCAAGGCCTTGTGACTTATTCTTGGCATGTAAAAGTTTTTTATTGTGCCAATATCAAAATTTTATGCAAAATATCGCATAGAGAGGTTTTTCATTGTCATTATAGGTGTCTTCCTAGTTATTGAGCCTAGAAAACAATATTTAGGACCTAAGACCAAGTGTTTTCCTCCACCCATAGTGCTTAAGATTTATATGGTTTATATATGGCTTAGCCTATGTGTTTCCCTCCAAATCATGTTTAGACATTGAAGCCCAATTCCAATGCACAAAACATACTCATGGAACTTGAATCCCACCTAGATGATAAATAAAACTAACCATGACCCCAAGAATGATCCATAGTATGGGCCTAAGACACATTCTCATTCATGGCATGTGTTGTTGTGTAATCATGGTGCTTTTATCCCCCTAGTAGGACATATATACCATACAATTTGGTTCTTTTATGGTAATTGAAGGATGTTTTAATCACTATAACTATCGAATATTTGTGGGTAGTAGGTATTGGTCATGGTTATTTAGTCTAAAAAGAACCATTTAGGGAATGATGTCCATTATTCTTCTTGGATGGCCTTAGTTAGACCTCTCAACACATTCCTTGTGCACAAGTAACCTAGTGATGGTGCTCATAATGCCCTAATTGTTTGATCACTAACCAATATAGGTTAGATGTAGAGGTTTGAGGACTTTCACATAGTGCTTGCACCTAAGAAGTAAGATTGAGGGACATAGGCTCTTGTTTTCATCCCAAAAATATGGTCATAGAAACAAGATCAATTCATGATGCTTAAGACCTCATAGTGGTGACCATATTCAACTCAAATGTTAAGGACTCCCTAGATAAGGCTTATGCCATGGTTTTTGGGTGTTGATCATTGTTACACAAAATTTTGTCACTATCCCTGCAATCCCCCATCCAGCACATTGGAGGGCTTTTTCCGTGAACTATGAGCAGTGACATGACCTAAAACCACTTTCATGGCATCCCATTTCATAAGGACAAGCATTCCTCTAAAGAAATTTTCCTCTAAAAAACCCTAAAAATAGATTTTTTTTCCTTGGCGCGACTAGCCAGTTCAGCCCTCGCGCCAATGGGGGAAATCCACCATAGAGGGCGCGCCAATTGGTGCTCTGTCCCTATGTCTCACTCACACTAAGCTTAATAAGGGATGCTTTTTAAAAATAAATGGCCGAAGTTTTATTCCAACAAACTCCTGAACGAGTCACTAAAATGAGTTAGGTAGTTTGGCTCCGGATCTCCATGTATGGGAAGTGGTTTTCCACCTATCATGGAAGCTTCCTTAGAGATAGGGCCAATCCCATGATTATAGGGATCCCAACTCTCTTTCCTCCATATATAAAAGCTTTCCTTCACCCTTATCAAGCTAGTTGAACTTGTAGCAAGGAGACTATAGCTAGACATCTTTTGAGAGCCAAGCCGAAGAGAGAGAGATTTGTCTCGTTTCCGACAGGCTTCGTTGAGATGTGCTCCACTGTCAGCCCCACCGAAGGAAGATCAAGTGTTAGAGCTTTGGGTTGTATCTTTCCTTTGTTATTTTAATGATAAGCAACTTTGATTATGGTTCTATTCATGTGTTTATTTCTTGATGCAATGAATTACATCCTCTCTGATTGATGTATGGTTACAAGATTTAGATTTTACGTTGTATGTCATTGTATCCTTTACATGTGTGCAGGTGTTCAGACGTGTCGAGCAGAAGAATCATGATCTGCCAAGCGAGGGATGGAAAGCGCCATCCTTTCTTCAAAGACCACTGCGTAGGATCTGAGGTAGGAAATTCGTTATGATTTTTGTCGTTTTGTAACTAGGAACCTACGTCACTACATGACCTGATTGTTGCTAGACCCGATCTGGGCTAGTATGGATCACCTCTGTCCGCAGAGGGGATTTACTTCTCCAAAAAACTAGTGACTCCACTAGGGAATCAATTAGAGTTAGTTTTGTCTCTTTTGGTTGTTTTTGGCTTTTGATTGATCGATTTTCTCTTCCGGTTTGCCTCCTTTGGTGAAAACCCATGTTCAGCCCCCAGAAGACTTGATCTACTCTCTGTTTGCTCTTTTTTCATTTCTTCCCATAGTAAACTCAATTTGCGCAGTTTATAGCTTGAAATTCATGCTAACTAGCACTTGTTTCTATTTAGGCCCCCATGCCAACGTTGTTTTGGCGCAGAATACAACCAAAAAGTTGCACCAACCCTATTTGGTGTTAGGGTTTGCTTGTTTTTGAGCCCTTTGAGTTTGATTTCTGGTCCTGGTGTCATTTTTATCAGTGATTGAGTGCCTTGAAGTCTTTGTTGACTGCGTTTGACCTTTTCCTTCGGTTGTTTGCCCTTTACCATTAGTTTTTCATTCTAGCCCTAGGGTTTCTAGGTGCTATAGTGTGTTGAGCCTCCCGTGGGAGTTTTTGGTTCTCGCTTTTCCAATCAACTTCGTTTTCGCTTCCTTGCATTCATTTTGATTGGATTCCATTGTATCATTGAGTCAGTTGAGTGATTTCTCTCTCTTTCATTCAAGTTTTTCTTTGTCTCATTTCGAGCCTAGATTACACAGTTTGTGTGAGTCTTTTGGGATTCTTCTTCGATTTGAGGGATTTCTCTATCAGTTTGAGTTCTGATTGTGTGTGTTTGCATTGAGTGAATTTTCTTGTTTCGACTCTTTCACTGTCATTTCTCGAATTTGTTTCTTCATTAGTTTTTCATTTCGTTTGGTGCATTTTCTCTAAAACATTGAAAAATACAAAAAGCAAATCTCTTTTCTTTTTGATTAGTTAGTGAAAATTGAAATCTTTTCCGCATTATTAGTGTTATATAACTCTAAGAGAATTTTTTTTAGTTTCAGTAGCCTACATTAGAGATAGTAGTGGATGTTTTTGTTATCATTTTGTTGTTATTTGAAAAGCTATCAACCTTCTCGTAGTTAGCTCTTCATCGAACAAAGTGATATATTGTGGCATGTAGTGTGCATTTAGAGGATTTTTGAGATACAACAATCGATAGGGACTGAAATTGAAACATAATTTAAAGATCAACTATAAAATTTATTCAATTAACCTAAGGCAACATTAAAACATTAACAGAATATCTAGAGGTCTAGGCTAGTGACGTGTTCCGGCGTCGTTAAACCTAGTAGTTGTCGTTCGCCTTTTGGCTTTAGACAGTGCTAGTATGGACTTGTGCTCCCCGTACCATCGCATATATAAAGGGAGAACCCACTAGGTTGCTATCCTTTATCCGTAGGAAGCTGAGTCTGCCGCCTTATACCCGTGATACACTGGACACAACATTCGGGGAGATTACCGGCATGTACATCAAGTCCTTGGTTGATTTCTCTTTCATTTTTTAACCAAGGTGTATATGGAAGCTCACGGATATCTGGTACACCCATCTGCCTAGATTACCAGAGTAGTCATTTCGATCTTTTCTGACTCATTAAATTTGAAAAGATCATTAAGCGCTTGTCCTTTCACGCTTGTTTCCAAATTGAAAGAGATAGAGTCATCTTTTACTTGTTTCTAGACTCTTAAAACATGAAACAATAAAATTTCCAATTTCAATGTGGTAAAATTAATTACCTGCGATCACATGCCCATTTAGAGATTGTTGTTTTTCGGCCTGTTGATTGTTTTCCTTTGTTTTTGCACGTGTGTCTTTGTTTTGATCTCTTCCTCTTTTTGTTACTGTCACAGTGGCGGAATCCTCAGTTTCGTCTACTAGTAGTCCTTACACAAACGATTCATCTGAGGTCTCTCAGTCCTCTGCTGAACACCAATAGCATATTGTATCCGAGTTTCCTGATGGGGGACTGGTTATATCTAAGCTTCCCTTTGGTGGACCAGTTGAATTCATTTGGCCCTTGTCCAACGCTTGGTTTGGATTTGGAGTAGGGGAACACTTCCCTCCTCTTACATCGAAATCACCTTTCTTGGCTGCCATTATACCTCCTAGTCCTCGGTTTCTTTTAGAAGATCTTGCGGCAGGGTCAGATATGAACTCACCCAGTCCTTCTCCTAGTGAGGAAATTCCTACATCTGGTGAAGATTACCAGCTTTTTCCAGAAAACATCCCCGAGTCTTCTATTATGTCATCACCTGGTCCTTCGCTTACAGTGGGATATAGGTCCTTAAGTCAAGTCATGGCCATTGTGGCCTCTGTGGGAATATCGACTCCATCCACGAGGCCGGTTATTCCTTCGTCAGGGATGTCACCATCGACACCTCTCTGACATCTCCTTTCATCACATCAGTACCTGTTAGGCCTATTGTCTGCGTAGCTGCGTATACGCCCGTTGTCACTACTCAGTCAACCAGGACCTCGTCAATTCCCGAAGACATTTACATAGCTTCGACTATTCCTGAGAATATTTCTCCTAAGGAGTATCGATTATCTTTACAGCCGTCGAAATACGAGGTAGGTCAGTCCTCTCAAGATCTCAACCATCCTTACTTTTCCCATTATGGACCAGATGGTACCCTGATATACATGCTTTCATATCAATACGATGAGCAGGGCAGCCCTCTTCGCTTTCCATCTCCTGAGGCTTATCAATATATTAACGATTTTCTATCTGCCCAAGCTGGGCAACCTTCTAACCCACAAGGACAAACCTTCCAGGGACAACCTTTGGCCCAACCAGGTTATCTATATGACCCGCAAGGACAACCCTTATAGGGACAACCTTCAAGCCAGCAAGGGTTGTTGTACGGTCTACAAGGGTTGTCCTACAACCCTCAAGGTCAACCTTTATAGCCTCACCCTGTGGTCCAACTGGGGCAACCTCAAGGACCCACAGGCCAACCGGGGTATCAACCCGGACCGTTGTACAGTCCTAGGGGACAAATCCATCCTTCTCAACCTTTGGTGCAACCTCAGCAACCTCGGTTTCCAATCGGTCTGAATTTTGCATAGCTAGGGCCATCTTATGGTCCTGTCACAGGTCAACCTGGTTATCAAGCACAACCTGGCCCTCTCCCACCATCAGGCCAACCTACTTAGCCAGGGAAACCTGGTGTCCTTCATCAGCCAAGCCAACCTGTTCAACTAGGACAACCTATTCACCTAGGTCAACCTGTTCAACCAGGACAACCTGTTCAACCAGGCCAACCTGTTCAACCAGGGCAGCTTGCATAGCCAGGTCAACTTGTTCAACTAGGACAACCTGCACGACGAGTTAACCCTGCTCAATAGCTGATCTATTCTATGCCACAGTCGAACTTGCCTGTGCACCCAACTTATCAGGCTCAACAGGGCCCCACTTACCAGTATCCTGCTCAACCCCAAGGCGGCTATTACCTTCAAGGTCAGTCTCGACTGGTTTACAACCCGCCCCGAGGTTCTGGTTATTACCTTCAACAGCCATGCTATACCTATACTCCGCAGTCGAATCCATACACTGCTCAAACGGGGCCTACATATAATCAGGGTCAGTACCCTGGTTATCAACCCCCATACCCTAGTTATCAGCAACCATGTCTACCCAATTATATGGATTATACCTCTTATGGTCAGAATCCTCTAAGAAAAAACCAATGGGGGTAGAATTATGCTCAACTAGGGTGGAGTACAGGTACAGGTCCTTATCGGGGACCTGGCATGACTTTTAATCCTCAGTTACCTTTCCTCGCTACGTTGGAATTACCGGATGTATCTAAATTGACCAATGATCTGATTCTTCATAATCCGTATTGGCCTTCGGTTCCAACAAAGGTCCCTGGTGACTGTCCTAAGTTTGAGGGTAAAGCTAGAGAAGACCCCTAAGCCCATGTCATGACCTACCATCTGTGGTATTCTTCGAACTCTTGGGTGGATGACTCGATTCGTCTACATCTTTTTCAGCACACTCTTACCGGTGCAGCTGCTAAGTGGTATATAGAATTACCCCGTGGTATTTTTCAAGACTTTAATACTCTAGCTATGGCTTTCCTAACACATTTCTAGTTACTGGTTCATTATGAAGCCGGGATGCATCTCCTGACATCTCTAAAACAAGATAAAGCCACTCATATATCAGATAATATTCATGAGTGGAGACGTTGTCGTCGTCTGATCAAGTTGATATCCCTGATCAGCTTCTAAATCACTGGTTCACTACCTCCTTTGTTAACAAGATCACTCAAGACATTGCTATGGGGGCATGTGTAACTGAGGAACAAGACATCGCTCGTGCGTAGTACCTAGATCTAGTGTACTCTCAGTCCAACACGTTATATGATATCTTGACTGATGCCCCACATCTAGGGACCTCTAAAGCACCAGCTACCCCATCGGTTGATGGTGTTATTGGTTCTATTTCTTAAACTTCTCATAAGTCTCCTAATGGGAAGCAGAAGTCGAATTCTTCCAATAATTCTGCCCCTCCCGCCACTCTAGATTTTGGTAAGACCACGGAGGTCAATGCCGTTCAGGAAAATCCTACGGAAAATACCTCAAAAGGGAAGAAGAAGGGAAAAGGCAAGTCCAAATCCGATGTCCTGAAACCAGAATCCTCCAAACCATGTGCTGATGATGGTTCACAATGAAAACTGAAGTACCCTTGCCTGATCTGTGACGAATACCACTACACCAAAGATTGTCCCCGACGATCCGAGGTTATTAAACTTCTTAAAGTATCTAAGGGAACTCTGACAATTCTTAAGGAACCTTTTCCATCTCAGCAGAACCAGATGGTCGAGCAGCCTTCACCATCTGCACCATTTGGGTCCCAAGTTTTTATGATGAATGGTGCTGCACCTGTTTCGATCGCCACTCATTCGAAGGATTATGCCGGATCATGCCAAGCAGTCAGGAAGCAAGTTGTTGATGGCCCGCCTCCCCCACCTACCTCTGGTCCTTTAGAAATTGAGAAGCCTAGCGCTGAACCCATTGTACGGCCACCTTCCAAAGGTGTTCTTCGAAAGTCTTCCTATAATCCACATTCTCGTGCTGCTCAGCATTACAGTATTGTTGAGGATTTGGCATAGGCGCCTTCCACAATGTCTGTGTTGAAAGTGATTTAAAGTTTCCCATCTCAAAGAAAAGCTCTATTATCTGTAATCGGTGGAATTGATCCTGTTGATTCTAGCCTTCTCACCTTCGATCTAGAAAATTTTGTCCCTCGACTTCCACATCAAATCGCCCTTTTTATACAAGTCGGTATTGATGGCCTCAACATTCACATGGCCGTTGTGGACAAAGGTGCCTCTACCTGCGTTATGTCATCTGCCTGCTGGAAGGCCATTGGCTCTCCAACCCTCACTTCATCTCCCAATGCCCTTGAGACATTCGATGGTAGGGAATCAAAACCCTTGGGTGTTCTCGCGAGTTTACTGATCACCTTACAAGGTAAGACAATCAACGTTGAAGTGGAAGTTGTTGATGCTAAGCTAAACTACAATCTTCTACTTGGTCGCAGCTAGACCCATGCCATGCTATGTGTTCCATCCACCCTCTTTCGGCATTTGAATTTTCCACATGATGGCAAGATTATTACTGTTGATTAGTTGTCTTTCTTTAGCTCGTCCTCTGAGAAAAATGTGCCATACGTGGATCAAATTCCTAATCCCCCTGACAGTGTAGGACCTGGTCTTTTCAAGGACCCCGTTCTCATGGGAATTTTTCCCATTCCACCACCGAACACCGTTCAAGTCAACATGATCTCTAGGTCCAATGACCCATGGATCATCCCTTCTCCTGAACAGGTGATCTCTTTTGGAGAATCAATGCCTCTGACCCGAGTTGAAATTAATTATTGCGAGATCTTCGCTGCATCGGATCCTCCTCCTGATGAAAATTCTCCTTTGAGCATGGCTCTTGATGTTTATTCTCAATCCCCTTCGCTCGGAAATGCAGATTCGCCTAATCCTTTGAGAGAAGTCTTTCCATCTGACGAAGCTATCGTGGAGACGATGTATCTCGAAGATCTACCGTGTATCGTTGGACGTCATCGTTCCTCGTTCATGCTCAGCCTGGGGGAAATTTCTAATTGTCTCGAGTGTGATGTATCTGGTTATCCCCCTCCTGAGCCTTTTCCTTTGAGCTCTTCGGAGCATAGTTCCTCTTCTTGTGTCAAGCTCCTAAAAAAATGAAACAAGATGCTTCAAGGACAGTTTTGAAGTGTGCCAACCTCGTTAAAACAATGAAACACATTCCCGTTCAATTCGAGTTTTGTTAGATTTCGATCAAATCTCTTGTGTTTTGAATCTTCACTCCATTTCCTATGGACTGAAGTTTGGGGGGAATGTACCTCGAATTGAGACACCATGCTGGGGGCATGCCCATTTCTCCTTATCATTTCAAGCATAGTTTACATTTTTATTTTAAGCTTGCATAAAAAATAAAACTTATTTCCAAGCATAGTTTGCATGTGTGCTTTTAAGATTGTGTAAAAATAAAATATGATTGGTGTAATGCATTTTGTGAGCTTTTAAATTTCACATTGGGTCATGTGTTATGCAACTAATGCATTAGATAACATTTTATTAGACATGTGCATAACATATTCAAAACATCATCATATGTGAAAAATATCCATGCAGAAATATATATATATATATATATATATATATATATATATATATATATATATATATATATATATATATATATATATATATATATATATATATACGAATGTTTGTAGTTTGTGTGCATCACATAAAATACAAAAATATACATGTTTGTTTTAATAATATTTGGAGACAAAATGTCTCTCAAAAATATGCATATGAAAAGCCTAGGCGACTAATTAGCATGGTGCTCATGATAACATGTTACTGCCCACACCAATCGCCTCAGTAAACGATGAAGGCGACTAGGCACCCCCACGGTGTGCCTCTGATAAGCCATAGGGACATCTGCTAGGCGAGCATAATCGGGAATCCCATGGGTGATTCCCTCCAAGTTCTAAACTAGCTCGTTCCCCTCACCCCCCTCACCTTGAGGGTCATATGCGAGAGGGGTCCTCCATGCGATTGGCGACATCCTGGTGGGCCTCTCTGGGCCAACATCTATGTACATATCGGATCATTGTTAGAATGTACATGTATACCCAAAAATAAATTCATAAAATTCATAAAATCAAAAAGATTCTTACCCAGCTCCTCATCCCAGTCCTCTCCTTCCGGGAGTGGAAGGTTTGGGTCTCCTGTGAAATCAATACCGGCATAGGGCCAGTCCTCTATGATGATCAATTGTTGCCGAAGCCATCCAAAGAACTCGAGCCGCCATGAAATTTGCTGGCCCCCTCCTGCTCTGGGCATCAGCGCTTCCCGTCGAGCCATCCATGGCTCTCTCAAAGATGGATCTGCGACTATCGCCCCCTAGCCCTGGAAAATAGGTAGCCATTCGAGGATGAATGATACCAAGATAGACTTGTTCCCAAACTTCTTTAGTTTGTCCTTTTTACACATTGTTAGTTGTCATTTGATATTCATGGTTACAGCTGTAGCCCAATCAAATAATGTCGGGTTCATACATTCTGATGCTAAAAGGAGCTATGTTTTGGTAGCCTCATGCGGCGCCTACGACCCCGCGGCCCGCGTAATGGTATGGAGCACCACTCTGAGTGCTAAATCGGGAAAAATGTGAATGTCAAATTTCCCACTACCTGATCTTGTTTATGCCCCTGGGCACACTCTTTCCATAACCATTGACATATTTTCGCCAAAAGGCCTGGTACCTGTCATGATCGTAATTGGACCTCTGCGAGAAAATCCAGTGATGAAGTAAGCATTGGACACTTTGAGCTCCAACACTTGATCTCAAAGCCTAAACTTCTCTTCATTCTCATCCCAAATACTGATTAAGTATTGCAACAATTCAGGTTGTGCCTTGAGACATGGTGTCAAGAAGAACTTCTTTAAACCGCAATCCCAGAGAGCATTCATGCATTGCTCATTCCCGATTTCCATTTCATCTTCTTCAATGTGCTCCATTTCTTTCCATTCAATCACCATTGTGGCTTTGTACCTGCACCAAAATGGTCATAAGCACATCATTAGATCCCTTGGGCATTCAAAAATCCAGTTGATTGGTTCATTTTTTGTAAAAATTGAGCAGAAAATAAGGTTGCACAGTTGACGCAACTGTTTTACTGACAGTCGCGCCAGCTGGCACGACCCCTTTGTAAAAACAACTCGATTGGCGCGGGCCAGTGCCTCATACCCGCGCCAATTGTGCGAACCCTAAATTTGCAAATTTCCCCCTTAGGGATCCCAAATCACGATGGAATGCTGTAAAAAACAGATTAAAACATAGCTAATGGAAGCACCTCTTACTTGGAAAAGACGGGATTCAGAATGATGCACCGGATCATCCACAATCGTCACCGCAAGTTCGCAAGGAAAAACTCATTGTTGCTCTCCACAAGAGGTAAAATGTAAAAAGTAAATATGTTTTTACTATTTTGGTCATATTTATAACTTTCAAAATAAAATTAGGTTTTGAAACTTATTTTTCCAATATTTTATCATATTTTGTCGAAAAATGGGTTTTACGCTTGCTCTTTTGTACAGCGACAATTTTTCACATGACTGGCACGACGATACGAGTTGTATTTTATACTTTTTTGGACTCAGTAAAAACACGAAAAAGTCACTACTGGAGTCATCTTTCAGCTCTTTTCTGACTCTCTAAACATGAAAAGATTGTCGAGTTGCTTGTTGTTTTCATCTCATTAAATTGGTTGCGAAACGACATCTACCTATTATATGTTTACCCCTTTTTCGGGCTGGGATATATTATTTACGAAAAAGGAATACCCTAGCCTATCGCGACTAGGAGGTTTTCTCAGACAGTGTTTTCTACCTTGTTGGATCTGAGAAACTATCTACGAAAAGGGACTGTTGGAGTTTACTTTTCCACTGTCTTTTCAAACTCTCTAAACAATAAAAGATGCTAAGTTCTTCCTTTTTCAGACTTGTTAAAACCTGATCACATCGGACTCTGTCGTAATGACGATACTCGAGTTCCTCCTTCCTAGGGCTCGTTAAATGTACTAGGTTGGATTTGTCTGAAGGACAAACTTATATCGCAAGCATATGCTATCCCCTTCAAGCTTGTTTTCAAAAATAACTGGGGTACTCGCCAAAAATGGTGGGGAAAAATGGAACCAGTATCATCATCGTGTCGACATTATGTTGCTCTTGAACATGGCACTTGTCTTCATTCGTGTCGAGTTGGGGACATCTCATCTCGTTTTCTGCTTACATCCATGGGTTTGGGTAATCCCTTTTGACCGCTCATTTTCTCTTTGCCTCATCATCATGACCTCAGATCCTTTGATGTCAAATACTTCCAAATCCAGTGTCATGCCACTGATATGTTCAAGAGAAGTTGACCTCTGCAGTTTCAACCTCCCTTTGATTATTTATTGATCCTGATTCGCAAAAATTATGTTCCTCTATCTCATGTCGATGACGTGGGAAACACTATGGCCCACCTTCGATCAAGGTCACTTCCTGTCGACTTCAGCTCATTATCTAGGAAGATGATCTAGAGACCCCCTTCATGTACCTTGGAGCCTGCATGCCTCAATGGCATGTTCTTCTCATTCGATGTAAGGTTTTCATTATTAAACTTCGATCGGATGATTCTGCGGGTGTTTGATGCCAACTCACTGTTCGCATTATGTGGATTGTACCTATAGTACCTTGAGGGCCATCCTCATTATTGGTGGTTCCTCTCACATCTGTTAATGAATTTCATTATTGGCTGGTAATCAGATGATGTTCTTGCATGTTCGACTTCAGCTCACTTATTCACATGCTAGGAATTGTACTCTGTTCGGGTCGAGATAGAGCACAAGACCCTGGGAGTTGTCTGATGAAATCCAGGTTGCGGATTTTGTGGATTATCATGATTAGTTACATGATTCATTTCATTGGATGGCTGCAACCATACCTGAGTGTACTTGTTGATCCTTTCTAGATGGTTGCGTCCATACCTTGGATCCTGATTATTGTATACTCTATTATGGATGGCTGCACCCATACCACATATCATGTATCAAAGATATCAGTTGTATTTGTATGCAGGTCTTCCAACGTCAGTGTTTTCAGTTGGGCACGTTATCATACAGCATTTCACCCTTCCCTCTCTCTTGGGCCTCATGCTTTAGGGGGAATCTGTTACACAACATTTTTTCACCGTCCCTGCAATCCCCCATCCTGCACATTGGAGGGATTTTTCCGTGACATGACCTGAAACCACTTTCATGGCATCCCCTTTCATAAGGACAAGCATTCCTCTGAAGAAATTTTCCTCTGAAAAACCCTAAAAACATATCTTTTTGCCTTGGCGTGACTAGCCAGTTCAGCCCTCGCGCCAATGGGGGAAATGCACCATAGAGGGCGCGCCAATTGGTGCTCTGTCCCTATGTCTCACTCACACCAAGCTTAATAAGGGATGTTTTTTAAAAATAAATGGTGGAAGTTTGATTCCAACAAACTCCCGAATGAGTCACTAAAAGGAGTTGGGTGGTTTGGCTCTGGATCTCCATGTATGGGAAGTGGTTTTCCACCTATCATGGAAGCTTCCTTAGAGATAGGGCCAATCCCATGATTATAGGGATCCCAACTCCCCTTCCTCCATCTATAAAATATTTCCTTCACCCTTAGCAAGCTAGCTGAACTTATAGCAAGGAGACTATAGCCAGACAACTTTTGAGAGCCAAGCCGAAGAGAGAGAGAGCTTTGTCCCATTTTCGACATGCTTCGTTGAGACGTGCTCTGCTGTTAGCCCCGCCGAAGGAAGATCAAGTGCCAGAGCTTTGGGTTGTATCTTTCCTTTTTTATTTTAATGATAAGTGACTTTGATTATGGTTCTATTCATGTGTTTATTTCTTGATCCAATGAATTACATCCTCTCTGACTGATGTATGGTTACAGGATTTAGATTTACGTTGTATGTCTTTGTATCCTTTGCATGTGTGCAAGTTTTCGGACGTGTCGAGCAGAAGAATCGTGATCTTCCAAGCGAGGGACAAAAAGTGTCATCCTTTCTTCAATGACCACTGTGTAGGATCTGAGGTAGGCAATTCGTTATGATTTTTGTCATTTTGTAACTAGGAACCTGCGTCACTGCGTGACCTAATTGTTGCTAGAACCGATCTGGGCTAGTAGGGATCACCTCTATCCACATAGGGGATTTACCTCTCCAACAATCATTGTGCTTGATCAAATCTATATAAATACCTAATGATGAAAATATTTTAATGGCACCAACATTCTTTCTTAAAGGCCAATGATACTCTATAGAGGTAATTTGTGGTGCTTCGAGGAATTTCTCATGGCTCTAGATTCCTCAAAGATTTATTTAGGAAATAACACATGTCCTTATTCCCTATATTGTTTAAAAGGTCATGTGACATACACATATTACTAAAAACACAGAAATTTCACTATCATACCTGATTATAGGCCAAGGATACCCTTAGGACACCATGTTTGGTTGTTTAAGGCATCCTTCTTAGCCTAGATGGCTAGAATCTTTCTTTAGGGCCTAAGGTTAATTTTTATTTCCTTAGCCATGTCCATGGCCCTAAGATACATACATGGTTCTTATAAATGCTATCGATACCTATATATTTAGTTAGAGGCAGATAAATTCCTTGACATGTTTCTTGTAGTGGTTCAAGAGTCATTCTTGTCCTCAAAAGCATAGAATCTTGCTTTAGGGATTAACTCTTGTGTTTGTTCCCTTAATTGTATCGAAGTTACAAGGACTCATACTTAATGTTAAAAAAATCGTAATGTTAAATATCCCCATCTATAGAACACAAATACCCTATAAAGGTCCTTTATGGTGGTTCATCATATCATTGATTTCCCAAAATGCCTAGAATCTTGGTTTAGAATGTAAGTCCTGGTATTTATCACTTGATCATGTCCAATGACCTAAGACCTATACCTAGTGCTAAAAATATCTCAAAATTACCTACATTTTGACTTTAAGGCCAAATATCCCCTCAATAAGTCATCTATGGTCATTTGAGGTGTCATGCATTATTGTTGAGCCTAGTAAGCTACTTAGAATCTTAAGAGGTTGGGCGTTTCAATTTAAGATGGTGTATTTGGCCCTAGATTCCTAAAATATTTTTACTTCATCTAAGGAAATAAATAATAATACGAGAACTTTAAGAAATCATATTAGAGGGTTTCACATATCCAACTTTAAGGCCCCCCATTAATAATATCAAGGCCTTGAAACCCATACTTAATGATTAAAACATTTTTATGGCTTAACATCCTTTTCAAGTGCTAAGGATACCTATATATATTATGTGTGGTTATTTGAAGCATTACTAATGTATTTGGATGCCTCAAAGCTTTATTTAGGGCCTATTGTATGTCCTTCATCCCTAGATTATTATACGGCCCTATGATGCATACTTATTTCTCAAAAATGCCTAGTGGCACCCAACTCTCCAACCATGGACCAAGGATACCCTCAAGAATACATGTGTGCTTGTTCAAGATCAAGGATGCCTTGGAAAGGTCCTTTATGGTGGTTCAACATGTCATTGATTTTCCTAGATACCTAGAAGATTCCCTTTGGATCTATGGCTTGGGTTTCCTCTCTTAATAATGTCCAAGGACCGAAGAGTCATACCAAGCACTTAAAATATCCTAAAAATACCCATATTCTTACTTGAAGACCGAAAATCACCTTGAAAGGTCATTTATGGTGGTTTGAGGTGTCATTCATGACACTTGAATCCTAGAAACTACCTGAAACCTTGAGAGCTCAAGTGTGGTGGTTTGAGGCATTATGTTTGTCCCTAGATGCTTAGAAGCTTTGTTCTTTATCTAATGCTTTGGTTTACCACCTTAACCATATGAAGGAACTTCAGATTTGGTGGTGTTTTTCATGGTACTTGAGCTTCAAAAGATATGTTTAAGGCCTAATATTATTGTTTCTCTCACCTAACCAATGCAAATGGTCTTAGGATTTTGTTTTCCTATAATGTCTATGGTCAAGGCCTCCATAACCAAATATGTTATGTGAAATATCTTAATGGCACCCATATCAAACTACAAGGGCGAACACCCAAAGAAAGGGATCATATAGATATGTATAAGATTCATTCATGGTTCTTAAGATTAATAAATTTTAGGTAGGGATTAGGGCCATTTTTTACCCCTTGGACATGTTTAAGCATCTAGGCCCATTTCTAATGCACAAAACCTACTCACCACACTTTTATCTTACATGAAGGCTTACAAAAAAAATATGTACAAAGTACCCATGTGTTGGTCCAAGTACTTATTTAAGTGTCATAGGCATGAAGATATTTTACAATATTTTTGCATGTTTTTTTTGCTACCTTTATCGTGATCAAGGCCACATGAACCATTTTGCTGTGTAAAATATCCTAATGGTATCCATACCCAATGTTAATTCCAAAGAGCCCTTAGAGAGGGTTTATGCTATGGTTATAAGTTTTTTCATGGAGATGAATCTTGAGATGTAGTATTTGATTCCTAGTGATCTCCTCTCCTAACCATAAGACTAAGCTCTAGAAGGTTCATTTAGGACTTAAGCTACTTATTTCCTCACTTACCATGTTTAGCCCTTGAAGCCCATTTCTAGTGCACAAAACAAACTCATGGAACTCATATCCTACCAGGATGATAAATAATACTAGCTAGAGCCCGAAGAACGATCCATAGTTTGGGATCAAGCCATATTTCCATTCAAGGCATGTATTGTTGTTTAATCATGGCACCTTCATCCTTATAATATGCTAGGGATACCATATACATTTCTTGTGTGGTCATTTGAGGATGTGTTCAACACCGCAACTGCAAAATATTTGTGGGTAGCAGGTGTTGCTCATTTTTATTGAGCCTAAAAATCATCATGTTGGGAACACGACCCTATAACATGCATTCTCCTCATGTTATCTTAGTTAGACGTGTAGTCACATTATTTGTGCACAAATATTCTTAGTCACAATAACACTTGTGTGTTATATGGACGTGCAAACACTCAAGAGTATGCATGTGTTACTTCCTTTTAATTTTTTTTAGGTACGATCAACAACTTTAACAAATAATTTTGTTGATGTGGTTGTTTCATATTTAGGTTTAAAATGGAAAAACTAGTGGTTTGGACCACATATACATCAAAATCTCATTTTTTTTCTAAAAGGATATTAATATCTCTATTGTCATGCTATTTTTTCATAGGCTACACAAATCCATTTTATGTTAAAAAACAAACACACATAAAGTTGACTATTAAATTTTTTTGACTTGACACATCAAAATCGTAAAATACATACATCTTTTATTCATCTTATAACTTTCATTGCTTTAACCATTTTCAAGAAGTGTTAAACACTAGTACATACCAAGATCTATAGTCTTATTGAAAAAAGAGTTTTCTTATGGTAGGACCCTCATACCTTGCATTAACACATGGGATTCTAATTTCAAGGATATAATGTCATTCATAATTTTAAGAGATTACAAAATCAACATTATAAATCTTGAAAAAATAGTCATGCACAAGAATGGTATCTTCTCTACAATTCTACATTTTTTTTAAGGAAATGATATCATTGAGGTATACAACACCATGCATTATATTTTGCATGAAAATTAACATACCACTACTAGAAAAAATAAAATTTCACATAGTCATACAAAAATTTCTAAAAATAAAAATCATGTATTGCAAAAACTATTTTGATTTCTATAGGTTTTAACCCTCTACATAAATTATCTGCAAACGAATCTTAAAAAAAATAAAAAAAATAGCGAGAGCATAAAACATAAACAAATATACACAGAGATTTTCCCCTGGATCCCAAATCGGGACGACCAGCTTGATTTTTCATTGTATTCATTTTAGTGTTACAACACATATATATACATGCCGAAGCACACATAAACCCCAATCCATTAACCCTGGATTAGAACATAACCATAGTTCCCTTGACCGGATCTACAGAATACCAGGGGATGAAAACCATCATGCTCCAAAACCATGTGCAAACCCATGGACAAAACCATGGACGGGTCCGCCCACCGAAAAATAAGGTCCAATTTTTTTTTCCCAGGGCGCTGCCCCGGACCTCGACAGGGGGGACTGCCACCCCCCCTGTAACCTCCCCACGGGTGATTAGTCATGGAAAGAATATAACACATACCCAACATTTCATATTTTTACACCATATTCAAATTCATTATGGAAATACCTCGAATTGTCCCTCCAAGTTAATAAATTTTTTTTTTCCATGTTTGCATTACTAGTTACATAAAATGGGAGACCATGATTAGACTCCTATCACCCAACATGATTGTGAAACTATACCTATAAAGAATCATGTTGGTGTTGAGAATCCACTGTATAGCTCAAGCCTTTAAAGAAAAGATGATTATTTAAGGGTTCTCATGATGCTAGAAACATTGTGATTGTAGTTTTTTTTTAAAGAAAAACATATTTTCAATAATGAATGGAACCATGTAATTACAAAATGTTATAATTGTGATGATTTGAATGACATGTACTTGTCATATTGATTGTGGCCATGCTTACTACACCCAGACGATGTTAATGATGGGAGATATAGTATAATTTTTTTAAAATTATGCTAAATTTAAATGTTAGTACTTTCTGCTAATATTTTCCATGTGTAACAATGTTTTATATGGTTAATAGGATTTGTTGTTTTTTTTAGTTGTTTGCGGGTGTATTTGTTTGATTGATAAATTCAATAATACTTTCAATTATTTTTACTATATCTTTCTATAAAATATTAACTAATGATTAAATTTATAGGTAGATATTTATATCTCCAATTATAGAAATGGAATATATAGGAATACTATGTATTAAATCTTGTATTTTATTGTGTTGAAAATCCACTTTGACAATTATGTTATGATTTCTGAAAAACACAATAATGAGAAATTGAATTATGGAATTGTGCTAGATATTAAATGGTTTGGGAAATGTTTTGAAACATTGTAATTAATGGTAATAATGATTATAGTCAAGTCCCACTAGCACCGGTTGAGGATGGACCTCATTAGCAAGACGTCCCATGATCCAATTTCACGGAGTCTATTGCGCTCTTGCTAGGGGGAGGATACATGCTAAAATTTAATCAGCTTAGGGCTAGTGTGGCCCAGGCTGGGTGCGATCCCTGGGTGACTTTGATGACATGCATGCCCCTAGATCGCGGTTTCTCAAGCTAGAGGTCAATCTTGGAGGGACAAAAACAACCTGACAAACAAAAAAATGGTAACAATCATTGTACAAATACAATTCTGGTGGAAAACTCCAAGGAAAGTAATCTATGCGATGATGAAATGATCTATATCATTGAATGTAGAAAAATGAATGATCAGTACTTGCAAATGATATGTAAAACATTCTAAAAGCTTTGCATGATATTAGAGTATATGTGATTAAAAAAAAGTGCCACTTGGATGTAAATGTTCTTATCAACTACCATCAACTTTGGGAACATATTTTGCACTAATTTCTCAATATATGATTTTTCCTTTTGAAACAATTTTCCCTACTTACTAACTCTCTAGAGCTTAAGTCCTCTTATTGTTATCTTAGATTTTATATCTAAAAATTAGTCTATGTTTAGTGTTACATAATAATATGTCATTGATTCTACATAGAAAATACAATATTCTATGCCTCTTTAATCTCAAACATGGATGCCTTAAAATTCCCCCATATATCTACATTAACAATTAAATATATGCGATACCAAGGATAAATAAAAATTAACAAATTTAATTTCCTTTAGAAATTTTCTCAAAGATAGGAAACATGCTATGCCTATTTGGTTTAATTTTTTAGTTTGATCCTTGAACAAATGCAACCATACTTAATATTCTATTTTTAATAAATCATTCTCTTTACATTGATCATTATCAACTCTAAAATACTCTACAATTGTACATGGTGATTTCTTATATTATCCACAATCTTAATTCCCTTGCTAAAATCCTTTATATATATGAATTTCTAATACAACTAGCTTGATATTGAATTAGACATCATAAAAGGTTGTTTTCTCATCCTACTCATATCTGGCACTTTCCTTTCAAGTTTATAACCAGCCTAGATCCATCTTAACTCTGGATCTATCAAGCGCCAAGAGGGATCAAATCTCTAGAGGTGCAAACCTCTTTTTTCGAGTGCAAAACTTGAGGAAAGGTTTGCACCTCAAGAGATTTGATCCCTCTCGGCGCTTGATAGATCTAGAGTTAAGATGGATCTAGGCTAGTTTTAGTCGTGTGCGGCCAAGGAAAATTTATCGAACATATGATTAATTTTATCAATAATATGCAAATACAGATAATATGAATATAATTAATTTTATATTTGCTAAATATGTCTGATATTTATTGGTCGTTTTAATTTTAAATTTTTCTTAGTTAATAACTTTAATAAATATTGTTAATAACTTTAATGACGAAATAAATTTTTTGAATGCAAAGTGACAATGTAATAGTGTTGAATGATAGAAAATGAAAATAATAAGAATGTAGTCAATTCCAAATAGTATTCATTGTGATCAATCTCAAATTATTTTCTTTTACTATTCTTATTGTCACCCTTGTTAGTTTTGTCATCTTTTCATATCGATTATATGAAAAGGACAATTGAAATAATAAAACATTTAAATATTTAGCTTGAACTATTGTACTAAACATCATACATTGTCTTTCTTGTTTCCTTCAATATTAATAGGTTGATCACAGAACACAATATTAATGCATATTGTTAATAATTTTGTACCACACTGGAAATTTCACAATCTTAATCAAATCACTTTAAATTAATGTACCATCAATGTACATCCAATTACATCAAATCAGAAATCAACGTCAACACTAAAATCAATGCACCTAATGAAAACAATCAAATAAGATTACAAAACAACATCTACACTGAGATCAATGCATCTAATGCAGGTAATCAAATAAGATTAGAAATCAACATCTATATTGAAATCAATGGATCTAGTGCAAGTAATAAAATAGGATTAGAAACCAACATCTACACTAATATCAATGCATCTAGTGCAAGCAATCAAATAGGATTATAAATCACCATCTACTTCCCTATCTCCCCCCTCGAACTACATCTCTCTTTTCCTCCATCTCTCCACTCTCTCACATCCTCCCTCTTCCTTCCTCTCTCTCCATTTATTTCCCACATATATATCTCCCTCTCTCTTCACCCTCCAACTTTGTTACTATATCCCTCCCTCTCTCCTTCTCTCCATATCTCCTTCTTTATCTCTTTATCTCACCCCAAAACATATACACACTCTCTCCATATCTCCCTTGTCACTTCATCTCTCTGTCCACTTCTCACTCTCTATGTATTCCTTGTTGCCTCCCTCTCCCCCTAAATTCATCTCTCCTCTCTTTCTATTTCCTCCTCTCTTCCATCCTTCTGCCCTCTCCTCTCTTCCCCCCGCCTCTCTCTCTCTTTGCCCTCCAATTTTCTCTTCCCTCTACAACTCTCTTCCTCTCTATGTCCTCTTCTCTTGTCATTCCTCTCCTACCTCCTCATTTTCCTCTCTCTCTCTTCCCTCCAATCCTCTTTCCTCCCCCAACACACACACACACACACTCTCTGAACATCTACACTAAAATCAATGCATATAGTGCAAGAAAAATAGGATTAGAAATCACCATCCACAGAAATAAATGCATCGAGTGCAAGAAATCATCTTCCCTCTCTTCCCCCTCCAACTCCATCTCTCTTTCCCTTCATCTCTCCTCCTCTACAATGAAATCAACATCTACACTAAAATCAATGCATCTAGCGCAAGCAATCAAATAGGATTATAAATAACCATCTACTTCCCTATGTCCCCCCTCAAACTACATCTCTCTTTCCCTCCATCTCTCCAATCTCTCACATCCTCCCTCTTCCTTCTTCTCTCTCAATTTATTTCCCACATATATATATCCCTCTCTCTTCACCCTCCAACTATGTTACTATATCCCCCCCTCTCTCCTTCTCTCCATATCTCCTTCTTTATCTCTTTATCTCACCCCAAAACATATACACACTCTCTCCATATCTCCCTTGTCACTTCATCTCTCTCTCCACTTCTCACTCTCTATGTATTCGTTATTCCCTCCCTCTCTCCCCCTCCAACTCTATCTCTCCATCCTTCCATCTCTCCTTCTATCTCCCTCCCCCCCCCCTCTCTCTCTCTCTCTCTCTCTCTCTCTCTCTCTCTTTCTTTTCCCTCCAATTTTATCTCTTCCCCCATAACTCTCTTCCTCTCTCTCATGTCCTTCCTCTCCTACCTTCCCCCAACACACACACACACACACACACTCTCAACATATACACTAAAATAAATGCATATAGTGCAAGAAAAATAGGATTATAAATCACCATCCACACATAAATCAATGCATCGAATGCAAGAAATCATCTTCCCTCTCTCCCCCTTCCAACTCCATCTATCTCTCCCTCCCTCTCTCCTCTCTCTCACATCCTCTCTCTCTTCCTTCCCCGCTATCCTTTCTCTCACACATCTATCTATCTCTATATCTCCCTCTCTCTCCCTCTCTTCACCCTCCAACTATGTTACTATATCCATCCCTCTCTCATTCTCCCCCCATTCCCTCCATCTCTCCTTATTTTTATCTTTATCTCACCCCAAAACATACACATACTCCTCTATTTCTCCCTTTTCACTCCCTCTATCTCTCCACTTCTCACTCCCTATGTAAATACATTACTCTAGATCCAGAGCTTGATATTATCTGTATTTACACTAAAATCAATGTATCTAGTGCAAGTAAGAAAATAAGATTAGAAACCAACATCTACACTGATATCAATGCATCTAGTGCAAGCAATCAAATAGGATTAGAAATCACCATATCAAAAGTTTACATTACTCTGGATCTATCAAACTTTATATTAGAAATAACCATCCACACTGAAACCAATGCATCGAATGCAAGAAATCATCTTCCCTCTCTCCCCCATCCAGCTCCATCTCTCTTTCCTTCCCTCTCCACTCTCTCACTTCCTCTCTCTCTTTCTTCCCCTCTATCCCTTTCTCTCCCACATCTATCTCTCTCTCTACCTCCCTCTCTCTCCCTCTCTTCACCCTCAAACTATGTTACTATATCCCTGCCTCTCTCCTTCTCCCCCCATTCCCTCCATCTCTCCTTATTTTTCTCTTTATCTCACCCCCAAACATACACATACTCTCTCTATTTCTCCCTTGTCACTCTCTCTCTCCACTTCTCGCTCTCTCTATGTATTTCTTCTTCCCTCCCTCTCTCACCCTCCAACTGCATCTCTCTCTTCCTTCCTCTCTTTCCCTTTATCTTCTATCTCCCTCTCTCTTCCCCCATCTCTCTTCTCTCTCCCTCGCTCTCTTTTCCCTCCAATATAAAATGAAAGAGAAATAGAAAAATATGGTATTTGGCCCATTGTGTTAAATTTATATATGTAGGGAGAGAAGTGATTTTTCATTAGGGCCCACATTAGATTGATTATATTAAAATTTAAATGTTAAATATTAAACACTATTTTTACATTTATGTTTACATGTTTATTGTTACCTGAGATAGGCAATGCATATAGTGTACTCAAATACCAACTTATTGATCCAAATTTATTAGATTTAATAAATTTAATATTATAATATAATAATGTGAATATTAGAATTAATAATAATAATATTATTAATATTAGAGTTAATAATGTTTTTTTGGCATGGTATTAATAATAATTTGGCCCATGGTATTTAGCTCAAGATTCACCTAAATAAAACCACTTTTTGTTAGTTCCTAAATATAAATAGGATTATGGAGTAAATATAAAAAGACTTTTATTTATTTAACATACCTATGGTTTATTTATATTCTATTTATTTACGATACCTCTTTTATAAATATGGTATTTGGCCCATGGTATTAAAGTGATACATTTCTATACACTCCGACATATCAAAAGTTTACATTAATTAAATTTAATAACATTAATATTATAATATAATAATGTGAATATTAGAATTAATAATAATATAAATATTAATATTAGGGTTAATAATATTTTTTTGGCATGGTATTAATAATAATTTGGCCCATGGTATTTAGCTTAGGATTCACCTAAATAAAACCACTTTTTGAGTGTTCCTAAACATAAAAAGGATTACAGAGTAAATATAAAAAGACGTTTTATTTATTTACCATATCTATGGTTTATTTATATTTTATTTATTTACGATACCTCTTTTATAAATATGGTATTTTTCCCATGGTATTCAGCCCATGGTATTAAAGTGGTAAACATATCAAAAGTTTACATTACTCACATGACATCTACACATCTATATAGACTCCGACATATCAAAAGTTTACATTACTTACATTACATCTACACATCTAGTATTAAAGTGGTAAACATATCAAAAGTTTACATTACTCACATGACATCTGCACATCTATATACATTCCGACATATCAAAAGTTTACATTACTTACATTACATCTACACATCTATATACACTCCGACATATCAAAATTTTACATTACTCACATTACATCTACACATCTATATACACTCTGACATATACAAATCCCCTATATACTGGGTTGTAGAGAGCCTCTCAACGTAATGACAAAGAAAAAAGATTTTGTGAGCCATTGGAAAAGTACAAAACAATCCTTAAAGGAATAAATAGTTATAAACCCTAAACAACCTATTTATATGCATATGTTAGATATATGGGATATTATCATCCAAATTCGTAGGGTTCGAGTACTTGTATTTAACATTTGGAATTAAAAAAAGAAGAGAATTTATAAGTAGATATTTGTAACTCCAATTAATCCAATATATAGGAATACTATGTATTAAATCTTGTCTTTTATTGTGTTGAAAATACATTGTGACAATTATAGTATGATTTCTTAAAAAAACAATAATGACAAATTAAATTATGAAATTTGGTTAGATATTAAATAGTTTGGAATTTTTTTTTTTGAAACATTGCAATTAAGGTTAATAATGATTGTACAAACACAATTGTCCTCAAAAAGTCCATGGAAAGTAATCTATGTGATGATGAAAAATATCTATATTATTAAATGTAAAAACATGAATGATATTAGAGTATATGCGATTAAAAATTAAGTACCACTTAGATGTAAATATTCTCATCAACTTCAGAAACCTATTGTATACTAATTTCTCAATATATGATTTTTCCTTTTAAGTTAATTTACCGTACTTATTAACTCCCTAGAGTTTAAGTTCCCTTATTGTTTTCATAAATTTTTATATCTAAACTTTAATCTATTGAGTGTAGATAATGATATGGCATTTATTCTACATATCAAATACAATATTATATTCCTCTTTAACCTCAAGCATAGATGCCTTAAATTCCTCACTATATATATATATACATTAACAGCTAAATATATGCCATACAAGGGCTAAATCGAAATGAACAAATTTATGTTATTGTAGCCACTTGTTCAAATTTTGTAAACATGTTATTCCTATTTGGTTTTATTTTTTAGTTTTATCCTTAAACAAATTCACCCATACTTAGTCTCCTATCCTTAAACAAATTCTCTTTACGTTGATCATGATCCGCTGTGAAATCCTCTACAGTTGCACTATCCACAACCTTAATGCCCTTGCTACAACCCTTTATATATATGAATTTCTCATATAACTATCTTGGTATTGATATAACATCATAAAAGGTTGTCTACTCATCCTACTCATACCTGCCACTTCCCTTTAGATATATGGAATACCATATAATATCATCCCAATTCGTAGTTCGTAGGTTTCTTTAACATTTGGAATACCAAAAAAGTTCAAAAAATACGAAAAGGGAGAAAGATTCTAAACCCATGGTCAACCTAGTTATAAGTCTATGTTAGATATATGAAAGACTACTACACAAGTCCGATTATTTTTTATCTTTTTGAATGTAACAATTGTATTAATAATTTTTTATTACAACTTGAATTTCACCATCCATTTAACGATGGAAGGTAGTGCTCTTGTTCCACACCTATACATGTGCAAGGAATAATGTTGTTTCTTCTTTCATTGTCACCAAAGTTATATGAGGAAAGAAAATTATGAATAACTTAATTTTCGACCACAACTAATATACAATAGTGGTGCCTTTTTATGTTAAGACTCCCCAAAAACATGTAAATAATCTCCCCACTTTTAAGTTTTTAAAACCTATTTTAATTTAATATTAACAAATCCATGAAATCTTTTAGATATATTTTTACCAAATTCAAAAAGAAAAAAATATCCGCAAGTGTTCCTTTCTTATACTCGTGACCAAATCAAATTAGGCCTCAAATATTTTACTTTACACATAAGTAATAGACAAACAATATGCACCCCAAAACAATGTATTCAATGCTATAAGTTGGGTTATACATCATTTAAATGCAGTGCTGTAAATCTCTACCTATACAACATTTAATACTTTGTTGCAGGACACATATTGTTTGCCTAAATAAAATATAGTTCTTTAATATAAATATGGTAGTTGATAGCTTCATGACTGAATTGTTTAGATGATACGAAGCTTCACTCTTTTACAAAACCTTTTAATATTATCATTAATTAAGTTGAAGGTGTTCTTTCAAGGGAAGGTTCTTCGAGTAGTTTTATTCATATGTATGTATTTAATGAATGGCTATCACATCTTAAAGTAATGTGAATACTAGACATGGAAAATTGCCTTCTTAATTTTTAATTTGCAAATACATGCTATCACATTCTAAGGCTATGATCGATAACACTATGAGGCTATGATCGATAACACTATGAGCTAGGAATTTGCTAAGGTGGTGAACATGTTTAGGCGGTTAGATGGATCTTTTTGGTTTAATGCACACTTGACATTGCATTGATGGTGGAGATGCATGGTAGTGGTTGTAGAATATTAGTTTAAAGGAAAGAATAAATATATTTTTTAATTTCAAGATTCCATCCGAGTTCCTTTCTCTTTGATGACTCATTCATGTCTATCAATTAATTTTTTTTTAGCAATAGCGAAGGCTCCCTTATACTATAATGGTTGCACTAATAGAAAGAAACCTTGGTCATGTTTGTTTCATTCGGAAATGAGATGTTTCTACTGAGAGAGAATGTTCAAAAGTGGCACTAGGCTTAAAGTGAGTATTTTGTATTCCCTTAGTCTCTGTATTCTCCATGAAATGGTACTTAGGTAGACCTCATAGGGCTCCTTCCTAAGAGATTATAGACATGAACTCGGGATGAAGGGCATATCGTTAAGGGTTGGGTGCTATATGTGAAAATCATTTCACACTTGGAAGTCATATTATATATGAACTAAGGTGAGACTACACCTCATAGTGTTTTCGATGGGTGGAGACCAGTGATTGATTGATATGGAAATTGTGACAAAATTTGAGGGATAGAGATTGAGAGAGGAGATGATGGCCTTTTATGCTAGAAAAACTATGTTTAACACCAAAAATGGTAATGAAGGGATATAAGAGGAATAAGTTGAGACTAATATCACTGGGTGGTGATCAATGTTTGAACATCATGAGAAACCACTTAAATAATTTTTAATTTTCAAATAGAGGTTTCTTCACTTTGAGGTTTTGATGGATGACACTATGAATTTGAAATTTGGAAAGGTGTTCGAAAAGCATAAATGGTCATATGTATCTCTAAGGTTTAATACACACTTGAAGATGCATGATAGTGGATATAAAAAATTTCATTGAAGGTGAAAATAAAAGGGGTGGTTTCAGGATGGATGCAAATAATTACCAAATAATATGTGATAATTGATCCTCCCTTCTCCATGTTTTTATAATATTTAGGGTAAACTTGACTCGATCATATATAATCAAATAGATATTGTCATTAATAAGTTTATCATTGGGAAATTTATGAGCTCGAGGATTTAGTAGCCCATGGTATCTTCATTTAATGTAGCCTTTTTAAGGGCATGATGACTCCATTATAAAGAAAATTTAGGTTGAAGAATAATATATCTATTATTTGGCGATGGTTTTCTTGCAAGAATTTCTAGGGTAATTATGGTGTCCATGTGTTGTCTTCTTTATGTGTTTCTATTATGTTTTTATTTACCTCTCTTTTCATAATAAGTGGTATCAATGCTTGATGGTGGATTTGATCCTAAAAAATGGCTTAAGAGAGATGAGATAAAGGTATATCACATCAAGGCTTGTTGGGATAAGAATTCGTGCATTGGGAAAAGAACAAAGATGTACATGTACTATATAGTATATAAATTTCCTAGATGGTGAACATCACAATTTTCCAAAAAAATCTTAATTGGCTAAGTTTGATTGTTGTAATGATGTAGTGAAATGCTCATGGAATTGGACCCATGGATGATACAAACATACTTATTTACACATTCGAGCATAAGGTAAATTTTTTGGAGTAGAGAGTAGTGATGAGATTAGAGGAAATAATCAAATAATCCTATATGGAGGCTGGTTGTTGGTGATTGTAAGGGGAAGAAATTCCCACATTGGAGGTTTAGCCAAGTATTTGAGATCCAATCAGATATGTTGTATGAACCAAGATTAGAGACAATGTGTGTGTTGATCATAACATCAGAAATTTTCATGCCCACTAGTTGCTACTAGAGGAGGAGGTTAATTGTATTTTACTTACATTATACCCTGTGATCTGCCACATCAATTGATATGAAGTAGCCATGAAAATCCCTCCTCACATGCATCGAGGTAAAGGATGTAGGGCTTGATATTCCTATATTCACATCAATAGTGTCGAAGATAGGAAGCTGAGGGCCATGAGTATCACATGGGCTGCAAATCCAAGACTCATACAGAAGAATCTCGAAGAGGTGGGCGTGACAATGTGGTGGACTGAGAAAAGTATGTGATAATGCATGGTTATTCCCAATTTGAATTAGAAAACGTATCAAGAAATTCAACGCTAGAAACAAGGAGTGTAGTCCTAGGAAATTGGCCACATGGAAAACCTTTGAGTGTGTTATCGAAGATAACCATTAGGTTTGTTTTGAGTCATAAGTCAATTAGGTTAAGTTAGTTAGGGTTCAATAGGATTTTTAACTTTTTGATTTAAAAAAAAAATCACATGTATAAAGGTCTTTTAGTGATTTTGAAATGTCATTATGAGTCTTTATGTGAGTCATTATCAAGGGAAAATCCAAAGTTTCATTCTTCATGAGCTGATCTAGTCATAATTTGAGTTTGATAGTTTTACACACTTCCGCAACAAATCTAGTTCAAATAGGTGAGGATTTGCTATGAAAGTTCCTGAAACTTCCATAACAAATCTACCTTCCCCAACACATATTTTGCTACAGAAGTGAAAAAGTGTTTTATCAAAGGTTGTCAAAGAATATTGGCTCATGATTTCTCCCTATTGTCATTTTCCATCATTTGTGAAACGCATGATGCTTGGTCATCATATTCCCTTTTCACGTTTTCATTCTTATTTCTTGTCTCAAATACACTCTTATCTCATCCTTGTGACTTTCTTTAGTTGTATTAGTATCGGTCTGTTATTCTTGAAGTCTATCTTTCTATCTTGGAGTAGATTATATTAGTGTCAAAGGTCAATGTGCTGTACCTAAAATTTTTTTACAGGTCTCAGGGAAGGGGTTGTTCAATACATCTTGGAGCCATGGCATAAAAAACGAAGCAATATAAAGGAGGATCTGTTTTCAGGTATGAGCCCATGGACATGAGGCTGCTTGGAGAAGGTTGCAGGGTCAAATCAAAGACTTAGAAGCATGGATGGAAATGGTACAAGCTGAGTTGTCGAAAAAAAATCCTCAAAATGATGGTCCAAACTGATGATGCTCGATGAATATGGTAAAACCATCAAATTTTACTTATGATATGGCTACTGGTACTGTACAGGCTTATATAGGGTTTTAGAATTGTTTTGGCAGAAAAATAATGATGAAAATGCAAAATCTCAGGAAACTAGGTATTTTCATAGCAACTCTAGACTTTAAGGCAGAAATTTGCTACGAAAGTGTTGTAACATTCCATGGAGGTAAAAACTCACTAAAATTTCAGAAACAAGAGTGATCAAGGCATGTATTTAACTCATTAACCTCAAATAAGACCCTGGAATAGTCAGAAAAGTCAAATAATATGCAGAGTGTTGATTTTGACATTTTCTACCAAAGTTTGCTATCGAATTTCTGGAAATGATTGTTTTAGTAGTAAACTTCAAGCTCACTTTCTAACTAAATAGAAAGGAATTTTGAAAATGGGTGGAAATGTGAAGCTGGGTTACACTTTTGTGAGAATTGGGGGCAGAAATTTTTTTTCGGCAATAGTTCGGCCGAAATATTTGATAGTTTGACCGAACTTTATGAGAAAGTTCGGCCGAACTCATGCTTCCGTTTATATTGACGACACACTGACGATGTGGGAAATTTTTTTTTTTGCCGGAGATGGGAAAAATAGAAACAAAAGTTCGCCCGAACTTTTACTCTTAAAATAGTTCAACCGAACTAGTTCTTATAAGTATATCGCCCGCGAAGTTCATTTGTTTACCGTGTCTATGTTTTCTTTGATCTATTTGTTCGCACGTTTTTCTATGTCTGTGCTACTGCTGGTCTGGGGTTGCTTTCGTCCACGATGTTGGTGATTATCTGCGGCGACTTCAAGCAAGTGAACTACCAGGTATTTATCCTCCCGCTCCTCCTCTGTTAAACATATGTTACGCAACATGATACATTGAAATCTGCATGAATTATTCATTACCAATTATGGTATTTCTCCTCCTGCTCCCCCTCTGTTAAACATATGTTACGCAAAATTCCAAACAAAGCATCTATGCTGTTAATTATGCTTTAAATTTCATTACCTTTTTTTTTCCAAGAAAAAAATCAAACTTTTTATTAACAGAAATAAAAAGTTACATAGTATATGTGTTTCCTTTTATGGTTGTATGATTCCCAGATCATAGAGCTCACAGGATGAAAAGTACACTGTCATCTGTCAAATTCCTGAAGATAAACCACTGATCTGGTGTAGAGGCCTCCTCTATAAGAGGAAAACAACCCATAGATCAGTTCATATCCAGAAAAACAAGTATGTCCATATGTTCATAAAACAGAAATAGTTTTTTGTGTTAACCCAGGCCTCCTCAGAAAGGAAAACAACCCAGACAGGATAAACAAAAAAATAGAAGTTTGAAAATAAATGCAAGTAAGAGTTACTGTCTAGGGCATGTATATCAAACCAAAAAACAAAACACTTTCTGATATAAAAATAGGGAGACATTAAAATAAAGTTACACATATGGTGGTTGATCTGACACACGGATCACGCCCTAGTCCTCATCCTCTATCCTCCAATAGCCCATATCTTGTTGCGAACCCGCTTTAGAAAGTTGATCTGCTGCATCATTGGCGCACACCTTTAGGGAATAAAATACACCCCTAAGGGAAAGACCCCTGCTACTTTCTTAGATGTATTTACTCCCGCGGGTGAAACTGTCCTTGCCCCTATTGACTCTGTTGCTGTCTATGCCTATGCCATCTATGCCTATGTCCACATGTGGGCTATACTCTTTGCTAGGAATAGTCCAAAAATTGGAAATCGATCTAGCCATGAGCATGTTGAAGATAGCTCCTTAAGGGCTTGGAGTCGGTAATTTGGGGCGGTCCCTGTATATATGGTTTAAAGAAAAAACATTAAAAGTATGTTTTAGATGTTTTGTCTCTTCTAGTAAAGGAGATAAAATATAATTCAGACAACTGCTCTCTCCATTGAACCATTTAACGGCATTCATAGAGTCCTTTTCTATGTTAACTTTGGACTATTACTGTAAATGTGCCTTTTGGAATTCTTGATTTTAATTTGAGTTTATTGGTGTCATGTAAAAGTTAAGGCACTCATTGCTATATAAATTTTGTCTTTACAACCAAGTGGGAACGAGAAACCCCAAAATTCCAAACAAAGCATTTATGTTGTTAATTATTCTTTAAATTTCATTACCTTTTACTGTAAGGTGTATGTTGAATTTCTGGTAGTATGATATGCATTCAGTTGCTGCAGTTGTTACTATTCCTTTGGATCCATCAATTTCATCTGTTCTAGTTGATTCTCGCCTTGTGCATGGAATTTTACAACCACTGTTAAGCTTATTTCGTTACTGAGCCTTCTCTCAATTCCTCAACACTGGAATGATTGAACTAGAATGATCTACTACTGTAATGTGACTACATATTATCTTTTATACTGCTGTAATGTATTTCTATAATGTGACTACATATTGTCTTTTATACTGCTATAATCTATTTTTGTATGAGACATAATCTGATCTTTTATACTTGATAACCTGTTATGGGTATATCAAGAGGATTTTGTATATGAACTGTTATCAATATATGAAACACTGTTTTTTCTCCTTTGAAAAAAGAGTTGAAATCATTCTAAATTCACATGTAATGTATTTCTATAATGTATTTCTGTAATGTGACTACATATTGTCTTTTATATGTGACTGCATATTGTCTTTTATATTGCTGTAATGTATTTTTGTATGAGACATAATCTGATCTTTTATATTTGATAACCTGTTATGGGTATATCAAGAGGATTTTGTATATGAACTGTTATCAATATATCAAACATGGTTTTTTCTTCTTTGAAAAAAGAGTTGAAATCATTCTAAATTCACATATGTTCAGTGGTGTCACTGTTTCACTTTCGATATTATGTTGCTTACCTTGATGAACAGGTGGAACTCTGCTGGGAGGCCTCTCTGTTTTTTGACTCTATGCTCATACTGTCAAAGGCCGTTATATGTTATATGGGCTAGATTGTATAGTTATTAGACTACATATCTTCATACTATTCTGCAAATAGTATGATGGAAACCAAACATAATAATGTATTAGGACATGCTCCTTTAACTTGCAAATAGTATGGTCGAAATGTGGATCTCATGACTCTTCATGATTAATGCTTCTAGAAACCAAACATAATTTAATGTATTAGGACATAATTTAATGTATTATGACATGCTCCTTTAATTTTTTATTTTAATTTTTAATTTTTTATTTGTTTATATTTATTTATTTATTTTTTAATTTTAATTTTAATTAATTAATTAATTTATTATTATTATTTTTAAGTAGTTAGATTGACCTTAATAATTTTTATTAAAAATAAATAAATAAATAAATAAAATAAATAAATATATTAAAAAAATAAAAAAATAAAAAAAAATAAAAAATAAAAAATAAAAAATAAAAAAAATAAAATTTAATGTCTTAATAGCCGTTACGATTTTTAATTTTATTGATTCAACTATTTTTAGTTTATTTTATTTTATTTTTATTTTTATTTTTATTTTTATAGAATTACAATATAATAATATATAATTAAATTTGAATATTCAAACTAGCTGTTTCAAACTGTAGTTAATATTTATATTAGTGGAACTATTTTTATTTTTATTTTTATTTTTATTATTTTGTTTTAATTATTAGAACTAACCGTTTTTGGATTTCATAGTTGAATTAGCTGTATAACAGTTTTCTTTGCATCTCCTACATCTATTTAAACTGAACCACTGATCTGATCTCTCACCTAGTCCTGATGATGAACCACACTGGTTGGTTCGAAACGTGTCGACTTTGTTCATGATAATGTGATTATTACTGAAATATTTCTTCATAATTTAATGATCAAATGTCATTTAAATACAAGATTTATCATAATGTACAATGATTCATTCCATGTTATTTATAAAATTTTTCATTAAAAAATGAACCCTTTCAATGATGAACCTAGTTAATGCTTCTTCTTCATGAAGAAGACTACTTGATCTTTCAATTTGAATTTGATGATGGTCCTTTGTTATCTTTCTTGACTACTTCAAATTATTGATACAATCATATGCTTCTTGTTACTCTTTTCATTCCTTCCTTATATTGTATTCCCCCCCTTAGATATTGTGTACTCTCCCACATAGATATTGCACTCAATTTTGATGGTCCTTTGTTATCTTTCTTGACTACTTCAAATTATCAAATTATTGCCACAATCATATAGATATTGCACTCAATTTTAATGGTCCTTTGTTATTTTTCTTTACTTCAAATTATTGACACTTGATCATATAGATATTGCACTCAATTTTGATGGTCCTTTGTTATCTTTCTTGACTACTTCAAATTATTGACACAATCATATGATTTTACCTTAATATCTTGTAGAGCCCATTTCATCCAAAACACTCAAAAAGAAGTAACTACTCTGTATTCCACTTCTACTCTAGATAGAGAAAGTAATGACTCTTTCTTGCTTAACCATTTAACCAAAGACTCTTCTAAGTAGAATTATACATTGTCCACTTGTACTTTTTACAAGCCTAATTGAATCTCTATATGTTGTCAATGTAAATTTCTCACAAGTAAATTTGTCAATGTGAATTTCTTAACTTCTACAAGTTTTATAGGCAGAGTCTGTAAAGGGCCAGGTAGCCTCTGGATCTCATCTTTTATGGAAGGTGACATATCTAGTAAATGCCCCTACAGTCAATCTCTAGAATAGATCTAAATAGAAGTTCTTCATTTTAATATCCATAAAACAAAACCACTTTAAGGTAAACTGTTTACATGTGTCATTTCTCCCACAAACTAAAGGCTTCCTCCCATTAATTTTAGATGTGAATTCTACCATAAAAATTTTAAGTCAAACTTTAAGATAAACCATGCACATGTCATTTGCAATAAATGTCAATTTAATATCTAAATTCACATATGTTTAATGGTGTCATTGTTTCACTTCTGATATTATGTTGCTTACCTTGATGAACAGGTGGAACTTTGCTGGGAGGCCTCTCTGTTTTTTTACTCTTTTCCCATACTGTCAAAGGTTGTTATATGTTATATGGGCTATATTGTATAGTTATTAGACTACATATCTTCGTATAGAACTTGCAAATAATATGATGGAAACCAAACATAATAATGTATTAGGACATCACAACTTTATAATTAGTTATTAGACTACATATCTTCATATAGAACTTGCAAATAGCATGATGGAAATGTGAACTAATTAGTTATTAGACTACATATCTTCTTATAGAACTTGCAAATAGCATGATGGAAATGTGAACTTGAAAATAGTATGATGGAAATGTGGATCTCAAAGAAAAGTCAAGATTAATGCTTCTAGAAACCGAACATAATAATGTATTAGGACATGCTCCTTTAACTTGAAAATAGTATGGTTGAATTGTGGATCTCATGACTCTTCATGATTAATGCTTCTAGAAAACAAACATAATTTAATGTATTAGGACATGATCCTTTAGGCTTGGTGGAATTACCTTTGCTTTCATGATTAATTCTTCTAGAAACCAAACATAATTTAATGTATTAGGACATGCTCCTTTAGGCTTGGTGGAATTACCTTTGCTTTTTCTTTCTCTCTTACACACATACACACACACACACACACACACACACACATATATGAAGAGATGATCCCATTTTCTGTTTTATTCATAGATCAAATGTCATTTAAATACAAGATTTATCATAATGTACAATGATTCATTCCATATTATTCATAAATTTTTTCATTAAAAAATGAACCCTTTAAATGATGAACTTAGTTAATGCTTATTCTTCATGAAGAAGACTACTTGATCTTTCAATTTGAATTTGATGATGGTCCTTTGTTATCTTACTTGACTATTTCAAATTATTGACACAATCATATGCTTCTTGTTACTATTTTTATTCCTTCCTTATATTGTATTCTCCCCCTTAGATATTGTGTACTCTCCCACATAGATATTGCACTCAATTTTGATGGTCCTTTGTTATCTTTCTTGACTACTTCAAATTATCAAATTATTGACACAATCATATAGATATTTCACTCAATTTTTATGGTCATTTGTTATCTTTCTTTACTTCAAATTATTGACACTTGATCATATAGATATCATATAGATATTGCACTCAGTTTTGATGGTCCTTTGTTATCTTTCTTGACTACTTCAAATTATTGACACAATCATATGATTTTTGTTACTCTTTCTATTCCTTCCTTATATCTATTCTCTCCCTTAGATATTGTGTACTTTCCCACATAGATATTGCACTCAATTTCATAGGCTCTTCTTTTGAAGTCAAATATATTGTATTCTCCCCCTTAGATATTGTGTACTCTACCACATAGATATTGCACTCAATTTCATAGGCTCTTTTTTTGAAGTCAAATAAGTGACAATAATTTACAATAACTATCCCTAATTTGTTTCTCACATGTTCAAATGGTTCTCTAACAAGATAATTTACAAGAACTATTTCTAATTTGTTTCTCACATATTCAAATGCTTCTCTAACAAGAGGCTTTGTGGGTATGTATTCCATCTTCACTATTTTCTCAAAGACTTGTTGTGTGAGGAAGTGGTACTTTATGATGATATGTAAATAGTGATTGAAGGAAGTATGATATTTTATTTTTGAAATTATTATTACACTTCTATTGAAACACTTAATAGATATATAGATTTACCAAGTAATATCTTGTAGAGCCCATTTCATCCAAAACACTCAAAAAGAAGTAACTACTATGTATTCCACTTCTACTCACTCAAAAAGAAATTTACCTTAATATCTTGTAGAGCCCATTTCATCCAAAACACTCAAAAATAAGTAACTACTATGTATTCCACTTCTACTCTAGATAGAGAAAGTAACGACTCTTTCTTGCTTAACCATTAAACCAAAGACTCTTCTAAGTAGAATTATACATTTTCCACTTGTACTTTTCACAAGTCTACTTGAATCTCTATATGTTGTCAATGTAAATTTCTCACAAGTAAATTTTTCAATGTAAATGTCTTAACTTCTACAAGTTTTATAGGCAGAGTCTTTAAAGGGCCAGGTAGCCTCTGGATCTCATCTTTTATGAAAGGTGACATATCTAGTAAATGCCCCTACAGTCAATCTCTGGAATAGATCTAAATAAGTTCTTCATTTTAATATCCATAAAAAACAACCACTTTAAGGTAAACTGTGTACATGTGTCATTTCTCCCACAAACTAAAGGCTTCCTCCCATTAATTTTAGATGTCAATTCTAGACCATAAACTTTTTAAGTCAAACTTTAAGATAAACCATGCACATGTCATTTACCTCATGATCTTGTGTCATTTCTCCCATGTCATATATATATTTTTTATTGAATTTTTATTTTTATTTTTATTTATTTATTTATTTCAGGGATAAGAAATCCATTAAATATGGTTGAAAAATGGAAATTATGCATAGAAATTTCTTGCTATCCCAATCCAGGGAAAGAAATGATTACATATGTGCTTTCCAATATTGCGACTAGCAAAGTCATCCAAAGGAAAATGAATATACTGGGAAGAACAACAAACAACGAGACATATTATATTGGATTGATAGAAGGCTTGGGAACAACAATGGAGTATGGATCAAATGGAATTGTAGTTTTCACCAATTCTGAACTTGTGTGCAACCAGATGAATGGCGTGTGCCAAGTTAAGAAGGAGAGGCTAAAAGAACTACATGGAATAGCAAACAATATTGTTAGTCAATTTCAATTTTTTAGTATAAGGCATTGTACAAATGTGAATAAGATGTCTGTTGATATATTGCATGGGGCAATGCCAATTCATGATTCATCTATCAAATATGAATTAGAATTATACATAGCAATGCCAATGCAAGATTCATCTCTCAAAGATGAATTGGTTTTGAGATGCTCTTCTTCAAAAATTCAAGATTCATCTCTCAAAGATGAATTAGTGTTGAGACGCTCTCCTTCAAAATTTATTGATGGACATTGTAACATATCTTGGAGATGTGTGTGTTGTGTACTTATAAATGCATATTTTTTAAATACCATGTGTTTTTTTCAATTATATACCAAGTGTGCTCCCACCACACCATGTAAAGTGCAACTTGGTGAACTTCACATTTTTATAAAATTAAAATGCGGGGACTTCAACAAATTTTTGTTTAAATGCAGTTTCACTTCTTTTTTAATGACCATGTGTTTTTTTAAATTTTATACCAAGTGTGCTCCCACCATGTAAAGTGCAATCTGGTGAACTTATCATTTTTATAATTTCTGTTTTTCTTAAATTGAGTTTCACACATCAATTATTTCTTTGAAAGTTGTGTTCTGCATAATTTGTGTACACTAAATTACAAATTGATTTTCTGAAATTTATTTTGTGTAAATGTCCACCAATAGATATATATATCATGGAGAATGAATGACGAAGATCAACAGAATCCCATATGGGGGATCAGGGATCGAGGAATGTTCACGGTATTTAAATACAATCTTAAATCTCCATACATGTGTGTACATATGGAATTGATTTTTTATTAACTTTGTGAGTTAAATTAGTTGTTAATAAGTTTCATTTTTTATTTTTTAGGAGCTAAGAAGAGAAGGGTCTCTACTTCATCCATGGAGCGTGCCCATGGTTCACCTAGTCATGGTATGGTTCACGCAATTTAATCAATGAATATGTACATGTATTTATATGTACACATGAATGTATTTTTCAATTTATTATAAATTCGTATTTGTTTGTGAAGCTTCTCTTTCATCTCGAGAGGTTGGTGGTGGTTCAAATCCCCTTATAGGGCCATCAATGAGTGGTAGCAAGTTGCGTGAAGGTGGTGATATTTATTCCCTCAGAGGCCAGTCAACGGCTAGTGGTGCTGGTTCTCAACAGGGTCATTCTGGGTCTGGTTCTCAGCAGGGTAGTTCTGGGTCTCAACAGTTTCAAGGTGGAGAAGATGCTAACCAACCACGTCAAGGTTGCCATCAATTTCAATATTTTTTTCATTGAATTTGTACAAAATTTTTTACATGTGTTTTTTTCTAATATACGAAATTATATATATATTGATGCAGAGGCTGAAAATGTTCCAAATATTGGTCAAAATAGAGACAGGGCAGAACACTACATTCAAGAAGAAGGTTGTCTACCCACCACAACTTATCCGGACGAAATTTCTGATATACCATGGGAAAAAAACATGGTGCAATGCACCTTACAAAGGTGTGAAAAACTTCATGCAAAATTGTGGAGAGATCTCGTGGCTTTGAATCTACTTGCTGAGAGTCGACAAAGCCTCGAAATAGTTACACATTCATTGGGTGAACTTGTAAATGTGTACAAAAATCTTGGGCCAACGACTGATACATTTGTAGAAGTGATGAGAAAGAGAAAAGAGACAATGATGGGTCCAGATAAATGGGAGGATGTAAAACAAAGAGTTACAAAAAATATGGCGAAGTCAATGTTTAATTTCAAGGAAAGGCCAAAATGAAAAATGTTGAAGGTGCAATATATTTCAAGCACCCAAATATAGCTCCCTATTTGTATGATAGGCACCTTGCGGCCTATGGAAGGCTCCCATGGAACGACAAGGTTCCTGTTTATTTTGCACAATTGTTTTAAGTAGAATATTTTTTGGATATGAAACCCAACTACAATGACCTTCCATCAGAATTTTTAAGTCGGGGGAAAGGTCGATTGTATGACCGTAAGGGCGCTAAGCGAGATGTGGATTTTCCTCGCCCTGAGCCACCATTGATGAGTCGACATTTTTGGGTCGAAAATCTATGGTCAGAGATGGATACGACTTCTCAAATAAGTCTAAAAGAAAGGGATGTTATGATCGAAAATGTTTACAGTAGATTGGGTGGAGTCGATGTTTGTCTAAATCGACAAAGAGCATGTGAAAATGCACATGCCAATTTTGTGTATTGTACTGATGCAGGGCCAACCCTGCAATACCCAGAATCATTACTTCCATGCATTTAAACATGCATCTCAGCAAATGCCCAAATCACAGCCTCAATCACTGGAAAATATTACACTTTTTGCGGAAGCTTGTAATTTCACATCTGAACCCATTTCATACCATTTCATAACAACCATTTCATATATTATGGTTATGAACCCATATACAAAACAATATCCAATTAAATCTCATATTTAAGGTTGTTTCTTAAATGAAATTTCTTTCCCAAAGGTCTTTAGACAAAGACTACCATTAAATCCCATTGGTTCCACCTTCCATCAATCTACATGGAATATTTAATGCACAGTAGGACCATATTAAAATCATTAACCCCCAATATTGGTTCAAAGTCCCAAGTATTCACCATTCTATTTATTGACCCACATCTATGCATGTTCACCATTTTCTAACTTAAAGGCTCAAACCTCAGCAAACTAATATTAACGCATATTGGTTCTTATGCATTCCAGCCTCAATGAATGGAATTTTCACGGCAATATAATAAATTACCAAGTCAACATGAAATTGCTTACCTTGCCTTCCAGCACTACTGAATTCAACTTTATTTCATTTTCCAAAAGTCTTCCACTGATGTTCTAAACACTGTATGTCGATCACTCCATTTCTACTTCTCATCAAATCGGATTTGATAGCGCTGTTCAAGGTTGTATATTAAAATTGATCCCATCAAATATGAGACTGATTAACATGTTGTTCATTGTTCCTCATTCCAGAACTTCGTTTTTCAATTTCGCCTTTGGGCTCCAGGGTTTATCAAAACTTCCTTTCACGATGTTCTACGTTGTTATAACCAGTAGCTGTGGATCGATTCCAGCGCTGATTCAGATCTTCGAACTACTGCTTGGAATTCGATTTCTCTGAATCTTACTTACACGTTCTTCTCTCATATGGGTATTCTTTCTCTACTGAAATCGACTTTGAAACCTTCAAAACTCATAACCAATGCTTCGAATTGCCAAGTAAAATTCTGGCAATCGCTGTGGGTATTAAATCCCAATTGTGCGCTGCATTTCTTCCTCTGAACAGTCAATTATAATGCAATGCATCACCATTACTATGGATTGGTTTTAATCGTTCACTCACCTCTATTGTGACATCAATTCAAATAACAGTTTCCCTTCGATCCAGCTCCAAACTTCATAACGCTGGTCGATCAGCTGAATTGTGAAACAATTTTATTCTTCAACGTTAAATAACAAACCCCCCTGTGCCCAGATCACAGGTACGACCCACATGATATCGACTTACAAAACTGATATCATTCTACATCACGGCACAGTCAACGATTAGGTATTGCAATTTCAAACAGAATAGATACAAATTCAACTATATCGAGTTCCTTTTCTCCTGTATACAACTTTGATAATGTGGTTCAAATATACGGTCGACCCAACTCAACACTATCAACATGCAGTCAGTTTTGTATTGTGTTTTTTTAAACAAATTGACATCGATTGTTCAAATCGAACTTGTCATTTCCATACAAAATGTAATTCATCTAATTGTATTTGAATTCATAACACATCCAATTCAAATGCGTATAATTCAACTCCTAGTTTCATAATTTAACAAGAACAACCAATATATATAATCCCAATCAATATATATATATATATATATATATATAATCTGAAACAAAAAAATGACTTACAAATTATTTTTGGCCAGATATTCGAGATTTGTGGCCCTTTACAATCGCTCCAAGGCTCCCAAGAGGAAACCCTCTCACTACTCACACTCACACTCTCTCTACAACTCTTCCAAAAAGTGTCTTTTCCTCTCAAAAACCACTCATATTTATACATAGATAATGCATTTAATTCACTCAAAATATCTCTCCACCTAATCCTCAACTAATCTATATTTTAGGTGTGGACTCAACAAAGTGCCATACATAGAATTCATAATCTCTAATTTTTCCCCTAAACTATTTCTCTCATATCCTTTTATTTAATAAAATAATATTTACAAAATCCTCACTTTATCTCCTATTTCATTAAAAATAACAAATTAATTAATAAAATAATAAAAATGTCACACCCCCCTTTTATCACATATTTACAAATGAAAAATCGCCTTGATGCTCCTGCATCAGACTCCCAACGTTAAAATTAATCATGATGGCCTGATCATGTGTTCGGATCTGTGTATGCCCGGATCCCATATCTTGTGCTGCAACTTCCCACTTTTCGCTGCTTCTATCTGTTGTTCTTCTCCAGGTTTCCACACTTTATGCTGCATTACCCCATTGGCTATACTCTCGCAATCTTCTACTATCTTCCTTTTGCTGCTTCTTCTTTGTTTTAGTGCTGCTGGCCTCTTCCGGGATACTTTCATCATCATCCGCCTCATCAGTTCAATTTCTCTGTCTAACAGATTTTCTCCAGCATCTTCAATAAAACCTGTACTCACAAAACAATTGTTAGAATAAAAAACATAAGGCTTCAGTGCCCCCATAGATGTTGCTTCAGCTACCACCATAAATTTTGCTAACATTGGGTTTACTCCTGCAGATGTTACCCCACATGTTGCTTCAGCTGTCACCATAAATGTCGCCCCACATGTTGCTTCCTTCCAAACTTCTTGTCCCTCTGCAGCATTATTTTGCTCATCACCTGCAATTTCATCTGCAACTTCTTTCTCTGGTTCAAATGTGTCCAACAAATATTTCAGCATTTCATCAACATGTTGCAATTTAACTCCAGCCTAACCTCCATCTTCTCCTTCGACAATCTTAAAAAATTGTCCATCATCATCTTGATTGATTCTGGCAATAAAATCAAGTTTTTCCAATACTGTAGCCTCATCCTCTAACACTGTAGTAGTTCCAAAAGTCCGTCCTCCAGTCTCCTCTTGGCTATACGGACAAGCCAACTCTTCCTTGTCACCCATGGTAACAAGCTTCTGCATATGAGACATGATTGTCTCATCTTCTACCTGCAACAATTCTTTTTCTTCCAAGACAATTCCAAGTAATTGACTGCCTTCTACATCACCTATAAACACAATCAAATTGTCAACTCCAAAATCACAAGACCCAACGGTCTCATTGGTTGATTCAGTCATCCACAGCTCCAAGTCTTCTTCAGGACTCAGAAAATCTTCACTGGCTTTCTCCTCAACTTTCTCTGGCAACAGTTTAGTATGCAGCTTTGAGTTCCTTCGAAACTTCTCTGTCAGCACATCAGTATGCTGATTTGCATTCACCATGAGACTGTCAGCTAGTCTCGCCTTCCTACCATCCTCTACTCCAGGACTATCATTCATGAAAACTTTCCTGCCTTGCTTCCTCAGCAAATTATCCTGCACATAAGTCCTCTGTCTCTCCAATTCTCTTCTCTGAAGATCTAGTTTCCTATACAATTCAACAATTTCATTAGGAGTAGAACTTGGAAACTTCACACAATTTTCCATACCTTCACCAGCTCTTGACCAATCATCAGCTGGTCCTTCTCTCTCTGCACCAATATTTCGATTAGACTCCTCTGTCTTCATTTCCTCCTGAGATCTTGCTATCTCAGCATCAATCTGAACAGACTTCAGATTCATCTCTTCTTGAACAAACTCTAAAGCTTGCTCATTTCCCTGTACTGTACCTACAAACATACACAACTCATTAGTTTTTAAACCACAAGACCTTTCAGTCTCGACTGCTTCCTCCAGGACTTCCCTTTGAACAGATCTACATGTGGAATCTTCAAATTCCATCTCTGGCTCAAGAACCCTAAGTTCCTTCTTCAATAAGGCAATCACACTTTGCCTCAACTTCACCTGGAATAGTTTCCAAATCACTCTCTTTCCCTTCAGTGGAAAGATCCATCCTCCTTTCTGAATTTCCTGCTCTTGTAGCCATTCTTCTAGTACCTGCAATTGTACCTTCATTACTGCAATTTCTCTTTCTCTGACTTCATTAGTCATCTCACCTCTGTGTCATTCTTTTGAACCTCTTCTCTTATCCTCCATGATCATCTCCTTCATGAGTTTCTCACTCACCATGAGTTGCACTAGCCTCTACAACAACAAGCTCTCCTGCTGCCCCTTACCTCACCAAGCTCTCCTCACTCAGTCTTTTGGTAAGTACTTCGTTCACTACCTCTGGAACCTCTTGAGCACTCTCCTCTGCTCTCTCTCTAAGCTATCTTTTCAACTCACCTTCTTCTTCATGACACTGCAATTGTCCTCCCTATCCAGCCTTTAGCTGAATGTCAGGTTCATTGCCATCATCTTGTCTGGAACCATAAACTTCAATCGCAAATTTCAAATCAGGAAATCATCTCACCTTTAAAATCTTGCATGATCTTGTCCTCCATTCGCTTTTGCAATTTTCTTCACTAAAATTGTGTAGCTTGCATATCAGATTTAAAAATATGATCTTCCTTTCAGTCATTCATCACACATTCAAAGAAAACACACTTTAGTTCTCAACAAAACTTTCTGTCCTCATTCAGAAAAACAAACATCTTCAATTCCAACAGAGCCAAGCTCTGATACCAAAAATGATGCATGGCCAACCCTGCAATACCTAGAATCATTACTTCCATGCATTTAAACATGCATCTCAGCAAATACCCAAATCACAGCCTCAATCACTGGCAAATCTTACACTTTTTGCGGACGCTTGTAGTTTCACATCTGAACCCATTTCATACCATTTCATAACAACCATTTCATATCTTATGGTTATGAACCCATATACAAAACAATATCCAATTAAATCTCATATTTAAGGTTGTTTCTTAAATTAAATTTCTTTCCCAAAGGTCTTTAGACAAAGACTACCATTAAATCCCATTGGTTCCACCTTCCATCAATCTACATGGAATATCTAATGCACAGTAGGACCACATTAAAATCATTAACCCCCAACATTGGTTCAAAGTCCCAAGTATTCACCATTCTATTTATTGACCCACATCTATGCATGTTCACCATTTTCTAACTTAAAGGCTCAAACCTTAGCAAACTAATATCAACGCATATTGGTTCTTATGCATTCCAGCCTCAATGAATGGAATTTTCACGGCAATATAATAAATTACCAAGTCAACATGAAACTGCTTACCTTTCCTTCCAGCGCTACTGAATTCAACTTTATTTCATTTTCCAAAAGTATTCCACTGATGTTCTAAACACTGTATGTCGATCACTCCATTTCTAGTTCTCATCAAATCAGATTTGATAGCGCTGTTCAAGGTTGTATATTAAAATCGATCCCATCGAATCTGAGACTGATTAACATGTTGTTCGTTGTTCCTCATTCCATAACTTCGTTTTTCAATTTCGCCTTTGGGCTCCATGGTTTATTAAACCTTCCTTTCACGATGTTCTACACTGTTATAACCAGTAGCTGTGGATCGATTCCAACACTGATTCAGATCTTCGAACTGCAGCGTGGGATTCGATTTCTCTGAATCTGACTTACACGTTCTTCTCTCATATGGGTATTCTTTCTCTACTAAAATCGACTTTGAAACCTTCACAACTCATAACCGATGCTTCGAATTGCCAAGTAAAATTCTGGCAATCGCTGTGGGTATTAAATCCCAATTGTGCGCTGTATTTCTTCCTCTGAACAATTAATTATAATGCAATGCATCCCCATTACTATGGATTGGTTTTAATCGTTCACTCACCTCTATTGTGACATCAATTAAAATAACAGTTTCCCTTCGATCCAGCTCCAAACTTCATAACGCTAGTCGATCAGCTGAATTGTGAAACGATTTTATTATTCAACGTTAAATAATAAACCCCCCTGCGCCCAGATCACAGCTACGACCCACATGATATCGACTTACAAAACTGGTATCATTCTACAACACGACATAGTCAACGATTAGGTATTGCAATTTCAAATAGAATCGATACAAATTCAACTATATCGAGTTCCTTTTCTCCAGTATACAGCTTTAATAATGTGGTTCAAATATCATGTCGACCCAACTCAGCGCCATCAACATGCAATCAGTTTTGTATTGTGTTTTTTTTTAACAAATTGACATCGATTGTTCAAATCGAACTTGTCATCTCCATACAAAATGTAATTCATCCAATTGTCTTTGAATTCATAACACATCCAATTCAAATGCGTATAATTCAACTCCCAGTTTCAGAATTTAATAAGAACAACCAATATATATAATCCCAATCAATATATATATAATCTGAAACAAAACAATGACTTACAAATTCTTGTTGGCCAGATATTCGAGATTTGTGGCCCTTTACAATCGCCCCAAGGCTCCCAAGAGGAAACCCTCTCACTACTCACACTCACACTCTCTCTACAACTCTTCCAAAATGTGTATTTTCCTCTCAAAAACCACTCATATTTATACATAGATAATGCATTTAATTCACTCAAAATATCTCTCCACCTAATCCTCAACTAATCTATATTTTAGGTGTGGACTCAACAAAGTCCCATACATAGAATTCCTAATCTCTAATTTTGCTCCTAAATTATTTCTCTCATATCCTTTTATTTAATAAAAGAATATTTACAAAATCCTCACTTTATCTCCTATTTCATTAAAAATAACAAATTAATTAATAAAATAATAAAAATGTCACACCCCCCTTTTATCACATATTTACAAATGAAAAATGGCCTTGATGCTCCTGCATCATGTACAAATGAAGAGATTGACAACATTAATGTTGAAGATCTTCGAATATATGAAAAAAATTGTTGCAATGGTTTTCAAGACCTAATTCTTGATGAGGAAGAGGGCACGGGAATGGTATGTGTTAATGAACTTAGGGTTCAATTATTTTAACATGTATACATGTGTACAATTTATAATAAATACATGTGTATGTACATGTATACATTTATTTGTATGTACATTAATCTAACAAAAATGTATCATTATATGTTAAAACACCATTTGCAGTTGTCACACATGATGAATGACGAAAATGTTAATATCACGTTCGGGACCTCTGGTTCAAACAATGCAGATGGGTCTCACCATCAAGATATGTTGGAAAATGTTAGTGTTTTTTAAGTGATATTTTAAAATAAATAATTGTGCACACATGTACATGTATGTATATATAATGATAAAATGTTTTAACAGATTCTGATTCCGTCCGATGTTTTTGGGATGGCGGTACCTTCTTCTTCCTTGGGAGATGTACCTTCTACTTCCTTAGGAGATGAGCCACAAGTATGGACAGTTTTTCAGTTTTAAAATTTATGTTTAAGTTATATATATATATATATATATATATATTCCACCTCAAAAAGTTCCATAAAAAATTGAGATATATATATATATATATATATATATATATATTGAGTTATTTTATATTTTTTGAATTTAGGTTTCTATAGAATATTTCTTTAATCCATGGACTCTAGCGACGGAGATAGGAACATCCACACCATTTCAACCATTTGAAAAAGTTGTCTAACTTTTTTTTTAATATTATTGAAAATAAGCTTATATATGTACACATGCATTTTCATTTGAATTTTTTTAATATATATATATATATATATATATATTTAATTGTACATGTCTATTGTACAGTTTACCGTTGCAGATGTTCCTATGGGGGCGAAACCTGTTGATCAAATGGAGAGGGAACCTCATGATGATTTTTTTGTTATATTTTGTGTTTTACATGAAGTTCTATATATATTCTCACTCATTTTTAAAACATCAAATTTTAATATTCAAGTACATGTGCATTGTGTATGTAGGTTTCCCATGCTTCACATGATAGTGCGTGGATTGAGACCCTGATAGGAAAGACGCTAGATCCATCTCTATTTGATGGACATGATTTGTAGATTTGATTTCAAGATTTAGATAGTCTTAAATTTTCTTTTTTATATATTATCTAGATGCACTGTCATATATATATATATATATATATATATATATATATATAACTTGATACAGTTTGATACTTGTGAGATCTACAATTTTTGGACATATTTTATTACAGTGTTAATATAATTTGTTTTGTTCCAAGAAGTTAAGTTTTGGATGGTTTCAATCTACATTTGGCACATGTGATATAATGTTAAATGTTTCTATTGGATAGTTGAACTATAATTTTCATGGCATGTGAAGTAATGTTGCACGATATATTTAATTAAAAAGTTTTTAAAACTTAAGTTTTGGATGGTTTCAATCTACATTTGGCACATGTGATATAATATTAAATGTTTTTATTGGATAGTTGAACTACAATTGGATGGCATGTCAAGTAATGTTGTGATATAATCAAAAAGTTTTTAAAACTAAGTTTTGGATACCATTTTAATCTAAATTTAATGTAAATCCCTTTAATTTTGATTTAATGTTAAATGTTTTAAATGTAAATCCCTTTAATTTTGATTTAATGTTAAATGTTTTGATCTAAGTTTTTGATGGTTTCAATCTACATTTGGCCTATGTAAGACTCCCATGCGTAGACATTGGATGCGTTGCAGAAGGGGAGGTGGGAGTAGGGGTGTAGGGGCAGGAGTGCTAGCTCTCGCCCGCCTCTTTCAATCCATGACACAGGCGAGAAACCTCCTCCGGCAAGCAGTGTCACACACTTTCACTTCACCAGCTCTATGGTCAGACCTTGAATTACAACGACCATTTCTGTGTTTTTTCAGGAGGAGCCCCAACATGAAGGTGCCTCTGGTTCCAGGAAGCGGCAGAGAAAGTCCACCATCCCAACCCATCAGCCCCAAGACACTAGCAGCGATAGCTCGGCCCATGCGGAGAAAAAGCTCAAAGATGACTCTGGCTCCCCTTCTACTTCAAATAGCTCCTCCCAACACTCCAAGGGAGTAGCTGATGATCTGGAGGACTACATTTGTCCAATTGTGGAGGAGAATCCTCCTACACACATCGATAGCTAGCCTGATGTCAGGTCCTCTTTAGCTTTTTTGAGCTTTTGTCATGTTTTGCAATCACTGTGCTTCTGAACACTCTATGTCTTCTGGTTTCCCAATATTGGGCAGCATCTTCTGGGCTGGTTTCCCGGTTATGGGCAGCCCCTTTTTTGTTTTTTTGATTCAGACCCCCTCTGATCGTTTTGATTTAATCAAAAAGAGTAAAGAAGTAGTTATATGTATTTATCCCTTTAATTTTGATTTAATGTTAAATGTTAAATGTTTTGATATAATGTTAAATGTTTTGATCTAATTTTTCAATGGTTTCAATCTACATTTGGCCTATGGAAGACTCCCATGTGAAGTATTGTTTTGATTTAATAAAAAAGAGTAAAGAAGTAGTTATATGTAAATCTCTTTAATTTTGATTTAATGTTAAATGTTAAATGTTTTGATATAATGTTAAATGTTTTGATCTAAGTTTTGGATGGTTTCAATCTATATTTGGCCTAGATGGAAGACTCCCATGTGAAGTATTGTTTTGATTTAATCAAAAAGTTTTTAAAATTCAAGTTTTGGATGGTTGAAGTACATTTGGCATCTTAAGATTGCTTTTGATCTCTACATACTTTTGTTTGAGTGAAAAAATTTCCAATAGGAAGAACATAGCTTTTCAATGCAACTAACCATATCAATTGAGCTCTAATTGAAAAAAAAGTAAAGTAGATATATGTATTTATCCCTTTAATTTTGATTGAAAATATAAGAAGTACATATATGTTTGTTGAATTCACGTCAATGTCATTAATGCACTCAAATAGGTAGCCTTGTTGATTTATAAATTGGTAAATTGATGACATTCAGTTAATTGCATTCTAGAACATAGAACATATCCGACAATTGGAAAGACAAATTTTGTACTAGATTTTCAATTAGGAATAGAGATGTGGGTCAAATTCCACCAAAATTCGGAGAAGTGCTCCAAGTCTCTTGTATGAAAGGAATCTTCGTACAAAACTATATTGTGGATGATTTATTTACATTGTGGATAATTTTTATCAGAAAATCCCACAAGAAAAATTGGGCACATTCAGTTCGTATATATATCTAGTACGTGCAACATTTTCCATCAACGCACATAGAAAAACTACTTTCAATTAATTGCATTCTAGAACATATATATTGAGTACGTGAATCATTTTTCATCAATGCACATAGTAAAACTACTTGAATAATTAATTGCATTCTAGAACATGTATATATATATCCAATACATGTAACATTTTTCATCAATGCACATGTATAGAAAAGCTACTTTCAGTTGGTACTAGAGCACGTGCATGTACCAAAACAATTTGTACATGTGAAAACACTTGCACAAATAACATAAGCAGCTCAATTTTTAGTTGAGTACTGGAAGTTCTAAAACATATTTAATCCAAAGAGAATAAATTGTTGGGCAGTTCAATCAAAAAAATTCCAATGGAATGCCATCTTCAATAATCCGTTCATGATCGGATTTTGACATTTTCCATTTCTTATTTTTCATTTTTTTCTTTGATTGAACCTCTATCAACTTTATGCGTGCTGCACACACCAAGTGACTATATTGACAACTTATGGAATCAGGTTCATAGTCTTCAAAGTAAACAAATTCTCCACTTTGATGAGTTTGTCTGAAAAAATAACCTTTCAGTATAATAGACCCTCTGTCATATTGAAATCCGTGATCATTATAGTTTTGTAATAATTTCATTTTTCGTTCAGTGCAACGCATCAAATAATAATTCACATTTTCATCGTTTTCAATAGGTGCAATTACAGCAAAAACATCTCCTGCACAATAAAATAAATATAACATTTAATTATGCATATTTAAATTTATTTCTAGATCTTTAAATCATTAGAAAGTAATTCAAATGTTACCTTCTCTAACAAGATCAGAAACTCGATCACCATTGGATGATATTGTAGTTTCCTCTGATTTCATTTCTTCAAACATTGCAATAGACATTTTTCCCTTTGTATTTAGCTCTGTATGTTTCCAATCTTTTACATACATTTTGTTTTCACAAACGTCATTGGATTTTGTGTTGTCTATGAAAACATCACAAAAACAAGAATATTTTATTTTATCCAATGCAAACACATTTCTGGATGACTTTGTTTTAATTGAATGCAATTTTCGAGTCCCTTTTATTGTTTCAACGTCATTTCCAATTGATCTATCTACGTCTTCGATCCCAATATGCTAGAAAAACCTTTATATGGAAAATTCAAAGAAGAATGTAAATATGATATCAAAATACAATCAAAGATAATCATTGCATGATAAAATTAGATTTCCAATAAAAATTAAATTGAATGTACCTTCGCACTTCCCTTGATGGGTTAGTCTCATGGCTTAGAGCAGCGATGCACCATTGAACAACTTCTTTAGCGTTCACAAGTCGGCTTGTAGAGGGGTTCATTTGATATCTTCGAAGTGCTCATTTTATGCATGCTCCTGCACCGTCATGTTCTCCTTTTCCATGGCCAGTCTCAAAGAAATTCCAACAATGTTTAATGCAGGTTTTCTTTTGAAGACAACACAACCAAAAGAATGATCATGCAGATTTGAATTGACCTGCGCATCCGTCTGACCATATCCAATGTTCATTGAATGTTATTCCACTATTTTTCAAGGAATCATAAATTTTTCCAAAACAATGTTGTACAAAATATGTATCATGTGTATGATCGTCACTGATATAAAAGTGATATTCTTTAATGATATGTCAATTTTCACTCGTGCTTTCTATATGATCGATGTTTTGTTCAACATTTCTATATAGAATATGGACGAGCATGGAGACTTGGTCAAAATGATAATATTCACTCTGAATTTATTTTTGTGGAACAAATGTGTAGTTTTCTGCAAAATCAATCACTGACAAAATGGTCCATGGTGGAAAAAATTCACGAGATTTTTTGAATTGCAAGTCTTGCCATCGAGCTCTATGGGAATGCTTGGTGTATTTGTAAATTTCTGCCTCAAACTTTCTCAAAAAGTCTATCACAAAAATTTCGTCTTCTCGTAATTCAATTATTTTAACACTATTTGCACCTTAAATCGATGTATAGATATATTCATATCTCTTCCATTTCACTATCATGTTGGACAATGATTGATCATTTATATCAGTACGATATTTGTTTTGAAATTTAGTCAAATTTCCACAATCATCGCATTTTTTACCACCAACATATTTCTTTTTGTAAAATAGTTCATCTCTTTCTCTTTCACATAGAATTTGAGATATTAAATCATGGATAATGGAAGGAGGAGGTGAATCCTTCCGTAATGTTCTACCAAAATCAAGGAATGTGTCATAATATAACTCAAATTCCACATGATAACGGCAACAAAAAGTGTCGCGTACGGTGATAGGTTTTATATACCATGGTTTTTGTTAAACAAAAGCACTGATTGAAACATGAATTTCACAATTCTCTTCTTTGAACTTGTTGAATAACTCTATCTGAGTGGTTTCCAAGAAATAATTTTCATGTTCTTCGTATTGATTTCTTGTTATTCTTCTTCGCATCACATGCTTTGCAGTTGGCGAAACACACGAATTGTTCTTCCAATATTCATATATTATTTTTTTAACATTTTATCCAAGTCTATCTTTGTATGGTTGCCTACAAATAGCTCTCCAACAAGCGAGTTCATCATTTACATTTATTTGCAGCCGAAAATTTCGATGTTTGTGCAAAGTTTTTCACGACGTTCCTAATGCTCGTGCCATAAATGTTACCAAACAATTCTCTTTAGTATTTGATGAAACCACTGCCATATGTATTCCTCTAAATACAATTGAAACATTTTTCTGTCTAGAGCTCCTAATTGAATTTATAGCACTACTTATATTTTGTATCACATTTTCTTTCATTTTTTTATATCTTTGGTCGATTTTTGAATACCCAGTAGTGTCGTAACTTCTTTTAATTTCCTTAATGATAGGAGACCTTTCAACATTTGAGCTTGAACTGTCCCCTGCTCCTTTATGAAATACGTTTCAAAAATGTGGTTAACACGATATCGTATATAATGGTCAGGTTTTTTATCTCCATATGTGTGAGTGTCAACATTTTCTAACATCTCATCATCGACACTGATTTCATCTGTACATATTCGAATAAATAGTACATAATAAGTTTACATATTCAATAAATAACTAAATTAATAAATATATGTATAATTTCAATAATACATGCATGTGTTCAATATATATATATATATATATATATATATATATATATATATATACATACCTTGTGATTCAATTTCTTCACTTGAATTTGTTTCAATATTTTCACCATCTTCAATCATTGGCTCAATATCTCTTTCATTTTCTCTTTCAAAATTCTGTATTTCATCATCAATGTTTTGAGGAACATTTCTCTCTATTTACATTGCAAAATATTTTTCTTGAATTAGTTCATCAAATAAAAATTAAGCTTCACATTTTACACTAAGAAAATTTTAAATATATCAATAGATCATAATATTTACATTTACATACCTGCTTCAATTTATAGTTGAGTTTTATTTTCCCCTTCAATATTTGAGTGTGCTTCTATATTCTTTTGCGAGATTGTCTCGTCTCTTCTCTACGTTCCTCAAGGTCTCTTTTTCGATCATATTTTCTCGCACAATTCCTTCGATTTCCCATGATAATAGAGTATGAAGTTCAAAAAATTTCCTTCAAAAATTTAGACAATAACTCAATTAAAAAAAGAATCACAAAAGATTTAATTTAAAAAAAAAATCATTTAAAATTTTTTGCAAAATATACACACTCCAATCCAAAACACTTACTTTAAAAAATCTGAGAAAAAAATGTCTTATAAAAATGAAACGAAGCTCAAAATATTTACTTCAACTCAAAACATGTACTCTAAAAATTCAAAATTAAGCCCAACTCTATACTTTCAAAAAAAATTAAGAACAAAAAACATCCAAAAAAATGTATCACATACCTCCAAGAAATGTCCTTTGAATGTACGTCCAAGAAAATTTCTTAAACCCAAAACAATTCTTTGCAAAATCATACCGCCTCCAAAAATGTCTTCCAAGAAATGTCTTTAAACCGAAAACAATTCTTTGCAAAATCAGACTGCCTCCAAGAAATGTCCTTAAACCCAAATCCCCAAGAAAATTCTTTAAGCCCAAACCAAGACCTTTATAAAATTAGACCAAATGTGCGAAATGTGCGAAAATTATGAAATATTTCACGACAATTTATATTGCCGTGAAATGTTTTTTTGGAGGGGCTCCGCGAAATTTTCCAGCCAACTGAAAAGTAGGCAGAAGTTCAGCCGAACTTTAGAAAAAAATCGGCCGAACTATTAAGGCATGAGACTTAACGACTCGTTTGCACAAAAACTAGTTCGACCGAACTTTGTAGAAAAGTTCGGCCAAACTAACGCGTCACCAGTTACGCAGATCCAAGCTCTGAATACATTTATGCAACTTTGGACTGATTAAACTCCATGAAACATTCTGAATTAATTGTCGGAACTAAGACAAGAATTTTTAGAATTGAATCTATCTTCATGAAATATAAATTTTATGGAATTTCATAAATATTTACTAATGTTAATCAATTTTGTAATAAAACGGGTGCAAACAATTTCTGAGGGTCATTGTGATTCAGTGAAATCAAAATTTTGTATCTCCCAAAATACATTGTAAAAAAAATTGAAAAAATTATGGGGAATTACGTTGATCCGTCGTCTCTAATGGGTAGCTTTTAGATTTTTAGCTTATAACTTATATGTTAAGAAATTTCTTGCGTTGCAAAACATACTCAAAATATGCAGTTTTTTCATATTGAACCAGTGCAAAAAATTCTAGTTATTATGATATGCATCCATTGGCTTTGTAAATATGACGAAACTGAAGTAGACTCTGTCTAGATTGTTGTAACACATTTTGTTTTCTCAAAAGCACAAATTTTCAAATAATACAACATTGCGTATTAACATGACTTCTTATGAATCCTTTGATTGTTAAAAAACACACACTCAAAGAAACGCTAAGTTGACATATCAAATGTGCATAAAAAAATTTCCAAAAAATAATAAATAGAAAGCTAACAAAATTTCTGACAACTTTTATTTTTATCACAAAATGAAATTCTAAACAGAAAAATTGTTATAGTTTGCAGAAAGTTGAAGAATCGAAATTTTTTTTTTCTCAAAAAAGGGAAAAAAGTGTAACCCAAATTCACATTTTCACCTTGTTTTTATTCAACATGAGTGCATATACAAAAGCCTCTCTCATTTTTTTCACAACCATTAGGGTTTGGAAAATACACACTCATCGTTGAGGCTTATTTTTCATAATTTTACAGATTTGTGCAGAAATTTGAAATTCGGCTTGGTGGAGGTCCAGCTCATCAAGGTCAACATCCATGTGGCATGATGACACATCGGCAGTCCAACACATTTAGAAAATAATTTGGTTGAATTTGATAAGGATTATTAAAATAATTTGTTGAGCTATTTAATTATAGAAGAGTCCTTTTGTGTACAAACTCTACCAAACAGAAAATATCCCTAGAAAGTCTCCATGTGATGTAATTATATTAGAAATAGGTCTCTTAGGTAGGAGTTCAAGGCTGGCCCAGGTGGAAGACCATTGTATGAAGACCTAACTCTATATATGGTGGAAATTTTCACTTTGCGGAGTTGATGAATGTTATGAGCAAGCTACTATGTAAATTTTCTCCTTCAATCTAATACATAGTTTACAATAGTTGCCTTCAAAACCTGAGATTCTTCTTTGCTTATGTTTTGTCTCTTCAGTTTATATATTTTCATCAGCCTCATGGTATTAGGATTACCTGGAATTCATAACTTTATGCTCCAATTTCCTTCGTGTACTATGTTTTACTGTAAAAGTTATGTTTTAAGCCATTTGCCTCACCTTCCATGAATGCATTTTATAGTAATTGAATTTCTTTAGTTGACTCCATGCCCAATGGTAGCCATCATACACTCTTCCACCTGAAAAAACCACATAAAACATAAACATATTTAGCCATCTGCAATATAGATCTTATCTTGTGTATTCATTATTTTCTTTGAGAGATCCCTGTCTGATTGGAAGGGCTAAATTCCAGTCCAAAGTGATTTGAAATAGTTGTGCTGGGTTGGAGGTTGACACAACCCAACTTCCTCCAGCCTAGTGATAACAGAGTGTGTGAAGCCGATAATATGGCAAGGTAAGCGTTGGGTCTGTTAGGGTCCTATAATAATAGGGATCATAATTTTGAATTGGCTATGTTAAGTCTTGTAATATTGTACTTACATTTGAATTTATGAAAAAAATTTCCATATTAAAAAATGAAAAGAGGGCATGTCTTAAAAGGATAATCAAAGGACCAAAAAAAAGAAAAGAATAAAAAGATACAAGATATGAACCCCATAAAAAGAAGAAAAAAAACAAATTATAAAAGTGTTGCACATTTAAATGCCACTACTCTTAGTTTTAGTTTACTTCTGCAAATAAAATGTGTGCAACTTGTTCAAAATGCCACAATTCATGATGATCATACAATCTAATCTTGATCATTCATGCCCTTAAATTTTATGTTATGATAGTTGGTGAATAAATATCTGACCAAACCATTTAATCTTGGTAGATTAGTAGTTAGGTATAGAATAAAAATGAGGTCATAAGTTTAATCTGAGCCATTGGAAGATATAAGGTTAGAAATAACTTAGTTTTTTTTTATTAAAAGAAAAAAAAGGGTCAGCAAGCTCAAGTGCACCCAATAAAGGAAAAAATTCTAGCATAAATAAAGGGTAGGTAGAATACTTTTCAAAATATTTATAAGAATCATTATGCTTATCCTTTCAAAAACACCTTTCTAACCCTTTCCCCTTACTAAAAATCCCTTTCCCCTTTGAAAATCCCTTCCCCTTGCTAAAAAATCGTTTTCCCTCTTCATTTCCCCTTATCCTAACCCTTTTCCCTCCTTAAAACCATTTTTTATCCTAAAAACCCCTTTAACCCTTTAAAAAAATCCGCTTGATTGAACTTTATATTTTCATTAAAAAGCAAAAAACCCACTTTTTCAAAGTTTAAAAGCACAAAACGATCAATTGGACCCCACTTCATTTAACCCCCCCCCGAAACCTTTGCTTAGTTAATTTAATTAACTTCATTTCAATTTACCCCTCCATATATTTATTGTGCCGACCCCACCTCATTTAAAAAATCTTAACCTCGTAAGTCGTTCGATCATCATCGATAAGATCATATGACCTTCGATTCCTTTTGCACTCCTCAGCGATTCAATATTTAAAACCAGGGGGGTGAGAAATAGGTGGTTTTATCCACCCACTCGCCTGCCACATGGCACCTCCATGTTTTATCGCACATCCCCCCCCCCCATTCCCAAACCACTAAACTACTTCCACACCATGTGATAAACCATCAAACCACCCGTGCCATGCGATAAACCATCGAAATTTAAGAATTATAAAACCTTGCCGCTATTTCGTTATTTCCCCTATCTTCGTTGTTTTATGAAAGAGACCAAAAGCCATTGCTAACCAGAATTGAAGCTCGACTACTAGTTGGACCCCTTCTACAACCACATCTTCGGTATTCCAGGTAATTTTTAATACCCGACCTCATCAAATAATATTATTAATTCAATAATTGAACCAAATTTATGGCTTCCCAAAGCATCCAAATCGTAAACCCTTTGCAACCACAAATGTTAGATGTCGACCATACTCCTTTGGTCAATAAAGACTTTAAAATAAATGACACTCTGAATGATAGTAACCTTTTGGAGCTTCATTGCTGGATCCATGACAAATTTGCTGATCAGGAGGATGATATTCATCTGTGGGACTCTAACTTGCCCAAATACACATTTCCACAGACCTACCAATTCCCTGAAGTCATCAGACTGTGCCAACTCAGCTATTTTCCAAATGAAAGAGCCATAGTCACCCCTGATGAAGAAATCATGATTACAATCACTGCTCAATCCATTAATCAAATGCTGCAAATTAAATGACAACCAGCAGGAGTGCCTTTCTCCATTGAGACCCTTACTAGGCTTTACCTAAAGCTATATTTCCCAAAAAGGTCTCAAATATTTCATACTTTCCTCCCTGAATCAACTCAATTTCCTAAGAACAACCTACCATACTCTTCTACCATGTTCCTAGAAAGAACAAAACAAATTGTGACCATGTTGTCCTATATTTTAGGATATTTCACTAATATACTTGGTTTTCTCTCTATTTTTTTCCCAGGTCAGCCTCCAGTTATAACTTTCAACTTTTCCCAATTCCTGGTAGATGCCATGTATGATCAACTGATCAAACTTCCAGAAGAAGGCGTACTGTTGAAATAATCCTCAGTATTGTTTCACTTGTTTATATATTTTCAATCAGAAAGGTTTGCAGTCAACCTACAAAAACTGGACATAGAAGGCAATCCCCAGTCTGTTATCTTTTAGACATCCTTGATCAGAAAGGATTCCATTGAATTTAGTTTCAAAGACTTTATTTATTCTTTTGTACAGCCAGTGATTAATATTCTTAGCAATAGCATTCAACCGAGAGTTAGTGATGAAATAAAAAAGGTTCTACAGTTATCAGACCAGAGCAAGACATGAGACTGGTATTTATACCAGAATCACATAGAAATCAGAGTGTATGGAAGCCAATTAGTCCCTTACAAGCTTCCCAAATACCTCCCAATGAGGATATTTGCTTTAGAGTACATCAGGAAGATCTTGGATTCTCATGAGATGAATTTCCTTTCAGCTAAAAATAAAACTCTATCCAAGATAAAAAACCAAATAGGGCCTTTTATATGCAACAGTAGGAATGCTGGAAAGGAAGAATACAGATGCTTATAAGAGTTAAAGTTCAGCAATAGTTTCAAATGGCCATATGACCCCTTGGGTGTCATAAGTAAATTATGAGTTAAGTTTAAACTCACCCCTTTCATCCATGAATCTAAGCCTGAGATTGAGAAATATTCCAACCAGTCAGAGTGGTTGTAAAACACTCTAAGGGATGTGGAGGAGTAGCCTGATACTAGTTCCATCCTGCATACTCCATACCCACATGATATAAATTCAAAAAGGTCTAGAGAAGAAGGCTCATACTCAGCAGAAGCTACATCAGATAATAAATTCAAGCTTATGTACAGAAAGAAAAAAAAATTGAACCCAGTAATAGAGCAATAAGATACAATTGAAACAGAGACAAAAATTGTTATCAGGGATGATGCACCTACACCAGATATAGAAGAAACACCATTGTCATCATCTTCCAGGGCATAAATCATTCAAAAGCATAATAATGCATAGATTTCAACATTCAGTAAGCCATTTGAGAAATAAAAGGATATCATGGAGAAATATAAAGAGATTAAATTAGAAATGAAGCACCACAGGCTGTTACATGTGAAAAATACTGGAAGAAAACTCTCAGTGATCATAGTAGGTTACTTTCAGGTTTTGACCTCAGGACAAAGAAAATGCATATGACATTCCTAAAACTTCAAAAGACTATACAAAGACAAGCTTTGAAGTTCCTGCCAAGGATGTGCATCCAATTGACCAAATTGAATTCCACAAGTACGCAGGAGAGATGATATATTCCACCATGACACATAAATCTCTAAGTGTCCAAAAGTTTCAAAACTATCTAGCAAATGTAAGGTCACAGTTATAGCTAGAGAGAGCATCATTAAAAGAAAAATAAAACATGTTTAAGTCACTGGAAGAGTTGGTAATTGAAATTGGCTATAATCCAATTGACATCAAAGCAACAGAAGAACTTATAAATAATAAAAATGTAGACATAGCTGCACCGAAGAAACAGTTAAAACTACCAACTACTCAGCATCCTCAAACCAACGAGGTTTTGGAGGCAAAAAATCAAAAGGATGAGATGATAAATTTAATCATCCAGTTGACAGATAAACTAAAGGAAATGGAAACAGAGATGGATAATCTTGTACAGGGAAAAAAAGCTAGCATGGAAGAAGTTCCCATTATTACTATTCCCATAGCATCTACATAAGCACCACCATCTACATCAATACCAACATCAACAATACCAACAACCCATCCCACTGATGAGGCCAGCTTATTAATAAAAGCAATGGAATATATGTCTATCTAGACTATAGAGATTAATAAAATCAAGGAATAGGTGAAGATCTTAGAGGATGAAAATAAATTGGCAGCAGTAAGGTATCAAGCTGAAGAACAGAGAGAAAATAGACTGACTGATAGAATCCAAAAGCTAGAAAAGGAGTTGTCATTAACAGAGCCTTTAGCCCAAGAAAAAAAAACAATTGTGGGCCAATATCATTGACTCAGCTAATGATATTTGGCCTTCGATATAGATTATATTTGAGCAGAACGACTTGGTGAAGGAAGTTGCTGAGGCAATTCAGAAAATCAAAGCCAACCTCGGAAAGAAACTAGAGGAAGCCTCTGAAATGATCAAATTCTTGAATTCTAAAAATAAATATGAATTGGAAGAACTCGGGATAACTGACAGAACAGAGAATATCCTAGAAGTGAAGAAAGTGATTTCCAAAAGAAGTCTAATGCTACGGCTTGAGGAGAACTGTAAAACTTTGGAACTCACAGTGAAAAGGCATTTTGACAAGTTTGATATATTGAGACAAAAAGGTTTGCCTAGTCCTCTAGTGATCAATGAAAAACTCATGAGACATGAGGATTATGTCAAGAAGTTAAGGGAAGTGTCCAAAGAAACATCCCACATTTCCTCAATGAAAGGAATTCCCATAGGCAAAGTACTCTTACAAACTCTAGAAAACTTCTTTTACCTCTAGCATGAGGTAAATCATATTTTTGGAAATAAGCCTACATTTTCCAAATATTCAGAGGAAGATGAGATTTACCGCAGGATGATGAAGATCAAAATCCCAAATGAAGAAATGTGGGAAAAGTGGCGTGATTTACTATGAAAGGTGAAAGAACATACAGATGAAATAAAGACAGATGAAAGAACAAATATACAACAACAAGCAAAGAATCAGGGCCAGATTTCAGTGAGTTGAAAGGTGTCACTATCTTTTTACATAAGATATTTTATTTTCCTAGAATAAATCCTAGTCAGTTGACAAGGTATTTTTGAAAATTTTTGTATAAATACTTCATCATTTGAAGTATTAAGGGTCGGTCAAGTGTGGATTTCTGAATATTTCGGTAGATGAATGATCTCTTGCCTGCGGGTTATTGTACCAATTTCTAGTCGAAAAACTGAACAAGTTATAAAGAAACTTCTTTATAGGATTCATGTGATGAGATATCTCAGTGAAGTATAAAATTTCCATTGTTCATGTTGTTTTTCTAAGTATTCCATAAAATTTTATGTGTTCTAAATTTGAATGTTATAACAGGAATATTACTGCAGAATTTGCTTAAAACTTCGACTCTGCTTTTAACTGTTATACATTTCTATGTTTTCTTCTGGTATCCAGTTTAGAGAATTCTTAATTTCTCTCTGATCTCGATTGACTTCTTCAACCTTCTACATTATCTAGTTTAAGGAATTATTAATTTCTCCTTGATCCCAATTGAAAGATCACTTCACCATTCAGCCTTGAGATACGATATTGCTCACCTATCTTGCCTTGTAAAACTTTCCTTATAATTTTATTTAGTTTTATTTCAAAGCATATTGACTCCATATCTCATTCGAAAGTTGATAAGAACCTATTCATCTAAATCATTAATTCCACCAACTAACCAAAACCAATCAAAACCAACCCAAATTAAGCATACATAACTAGCCTAAAATCTATTAAACAAACAAAGTTAAGTCATATAGAGAGAGCCCTCTCTGAGTTTAGGAAGGCTATATCCTAAGGCCAGTCCCTAGTTTAAACAAATGTTAAAAGAAATAATTTTCCTCATTTTTTGCATTAAGGTTTTAAAAAGGGTTTATTTAATTTATCATATAAAGTTAAAATTATGGCTTCTAAAAGAACATATTATACAAGGGCTCATCTCGATCCACAGCCTGCTACAATTTTTTATGATCCTGACAGACTTTTAAGAAAACCAAAAAAAGTAGAGAGTCAAGGAAATAGTAGTGAGTTAATTAAAGAAAATTCACTTCCTAAGGAGTTATCAAGCATTGAGGATATTCAATTTGATTTATCATTTGAAAATTCTTTTTTTCGTACCAAATCCAAAAACTCAGTCCATGATACTGTAATAGAACCCAATTTTATTCAATTTATTGAATCAAAGAATGATACTATACAACTTGATTTAGATCAACAGGTTCTAGATACTTTTGAAAAACTTGATGCTTTAACCTTAACTTTTATAAAATACATAGGCAAAGACAATTTTCAACAATTAGTTGAACTAGCTGCCCTAACTACTGCTACCACTAAGCTTTCTACATTATCTTCAGAAATTGTAAATACAACTTCATTCAGTTCTACCTCACCCATAATATCCGCCACAGTTCATTCCACAAAACCTTTCATACCCAAAATTCTTCTCCAACCTAAAATTTCGAGTTCATCTTCAAAATTTTCAAGTCCATCTTCAAGCACCACAACTTTACCTCCTAGTTGAGATAAAATCTTAGCCATGGCAACCAGATTTTCCCCTTTGGTCTTACAAAATCTTTTGGATGCCATGCCACAAGATTACCAGAGTAAAAAATTTCAGTTTGATGGTACCGGTGAGTATATTACCCAACAACATGTAGATAAAATGACAGACTTTTTTGAGTTAAATGAAATTGATGAGGCTGATGTACAAATGAGATTATTTGCACAAACACTAGCAGGAGATGTTAAAAAATGGTTTAAATATTTACCTACTGGTGATATTGTTGATTTAGATGTTTTCCATCGATTTCTTATCAGTAGATGGGAAATAAATAAAAACAATCTCTAGATATTATCTAAATATGAGAACATTAGAAGATATCTAATGAATTTATTAAGGATTACTATATTAGGTTTAAGAACATTTACAATGCAATTCCAGTGAATATCAAACCTCCACCAGACTTAGTCCTAATTAAATTTCCACACGTTTTGACAATTATATGTCCTATCAGTTAAGAGAAAGAAACCCTGAAACTTTAGAACAGATGCAGAGTAATGCAGTTAGTGTAGAAGCTAACTTACTAGCTAAAAGGGGAAGGATGAGGAATGCGAGGAGAGTGACCATTAAGGAAGAACCTTCCACTTCAGATATTAAAATAGATAGTTTAGCCAAAATTGTAGAAATACTAATGGATAGACTAGAAAACATGGAAAGAAAACCTTACTGGGAAAATCAGCAAGGTCCCCAAATTAGAAACCCCAACTTTAGGAAAAATACTAATACTTGTAAATCAAGAGAAGTTGTACTCGATCAATATATTAGACCACCTTTCCATGAAAATTATGTTTAAAGTTCACAACAACATGAAGAATATCAGGACACCCAGGTAAAATTAATGGGAATAAACAATGAAGATGCCATTTTTCTTACACATGAAGAACAAGAGTTGTACATGTTACAACAATTAAAATTAGAGTCTAGAGAGTCCTTTGACTACAAAAAAGGCTATGAATCTACCATCTATGAAGATCATATATGGTATAGCCTTAGAAGAAACAATAACATAGAGGTTGCTATTAGGAAATCAATCCACACACAAAATAAGAAAACAACAGAAGCTAGCGTGAAGAAAATTCTACAAATTCTCCCAAGAGAAACTCAGAAAGTTTGCACCCCAAATATTGTAGACATCACATCAACTGCTACTCAAAATATTCCAGACAAAGAAGTTGAAAACAAAACAATTGACACACAAACTGAATTACCAAGTGCTGATAAAGAAGTCAAAACCACACAAACCACAATTGGTAAAAATGAAATGATTAAATTAGAAAAAATCAAATGCCATTCAATATCAAAACTGATATAGTAAAATTGAAAATACCAGTTCCTTTAACAGAGCTGGTGAAAAATGACTCATACAAGGCACAAATTACTGAAACATTAAGCATAGTTGAAGGTGAAGATGTTGTCAACGTCAATGATGATCAACCTGAGTTATTATTTGGTCGTGAAGTAGATGGAAAACATCAAAAAGGGGGTGTCCCTCCATTCTATATTAGCTTAAATATTCATGATAAAATTTTACATAATTCTATGCTGGATTCAGGAGCACCTCATAGATTAATGCCAAAAGCAGTCATGGAAAAATTAAACTTAGACATAACCAAACCCTACAAGGACCTTTTCTCCTTTGAATATAGTCAAGTCAAATGCCTTGGCCTGATCAAAGATATGTGTGTAACTCTAGTCCAGTGCCCAGCAAAGAGTATCAGTATGGATATAGTAGTTGTTGACATCCCTCCCAAATATGGTATATTATTATCTCGCTCATGGGAAGAAAATTTACAGGGATCACTACAATTAGACATGTGATATGCTACCATTTTTGTTTTTGGTCAGCAAAGGAAGCTATATAGAGAAACTTTGATGAAATACATGGTGAGTAGTTAAGAAAGACCACAAAATTTCCCTATCTATTCCATGCATTCTGATCTGGTCTCATTTATCTTATGTAATTAAGACAATGGCAAAGATAAAATCACAGTTGTAGAAAAAGAACACAGAGAAGTTGATTCTAAAAATATAACACATGAATATTTGTGGCATATAGTTTTTGATGGCTCTATAAATATATTAGGAGCAGGAGCTGGAGTATTGATCTACAATTTAGAGAATGATCATTCAGAAGGACATTCTTTAAGATTAAATTTCAAATGCATTAATAACGTGGCAGAATATGAAGCATTAGTGCTAGACCTTAAAATCGTAAGAAAACTTGGAGCTAAAAGAGTTTCCATCATGGGAGACTCATAAATAATTATAAAACAAGTCAAGGGAGAGTAACTTGTTAATAACCCTAGACTCAGCCATTACAGAGAAACCATCTTGGACTTAATAAGATGTTTCCTTGAGATTGACTTTGCTGCCATTTCAAGAAAGCAGAATATGCAAGCACATAGCTTGGCCACTTTTGCCAGCACATGTATGTTACCCTTTCAGCCAAATCATCAGTACATGGCTAAGGTAAGACATAGGCCAACCATACCTAATAATTTGAAGTATTGGCAATATTTTCACAAGACTCGCAAATCTATGATTTTATGAATTGTGAAGGAGAATTTCAGAATTGTGATATAGAAATTGACTATACATTAGATTGTACCATAAAAAATAAAATAGATGTAAAAGATGTAAATAAGATATAACCACCTGAATTCACTATTTGGATTCACTAAATTAGAAATAGAACAATTAGAAACAATATAAATTGAGGAATTAATCAATGGTTAATCAGAAGTTTTAAACCTCAAAGACAACATTTTGCCTAAGGGATTAGCCCCACTAGAAGACCTCTTTGACTCCAATGATGTAGCTAAAAAACATAAAATGGATACTCTAAGGTTAGATATAGAGGAATGCAAGATAGGAACAAAGGAAAATTCCAAGCTTATCAAGATATCTAAGAAATTACCTCCAGCTGAAAAGTTGAAATACATTATCTTGCTTAAAGAGCTCCAAGACATATTTTCCTGGAATTATGAAGACCTCAAATCTTTAAATACCAGCATTATCTAGCATAAGATACCAATTAAAGAAAATTAGAAGCCCTTTAAACAAAAGCCAAGGAGAATTAACCATGTTATTAAGCCATTAATAGAAAAATAAATTAAAAGGATGTACAATGCTCAAATCATAGCACCCACCAGATATTTTGATTGGATATTTAATTTAGTCCCCACTAGAAAGAAAACAGGAGAAATAAAACTCTGTGTTGATTTTAGAAACTTGAAAAAAGTATCACTGAAGGATAACTATCCCCTCCCTAAAATGGACCACATTCTCCAGAGGGTAGTAGGGTCATCCATAATTTCATTATTCAATGGATATTCTGGATACAACCAAATCTTAGTACAACATGAAGATCAAGCTAAGACTGCATTCACTACTCCCTGGGGAACTTTCATGTACTTGAAAATGCCCTCTGGATTGATGAATGCTGGAGAAAAATTCCAAAGATCTATGGACATTGCCTTTGCAAAGGAAATCCATGAATTTTTAGTCATTTACCTAGATGATATCACAATGTTTTCCAAGTCAGATAATGAACATCTAGATCATCTAAGAAGAGTATCCATAAAATGAAGAAAGTTTGGTATATCCTTAAATCCTAAAATGTCACTTTTTGGATTAGAAGAAGGAAAAATTCTGGGACACATCGTTTCAAAAGAGGGCATTAGAATTGATCCAGCTAGAATAGAAGCAATCCTTAATATTATTCATCCTAGTAACATTAAAGAATTACAAGCATTTTTAGGCAAAATAAATTTTATTGGAAGATTCAGCTCTAACTTAGCAGAACTACTTAGAAATTTGAATAACATGTTAAAAAAGGATTAAATACTTAAGTGGACAGTAGAGGCTAAGCAGTCTTTTGAAGTAGTCAAAGAAGCCCTTACTAAAACACCTGTCCTCATAAGTCCTACTTTTAACATAGATTTCATAATTTTTTCATTTTCTTCAGAACACACCATTGAAGTAGTCTTGTTGCAAAAGAACAATGAGGGTTATGAAAAATCCATTGCTTTCTTCAGTAAATCCTGGAGAGATGCAACACTAAAGTATAATATCATGGAAAAACAAGGTCTTGCTTTAGTGAAAGCCATAAAATATTTAAGAGTATACATTTTATACTCTTACATAATAGCATATGTTCCAAACTCAGTTGTAAAGTACATTCTAACTCAGAATGGGCCTAATGGAAAGAGAGCCAAATGGATTGCCACAATACTAGAGTATGACATTGAAATCAAGCCTACAAAATTAATCAAAGGCTAAGGTTTGGCCAAAATCATGGTTGAATCGAACTGTCAGGCCTTGGACATAAATTTCATTGTTGCCCTTGATGATCAAGAAGAAATGGTGACTCCACAAATCAATGAAGCTTTTATAGACTCACCCTAGTATGCAGACCTTAAATTTGTTTTACTCAACTTAAAAGCTCCTCTTGGTTTATCTAGAACCAAAAGTAGATTTTTAAAAATGAAAGAAATGAAATATTGTATCTTAGATAATGTTTTATTTTGGAAAGATCATGGTGGCATCCTATTAAATTGGTTATTAAAAGATGAAGCTGACAAAGTGATGTAGGAATTTCATGTAGGAGATTGTGGAGGACACCTATACTGGAAAAAAAACTGCTAACAAAATTTTGAGGGCAGGTTTTTACTGGCCAACCCTTTTTGTAGATATCTAAAAGTATGTGACCTCCTATCACAAATGTAAAATATTTGAAGGGAAGAAGAAACTCTTACCATTACCCCTAAAACCTATCTGAGTAGAAATTTCATTTCAACAATGGTGTTTAGACTTCATTGGTGAAATTCACCCACCCTCCTGTTCCCAGCATAGATGGATATTGACAGCCACTGATTACTTTAACAAGTGGATAAAATTCGTCCCTTATAGACAAGCCCCAGACTCTATCATTATTTCATTTCTTGAGAACAACATCCTTTCTAGATTTGGATGTCCACAAAATCTCATTACTGATAATGCTACTGCCTTCAAATCCAATAAAATGATTGATTTTTGTAGCCGATACCATATCACCCTACTGCCTATTACCCTCAAGGTAATGGAATAGCAGAATATTCAAACAAAAGCCTAGTCAACATCATCAAGAAGCTATTAGAGGATAACAAGAAAACTGAGAATAAAAGGTTGGTGAATGCCCTATGGGTAGACAGACTAACTAATAAGAAAACTATTGGTACATATCCCTTTCAATTAGTATATGGGATGGATGTTGCTTTTCCATATTCATTAGGAGTGCCAGTAATGAAAATGATTCAAGTGCTGCAAGTAGAACCAAATGACATCCAAAGGAGGATAAACCAAACAATTCATTTACAAAAAATAAGGGAAGAAGTTTATATCAAAGCCCAAGTAATTCAAGACAAAATCAAGAAGATCTTTGATAAGAAAACTAAAGAAGATGATTTCTTCATAGGTGATCAAGTACTAAAATGGGATTCCAAAAGGGAAGACAAAGGAAAACATGGGAAATTTTAATTTCTATGGAAGGGCCCATACATTATTTATGGTTACAGAGCCAAAAATGCATTTTTCTTGAAATAATTAAATGGAACAGATCTACCAAGTGGACCAGTCAATGGTCGAATGTTGAAGCACTATTTTTCACTAGAATAACTAGTAGTTCATTTGATTGTATTTTACTCATTGTAAATACCATAGCAAAGTTTAGAATGGAGTGAATGATTATCTTCTAAAGCTGAAGCCTAAAGAGGAAACCTTGAAGCTTTAAAAGATATAACATCATATGTTTGAATAAAGGAGATCAAAGAAAGTAGTTCCAATAAAAGCAAAGCTAAAGTTCCAAGGCCACTGATCAGAAAATTCTTGACATCTCACAAGGAGATGCCATCCCCAAGTGGAGCCATTGTTAGGGTCCTATAATAATAGGGATCATAATTTTGAATTGACTATGTTAAGTCTTGTAATATTATACATACCTTTTCATTTATGAAAATGTTTTCCATATTAAAAAATGAAAAGAGGGTATGTCCTAAAAGAATAATCAAAGGAACAAAAGAAAGAAAAGAATAAAAAGATATAAGATATGAACCCCATAAAAAGAAGAAAAAAATAAATTTTGAAAGTCTTGCACATTTAAATGCCACGACTCTTAGTTTTAGTTTCCTTCTGCAAATAAATTGTGCGCAATTTGTTAAAATTGCCACAAATCTTGATGATCATACAATCTAATCTTCACCATTCATACCTTTAAATTTGATGTTATGATAGTTAGTGAATAAAGATCTGACCAAACCATTTAATATTGGCAGATCAATAGTTAGGTAGAGAATAAAAATGAGCTCATAAGTTTAATCTGGGCCATTGGAAGATATAAGATTAGAAATAAGTTAGTTTTCTTATCATAAGAAAATGAAAGGGTCAACAAGCTCAAATGCACCCAATAAAGGATAAAATGCTAGCATAAATAAAGGGTAGGTAAAATACTTTTCAAAAGATTTATAAGCATCATTATGCTTATCCTTTCAAAAACACCTTTCTAACCCTTTCCCCTTACTAAAAATCCCTTTCTCCCTTTGAAAATCCCTTCCCCTTGGTAAAAAAACCCTTTTCTCTCTTCATTTCCCCTTATCCTAACCATTTTCCCTCCTAAAAACCCATTTTCCCTCCTAAAAACCCATTTATCCCTTTAAAAAACTCCGCTTGATTAAACTTTATCTTTTCATTAAAAGGAAAAAAACCCACTTTTTCAAAGTTTAAAAGCGCAAAAAGATCAATTGGAACCCACTTCATTTAAACACCCCGCTTGGATTTGAAACCTCTTATTAATGAATTTAATTAATTTCATTTTAACTTAACCCTCCACATATATACTGCGTTGACCCCACCTCATTTAAAAACTCTTACCCCCGTCAGTTGTTCGATCATCATCGATCATATCATACGGCCTCCGATTCCTTTTGCACTCCCTGATGATTCAATATTTAAAACCAAGCGGGGGGTGCGAAATGGGTGGTTTTATCCACCCACTCCCCTGCCACGCGACACCTCCATGTTTTATCGCACACCCCATTACCAAACCACTAAATCACTTCCAAAACATGTGATAAACCATCAAACCACCTGCGCCATGTGATAAACCACCTAAATTTAAAAATTATAAAACCTCGCCACTATTTCATTATTTCCCCTATCTTTGTTGATTTGCGAAAGAGACCAAAATCCATTTCTAGCCAAAATTGAAGCCCAAATACTACTTGGACCCCTTCTACAACCACATCTTCGATATTCCAGGTAATTCAGAATACCCGACACCATCAAATAAGCTTATTAATTCAATAATTGAACCAAATTGATGGCTTCCCAAAGCGTCCAAACTGTAAACCCTTTGCAACCACCCCTATTAGATGTAGACCATACTCATTTGTCTGATAAAGACTTTCAAATAAATGACACTGTGACTGATAGCAACCTTTTGGAGCTTCATTGTTGGAGCCATGACAAATTTGCTGATAGGGAGGATGATATTCATATGTGGTACTCTAACTTGCCCAAATACGCATTTTCAAGGACCTACCAATTTCCTAAAGTCATCAAACTATGCCAACTCAGATATTTTCCAAATGAAAGAGCCATAGTCACCCATGACCAAGAAATCATGATCATAATCACTGCTCAATCCATTAATCAAATGTTGCAAATTCAATCACAACTAGAGTGAGTTCCTTTCTCCATTGAGACCCTTACTAAGCTTTAACTAAAGCTATATTTCCCTAAAAGGTCTCAAATATTTTAGACTTTCCTCCCTGAATCAACTCAATTTCCTAAGAACAACCCACCATACTCTGCTACCATGTTCCCAGAGAGAAGAAAACAAATTGTGACCATGTTGTCCTATATTTTAGGATATCTCACTGATGAGCATGTAGATTGATCCATCCTTGGTTTCCTCTCTATCTTTTTCCCGGGTCAGCCTCCTGCTATAACTTTCAACTTTGCCCAATTCTTGGCATATGCCATGCATAATCAATTGATAAAACTTCCATAAGAATGAGTGTTCAAATACTCCTCAGTGTTGTTTCATTTGTTCATATATTTTCAATCAAAAAGGTTTGCAGTCAACCTACAAAAACTAGACACAGAAGTTAATCCCAGTCTGTTATCTTTTGGACATCCTTGATCAGAAAGTATTCCACTGAATTTAGTTTCAAATACTTTATTGATTCTTTTGTATACCCAGTGGTTAATATGATTAGCAATATCATTCAACCCAGAATCAGTGATGAGATAAAAAAAAGGTTCTATAGTTGTCAGATCAGAGCAAGACAGGAGACTGGTATTTATACCAGAATCACACATAAATCAGAGTGTATGGAAGCCAATTAGTCCCTTAAAATATTCCCAAATACCTCCCAATGAGGATATTTGATTTAGAGTACATCAGGGAGATATTGAATTCAGGTGAGATAAATTTATTTTTAGCCAAAAAGAAAACTCAGTTCAAAATAAAAAACCAACTAGGGCCTTTTATATGCAACAATAGGAATGCTGGAAAGGAAGAAGACATATGATTACAAGAGTTAAATTTCAACAACATTTTCAAATTGTCATATGACCTCTTGGGTGTCATAATTAAATTAAGATTTCAGTTTAAACTCACCCCTTTCATCCATGAACCTAAGCCTGAGATTGAGAAATATTCCAACCAGTCAGAGTGGTTGGAAAACACTGTAATGGATGTGAAGGAGAAACTTGATACTAGTTCCATCCTGCATACTCCAGACCCACATGATAGAAATTCAAAAAGGTCTAGAGAAGAAGGCTCATATTGAACAGAAGCTACATCAGATAATAAATTCAAGCTTATGTACAGAAAGAAAGCAAAGCTAAACCTAGTAATAGAGCAGGAAGAGTCAATTGAAACATAGACAAAAATTGTTATCAGGGATGACACACCAATACCACATATAGAAGAAACACCTCTTCCATCATCTTCCAGGGTAGAAATCATATAAAATCATGATAGTGCAGATATTTCAACATCCAGTAAGCCAATTGAGAAAGAAAAGGATATCATGGAGAAATATAAAGAGATTAAAATTAGAAATGAAGCACTGAAGGCCGTTACATATGCACAATACTGGAAGCAAGCTCCCAGTGATCAGAGTATGTGTTGAGATTCAACAAGATGATGAGCTTAGTGAAAAGAGTTGCCTTCACTAAGTGGGCCCGCAGGCTATTTTTGGCGCAAAGTATATTTTTAGACTATGTCTATTTTTAGACATGTCGATCATATTCTATGAGTTGCAGGACGCTATTTGTGGATGGTTGGTCAAGTTGGAAAAATAGATGGACTTCTATTTTTAGACATATTGGGCGGAGTCTATTTCTAGATTGCTAGTCTAAAAATAGATATGTTGAATATTATTAGCTCTTAATAATATTTGGACTCTAAACATTATATTATTCTCTTGGAGCACTTCAGTTAAGTACATAGATGTGGCGCAGCAACTGAAAGAAGGAATTACGCTATTCTTGAGGGTTTACTGGAGCTAATGCATGGAGGACTTCAGTTAGAACTCATGTGATAGAGTTTGGTGGAGTTGGAGAAGTAGTTTGTGGAGTTGTATTTAGTTTAACTCAGTTAGGCTTAGTTGAGCTAGTTGTATCTAGTCTAATTGATTGATACACTAGTGAGAGTGGTTTGAATGAATTATTTAATTAATTCACTAAATAATAACTCATTAATCAACTGAACAATACATCCATTAACTAGAGTGCATGACAGTTTCAGTGGAGACCAGTGGAGAGATAGGTGAAAGAGCAAGTGTGAATATCAGTTGTGACTATAGTGATGCATTGATTGCATCCAACACTCAGTGGAGATGCCAATGAGGATTGCGTGAGAAAGGCTGGAGCAATTCGACTTCATTTAGAGCCATTCTTCAGCAGGGATTGTGCAATAGAGGCAGGGTAGCAAGTGGCAAATATTGGTGCATGGATTTGCAAGATTGGGCCTGATTAGTGTGTAGCGATTGTGTTGTACTAAGAGCTTGATATGATCAGCTTTTTATGAGGATTGTTACATGATATATATGACATATATTATATACATATAGTTGGGGTTTTCAGCTTCAGGCTTTCCTGTTAAACAACTGTGTTAATGTGTGTGAATTTTTATTGTTTCATGTGTGCATTGCAATCTTGATTTAATTTACGCAAATGATCAATGGTGGAATAGATTCTGTATTTTGCATGAAGTTAAAATAGTGTGAGATCGGGAGAATCTTGGACATATAACACATAAGTTATATAATTTATACATTGAGTATCGGAAGCGGGTTGATTATTGGAGGAAGATTGCAATTATTGAAGGGGTTGGAGTTTTTGTCTTTGGTGGAAATTCGGAATTTGTTCTGGAGTGTTTTTCTTGGTGTTGAAGTTGAGCATTCATTGAAATGTATTTCAACGGATTGTGATTGGAGTATGCCTTTGATGGCACCTTGAATTATATTGCATGGAAGGATAGGATGGAGGCAGTGTTGGATGATAATGGGCCGAAGGAGTTCATTGATAGCAATGTTCCTAAGCCGGGATCTAGCGATGCAGCCACACTTGACACATGGAAAAAGAAGGTAGCAAAGTGTCGAAGGATTCTGTTGGAAGGTGTGAAGGACCACATTGTGTCCAACCTTCATGGTAAAGCCACTCCATTCTTAATTTGGAAGGATTTGACAAACTTTTTCTAAAGCAGAAGTGACCAAAGGAAGTTGGCACTTAAAGACAAGCTCAGAAAAATAAAAATGGAGAAAGGCGACAATATACCAAAATACCTCACGAAGTTTGTCCACTGCAAGGTTAACCTGGAAAGTGTGGGGGTTACTATTGATGAAGAAGACTTAGTGAGGTTGGCTCTCCTTGAGCTTCTGAAGAGTTGGCATAGCTACAAAGACTTTGAAAATGGACAGGATAAACTACTAGGATGGGAGCGACTTTGGTCAGATATTGTACAGGAAGAGATAAGGCAGGGTACAAGAAATGCATCTTTGTCAAAGAATGAAGATGAAGAAAATTTCTCTTTGGCTTCCAAAGCAAGGAAGGGAAGGGGAAGAAAAATCCTTCTCAATTTGGTGCTAAAGGCAAGAAGCAGGACTTGTCCAAGGTGAAGTGTTTTCACTATCACCAGCATGGGCAGTTCACCACTAACTACCCACAGAGGAAGAAGAATAAGCAGGCTATTGGATCTGAAGTTGGAGAGGCCTTAGCCTCATAGTTTGAGCTTGATTTTTCTTTCATCACATGCTTGGTTTCAAGTGTGATGCGATCGATGTCGTTTCTTGACAGTGGTGTGTCTTTCCATATGACCTGGGACAAAGATTTTTTTAGTGATCTAGATGAAAAGGATTTTGGAGTGCACATTGAAATGGTCGATGATGGTAGATACAATGCGATTGGTATCAGGACAATTTCCTTTGAGAGGGAGTCTAGAAAACCTTTCATATTGAAGGATTTCATGCATGTTCCAGAATTTAAGAAGAATCTGATCTCTTTGGTGATGTTTGAAGAGAAGGGTTATGATGTTGGTTTTCGGTGAGAGAAAGGCATAAAACAGGCGGTCAGAACGGGGAGATGGGGATTCAAGTTAAGAATATTTATCAGTGCCGAGGGTAGAATGGTTGCGTGGCAATGGAAGGCAAGGCAAGGAGTGATGAGCCGGGATGAGGGAAAATTGTGGCATAGGAGATTGGGCCATCTTCACCATGGTGCTTTGAAAATTTTGTAGCATATTTCTACCGGGCTTACCAAGGGTACACTTGTGCAGTCATATTAGTGCAAGGGATGTACTTTGGAAAATTTGTGAAGACCACTTTTCATGAGAAGGATAGTTGCGCCACGACTATCCTTGAGAGAATTAACATAGAGGTGTATAGACCTTTCTCAGTAGCTTCGACAGCAAAGCACGGGTATTATGTGATATTTGTTGATGACTTTCTCGTAAGTGCTACATATTCTTCATGCAGAAGAAGTGCGAGACATACTCAAAGTTCTATGAGTTCAAGGCGCTGGTTGAGAAAGAGTCGGGGAAGCAGGTGAAATCTCTTAGGAGTGATAATGGTGGTGAATACATCTTTGGAAAATTCAAATACTTTTGCAACACAGATGGAATTCGAAGAGAACTCATAGCTCCTCATAATCCACAGCAGAATGGGGTCACGGAGAGAAAGAACAGAACATTCATGGGTGCTAAATGGGAAATGTTGCATGATCAGGGCCTTCCCATACACTTGTGGGTTGAAGCATGCAACACTGCAGTTTATGTGAAAAACCATTGTCCTCATAGAGTACTTGGCATGAGTACACCCGAAGAGGTGTTTTTTGGTAAGAAGCCTGATATTTCTCATTTGAAGATTTTTGGCTCACCTGTTTACATTCATGTGATGAAGGATGCCAAGAAGAAGCTAGAGCCGACCGCAGAGGTTGGGATATTTTGGGATACACGAGAAACACCCCCACAATTATCGTGTGTATTTGCCGGACGATCGGATGACTATCGTGCAGCCAATTCAAATTTCATGAGAGAAAACCATGAAGTTGTCAAGAGAATAGGCTACACTTGCATTTAGAAGAGGAGCTACTTGTTCCTAAATATGAGCCTCAAGATGTGGATCAGCCATAAGAGGAGGTTCATGGAGTGGAAGAAACCACTCATGAAGCACCAAACATTAGACGACGGAAGCGCACTACAACATTTGAGTGACTAAATCTTGATGCAGCGCAGAATGTAGGAGCTCCCTACATCTAAACGCAAACGGAGGCAGGTCCACCGGCCAGGTTCTTGGATTCATGGCTCTGATGAGCAAGTGTATCATGACGGATCCATCCTCTTTCGAGGAAGTTGTGGAGGACCTTGCATGGGTAGATGCCATGATGGAAGAGTATGATTCGATTGTCAGAAACAGTTCATGGGAGATTGTCCCAAGGTCGGAAGGGAAATCAGTGGTAGGTTCGAGATGGATCTACAAAGCGAAGCAAGCTGTTGACAGGAGCGTCGAGAAGTACAAGGAAAGATTTGTTTCCCGGGGCTTCTCACAGATTGAGGAGATCGACTATGAAGAAACCTTTGCACCTGTCGCAAGGTATTCTTCCATAAAAAGCATCCTTTCTCTCTCAGCGCAGATGGGTTTACCACATTTCATCGGATGGATGTGAAGAGCGACGATCCTCGTCGGATGTTATTTGGGAGGAGGCGTACATTGAGCATCTGAGAGGATTCAAAATCTTCAACGGTGAGTCACACATGTGTGCAGGCTCAAGAGCGTTGTATGGGCTGAAACAAGCACCTCATGCTTGGTACACACGGATAGACGGTTATTTCCATAGGACTTGGATTCTCCAAGAGTGAGGTGGATCCAAACCTATACCAGATTGTGGTGGAGGGTAAGTTGTTGATCATTGTAATTTATGTAGATGATTTGATTTTGACAGGTGATGAACTGTTGATACACTCATGCAAGGTTGATCTTGCAAAGGAGTTTGAGATGAAGGACTTGGGCCTCCTTCATTATTTCATGGGATTGGAAATTTGGCAGCGCAGTGATGGACTGTTTGTTTCTCAAGGCAAGTATGCCCGGGAGATACTGGAGAAGTTCAACATGCATGGCTGCAAGCCTGTTGATACTCCTCTTCCTGGTGGATGGAGGAAGGAGGATGCTACTTCAGCGGAGGTAGTGGATGCCACTTTTTATCAACAGTTGGTGGGGTCGCTTATGTATCTGGTCAATACACGACCCGACATATGCTATGCAGTTAACCAGCTTTCACAAGCTATGGTTAAGCCTACCAAGCTCTTTTGGAAGGCGGGGAAGCATGTATTGAGATATCTCAGAGGCACATCGGGATATGGATTGTGGTACAGACAGTCGGATGAGGTGAAGTTGTGTGGCTTCACGGATGCAGATTGGGCAGGGAGCCCAACGGATAGAAAGAGCACATCTGGAGGGATTTTCAGTATCAGGTCGACAGCAGTTTCTTGGTACAGCAGGAAGCAGAGATCCGTGGCACTCAGTTCAGCAGAGGCCGAGTATATGGCAACAAGTTTGGCTGCATGCGAGGCTATATGGATGAGGAAGATCCTGGTCAGGTTGTTCGGTTCACACTTAGAGCCTACTGTGATTTATTGTGATAATCAGAGTTGCATCAAACTCTCGGTTAATCCAGTATTTCATGATAGATCTAAACACATTGACATCCGGTATCATCATATCATAGATTGTGTGCAGCGGAGAATCATGTTACTTTCATACATTCCTACGGAGGATTAGGATGCTGATATCTTGACGAAAGCGCTCACCAGGAGCAAATTCGAATATCACAGGGGCAGGATAGGGGTTGCAGATCATCCTTATCTTGTTGAGAGGGAGTGTTGAGATTGCAACAGGATGAGGAGCTTAGTGGAAAGGAGCCGCCTTCACTAAGTGGGCCCACAGAGTATTTTTGGCGCAAATTCTATTTTTAGACTATGTCTATTTTTAGACATATGGATCATGTTCTATGAGTTGCAGGATGCTATTTGTGGATGGTTGGTCAAGTCGGGAAAAATAGATGGACTTATATTTTTATACATATTGGGCGGAATCTATTTTTAGATTGTTGGCAATATGATGCAGACTGTTGTTCTTGATGGAAACCCACTTGATGAATATAATGACAATCTGCTTAATGAAGTTGTCCTTGATGGAAACCTACTTGATGAGTTGCCTATGATAAGCAACCTATGTTCTAAAGATGGAAGAATGATGTATCTACAGATTAGCTCAGATGTGACAGAGAAAACATTTCCAGTAAGTGCCAGAAAAATGATAAATATAATATTTCACAATTTATACGCTACTTTTTTGAAGGAAACCCGCGTATATACTCTACTTTTGTGAAGGGAACCCGCGTATACATTCAGGGTTATCATATACACAGTTTTTATGAGGCAAAGTTGCATATACACGCGAATACGCACGCTCAAAGTCGCGTATGCCTTTTGCGCTTTAAAAACTATAATACCTAGGGGCATTACCATGGTATTGACCCATTCTATTGAGTGTTAGATTATCCATTTGATCTCGACCAGGAATACCATCGGAAGTTATGTGGTTTTGACTCATGGTATTGATGAAGGATAACCCTATATAAGGAGAAGAATATCATTTGTGCAAAGTGCGTGCAAGTGTCTGGGCTTTGATGAATACTTCACTCTGAAGTATATCTGTATGGTTGAACCCTGTTCCTAATTGATAGATCTAAATCTATGATGTACCCATGAACATGATGAAGAGAGCTCAAGATCTCTAGATCTATAAATGGGGAATGTCAAGGATGATCTGAAAAGAGGTGAAGAAGACCTGGCGCAATCCTGTTGAAGAGATTGACGAAATCTGGGTAAGTTTATAGATCTGCTCTGCACTGAAAAGTTCATCTTTTATAGATCTATACGCAGGTTGGTTTCATGAAAAGCGCGTGTATACGCGAGTCTGTGGAAAGAAAAGAGCGTATGCGTAGTTAGGGTTTTTCTCTGAAATTTCACTGAAGTATATGCAGGTTAGTCTTCTGGAAAGCGCGTATATACGCGGGTCTGATTAAATAAAAACGTGTATGATTTCTGATCTAATGGTTGCTGAAGGTTGAATGTGTTTCTGCATATCTATTCTGAAGTCTGGGTTATATCTGATATTCTGGTCACAGTGGTTTCACTTTTCTATTTGATGCTTTGGCCAAGGTTGTTTATTGACAAGTAAAGGGTTGTGTTGGAGCTGTTTGATCCAGTTTGAAAATTGATGAAACGTGGTGCGGTGGTGTGAGGTCGAAGCCTTCGGTCGGACGCGTGGCTCCTTCCGGGAGAGGTTGGTAAACGAGAGCGGGGGGTTGTAGCTCCCTTCGGGATAGGGTTTGACGTCGCTTGAGAGGGTTTAGCCTTGCAAGGTGGGGGCCTTTGCGTGTTCGTTTGAGTACACTTTTAGGTACATGATTGTAAGAATTTTTCTTAATAATAAATTTTGAAGGCTGAAACGAAGACAGCGGTGGTTTTCTCCCGAATTGGGTTTCCGCCTAAAAAAATCCTGGTGTTCATGTGTGTTGCATATGTGTGATGATTATTATGTTCTGTCTGCACCTGTTTACTATTTCTGAAACATCCGATGAATGAATAATGCAATGATCTGAGTTAAGATTCAAACACATAATTAGATCTCTGGACATACGCGAGTTTTGTAAAGGATATCCGCGTATATACGCTAGTTGCCTTCAGTAAAGTAGCGTATGGGTTTTTAGAAAGGAAAAAGTAAAAGTTTGATTGTCTGCACTAAATAAATTCACCCCCCCCGTCTCGGTATTTTTCCCAATAATTGTTGGAAAAAAGCGAGAGAAAGTATTTAGGATTTACTCAACATCTTTTTACTTTTTCATTCTTTAATAACCCATACGTTACTTTATTGAACCAGACTCGCGTATATACGCGGATACCCTTTACTGAACTCGCGTATGCACAGAGATATTAATAAACAACCAATTCTTCACTTAGATCCTTGCATGTATTCATTTATCAGATGTTTATATAGCAGTAGACATGTGCAGTAATAACAGAATGAAACATCACACAAAAGCATCACACATGAACACCATGATTTTTAGGTGGAAACCCAAGTCGGGAGAAAACCACCGCTGCCGTTGTCTTAGCCTTCAATATTTTATTATAGAGAAAAACTTCTTACAATCATGTACTGGTGCAGACTTATACCAGTACGTAGGCACCCACCTGCAGAAGGCTACAACCTTCTCTCGTTTACCAGCCTCACCCGGAAGGGAGCTTCAACCCCCTGCTCTCGTTTACTAGTCTCACCTGGAAGGGAGCTACTACCCTCTGATATTGGCACCAGCCTCTGCTGACAGAAAGCTTCTATTATCAGACTGAAGGCTTCAACCCTCAGATCCACTGCAGACCACGTTTCATCAATTTTCAAACTGGATCCAACAGCTCCAACACAACCCTTCACTCTTCAACAAACATACTTTTCCCAATGCTACAAACAGAACAGTGAACCTACTAAAACCAGAATATCAGAGTTAACCCAGACTTCAGAACAGACCTTCAGAAACACATTCATCTTTGAGCATTCACCACTTTAGATATGATACGCGCTTTTTATTAGATGAATCCGCGTATATACACGCTTTAACTGAAGACAACCCATGTATTCATTCATGCAACTTTTCAAGAAAACACTAACAGGTCATACGCGCCTTTGTTGAAATAGATCTGCCTATATACGTGCCTTCAGTAAACCAAACCTGCGTATAGATCTATAAAAGATAAAATTTGCAGAACAAACCAGATCTATGAACTTACCCAGATTTCTTCAACTTCTTTTAATAGATTTGCGCCAGGTCTTCATCACTTCTTTTCAGATCACCCAAGAGTCTTTCCATTTCAAGATCTAGAGATCCTGAACCTTCATTATGTTCATAGATACATTCTAGAATCAGATCTATCAATTAAGAGGAAAGTTCCACCATGCAAATATACTTCAGAGTTAAGTATTCATTAAAGCCCAGACCCTTGCACCCCTTTGCACAATGAAATTCTTCTCCTTATATAGATTTAGCCTTTTTCAATACCATGAGTCAAAACCACATTACTTTCAATGGTATTCCTGGACGGGACCACATAGATAACCCAACGCTCAATACAATGGGTCAATACCATGGTAATGCCCCTTGGTATTCTAATTTTGGAGCGCAAAAGCCCATACGCGACTTGGAACGTACTTTTCCGCGTGCATACGCGACTTCCCTTAAGCTAACCCGCGTATTGCTTGTGACATACATTTTTTCATCATTCCTTTCATCATTACATCTGAGTTGCTCTGTCGGCACATCATATCACATAATTACATCTTTACCAAGTCCATCAAGTCAGGAATAACTTCATCAAGAAGGTTGCCATCCTCTTCATCAAGTGGGTTGCCATCAAGGACAACATATTGCATCATATTGCCAACAATCTCCCCCTTTGGACTTGATGGCAAACCATGATGGTGTTTGATCACCATAACAGAATCTCCCCTTATTCAAACACCAAACACCATGTCTCTCCCCCTTTGACATCAAGGGAAAAGGGTGGATCAAAACCATCACAAAGTAATTCTCCTTTATCAAAGCGCTATAGATCTGAAGTGTACTGAAGTTATCATGCTCCCCCTGAAGTCATGCTGAAAGTTGAAACATATTTGGCAATAAAGTACATGACTCTATGACCTTCCTATGACCAAGGACTCATACTTACATCAAAGATCCAACCAAGTGGATTTACATATGGGACACAAATACCCAACCGAGAGGGTTTACACATTTTGACTCAAGTTCTTACATGACTGAATATTACAAATTTACATCATAGGTCTCATTCATGACCTGTTCAACAAATTACAAATGTGATATTTTATGACCAATACCAAAAAGGTCTCAAGAGAGATCATATTATAGAATCAACATAATGCCAACAATGGATTATACTCAGCAAGGCCAATGCTCCCCCTGAAAATGTGCATCCAAGCATCTTTTCTATATGACCAAGGCTCCCCCTTTGCTTGTGTATCCTGAACACTTTCAACAACAACTCATCAAGGCATCTTCACCCAAAATCAGAGAAAGAAATAGAAAATAAGAGCTGAAATATCAACAGTGACTCCAAACAGCATCAGATATACCAAACAGCACTACAACTGAGCTGAATAATGCTGACCCCAAACAAAAAATGCCAGCAACCAACAATACGCGGCTTTATGTGATTAAACTCGCGTATATACGCGACTGTGTTTCAGGAAACCCGCGTATACAATTTAATCTTCTGAATTTAATCAGATCTGATCTTCTGAGAGGCAGAGACAACACCCAAATTCTGTCTGAGATATTTGAATGCTTCCCTGGGCAGAGGTTTGGTAAATATATCAGCAGCTTGTTCTTTGGAGGGAACATACTCCAACTTCACCTTTTGTTCAAGCACTTGTCCACGTAAGAAGTGATATTTGATGGGAATGTGCTTGGTCTTTGAATGCATAACATGATTCTTTGAGATACTGATGGCACTTGTATTATCACACATAATGGAGATAGGAGAAGTACATTTGATTTGAAAATCTCCCAAGGTTTGCATCATCCAAAGAAGTTGAGTGCAACAAGATGCGGCAGCCACATATTCTGCTTCAGTAGTAGATAAGGAAATGGAACTTTGCTTCTTACTGAACCAAGATACCAACCAATGCCCCATATAGAATGCACTACCACTTGTGCTTTTTTTATCATCAACATTTCCAGCCCAATCTGCATCAGAGTAAGCATGAAGAGTAAGATCAGCATTCTTTGGATACCATAGTCCAAAGTCTTGAGTTCCTTGTAGATATTTGAATATTATTTTGACAGCCTGAAGATGAGACTCTTTTGGATTAGCTTGGAATCGTCCAACAATCCCAACAACATGCATAATGTCCGGTCTAGTCCCGGTGAGATAAAGTAGACTTCCTATCATTGATCTGTATTCTGGTTGATTCACCATGGGAGAATCATCATGAGAACTGAGATTGCATCCGGTTATCATTGGTGTACTTACAGGCTTGCATTCTTCCATGCCATACTTCTTCAAAATTTGCTTAAGATATTTTGCTTGTGATAGTAATATGCCATCTGTAGTTTGATGCACTTGCAAGCCAAGAAAGAATGTTAGTTCCCCAAGTAAAGACATCTCAAATTCTTGCTGCATAACAGAAGCAAATTTTTGACTCAAGGAATCTTCATTACTCCCAAAAATGATATCATCAACATATACAATCACAATCAAAATTTTGTCATGTTCAATTTTTGTGTATAAGTTGCTATCAACAAACCCCTTTGAAAATCCTTGTTGATGGAGATATTTGTCAAGATGATAGTACCATGCCCTTGGAGTGTGTTTGAGACCATATAGAGCCTTTTTAAGTTTACAAACAAGATTCTTATCATTTCCCAAAATGAATCCCTCTGTTTGTTCTATATAAACTTCTTCTTCAAGATCACCATTGAGGAAAGCAGATTTGACATCCATTTGGTAGAATTTGATTTGTTGAGAACTTGAAAAAGCAAGAAACATTCTTATGGCTTCAAGTATAGCTACAACAGCAAAAGTTTCTTCAAAGTCTATACCTTCTTGTTGAGTGCACCCTTTGCAAACCAATCTGGCTTTGTTTCTTATAACATCCCCATTTTCATTTAACTTGTTCTTGAATATCCATTTGGTTCCAATGACATTTTTATCATGTGGTCTTGGTACCAGTTCCCAAGTGTGATTCTTTTCAACTTGATCAAGTTCTTCATTCATGGCTTGAATCCAAAATTCATCTTTGCTAGCTTGATTGACATTTTGGGGTTCAATTGTAGACAGGAATTCCAAATAGCTAGAAGATCCCACAAGAGTCCTCCTTGTTTGTACACCGGATTCCTTGTTTCCCAAAATTTGAGATTCGGGATGATTCTTTTGAACATATCTGGATGGAGCTTTTTCTGATAAATCATCTTCAGGTTCTTCATTGGATCCACTGTCTATATCATTTCCATTTGATGTAGAAGGACAAAAATCACCATCATCTTCTTCTGTTGCTTGTTTTTCTTCTTTAGGAGTTGTAGGAGACTCATCAATGACAACATCAATACATTCAACAATCTTTCGAAGCCTTTTATTGTAACATTTGTATGCTCTTCTTGTAGATGAGTAACCAAGAAGTATCCCTTCATCTAATCTAGGTTCAAACTTGCCAAGCTTTTCATCATTATTTTTGATAAAGCATTTACTTCCAAAAATTCTAAAATGCTTTACAGAGGGAGAATTACCATACTAGAGTTCATATGGAGTTTTGTCACTATTTACCTGAACATGAGCCTTGTTGAGAATATTTGTTGCTGTATGTGCTGCTTCTCCCCAGAACATGTCAGGAGTTCCAGAATCATCAAGCATAGCTCTAGCCATTTTTTGAATTGTTCTATTCATTCTTTCTGCTACGCCATTTTGTTGTGGAGTGCCTGATACAGGGAACTGTCTCTTTATGCCATGTTGTTCACAAAATTCAAAGAATTCATTTGATGTATATTCTCCTCCTCAATCAGATCTAAGACATTTTATTTTTAGATCTAATTCATTTTCAACCAGTGCTTTGAAGATTTAAAATTTCTCAAATGCTTCATCTTTGTGTTTAAGCAACCCAATCCAACACATTCTAGAGAAATCATCAATAAATAAGATATAGTATTCTTCTCCACGTGGTGACTTTTTCCTCATAGGTCCACAAATGTCAGTATGAACAAGTTCAAGAGGCCTACTTGATGATCCTTCTTTGGAATTAAATTATACTCTGGTCTGCTTACCAAATTGGCAGGATTTGCATATGATATTTTCTGGTAGAGTAATATTGGGAAGACCACGAACAACTTGAAGTCTACTTGCTTTGTTGATTTGAGAGAAGCTTAGATGCCCCAACCTTCTATGCCATAGCCAATTTTCTGAAGATTTGCTCAAGTAACATTGATCTTTGCAGTTCTTCAATACATATAGGTTGCTTGGAGTTCTTTTCCCTTTTATAATAGTTCTACCTGTATCCAGATCACGAACCACACATTCTTTTGAACTGAAGACAACTTCTGTACCTTGATCACACATTTAACTTACACTTAACAGGTTATGCCTTAATCCATCCACATACATGACATCATTAGCCTTCACCTTTTCTTTTAGAAACACGGACCCTTTTCCTTTAATTACAGCAGGATTATCATTTCCGAATGTAACTTTCTTTTCCTTTTCTAGAGCATTATATGAAAGAAGTTTGATTTTGTCACCTGTCATGTGTCTTGAGCACCCACTATCAATGTACCATTGATTTTCTTCACCTTCTGCAAATAACGCTATCCCACAATTTTCAACCTGTGATTCCTTCTTTTTCCATACTTTGGAACTTGAAGGAAAATGTTGTTTTGGCTGGATTTTTCTCCTGCATTTAGATTCTTCATGGCCAAAGTTATTGCAATAAGCAAATTCAACTTTATTTTGAAGAGGAGAAAAATTGTTATAGGTGTTCCTTTTTGGTTCAACATCCATCCTTTTCTTTCTTGCTTCTCTTGTCATGATGGTTTTATATGCAACACATTTAACAGCTTTATGACCAAAATTGTGACATGAGAAACATTGTCCATTGAAGTAGAAATTTCTGCGATCATGAAATTTTCTATTTGAATTTACCTGTTGATTGTTGCTTCTTTGAGAGATATCCCTGTTAGTGTTCCTTGTATTGTGAATATCATGCTTTACCTGTGAAGATTATTTATTCCCTCGTTGAGTGGCTGAATGTAGTAAACCGATTGTAGCTGCTTTTAGATAATTTGGTGCTGAAGCCTGAGAGGATTCTCCGGTATATCCAACACTTGTCTTAATCAGAGGAGATTGTTGAACCTTGATAATCTCATCTAAGGTTTCAGATCCTTTAGCAAATATAAGATTCAGAGTCTTTACTTTCTCAAGTTCTTTTCTTAGACTTACTACTTCACATTCTAATTTTTCATTATGTTTCTTTGCTTCTTCATTCTGCCTTGTCAGAGTCTCTATGATTATTTTACTTTCTTCCAAGCATATTTTGAGTTGATTGTTTTGATCAAGAAAATCATTGTCATCTAGAGCATCCATAAAAGCATCCTTATCGTCTCTAGAATTATTTTCAAATGCCATGAGAAGTCTAAGATCTTGTTCACAATCTTCCTCACTGTCAGATAACCCATCACTGTCTTCATTTGTATAGTAGCTTTTCTTATTGCTAGACCTGTTCTTATTTCTTCTTGCTACTTCTTTCTCTTTAGCAGATGTTTCTTTATAAGGACATTTTGCAGCATAATGACCAACTTTTCCACAATTAAAACATTTGAAAGGAAGCTTACCTTTGAATCTTCCGGTTCCTAGTTGGAGTTTTCTCACAAAGTTTGCCTCATCTTCTTCTGAGATATATCCTAACCCTTCCCATTTTTGAACTTCTTTCCCTTTTGTAGAAACTTTAAAAACATCTTCTTTGACTTCAGATGGTCCTCCTCTCCTCATTTCGTATGCAGTCAATATGCCATGAAGTTGCACCATAGTAAGATTTTGAAGGTCCTGTTTTTCTTCAAGAGCAGAAACTTTTGACTCAAACTTGGCCATTAGTGATCTCAAAATTTTCTCAACCAAAGTGGATTCGGTTATTATTTCTCCCAAATTTCTCATACAGTTTACAACATCATCAACATGTAAAAAGAAACCAGCAATATTCTCATCACTATGCATTTTTAGATTTTCATACTCAATTCTGAGAGATTGAAGTTTTGCACTTTTTACCTTTGCATCACCTTCATAGCTTAGGATGATTTTGTCCCATATCTCCTTTGCTGTATTTAGCTGCATGACTTTGAAAAATTTTGCTTCATTTAGACTTCCAGTTATTGCATTGACTGCTTTTGCATTTGATTCATAATTCTTTCTTTCAGTTGGATCTGTTGGTGTAGCAGCTGGATATTGATATCCTTGTTCAACAATGGCCCATATATCTTCTCCCATAGATTGAAGATAGGATCTCATACTTATTTTCTAGAAGATTAAATTGCTTTCGTTGAAGAGCGGAGGTTTGACAGATGTTGTTCCCTCGTGATTTCTCATCCTACTTGATCTTCCTTCTAGCGGTTAAGCCTTTTTAGAAGAACCTGGCTCTGATACCAATTGTTGGAAAAATACTGAGAGGGGGGGGGGGGGGGTGAATTAGTATTTTGAATTTACTCAAGATCTTTTTACTTTTTCATTATTTAATAACCCATACGCTACTTTACTGAACCAGACTCGCGTATATACGCGGATACCCTTTACTTAACTCGCGTATGCACAGAGATATTAATAAACAACCAATTCTTCACTTAGATCCTTGCATGTATTCATTTATCAGATGTTTATATAGCATTAGACATGTGCAGTAATAACAAAATGAAACATCACACAAAAGCATCATACATGAACACCATGATTTTTAGGTGGAAACCCAAGTCGGGAGAAAACCACCGCTGCCATTGTCTCAGCCTTCAATATTTTATTATAGAGAAAAAATTCTTACAATCATGTACTGGTGCAGACTTATACCAGCACGTAGGCACCCACCTGCAGAAGGCTACAACCTTCTCTCGTTTACCAGCCTCACCTGGAAGGGAGCTTCAACCCCCTGCTCTCGTTTACCAGTCTCACCTGGAAGGGGGCTACTGCCCCCTGATATTAGCACCAGCCTCTGCTAACAGAAAGCTTCTATTATCAGACTGAAGGCTTCAACCCTCAGATCCACTGCAGACCACGTTTAATCAATTTTCAAACTGGATCCAACAGCTCCAACACAACCCTTCACTCTTCAACAAACATACTTTTCCCAATGCTGCAAACAGAATAGTGAACCTACTGAAACCAGAATATCAGAGTTAACCCAGACTTCAGAACAGACCTTCAGAAACACATTCAACTTTGAGCATTCATCAGTTTAGATATGATACACACTTTTTATTAGATGGATCCGCGTATATACGCTCTTTAACTGAAGACGACCCGCGTATTCATTCATGCAACTTTTCAAGAAAACCCTAACAGGTCATACGCGCCTTTGTTGAAATAGATCCACGTATATACGTGCCTTCAGTGGACCAAACCTGCGTATAGATCTATAAAAGATAAACTTTGCAGAACAGACCAGATCTATGAACTTACCCAGATTTCTTCAACTTCTTTTAACAGATTTGCGCCAGGTCTTCATCACTTCTTTTCAGATCACCCAAGAGTCTTTCCATTTCAAGATCTAGAGATCTTGAACCTTCATTATGTTCATAGATACATTCTAGAATTAGATCTATCAATTAAGAGGAAAGTTCAACCATGCAGATATACTTTAGAGTTAAGTATTCATTAAAGCCCAGACCCTTGCACCCCTTTGCACAATGAAATTCTTCTCCTTATATAGATTTAGCCTTTTTCAATACCATGAGTCAAAACCACATTACTTTCGATGGTATTCCTGGACGGGACCACATAGACAACCCAGCGCTCAATACAATGGGTCAATACCGTGGTAATGCCCCTTGGTATTCTAATTTTGGAGCGCAAAAGCCCATACGCGACTTGGAACGTACTTTTCCGCATGCATACACGACTTCCCTTAAGCTAACCCGCATATTACTTGTGACATACATTTTTTCATCATTCCTTTCATAATTACATCTGAGTTGCTCTGTAGGCACATCATATCACATAATTACATCTTTACCAAGTTCATCAAGTCAGGAATAACTTCATCAAGAAGGTTGCCATCCTCTTCATAAAGTGGGTTGCCAACAAGGACAACATATTGCATCATATTGCCAACAATCTTATGTTGCTTTCTTACATTCCTACGGAGGATTAGGATGCAGATATTCTGATGAAGGCGCTCATCAGTGGAGAGATAGGTGGAAGAACAAGTGTGACTATCAGTTGTGACTATATTGATGCATTGATTGCATCCAACACTTAGTGGAGATGCCAATGAGGATTGCGTGAGCAAGGCTCGAGCAATTCAAGTTCATTCAGAGCCATTCTTCAGCAGGGATTGTGCAGTAGAGGCAGGCTAGCAGGTGGCAAAGATTGGTGCATGGATTTGCAAGATCGGGCCTGATTAGTGTGTAGAAATTGTATTGCACTAAGAGCTTGATATGATCAACTTTGTATGAGGATTTTTACATGATATCTATGACATATATTATATACAAATATTTGGGGTTTTCAGCTTTAGGCTTTCCCCTTAAACAACTGTGTTAATGTGTGTGAATTTTTATTGTTTCATGTGTGCATTGCAATCTTGATTTAATTTCCGCAAATGATCAATGGTGGAATAGATTCTGTATTTTGCATGAAGTTAAAATAGCGTGAGATCAGGAGAATCTTGGACATATAACACATAAGTTATATAATTTCTACAATATGTTACTTTCAGGTTTTGACCTCAGGACAAAGAAAATGCATATGACATTTGTACAGTCGAAGGTACAGGCCCCTAAAAATTCAGAATACTATACAAAGACAAGCTTTGAAGTTCCTGCCAAGGATGTGCATACAATTGACCAAATTGAATTCCACAAGCAGGCAAGAGAGATGATATATTCCACCATGACACATAAATATCAAAGTGTCCAGAAGTTGTAGAACTCTCTAGCAAATGTAAGGTCACAATTACAGCTAGAGAGGGCATCATCGCAAGAAAAATACAACAAGATTAAGTCACTGAAAGAGTTGGTAATTGAAATTGGCTATAATCCAATTGACATAAAAGTAGCAAAAGAAATCATAAAGAATAAAAATGTAGACATATTTGCACTGAAGAAATAGTTAAAACTACCAAATATCAAGCATCCACAAACCAAGGAGGTTTTGGAGACAAATAATCAAAAGGATGAGATGATGAATTTAATCATCCAGTTGACAGCTCAACTAAAGGAAATGGAAACATGGATGGATAAGCTTGTACAGGAAAAAAAAATCTAGCATGGAAGCAGTTCCCATTACTTCTATCCCCATAGCATCTATATCAACACCAGCATCAACAGAGCCCATCCCACTAATGAGGCAAAAAAATTAATCAAAGCAATGGAAGATATGTCTATTCAGAATACAGAAAATAATAAACTCAAGGAACAGGTAAAGAGAATAGAGGATGAAAATAAATTGGCAGCAGTAAGGTATCAAGCTGAAGTAGAGAAAACAAATATACTGACTGACAAAATCCACAAGCTAGAAAAAGGAGTTTTAATTAACAGAGCCTTTAGCCCAAGAAAAATAGCAATTGTGGGCCAATATCACTAACTCAGTTAATAATATTTGGCCTTCTATACATATTATATTTGAGCATAATGACTTGGTGAAGGAAGTTGTTGAGGCAATTCAGAAAATCAAAGCCAACCTTGTAAAGAAACCAGAGGAAGCCTCTGAAATAATCAAATTCATGAATTCTAAAAATAAATATGAATTGGAAGAACTCGGGATAGATGACAGAAAAAAGACTATCCTAGAAGTGAACAAAGTGATTTCCAAATGAAATCTAATGCTACATCTTGAGGAGAAATGTAAAACTTTGGAACTCGCAGTGAAAAGGTTTTTTGACAAGTTTGATATATTGAGACAAAAAGGTTTTCCTAGTCCTCTAGTGATCAATGAAAAACTCATGAGACATGAGCATTATGTCAAGAAGTTAAGGGAAGTGTCTAATGAAACATCCCACATTTCCTTAATGAAAGGCATTCCCACAAGCAAAGTACTCTTACAAACTCTAGAAAACTTCTTTTACCTCCAGCATGAGGTAAATCATATTTTTGTAAATAAGCCTACATTTGCCAAATATTCGGAGGTGGATGAGATTTACCATAGGATGATGAAGATAAAAATCCGAGATGAAGAAACGTGGGAAAAGTGGTGTGATTTACTATGAAGTGTGAATTAAGATACAGATGAAAAAAAGACATATGAAATAAAGACAAATGAAAGAACATATATACAACAGTAAGCAAAGAATCAGGGCCATATTTCAGTTAGTTGAAAGGTGTCACTATATTTTTGCATAAAGATATTTTATTTTCCTAGAATAAATCCTAGTCAGTTGACATGATATTTTTGTAAAATGTTGTATAAATAATTCATTGTTTGAAGTATCAAGGGTTAGTCAAGTGTGGATTTCCAAATATTTCAGTAGATGACTAATCTCTTGCCTGCGGGTTATTTTACTAATTTCCAGTCAACAGACTGAACAAGTTATAAAGAAACTGTTGGAAATACTAATAGGGGGGTTGAATTAGTATTCCTTTCAATTAGAGAATTAGTTAATCTTCAATTATTATCATTTTTTGTACAATGATAGCAGCAAACAAAAGGAACACAAATGCACATAGTTTTTAAGGTGGAAACCCACTCCGGGACAAAAACCACCTAATGCTTTTCTAATAATTCTTTAATATTCAACTCTAATTGAAAATAAAGCTCCAACTTCCTAGAATCTAGAAAAGAATTTTTCTCTATCTCCCACTGGATGGACACTCCAACGCCCGAGATTCTTCAGTAGTCAACTAAATGAATTCCCCAACACCCGTTGAGCTACAACTCACCCTACCACCACCCTACCACCCTGTAGAAGAATAAAATAAGAATGGACTCCCGTACCAAGGAAAATAGTCCACTTTACAATGATATAGAATGATGTAGAAGAAGAAGACACACTAGACCATAACCCCAAATATGACACAACCACCTAATGATGATCCTAGACCTCCCAACACTGCCTCTTCAACTCCTGGCAGATAGAAACTAGTACAATTTCTACAATATTGTATTTAAAATGACTTAGTACAATGATACCTTTACAGTGACTGTATGTAGTGCTGCCCACTTGTAAAATTCATGTGATGAAATTCTTGCTGCTGATCTACACCTTGGTTGCTAATCTTGTCATGCTACCCTCTGCTACAGCTTGCTTTGATTTTCTGCCCTAGAAAGTCTGATCCTTTGCAGCCCTTGACAACACATAATATAGTTTTGACTTGCCTTGTAGGAGCTCAATATTGAATCTGGTGTATCTCTATTATTTCATATCCCTAATATGTGAGTTTTAGTCCTATAGTAGCCCTCTAATTCTTCTTTCCAATGCCACAGGTCTGACCCAATTTGGATTCTTCAAGAGAGATTTATGCCCAATATCTCACAATGCCCTAATTATGGACTGTTTCAGTAGAGCGAAATTGTACAACATGCCACGTGTCACTATTTCTTCATTCAGCTCTAAACTTGATACGTAAAAAACTAGAGTCCATTCACTATCTGTTACTTTTTACATAATTCCAATCCGATACTCAGAGAGAGAGTTATGACAATTTTCCCAAGGTCACTTATTTGAGATGAATTTCAGGAGCCTGCAAAAACACTGACTTCCACAGATCATATCTCTGAAAATATTGCATACCTTGATCTAAAATTTTTACAGGAGCTTCCTCAGGATTTTGGCTTCACCTCATAAAACTTTCATCTTTTAAACCTTCGTAGAAAACAAGTTATAGAAAAAATTCCATGATGACCTGTTTCAGATGGCGAAATCCCTTGCATAAGGAGGATATGAGGATCACAATTTATATAAATGATTAGGTTGAGAGGGGCTTAAACAAGTGATCATGGGAGGGATTTTAGGAGCTTAAAAAATTATTAATTATGACTTTTCAAGGACCCATGCCACAACCCCATGGGGTTTTAGCCCACTAATTGGGGGTACAAACTTCAAACATGAATATCTCTTAAACCGTGAAGAATTGCGTGGTGTGCCATATATCAATGGAAACATCTCGACAAGTAGAAACCAAAAAAAGCATTCATGACCCAAAATATATTAATTTTGTAGGTAAAAATTCCCATGCAATATTGGGGTAGCCCTTGGTGCTGCTTGGGTTGACATCAATGACAACCACTGATCAACATAAACTTCTTTACAGGATTCATGTGATGAGCTATCTCAGTGAAGTATAAAATTTCAACTTTTCATGTCCTTTTTCTAAGTATTCCATGAAATTTTATGTGTTCTAAATATGAATGTTATAACAGTAATATTACTACAGAATTTTCTTAAAACTTACACTCTGCTTTTAACTGTTATACATTTCTATGTTTTCTTCTGATATCCAGTTTAGAGAATTCTTAATTTCCCTCTTATCCCGATTGAATTCTTCAACCTTCTAAATTATCTAGTTTAAGGAATTCTTAATTTCTCCTTGATCCCGATTGAAAGATCACTTCACCATTCAGCTTTGAGATCTGTTATTTCTCACCTATCTTGCCCTATAACACTTTCCTTATAATTTGATTCATTTTTGTTTCAAAGCATATTTACTCCATATCACAATGGAAATTTGATAAGCACCTATTCATCTAAATCATTAATTCCACCAACCAACCAAAACCAATCAAAACCAATCCAAATTAAGCATGCATTACTAGCCTAAAATATGTTAAAAAAACAAAGTTAAATCATATGGAGAGAGCCCTATTTGAGTTTAGGAAGGCTAGATCCTAAGCTCCAAAAGTGGTTTGTAGTTACCTCTAATATTTCTTTTTAACGCAAGAACAACCTTTGGAAATTTCAGAGTGATAACATATTGGCGACTCCACTGGGGAAAAACCATTCCCTAGTTTAAACAAATCTTAAAAGAAACAAATTTTCTCATTTTTTGCATTAAGGTTTTAAAAAGTGTTGTTTGAATTTATCATAGAAAGTTAAAATTTTGGCTTCTAAAAGAACATATTATACCATGGCTCATCCTGATCCACAACCTGCTACAATTGTTGATGATCCTGACAGAATTTTAAGAAAACCAAAAAAATAAGAAATTCAAGGAAATAGTAGTGAGTTAATCAAAGAAAATTCACTTCATAAGGAGTTATCAAGCATAGAGGATATTCAATTTGATTTATCATTTGAACGTTCTTTATTTTGTACCAAATCTGAAAATTTAGTCCATGATACTGTAATAGACCCCAATTTTATTCAATTTATTGAATCAAAGAAGGATACTATACAACTTGATTTAGATCAACAGGTTCTAGATACTTTTTAAAAACTTGATGCTTTAACCTCAACTTTAATAAAAGACATAGACGAAGCCTGTTTTCAATAGTCATTTGAACTAGCTGCCCTAAATTCTGCTACCCCTAAGCTTGCTACAATATCTTCAGAAATTGCAAATACAGCTTCATTCAGTTCTACCTCACCTATAATATCCACCACAGTTCATTCCAAAAAACCATTCATAACTAAACCATTCAAGTCCATCTTTAAGCATCACTGCTTTACCTCCTAGTCGAGCTAAAATGTTAGCCATGGCAGCCATATTTTTCCCTTTGGTCTTACAAGCCCCTTTACATGCCATGCCACAATATTACCAGAGTAAAAATTTTCAGTTTGATGGTACTCGCCAGTATACTGCCCAACAACATGTAGCTAAAATGACAGACTTTTTTGAGTTACATGAAATTGATGAGGTTGATGTACAAATGAGATTATTTGCACAAACACTAGCAGGAGATGTTAAAAAGTGGTTTAAATCTTTACTTGATGGCCATATTGTTGATTTAGCTGCTTCCCATCGATTTTTTATCAGTAGATGGGAAAGAAATAAAAACCCTCTCCATATATTATCTGAATATGAGAACATTAGAAGAGCTCCTAATGAATCTATTAAGGATTATTTTATTAGGTTTAACAACATTTACAATGCAATTCCAGTGAATATCAAACCTCAACCAGACTTAGCCCTGATTAAATTTCCAGATGGTTTTGACACTGATATGTCCATTAGTTAAGAGAAAGAAACCCATAAACTTTAGAACAGATGTAGAGTAATGCAGTTAGTGTAGAAGCTAACTTACTAGCTAAATGAGCAAGGATGAGGAATGAGAGGAGAGTGACCATTAAGGAAGAACCTTCCACTTCAGATATTAAAATAGATAGTTTAGCAAAAAATGTAGAAATACTAATGGATAGACAAGAAAACATGGAAATAAAACCTCAGTGGAAAAATCAACAAGGTCCCCAAATTAGAAACCCCAACTTTAGGAAAAATCCTAATACTAGTAAATCAAGAGAATTTGTATCCGATCAATAGATTAGACCACCTTTCCAGGAAAATTGTGCTAAAATTTCACAACAACATGAATAATATTAGGACACCCAGATAAACTTGATGTGAATAAACAATGAAAATTCCATTTTTCTTACCTAGAAAGAAAAAAAGTTGTACATGTTACAAAAATTATAATTAGAGTCTAGAGAGTCCTTTGACTAAAAGCAAGGCTATGAATCTACTATCTATGAAGTTCATAAACAATATAGCCTTTGAAGAAAAATAACACAGAGGTTCCTATTAAGAAATGATTCCACACCTAAACTAAGAAAACGATAAAAGCTCCTGTGACCAAAATTCTACAAATTCTCCCTAGAGAAACTCAGAAAGCTTCCACCCCAAAGATTGTAGACATCACATCAACTGCTACTCAAACCATTCCAGAAAAAGAAGTTGAAAAAAAAACAGTTGACACACAAACTAAATTACCAAGTGTTGATAAAGAAGAAAAAACCACGCAAACCACAATTTGTAAAAATGAAATGATTAAATTAGAAAAAAATCAAATGCCATCAATATCAAAACTGAGATAGAAAATTTGAAAATACTAGTTCCTTTAACAGATTTGGTGAAAAATGACTCATACAAGGCACAAATTATTGAAACATTAAACATAGATGAACGCGAAGATTCTTTCAATCTCAATGATGATCAAACTGAGTTATTATTTGGTCCTGAAGTATATGGAAAACATCAACAAGGGGGTTTCCCTGTAGGTTTTAACCCTCTACAAAAATTATTTGCAAATGAATCTTAAAAAAATAAAATAAACAATAGTGAGAGCATAAACATAAAACACATAAACACAGATATTTTCCTCTAGATCCCAAATCGGGATGATCAACTTGATTTTTCATTATATTCCTTTTAGTGTTACAACACATATATATACATGCCGAGGCATACATAAACCCCAATCCATTAACCCTGGATTAGAACATAACTGTAGTTCCCTTGACTGGATCTACAAAATACCAGGGGCCGAAAACCATCATGCCCCAAAACCATGTGCAAACCCATGCACAAAACCATGGGTGGGTCCGCCCACCGGAAAATAAGGACCAAATTTTTTTTCTGGGGCACTTCCCCAAACCCCGACAGGGGGGGCTACTGCCCACCCGTTACCCCCCCCCCCCCCCCCGGCGCCTGATTAGTTGTGGAAATAATATAACACAAACCCAACAGTCCCTCCATTCTATATTATCTTAAACATTCATGATAAAATCTTACATAATGCTATGTTGGATTCAGGAACACCTCATAACTTAATGCCTAAAGAAGTCATGGAAAAATTAAATTTAGACATCACTATACCTTACAAGGACCTTTTCTCCTTTGATTCTAGTCAAGTCAAATGCCTTGGCCTGATCAAAGATATGTGTGTAACTCTAGTCCTGTGCCCAACGAAGAGTATCAGTATGGAGATAGTAGTTGTTGATATCCCTCCCAAATATGGTATGTTATTATCTCGCTCATGGGGAGAAAAATTGCAGGGATCACTACAATTAGACATGTCATATGCTACCATTTCTGTGTTTCATCAGCAAAGGAAGCTATATAGAGAAACTTTGATGAAATACATGGTAAGTAGTTCAAAAATACCACAAAATTTCCTTATCGATTCCATGAATTTTGATCTGGACTCAATATCTTATGTAATTCATACAATGATAAAGATGAAATCACAATTGTAGAAGAAGAACACAAAGAAGTCGATTATGAAAATATAACACATGAATATTTGTAGCATCTAGATTTTGATGGCTCTGTAAATATATTAGGAGTAGGAGCTAGAGTATGGATCTACAATTTAGAGAATGATCATTTAGAAGGACATGATTTCAGATTAAATTTTAAATGCACTAATAACATGGAGGAATATGATGCAGCAGTGTTAGGCCTTCAAATCATAAGAAAATTTTGAGCTAAAATAGTTTCCATCATGGGAGACTCATAGCTCATTATAAAACAAGTCAAGGGAGAGTACCTTGTTAATAACCTTAGACTTAGTCGTTACATAGAAACCATCCTAGACTTAATAAGATCTTTGCTTGAGATTGGCTTTGTTGTCATTTCAAGAAAGAAAAATATGCAAGCACATAGCTTGGCCACTTCTGCCAGCACATGCAGGTTTCCCTTTTAGCCAAATCATCAGTACACGACTAAGGTAAGACATAGGCCAACCATACCTGATAATTTGAAGTATTGGCAAATATTTTCACAAGACTCACAAACTCATGATTTTATGAATTGTGAAGGAGAATTTCAGAACTGTAATATAGACACTGACTATACATTAGATTATACCATAAATAATGAAATAGATGTAAAATATGTAAATAATATATAACCAACTAAATTCACTAAATTAGAAATAGAAAAATTAGAAACAGTAGAAATTCAGGAATTAATCAATGATGAATCGAAAGTTTTAAACCTCAAAGAAAACATTTTTCCAAAGCGATTAGCCCCACTAGAAGACCTCTTTGACTCCAATGATGTAGCTAGAAAACCTAAAATGGAGCCTCTAAGATTAGATATAGAGGAATGAAACACAGGAACAAAGTAGAATCCCAAGCTTATCAATATATCTAAGAAATTACCTCCAGCTGAAAATTTGAAGTACATTAGCTTGTTTAAAGAGTTCCAAGACATCTTTGCCTGAAATTATGAAGACCTCAAATATTATGATACCATCATTATCCAGCATAAGATACCAATTAAAGAATAACAAAAGCCCTTTAAACAAAAGCTAAGGAGAATTAACCCTGTTCTTATGCCATTAATAGAAAAAGAAGTTAAAAGGATGTACGATGCTCAAATCGTAGCACCCATCAGATATTATGTTTGGGTATCTAATTTTGTCCCTACTAGAAATAAAATAAGAGAAATCAGACTTTGTGTTTATTTTAGAAACTTGAAAAAAGTATCACTGTAGGATAAATATGCCCTCCCTAAAATGAACCACATTCTCCAGGGGGTATTAGGGTTATTCAGAATTTCATTACTCAATAGATTTTCTAGATACAACCAAATCCTAGTCCAACCTGAAGATCAAGCTAAGACTGCGTTCACCACTCCCTGGGGAACTTTCATGTACTTGAAAATGCCCTTTAGACTAATGAATGCCGAAGCAACATTCCAAAGAGCCATGGACATTGCCTTTTCAAAGGAAATCCATGAATTTTTATTCATTTACCTAGAAGATATCACAATGTTTTCCAAGTCGGATAATGAACATCTAGATCATCTAAGAAGAGTATTCATAAAATGCAGGAAGTTTGGTATATCCTTAAATCCTAAAAAGTCACTTTTTGGATTAGAAGAAGGAAAAATTCCAGGACACATCATTTCAAAAGAGGGCATTAGAATTTATCCAGGTAGAATAGAATAAATCTTTAATATCAGTAATCCTAGGAACATTAAAGAATTACAAGCATTTTTAGGAAAAATAATTTTTCTTAGAAAATTCATCTCTAACTTAGCAGAACTACTTAGAAATTTGAATAGCATGTTAAAAAAGGATTCAATACTTAAGTGGATAGAAGATATGCATAGTCTTTTGAAGTATTCAAAGAATCCCTTACTAAAACACATGTCCTCATAAGTCCTAATTTTAGCAGAGATTTCATTATTTTTTCATTTTCTTCAGAACACACCATTGTAGCAATCTTGTTGCAAAAGGACGATGAGGGTTATGAACAACCCATTGCTTTCTTCAGTAAATCCTTGAGAGATGCAACACTAAATTACAATATCATGGAAAAACAAGCTCTTACTTTAGTGAAAGCCATAAAATATTTCAGAGTATACATTCTATACTCCCACATAATAGCATATGTTCCAAACTCAGTTGTAAAGGACATTCTAACTCATAATGGGCCTGATGGAAAGAGAGGCAAATGGATTGCCATAATACTAGAATATGACATTGAAATCAAGCCTACAAAATTAATGAAAGGCCAAGATTTGGCCAAACTCATGGCTGAATCAAATTGTTAGGCCTTAGACATAAATTTCATTGCTGCCCTAGATGATCAGGAAGAGATGGCGACTCCACAAATTAGTGAAGATTTTATAGATTCACCCAGGTATACAGATCTTACATTTGTTTTACTCAACTTACAAGCTCCTCCTGGTTTATCTAGAACCAAAAGTAGATTTTTAAAAATGAAAGCAATGAAATATTGTATCTTAGAGAATGTTTTATTTTGGAAAGATCATGGTGGCATCCTATTGAATTGTTTATTAAAATATGAAGTTGACAAAGTCATTCAGGAATTTCATGCAGGAGATTTTGGAGGACACCTATACTGGAAAACAACTGCTAACAAAATTTTGAGGGTAGGCTTTTACTGGCCCACCCTTTTTGTAGATGTCAGAAAGTATGTGACCTTCCTGTCACAAATGTCAAATATTTGAAGGGAAGAAGAAACTCTTACCATTACCCCTCAAACCTATCTCAGTAGAAATGCCATTTCAACAATGGGATTTAGACATCATTGGTGAAATTCACCCACTCTCCTCTCCCCAACATAAATGGATATTGATAGCCAGTGATTACTTTACCAAGTGGATAAAAGTTGTCCCTTCTAGACAAGCCACAGACTCTGTCATTATTTCATTTCTTGGCAACAACATTGTTTTAGATTGGGATTCCCACAAAATCTCATTAATGATAATGTTGCTGCCTTCAAATCAGGGAAAATTTTAAGGATGGAATTTTATCTTAAAGTTTATAAACCTTGGTGAATCTTGCTAGTCCCTAATATGAAAATTGTATTTTTTTTTGTGATATTTTTGCAGAAGTATTTAAATTTCAAATGATTTTGTATTAGGTTAAATAATATTTTGGTGATTTTTAAGCTAAAATAATGGTGTACTATAAAATTTGGGTGAATCATTTTAGAAAAAAATGGAAATGGCGAATCTTTTTTTGGAAAAAGCATGGAAAATTAGCCCACCTGCAAATATTAGCCCCTAAAATTTTCCCTGCTTCAAATGAAACAAAATAATCAATTTTTGTAGCCGATACAATATCACCCTAGGCCATTCCACTGCATATTACCCTCAGGGTAATGGACTACCATAATATTCACACAAAAGCCTAGTCAACATCATCAAGAAGCTATTAGAGGATAACAAGAAAACCTGGAATAAAAGGTTGGTGAATGCCCTATGGGCAGACACACTAAGTACTAAGAAATATATTGGTACATCTCCCTATCAATTAGTATATGGGATGGATGTTGTTTTTCCATCTTCTTTAGGAGTGCCAGTAATGAAAATGGTTCAAGAGTTGCAAGTAGAACCAAATGACATCCAAAGGAGGATAAACCAAACAATTCATTTACAACAAACCAAGGAAGAATTTTATATCAAAGCCCAATCTATTCAAGACAAAATCAAGAAGATCTTTGATAAGAAAACTAAAGAAGATGATTTCTTCATAGGTGATCAAGTACTAAAATGGGATTCCAGAAGGGAATACAAAGGAAAACATGGGAAATTTGAATTTCTCTAGAAGGGCCCATACATTATTTATGGTTATAGAGGCAACAATGCATTTTTCTTGAAATAATTAAATGGAACAAATCTACCAGGTGGACCAGTGAATGGTTGAATGCTAAAGCACTATTTCGCCAGAATAACCAGTATTTCATTTGATTGTATTTTAATAATTTTAAATACCATAGAAAAGTTTAGAATGGAGTGGATGGTTATATTCTAAAGTTGAATCTTGAAGAGAAAACCTTGAAGCTTTAAAAGATATAACATCATATGTTTGAATAAAGGAGATCATAGAAAGCAGTTACAAGCAAAGCAAAGCCAAAGTTCCAAGGCCACTAATCAGAAAATTCTTGACATCTCACAAGGAGATTCCATCCCCAAGTGGAGCCACTGTTAGGGTCCTATAATAATAGGGATCAGAATTTTGAATTGGCTATGTTAAGTCTTGTAATATTGTAGATACGTTTGCATTTCTACAATTTTTTTCCATATTAAAAAATGAAAAGAGGGTATGTCATAAAAGAATAATCAAAGGATCAAAAGAAAGAAAAGAATAAAAATGTATAAGATATGAACCCCATAAAAAGAAGAAAAAAAGTTAATTATGAAAGTGTTGCACATTTAAATGCCATTACTCTTAGTTTTAGTTTACTTCTACAAATAAATTGTGTACAACTTGTTAAAAATGCCACAATTCAAGATGACCATACAATCTAATCTTGATCATTCATGCCTTTAAATATGATGTTATAATAGTTAGTGAATAAAGCTCTAACCAAACCATTTAATCTTGGTAGATAAATAATTAGGTAGAGAATAAAAATGAGCTCATAAGTTTAATCTGAGCCACTGGAAGATATAAGGTTAGAGATAAGTTAGTTTTCTTATCAAAAGAAAATAAAAGCGCCAGCAACCTCAAATGCACCCAATAAAGGAAAAACTGCTAGCATAAATAAAGGGTAGGTAGAATATTTTTCAAAATATTTATAATCATCATTATGCTTATCCTTTCAAAAACGCCTTTCTAACCCTTTCCTCTTACTAAAAATCCCTTTCCCCTTTGAAAATCCCTTCCTCTTGCTGAAAAATCCTTTTCCCTCTTCATTTCCCCTTATCCTAACCCTTTTCCCTCCTAAAAACCCTTTTTCCCTCCAAAAAACCCTTTTACCCCTTTAAAAAACTCTGCTTGATTAAACTTTATATTTTCATTAAAAGAAAAAAACCCACTTTTTCAAAGTTTAAAAGCGCAAAAAGATAAATTAGACCCCACTTCATTCAACCCCCCGCTATCATTTGAAACCTCTGCTTAATGAACTTAATTAAATTCATTTTAATTTACCCCTATACATATCTATTATGCCGACCCCACCTCATTTAAAAAATCTTAACCCCGTCAGTTTTTTGATCATCATCGATCAGATCAGATGACCTATGATTCCTTTCGCACTCCCCAGCGATTCGATCTTTAAAACCAACGAGGGGGGGTGCGAAATGGGTGGTTTTATCCACCCACTCCCTTGCCATGTGACACCTCCATATTTTATCGCACCGCCCACCCCCCCCCCCCCCCCCGATCCCAAACCACTAAACCACTTCCAAACCCTGCAATAAACCATCAAAACACTCGCGCCATACGAGAAACCATCGAAATTTCAAAGTTATAAAACCCCGCTACTATTTTGTTATTTCCGCTATCTTTGTTGCTTTGCGAAAGAGACCAAAAGCCATTGCTAACTAGAATTGAAGCCCAAATTCTACTTGGACCCCTTCTACAACCACATCTTTGGTATTCCAGGAAATTCTGAATACTCGACACCATAAAATAATCTTATTAATTCAATAATTGAACCAAATTTATGGCTTCCCAAAGCGTCCAAACAGTAAACCCTTTGCAAAAACCCTTGTTAGATGTCGACCACACTCCTTTGGCCGATAAAGACTTTAAAATAAATGACACTGTGACAGATAGAAACCTTTTGGAGCTTCATTGCTGGAGCCATGATAAATTTGCTGATTAGGTAGATGATATTCATCTGTGGGATTCTAACTTTCCCAAATACACATTTCCACATACCTACCAATTCCCTGATGTCATATGACTTTGCCAACTCAGCTATTTTCCAAATGAAAGAGCCATAGCCACCCCTGACCAAGAAATCCTTATTACAATGACTGTTCAATCCATTAATCAAATGTTTCAAATTCAATCACAGCCAGAGGGAGTTCATTTCTCCATTGAGACCCTTACTGAGTTTTACCTAAAGCTAGATTTCCCTAAAAGGTCTCAAATAATTCAGACTTTCCTCCTTGAATCAGCTCAATTTTTCTAAGAACAACCCAGCATACTCCGCTACCATGTTCCCAGAAAGAAAAAAACAAATTGTGACCATGTTGTCTTGTATTTTAGGATATTTCACTGATAAGCATGTAGATGAATCCATCCTTGGTTTCCTCTCTATATTTAGCCCAAGTCAGCCTCCAGATATAACTTTCAAATTTTCCTAATTACTGGAAAATGCCATGCATGATCAACTGATAAAACTGCCAAAAGAAGGTCTGTTCAGATAATCCTTCGTATTGTTTCATTTTTTCTTATATTTTCAATCATAAAGGTTTGCAGTCAACCTAAAAAAACTGGACACAGAAGGTAATCACCAGTTTGTTACCTTTTGGACATCCTTGATCAGAAAGGATTCCATTGAATTTAGTTTCAAAGACTTTATTGATTCTTTTGTATACCCAGTGGTTAATATGCTTATCAATAGCATTCATCCCAGAATCAGTGATGAAACCAAAAAGTTTCTACAGTTATGAGATCAAAGCAAGATAGGAGACTGTATTTATACCAGAATCACACAAAAATCAGAGTGTATGGAAGCCAATTAGTCCCTTAAAAGTTTCCCAAGTACCTCCCAATGAGGATATTTGCTTTAGAGTACATCAGGAAGTTCTTGAATTCTGATGAGATAAATTTCCTTTCAGCCAAAAAGAAAACTTAGTTCAAGATAAAAAAACCAACTAGGGCCTTTTATATGCAACAGTAGTAATGCTGGAAAGGAAGCAGACAGATGCTTACAAGAGTTAAAGTTGAACAACAATTTCAAATTTTCATATGACCCCTTGGGTGTCACAAGTAAATTAAGAGTTAAGTTTAAACTCACCCTTTTCATCCATGAACCTAAGCCTGAGATTGAGAAATATTCCAACCAATTAGAGTATTTGGAAAACACTCTAAGGGATGTGGAGGAGTGATGCAGTAAAACTGCACTTTTCTCAATTTGCGGATCTATGGGTTTTGGGCCCACGATCTTAGATAAATAGTTCACAATAGAGAAACAAAACTGTTGAAATATTCTCGATTACCACATGTATCCATACCCATTGTCATACCAAGAAACAAGTTTCACAATTATATAGTTCAAGGCTATACCAGCATTAGCATCAAAATATACTCAACCTTGCATCGCCTACGAAATCATTCCAAACGACATCTTCATCAGTGTACCCAAGAATTCGATAAGGGGAAGTCACCCTAACTATGATTTTGTGATCATCTTCTGATCCGAATGGAAAATGGCATCAACCCATGGTATTAATCCACCCATATTATCCATCCACCCATGGAATTTAACCATGCTATTGTAAATGGAAACGACCCATGGTATTCATCCACACATTTACCCATGGTATTGTAAATGGAACTGGCCCATGGTATTCATCCACACATGGAATTTACCCATGGTATTGTAAGTGGTATTGACCCATGGGTGGATGGATAACGTGGGTGGATGAATACCATGGGTGGATGCCATTTTCCATTCGAATCATCTTCACATGAGGTAGAACGTATCCCTTCTTTTGCAGGGACTCCTTTTCCAAACCCCTGAAAACACTATCAAGCTTCTCAAAAGCAGACTTTGTCCAAATAATAAAACGACCCAAATGCCCACCGGGAGCAAGCTTTAGAAAATTCAATCTATCAACACAGGAAATTTCCACACCTGGAAAATTCCTAAAAGCCTTAACAATCTTAGCCCCTTCAGTGGCATAAACAATCAGAGGACCTTTGTGTGAGACATAACGCATGTTCCTCATCTTACCCTTATCGGCGCGAATACTGTGACTTTTCTTGGCCATTTCCACATCATCAAAAGCTCCCACCTTCCTCAAAACCATCTAATTCCGTCCTTCACATATATAAAACGGAACAAATAACAGATTACCGCCAACAACTAAAAAGCAGTGCAATAAATCCTTTCTAGTTTTGTAAAACCATCTTCCATTCTACTTCACCATTTATTCGTGGTTCTACACAGTTGTGGTTCCAACCCACATATTTTACCACACTTCCACTGTTCTTTTGATTTGTGGTTATCACATTCACTTTTTTACTTGCACCACTCGTTGGCCATTGCACGCTACCCTCACTCTCAACACTCGACCTTCACTCCATATAACAGTTCCATCTAAAATTTGACACTATCATTGGATCACCATCGATCCTTACAGTGATTGATGGTCAATCAGTAACCTCATAACACATAATTTAATAAATAAATCTAAACTATATATAAACAATATTAGACACATGGAAATCCACACAATATATATTCAATTATATACAAACTCTAATTCCGTCTAAGGCATTTCAGCCTTAGTCACAAATTCACCTATGATTACATTGTATTCTCTCATGCTCTCCCTTTTGTCACACCACAGACTTCATTTTTTATAGAAATTACAAGAGCGTGGATCATCTAAGATCCACGATTTTTCTCCTTTAATTACTCAAACAAATCCTAACTCTCTCGATATGCATACATGGCAGATAATTAAAATTAATTGAACCTCATCAGCTCCATAAATTTAGTTTTTTTTAACCAATTTTGCCCAAATTTACAATGGTTGTTCACATTTCCCCTTTCATAGCTTTCAGATTCCAATTTTAATGAAATTTGTTCGGATGATCCTGCATCAGACTCCCAAGGTACAAAAATTCTATGACCTCCTGGTCATATGTCTTCTACATATGTCAGCAATTCTACCCACTTCCTCTATGGAATTTCCCTTTGTGATCTTCTGTAACAACATTCTCGAGCAATTCTACCCACATCCTCTATGGAATTTACCTTTTTGATCTCCAACAACACCTCTGCAATAGCAAGTCCTCCCTGCTACCAGATACCGAACCAAGCTTCTCTCCTCTGAGCTTAGTCTTTTGGAATCTCTCTGGTTATCTCCTTTGGAACCATTTGAGCACTCCTGCTCTAAGCTGTTGCAATCCTCTCACCTTTCCTCTACTTCTACCTTCAAAAAATATAAAAACCAAAAGCTTTACAAATATTTAACATAAATATACCTCTTCTTCCTCGTATGCAATTTCTTTCTCGCAGGAAATCCTGTCCCTGCTCTGATACCACTTTGATGCAGTAAAACTGCACTTTTCTCAATTTGCGGATCTATGGGTTATGGGCCCAAGATCTTAGAGAAATAGTTCACGATAGAGCAACAAAAATTTTGAAATATTCTCGATTACCACATGTATCCATACCCATTGTCATAACAAGAAACAAGTTTCACAAATATAGAATTAAAGGTTATACCAGCATTAGCATCAAAATATACTCGACCTTGCATCATCTATGAAATCATTCGAAACAACGTCTTCATCAGTGTACCCAAGAATGCCATAAGGGGAAGTCACCCTAACAATGATCTTGTGATCATATTTACATGAGGTAGAACATATCCCTTATATTGGAGGGACTCCTTTTCAAAACCCCCAAAAACACTATCAAGATTCTCAAAAGCAGACTTTGTCCAAATAATAAAATGACCCAAATTCCCACCAGGAGCAAGCTTCAACAAATTCAATCTATTGACACAAGAAATTTCCACACCTGAAATATTCCTGAAGCCTTAACAAGCTTAGCCCATTTAGTGGCATAAACAATCAGAGACCTTTACGTGAGACATAATGCCTGTTCCTCATCTTACCCTTACTGGCACGAATACTGTGACTTTTCTTGGCCTTTTCCACATCATCAAAAGCTCCCACCTTCCTCAAAACCATCTAATTCCATCCTTTACATATATAAAATGGAAACAAATAACAAATTACTGCCAACAACTAAAAAGCTGTGAGACAATTCCTTTTTGGTTTTGTAAAACCGTCTTCCGTTCCACTTCGCCATTTTATTCGTGGTTCTACATAGTTGTGGTTCCAACCCACATATTTTACCACGCTTCCACTATGCTTTTGATTTGTGGTTATCACATTCACATTTTGACTTGCACCACTCGTTGGTCATTGCACGCTATCCTCACTCTCAGCACTTGGCCTTCACTCCATATAACAGTTCCATATAAAATCTGACACTATCATTGGATCACCATCGATCCTTACAGTGATCGATGGTCGATCAATAACCTCATAGCACAAAATTTAATAAATAAATCTAAACTATAGGTAAACTATATTAGACACATGGAAATCCACACAATATATATTCAATTATATACAAACTCTAATACCGTCTAAGGCATTTCAGCCTTAGTCACAAATTCACTTGTGATTACATTGTATTCTCACTAGTACATTTGGCGGAAATTCCGACACTTGGTTCCGACGCTTTTGACCAAATGTCGGAAATTTTCCCAAATTTTTTCCATCCCGCTCGGAACCGTCGCTATAGCGACATCTATAGAATACTGTCGCAATACCGACGTTTAAAATCTGTCGCAATTGCGACGTTTGAAGGAAGACGTCGCAATTGCGACACCATGGCCCAAAGCGTCGCTAAACTACTACATTTGGCGGAAATTCCGACACTTGCTTCCGACGCTTTTGACCAAATGTCGGAAATTTTCCCAAATTTTTTCCATCCGGCCCGAAACCGTCGCTATACCGACGTCTATAGAAACCTGTCGCAATACCGACACCTAAACCCTGTCGCAAATTTTTTCAATGTCACCCGAAGCCGTCACTATACCAACGATTAGAGAGATTAGTCGTAATACCGACACTTAGACAAAGTGTCGCAGTGGAGACATCTGAAGGAAGACGTCGCTATGGCGACCCTATTCTCCACGGGGTCGCTATTGCGACAGATGCGTCCAAACGTCGCCATTGTAACACAATGTCTAAGTTGCAATTGCGACGTTTGGAGGCATCCGGCGCAATAGCGACACTTTGTGTATGTGTTGTGAGGAATAATTATATAGTTCAACTTAATGGTTCATTATATAATCATGTGATCATCACCAATGATATATCTTAAAAAGCAACTGAAAATCCATGTGTACAAAATCGATGTATACTCTAGAGAGTGGTTCTCATATGACTATGTAAATTGTTGTATGCTACTTCAACAAAATTATAAGATAAACTGTAATACACATCATATATGCACCATAACAATTGGTAGAGGGTAAAACCCACCTACCACACCTTTGTACTCGATCCAATTTTCTCTGTCAACTCTTCTAGCTGTGGGAGTTTCCTTCAAGGATCATAATACCCCCAAGGCCTGTTATCACCCTAGTAATTCTCAAGTTGTGGGATAGGGATTTTTGTAGTTAAGAACACCAAGGGTAACCAAGAACCGCTTTGGGAATTCAAGATCTAGCCTTCTTGAACTCTAGAGAGGGATCTCTCCGTATGATTTAGCTTTGTTTTAGTAACATATATTAGGCTAGCTATGATTGTGTATTTGGGTTTGATTTTAAAAGATTGGTGGGAATAAAGAGATTTCAAGGTTAACGAGAAGGATCTACCAGAATATTGGGCAATGGAATCAACTCTCTAGGCAAGTAGAACTAATAAATAAGGCTCAGAGATGCAAATGTGCTAAGGGCAAGATAGGTGACCTTCTAAGGCTATGTATAGGCTTGATTTGATGGAGTGGATGGAATCTGAGAAAAAGGGCACTTAAGAATCCTTAAGCTACAGATAAGAAGATTGAAGAAGGGGATCTAACTGGGAACCATAGAACTTCCCATAAGGTTTTACGAACAGGCTATTACTGGCCTACCATCTTTAAGGATGCCAAAAAATTCGTGCAGGCCTGTGATAGCTGCCAAAGGGCAGGATGCCCTGGGTAGTCTGATGAAATGCCTTTGAACCCTCAACTAGTGATTGAACCATTTGAACGCTGGGAACTTGATTTTGTTGGCCCTATTAGTCCTCCCTCAAACCAAAAAACATACATCCTAGTTGCAACCGAATATGTCACTAAGTGGGTCGAAGCAGAGGCACTTTCAAAAGCTACAGAGGACTCTGTAGTACAGTTTCTTTTCCAAATCTTTGTGCACTATGGTCTCCCAAGGGACATAATCACAGATGGAGGACCACAATTTGTAGGTAATAAATTAGCCGAAACATTGCAAAACTACCACATTCAGCACAAGATTACAACTCCATATCACCCACAGGCCAATGGCCAAGTAGAGAGCACGAACAAAGTAGAAAACATTAAAATGCCAAGTAGAGAGCACGAACTATAGTTGTCTTGAGAAATTTTATTCACACTGAATACTTTGAATTGTTAAGTATTTATACAAAAAAATGTTTACAAAATATCTCAGGATTTGAGATGATGTTTTAATCAAAAATAGGAAAGAATTTCCTGTTTTTTATCCATTAAATTCACAGCAAATCTGTGAATTCTTGCCACTTTTCTACAGAGGGGATCTTCATAGTCTTCAATTTTCTGTAACTTTCATCTGCCTCTGTATACTTGGCAAAGTTAGGCTTTATAGTGAACATATGCCTGATCTCATTATCTAAAAAGAACAGATTTTCAAAATACTGAAGAAGTATTCTGCCTGTTGGTGATCCTTGAGGCAGTTGTTGTCTGGCTTGCTCTTTTGCATGATTTCTGATTTTTAGATCATACTCTTTCCGAGGCATTAACTTGTCATTCAATGCGTGAATATCAGGCAAACCTGCTTCTGACAATGTTTTGTATTTGGCTAAAAATCTTGAGATGGATAAATTCATGTCTTTACACCGGTCCTCTAGAGTACTCATTATGTTTCTTTTGTTTAGGACCTTTTTGATTTGAAGAATGGTTTCTGTTCTATCAACAATTTTCAATTCTTCCAACTCTTCCCTGGTCTTACTGTTTAAAAAAGCTATGAGTTGGATTGTTTGGGCTGGTTTTTTTTCAATTTCCCTCTTAGTCTTGTCAATCTCTGCACTAGCAACTTGAAGTAACTCCCTCTGTTCATAAATTATCCGAATTGAAGGCCATTGAGAATGAATGCCATCAATAATTTTGGTCCATAAATGACTTTTTATAAAGGCCACTTGATCTGTAAGATTTACTTGTGCTTGCAGAATCTTTACCTGTTCCTGTAGTCGATCAGCCCTTTGCTCATGTCCTCTAGAAGTAATCAAGGCATCATTTTTGGATTTTTCCAAATTTTTAATAGTGCCTCTCAAACTAAGAATCTCTTTATCTTGGTCTTGTGGTGTGGTCCTCTGTGAGGATGAAGAAGAAGAGGCAGAGATTAGAGAAGTAATTGGCACTGCAGTTGGCAGTACTCCTTTCGGTGCCAAGTGTTCTGCCAAAGTAGATGGTATAGTAGTGTTTACAGTGGGGATCACTGTAGGAATGACCATTGGTTGTGCTTTTCTTAGTTCTTCATTCTCTTTCATTAGAGCTTCCATTTGACTTTCCATTGTTTTTATCTGACCTGACATTTGATGTACAAGCTCCTTTAAATCATCATTCTCTGTTTTTTGCTGTAGAATTTCTTTTGCTTGAGAGTTTTCACTCTGAGGCAACTTCAACTGTTTTCTAAGAGCAGCTATATCCTCATTTTTCTGTTTAATTAAGACTTTTGCCCCGTCAATGTTGGATGGGTCACCCCCTGCTTCAATCACTATATCTTCTAGTGCTTTTATTCTTAAATTATTATCATACAGTGAGGCTTTGTCCAACCTCATTTGATTTTGGAGGTTGAGCACTGTTTTCTCAAGCCTAATTGATTTCATATTTTTACTGACAATTTTGGAATATAGCATTTCAGTATTGCTCCTATGAAATTCAATTTGATCTAATTCATGAATGGCATCTGCATCCAGTTCAAGATCTGTTTTGGAATAATCTGCCACTGATTTTGGCTCACCCACTGTAGGCTTCAATAATGACATTACCAATTTATTGGATGAATAATCAAATGCTGAAAGAATCCTGTCTTTGTTTCCAGGCTTTTCTTTAAGAAATCTAGAATGAGCTTGATTCTTGAGCTCTTCATTCTTCTCTTTAATCTGTCTGAATCTGATCTGAATCTCTGACTCTGTATTGTCAGTTTCGTGAGAAGAAGGAGGAAAATCGACAGTAGCCTGGTTTTCCTTCATGACTGTATCTTTTTGTTGTGTTCCAATTTTTACATTTTGAAGCTCTTCTAATGTTTGAGTGACTATTTTTGTTGCTTCATCATTTATATCAATATTTACAGCCTTATCCTTTTCTTCTTCTGTTGACTTGCTTCTTTTACTATAAGGAGTTCTGAATTTTATGTCCTCAATAGTCTCAGCTATGAAACTATCTCCTTCTCTGTCTCTTTTATGTACATTATAAATATCTTTTCTTGTAGAAGCCACCTGTACTGTCTGTTCAATCTGTTTGCCTTTGCCACTGTCTACCTGTATTACCTGTACTGCCTGTGAATCATCATCAGATAGGGTGTTTGGCTCCCATTCAATTTTATTTACATATCTTTCAATACGGGGCTTAGGATCATGCAAGTAAACATGCAACTTACATTTTACCCTTATTGCACTCAAAATACCTCGTGGGTCATACTTCCATGTAAAACTACATGGGAACTTATACTCTTTAATTTTGACATTTATCTCATTGGCAGCTTCTCTGTTATTCACAATGAATGGCCCAATTTGATTTTTCAGCTTAAATTGGGTCTTTTTCTTGAAAGCTATGAAGTGGATTTAATCTACATTCAATAGTTGTCTCAGATATTCTAAAGCAAATATTCTTGTAGTTACAAATTTGGGTAACTTATATGGGGCCAGGGATGAGCCATACACTCTGATTTCTGTATGATTTTGATATAAATACCAATCTCAAATTTTGTAGCTCTCTGATAACTGCAGAATTCTTCTTGTCTCATCATTGATCCTAGGGATCTGCTATTTTTCCAAGAGATACATAGCAGGGGCTATAAATGAGTCATTGAAATCTGTAAAACTATACTCTTTGTTCCATTTCCTTAGAATAGATGACCAAAATATTACTGATAGAACTTTTCCTTCTGCATCCACTTTCTGACATTCAATTGGAAACTTATCTATTTGATAATATAGGAAGAGGTGTAGTAGATAAGAGGAGTATCTGAAAACTCCTTCTTCTGATAATTTGGATAACTGATAATGCATATTATCAGCAATACATCTAGCAAAATTGAACTGCATGGATGGTGATTGACCAGGGTTTAGAGTTGACAGAAAACCTAGGATAGCCACATCAGTGAATTCATCACTGGCGTATCCTAGTATGAAGGAGAGCATTGAGACAATCCGTCTAGTTTCATCTGGGAAATCAACGGTGTCGAAAGGAGGATCTAACTTAGGAATATCAACTTGATTTGGACAAAAAGTCTGGTATATTTTGAATCTAGCATTGAAATCCAAGTCAAGATATAGTTGGGTTAAATCTTCTCTTGTTAGGGTAGCAGAATCGGGGTCATGATTCATTTGCAGCATGGAATTTATCGAATCTTCAGTGATGTAAAACATGATTTCTTTTTCTTTGTTTACAATACATCTTTTTTCTGGCATATAATAGGCTTGACATAATCTGATAAAGTCAGGAACAGAATGAGTGAGAGGGACAATATATCTAGGCAGATTGGATTCCCAAATTGGAATATCTTTGTCACCCTTTTCCACTGATTTGCCATAGCACCAATTATAGACATCAAGTGCGTTAAATTCTACATTAGGGTCTATTATTAGACAGTCCTGATCAACTAAAGGGCTCTTCTCTGGAGAAATGACTGGAGGCTGGACTGGTCTGACCACTTCTGTAGAATCAGCCGTGAGTGCAGGAGTTGGTTTGTCGATTTTGAAGGACATAAGCCGAGGAAACTTTGCAGAAGACTTCTTTTCAGATTTTGGGCCTCCATTCTTGGGGGTTACTTGCTTCTTGGTCATTTTTAATAATGAACGAAGCAAGCTTAAACGGTTTGCTAAGTTCCTTTACGAGAAACAGGGGTTTCTTGGCGAATTTCTACTGAAAATGGGGTTTCTGAGCAGGGTTTTTAGGAAATGCAAGGAATTTAAAGCTCAGGACGTGTATTTAAAATCGATTTCAACAGCAAAACGGACCAGGGTATGAAAAAAACTGCGAGAAAGGGCAATTAGGGATTCCAGGGAAATTTTGACAGAGTTTTACATGAAAAATGGACACTTTTTTGCAGTAACTTTGGTAATTATTTGAAATCGACAGGAATTTTGAAATCTCAGAGGGCAACTTCGAATAAAAGTACCTGGAGAACCAGCGGAATTTGGTTGAAGACATTGCAGAGGTGCTCAGTCTTCAATTTTTTGAAAATGGCTTCGCAGAGGACAATGTAGTACTTTGTAATGGAAATTCAGGGCAATGGGCGTCGAAAAATGGTACCGGTAGGTTGAAAATGGCTCTGCAAAGTTTCTCAGGGTTCAAACGGCGTGATTTTGAGGAAAACGGTTCTGCAATGTTTTTACAGGTTTAAAGCGAAAAGGTGAAAATTTGAATGCAAATAATAATTTTAATGTTATCCTTCGATGGTATAACCATAGTTAAATGACATTAAACTCGGGTTAAACGGGTGAGGTTTAGGGAATACCGCCATTGGTATTCGTGAGGGTAAATGGTGGTAAGCGAAAACTAGCTTTTCGAACGCGATACAACGTGGTGGCGACACGTAAGCGCGGGTGGTTTGGAAAAACCACCCATTTCGCGCGGCTTTGCCAAAACATCAAACGATTACTTTATGAGCGCGGAAATGTATTAGCGCCGTCGGATCTGGATTCAACGAGCGAACGACCACAATGAAAAGGAAAGGTGCGGGGAAAATCGGTTAGTTATCGGGTTCAGTGCGATACTATTGCAAAAGTGTCACAAGACCGACGAAAATGGAAATCGTTCAAAACGTCAGTAAGAGCGACGCTTACCGAAAAGGTGAAAGGTAAGTTATCGAGTTCACTTTGGGTCATTGATCTTGGGAAACCGTCGCTATACCGACCTTTAGAGAAATGTGTCGCAATAACGACACTTAGGAAAAGTGTCGCAATTCCGACACTATGCCCCAAAGCGTCGTTAGACAGCTTCCTCCAAACCTCGCTATTATATGTTTTACGAAGATATGGTAAGTAACTCTCTCTTGTTCTTTGTAGAAATAATTATATATAATTTTTATTTTTATTTTCAAAATAGATTAAAAAAATTGTATGAGAAAAATTATTAATTCATCAATATGTGTGTGTTGTGAGGAATAATTTCATAGTTCAAATTAATGGTTCATTATATAATCATGTCAGCATCACCAATGATATATCTTAAAAATCAACTGAAAAGCCATGTGTACAAAATCGATGTATACTCTAGAGAGTGGTTCTCATATCACTATGTAAATTGTTGTATGCTACTTCAACAAAATTATAAGATAAACTGTAATACACATTATATATGCACCATAACAATTGCCATACAACTAATTTGTTTTAGGATAGATGTGGCATTTTAGGGGTAAATTCTATATGATGTGTATATCAATCTATTAGGTGTTGATAAGTTTTGAGTATCTAAGAAATGATAAGGAATATCCATACATCATGATCTTGTAATGTGATTATAAATTGTCTATAATTTCCATAAAATGTATAAATGATTTGTTTAAAAAAAATCGACACAATCAACCCTAAACAATGCTCATGATGTGGAATGTCATTGGCGAAACCAAAATGATGGTCACATGTCCCATTTCAACCCTAAACAATGCTCATGATGTGGAATGTCATTGGCGAAACCAAATGATGGTCACATTTGGTCACATGTCCCATTTCTATGGTAATGGTGATCATATATATGTTGTAGCGACACTTGATGAGTAATTAAATAAATCTAAGAGTGTGACTCATTGTGCCATATTTGGAAAGCTAATTAATGATGCTTTAAGTAATTAGGACTTAATGAGAGATCATCTTCACATCTTCACTAAAATATATTGGTAATTGTAGTCACTATATGGACCGCACATGCATGCTAGAAAAATTGAAATATAAGCTATAATACACATCTTATATCTGCCATAACAATTGTCATACAACTTATGGAAAGCTAATTAATGACGCTTTAAGTAATTAGGACTTAATGAGAGATCATCTTCACATCTTCACCGAAATATATTGGTAATTGTAGTCACTATATGGACCGCACATGCATGCTAGAAAAATTGAAATATAAGCTATAATACACATCTTATATCTGCCATAACAATTGTCATACAACTTATTGTGTCACATTTTTTATGACGTCAGCAAATTTTTTTGGCACCTGAAATTGAAATTTCCGGATTTGAAATCTCACTGAGGTGGATTTAATAGAAATTCCGCATCACACTCAGCCGTCCACACGAGTGCCCAAAATCGGACGCGAAAAATTCATAAAGCAGATTGAATAGAAATTTCGCGTCACATTTTTGATGACGTCAGCAAATTTTTTTGGCACCCGAAATTGATTGAAGGAGAATTTAATTTTTGGTTGACGTCCGCTGGTCAAAGTTCTTTAATGTTTTTTTTTTAAATTTCGTGCGTACAAGTCCATATATATATATGTTTTACATATATACATCATATGCACAATTCAAAGCAGTGAGTTGTAAATGCACAGATAGAGTGAAATTTTAGAGTGTGAGTTAGAGTGAAATTTTAGAGTGTGAGTTAGAGTGAAATTTTAGAGTGTGAGTTTTGTGTTGAACTGTGTTTTGAAGCAGTCAAAGTTTTTTTATTCCCCGAGTCAGAGGAGATTTTGTAACCAAAGTTTTGAAGTTTAATGAAATAGTTTTTACAGTGAAAACTCTGTTTCCAGTGAAGAATTTTTTTTTTATATTTTCTGTTCTGGAATTTTAAATATTCCAACACTATGATCTACTAAAAATTACTTCAAAAATCAAGTAAACCTTCCAATATAAAGAAAAAACATGAACGAGCTTTCCCTAAATTGCAATAAATTTATGTTTATTATTAATATTGCATAATCTGTCTTATAAAAATTGCATAATCGGACTAAGAACAAATCCTCAGTGCATTTTTTATTGTTGTTGTGATTAAAAAAATGAGCCAAAGAACGCTAAGGCACTCAAAGAAATCAATCTATGTATTATTTCTCACAAAACATGTTGAGTAGTGGAGACTAAGCCCTAGATTTTTTTTCTGTCCTCAATCTCTCTATTAATTATGTCTATGTAGTTATAAGAATAACAAGCCAAAGAAATCTGAGGCTTCCAGAGAAATTAGTCTGTGTGTGCAGAAATTGATGATCACTGTTGACTAAATGTTATACCATTTGAAATTGCTGAGCGAAATTAATCAGGCCATGATGTACCATTTGTCAGTATCTATTTTCTCATGTATGAAAGTTTTTTTTTCTAAGTAAAAGTAATTATATTAACAAAAGGAGTACAGTACAGCGGGTCGAAGCCTGATCATTGCCGAGTGCCGTGGCATTTGAAACAAAAAACCATAGTTTGAAGACTGCCCTGCAAGAGGGAAACCAGTCTGAAACAGTTCATTTGAAAAATCCCGCGCAGGGGAACCAGAGAATTGTAGTACTGGAGACCATATCGAAGCAAAAAAACAGATGCATTTTCAGAGACAGCAGGAAACAGTATATGAACAGGCCCGTGAGAATGGGCAGAAATAGAGCAAAAAACCAGAGTGAAGAGGAGGAACTATTCATCAGGATCAGGTTCGTAGACAACTCTGCACCAGAATTCATCTGGTTCCCCGTCAAAATTATACAGGTCAGCAACAGAATGGATCACCTTCCCGCGAGGAGGAGGAGTAATCTGCGCCTCGCTCGCTTGCACTGCGTCTTGCCTCTCAGTAGGTTGACCCACCGCTTCCTTGTTCGCCTGGTCCTGCGTGGCCTTGCCCATCTGACCCTGCACGTTCGCACTATCAGGTTGCTTCAGCCCAACAAACTGCGCCGAATCCTGAGCCGCCGAGAGGCTGCATTCCGCCGGGCGAGAACTGGGAACAATTTCCTGAGGCTCTTCACGAAAGACGACCGTAATTGAGGCAGTCACCCGGGGTTGATTGAGAGTGCTGTTAAAGGAAAAATGCGCGGTGTGGGTTTGAGCAGGAGGAGCGGAAGGAGTGGGGGAAGCAAGGCGACGGCCCGAGCGGAGAAGGAGCCCTCTAGGTTGACTGTCAGAGTGGGAGATAGACGCAGAGGAGGTGCCAGAGGTGGAGGGAGAGCGTCGAATTTGGCGCCTCGTGGGTCCTCTTCGGCAGTGCATTCTATGCCTGAGGCGCGGCATAGTCGCACTCGAGACAACAGGGTAGGGAGGCAAAAGATGGACAGAAGACTGAGGCGAGAGGGGCAACAGGGCGATAGAAGCAAGCTTGCAGGAACCAGCGTGGCAGAAGTGGAGATTTTCTCCAAAATCCAAACAACAATTGAGACAGCTCCTCTTACCAGTTATAGTGCGAACATTAGAAAGCCCTGCTCCTCGAGCGCACCACAGATTCACAGGCGGGGGAATTCTGTTCAGACCAGAGGGACGTTCCATAATAACAACCCAGTCTACCTTGCAACTGTGAACCGACTGCAATAAACCACCATAAATATGAACTGGAGGCTGAGTAATGTCGCGGCATGCGAATGTGTATCGAGGAGCAAGACTACGGTTTATTCGAGCGAATAAATGGAATTAAACGCCGATCAGTCGACATTAAGAACTGAATGACAACACTCTTGTGGGTGGGCCAGTGGCTTCCCCTCCCCCATCCCATGACGTTAAACACCACCAACTTCACCCGATTTTTGCATGGCCATTGGACAATGATTTACTATGGTTTTCCTACTAAATGCCAATGGATGATTATTCAAAAATATTGAGAATTAGTTTAGTCTCAAGGCATAGCCAAGAGTCTTACTGGATAATTATAGATTACCTCTCCAATGGATGATTTTACATTTTTCATGTACTTTTTCACGTGAATTTCAGTTGATGCTAGATCTTACATTAATAACTATACTTGCATGAATATCCATGCTTTTATACTTCCCCACTATGGTCAATTTTGATGTATGGCCTTGGCCCATTGATCTTACAATTAACTCACTATTCATATTCAATTTTATCCAGTTCAGCCCAATAAAATAAGGAAAACAGAAAATTCAAATGCGGGCTACAAAAAAATGATTTTTTAAAAAACTACATTAATGTCCGATATCACGCGGGCATTCGCACGCGCGCATTCGCCCTCAGCTCTTGCAGAACAATATTCGCTCTCAGCATTCGCCCTTAGCTCTTGCAGAACAACATTCGCCCTCATTTCTTGCAAAATGGTAAGTTCTTACTGCAGGCCCTTCCTCCTGTAGTAGGGTTGACCCTATTTGGGTTTTTTTGGAGCCTTTGAGAATACAAAGGTTGTGATTGATTACGGGGCACTGCCTATATTTGTGGAACTTCTTGCCTCTGGGAATGATAATGTTCGAGAACAGGTAGCACGTTCATTTTAGAGGCATAAAATTATTCTTCCCAACTATCTTTATACGTCTGTAATTTTAAAATTTGATTTAAAAAACTACTACCCAACTTTGAGTTCAACTGGTGTTCGTGTAAGGCTGTTTGGGCAACTTTGAGTTCAACTGGTGTTCGTGTAAGGCTGTTTGGGCTTTGGGAAATATTTCTGGAGACTTTGCATCACTTAGGGATCTTGCCCTCAGTCATGGAGCTCCGAGGCAGGTGCTTGCCCAGTTGAATGATACTGCCAGAATTTCAATGATACGAAATTGTACATGGGCTCTGTCAAATTTTTGCTGTGGTAAACCCCAACGACTATTCGAACAGGTAAGCAGAACACATTTTCTGCCTCTTCTTCTTAGTTCGCAGATACTGTGGATTTTTTTTTATAGATCTTGGTGCTTGGTAGATTTTGACGTAATATGGACCTAGGCGCTTGTTCATTACAATGTCTCCGTCATCAGGTTTTAGAAAATGCTCAGAAATTTGGGTTTCACAAGGGGATTACCCTTGCTTGAAATTATCGATTATCAATCACATTCAAAAAAAGTCTTTCGTAGCATTGCTGAGCTCTTTGTAGGTGAATTTCCGAGGCAATTTCACAATATTTGAACTAAATTTGTCTGTCCTTTTCAATACTCTGTGCTTGTAACAGAACCAGACAAACAATCTAGTGGCCAATGCAACAACTGTTGGAATTTTACAAATTCCAGAACAGAATTGGAGAATAAAACTCCCCTTCTTAACACAGAGAAAAATATTTTAAAATTTCATTCACAGACAGAGTTTCAACTCAAAAAAATTTATATTCCATGTATAAAAAAACTGCTATTACAATTCTTCCTTAGCTGATCCGGAATATGTGCATAAGCCACACATCCGAAAACCTTCATATGTGTGACACTTTGGTGCCACTCCATGCCTCTTCCGGCACTTTGTTCATAACAGCTTTTGTAGGGCACCTGTTCAAAATATACGCTGCACAATATACAGCTTCAGCCCAATAATCATTAGGCAAATGCTTTGCCTTAAGCATACTCCTCGCCATGTCCATTATGGTTTGGTTCTTCCTTTCGGCTACTCCATTTTGCTGTGGAGTATATCTAGTTGTAAACTGCTTTTGAATACCATTTTCTCTACAAAACCGTAGAAAATCTTTAGATATATACTCACCTCCTCTATCAGTCCTTAAGACTTTGATATGCAGCCCACTCTGGTTCTCAACAAGTGCTTTGAAATTGCGGAATTTTTCAAACACTTCACTTTTCTTTTTCAAAAAATAAACCCAAGTTTTTCTTGTAAAATCATCTATAAATGTTAACACATAGTGGCTTCTTGCAAGCGATGGAGTTTGCATCGGTCCACATACATCCGAGTGGACAATCTCTAAGGGTGCTTTTGCCCTTATGCTTTTCCCGGAAGGAAAACTTTCTCTGTGTTGTTTCCCAAGAATACAACCTTCACAAAGGTTGTCCGGTTTCTCTATCAATGGTAAACCACTTACCATCCCTTTTCTGTTCAACAGATTAAGACCTCCAAAGTTGAGATGACCAAATCTCAAGTGCCATAACCAATTATCATCTTTTGGTTCGCTTTGGAATGTCTCTTGTACTACTGTTGCTTTCTCTTCACCATTCATCAGATCTACTCTCATTCTGAGAGGGAACATCTTGTTCCTTGTCATCTTCACTTCAGCAATACACTGTTTGCTGGGTGGTTTATCCATGATGTTACAAACATCATTATCAAAGAAAACATTATATCCCTTATGGACAAGCTGTCCAACACTTAAGAGATTACACTTCATTCCTGGAACATAATAAACATCTGCTATGGTTTTCTTTGTACCTAATCTTGTTAAAACATTTACATCTCCTTTTCCCATAACAGAAACTTTGCTATCAGTTCCTAGTGTGACTTGTGACTGCACACTTTCATCTAACATAGAAAACATTGCTAAGTTTCCCGTCATATGGTTACTACAACCGGAGTCTAGAAACCATAAGTCTTCACTCTTTTCTTCAGCCATATTACAAGCTAAAAACAAATTACTTTGACTGCTATTTTCTTTTGTGAAATTGGCACTAGTTTCACTTCTCATATCATTCTGCTTCTTCTTTCTACATTCATTAGCATAATGACCATATTTTTTACAATGGTAACATTGGACATTGGATTTGTCATAAATTTGTCTTTGTGCATCCTGCTGACCATTCTGTTGGCTGCTGCCTTGGCCTTGATGCTGATTTGGATTGTTGCCCCTTCCTTGAGCATTTGCTGGACTGTTCCTTCCACCTCTGTTTTGGCTTCTGCCTCTTCCTCTCTTGTTTCCTCTGCCTTGCCCTCTTCCTCTTCTGAAAGACATCTCGGTCTTAAAGGCTTGCTCAAGAGATGAGTTTTCACTCCTACCCAGTCTCTGTTCATGGGTCATCAGTGATGCATGTAGTTCATCCACTGAAAACTTTGTGAGATCCCTAGTCTCCTCTATGGTGGTGACAATCACATCGAATCTTGAGGGTAAACTTCTCAAGAGTTTTTCCACAATCCTTTTATCTTTAAGAGTCTCTCCATGAGATCTTATTTGTGTGACCATTCCAATCACATGAGTGAAGAATGAGTCAATGTTATCTGACTCCTTCATACAAAGAGTCTCAAAGTCTCTCCTCAACAACTGAAGTTTTGCTGTCTTCACTTTCTCCATACCCTGATAAGCTGTCTTCACTTTCTCCATACCCTGATAAGCTGTCTTGAGAGTTTCCCATGCTTCACTGGATTTCTTGGCTGCTGCTATCCTTGGAAACACACTCTCATGCACAGCTTTATATAAGAAGAAAAGAGCCTTGGCATCTTTCTTCCTATTGCTCTTCAGAATCTCTCTTTCTGCCTGAGTTAAAAGAAGAAACTCCACTTCATTTGCTGGCTCTTCAAAGCCATCCTCAACTAATTCCCATAAGTCTTGGGAGACAAATAATGCCTTCATAGTTATTTACCAGTAGTCATAATTTTTCCCATTAAACATTGGGAGATGGATATTTCCCATACCCATACCTGTGCTGGCTCCAGCCATTTTGCACTCTTAACTATGATAAAAACACTTGACTGTGTGTTTAAAACTAACCAACTGTACTGCAACAGTAACACAAAACTATATAGAGAAATACCTTAAATCCTTTATGGCTGAGTCTTCACACTGCTGGAGAAGCTGCTGCAACAAAGAATTTGTTTCCTTCAGCGTATTTGACCTTCAAATAGCCTGGATTGGCTCTGATACCATGTTGGAATTTTGCTGAATTCCAAAATAATAAAACTGCCTTGCTTAACACAGAGAAAACATTTAAAATTTCATTCAACAGTGACAGAGTTTCACATAAAAAATTTTCTATTAAAAAAAAACTGCTGTTACAGATTCTTCCTCAAAAGAGGGATTACAAAACAAAATCTGACTGCTGCAAACACAGTTCAGAAATATCACTCTATCATTCACTGCTGTTACAAAATATTTCACACTGCTGTGTAAAACATAAAACACTCTGTTTTTCTGTCTTTGTTTGAAAAAAATACTCTGCTGTGTGTAATAATTAAAAAAAATTACAGCTCTCTGCCTCTGTATATTAACAAAATATCCCAGATTCAATTAATGCCATTAACTGACATTCAACCACAAAATTCACCGCTTGGAAAAACATTAATGGTCTCCATTAACTTTTGTCAGCACCGCTTACAATTGGCATTGATGGCAAATTGAATTTGTGGCACCGCTGTTCTTTCTTCCTTTCCGCACTGCTGTGCAATGAAACTGTTGTCTTTTTTAAAAAAAAATTACACTGTAAAATAAAAATTACAGCCACGGCCCTCTTTTTTGTTTTGGCTTTCGGGCCTTTAAACTTTCCAGAACATTTCATTTAAAAATAAAACATATTAGATTAAAAATCTTTCGGGAAATCACATGAAAATATTAGGATTTTATTTTTGGTAATTTATTTATTTGTTTACATATTTTTATTTATTTATTTATTTTATTTTATATAATATTTAATTCAATTATTTAATTAGTTATTTGTTTATTTTATGTATTTGTCAGTATTTTATTTATTAGTTTACTTATTGATTATTTTATTTATTTATTCTTTTATATTTATTATTTTATTTTATATTTAATTTAATTAATTATTTATTTATTTTTATGTAATTGAACGTAATTGAACGTTATTGTTTTATAGATTAATTTCGTTTATGAGGACTTTGACTTTTATTGGATTTATGTTTTTATTTTATTTTTATCTATTTATTTATTTATATTTTGGGGTCATTTTAGTTTTTGGTTTTGGTTTTATATTATTTTTAGTTTTGACTAGTATTTTTAGGGGTGGGTTTGTTATGTTTTCTGTTTTTATTTCTATTTTTATTTTTGACTAGTTAATTTTGATTTTAACCGTCCTTGGATTTGACCGTTGCTTCTCTCCTCATGGTATAAATAGGTGTGTCTGATCAGCCATTCTTCATTATCCTGATGATGAACTACAGTTGGTAGTTCGAAACGCGTTTTTGGTCCTAAAATTCTCATGTGATTTCCCGAAAGATTTTTAATCTAATATGTTATGGATCACAGAAGCTTGCACTCTTAAAAATAAAACATCATTTATATATATTATAAATATTAAAAATATTTATAATATATATTATCCTTAGTAAAAAAAATTTACCGAAGGTCTTTTAAAAACTTTATGAACCTTTACGGATTTCAAAAAGTAAATAAAACTCCTTTTGAAAAAAGCTTTTCGCGTTCCAAAATCGAACACTGACATAGGCCCAATGTGTGACGCGAAATTCAAATTAAATCCACCCTGTAAAATTTCGGGTCCGGATTTTGCTTGCTGACGTAAGCTTCAAAATCAACGCGATTTCATGTGTTTTCTCCACGGAAATTCCTGTAGCGTTGCTGCAGTTGAATTTAAAATTCAACAACAACAACAACACCTCCCGTTGCAATGCCTGCAATTCACCCTCTCTGCACGCATGAATGACTATGGCACCCTCTTTTGTGAACAGGTACTGGAGCTGAAGGTACTGGTTTCCATTAGGATCGTGGAATTCAACATCCAAAATAGTATCAAATTCCACTGCAATAGTATTCCCCAGCGAGGGCAACAGTTCATTGAGACTTATTGGACTCATCACCCCCAAATAGCCTCCAGGGCTACCTAGAGTGTGATCATCTGGAGCAATAACAAATGCTCATCCATCCCCAATTGAAACAAGAACAGGACCCACATTGGTTACAGAAAAGGAGAAACACGTTTTGAAAGAAGAAGAAACTTTTGTATTAGGGTCCAGAAATCTAACTGGTCTATTGTACAATGCCCTACCTGCACTTCAAATTGGTACTCCTAACTCCATGCTAAGGCTCACTGTGCCATTCTTCAGATGAGCATCTTAACCTAAAGTTTGATTCCAAAAAACCCAAGTCCCCTGTTCTATGCCCAAGACCTCTGTTACAACGAGTAGAGTTCTGAGCGAAATACTTCACAATAGGAAGCAAAAGAAAAATTGCAAAATTTCTCCGCTTTAGACTGATAATTTTCTATGTGAAAATTCAACTGCGGACAGTAAAAACATAATATCAAACACAACCAATCGACAATGGAATTTGAACATGAGGATTTATAACCACATAAAACCCTCTCCAGGTTAAAAGAATTCCAGAATGGCTTTAAGATTCTACTAATGAGCGCTTACAACACCATAGAAATTACTGTCACAATGAAATCTGCTGGAAGCAAAGCCCTTGTACAGTTTCTACATTTCCATAGTGGAAGCAAGAATCTTTCTATCTCTCATGATCTGGTTCTGTGGTCAAATCCTTTGCTATGGCTGTCTTGTTCTGCTAAACGTGGATCTGTCTTAGCTTTGGCTCTGGTTCTCATTTAGGATCGTGGCTATCTGATCTTGCTGTGGCTTCGACTATACAAACTTGTTCAATAGGAAAATGTTGACTCTGCTATATATAGGAGCTTCAATGGGTGCTCTCAAACACTTTTTTGGGCAGCTTTGTTTTGTCTCTGATTCAAGGCAGAACTATGTTGGCCTTGGTTTTTTAGTCCTTGAAACTTAGTTCTCTCATATTTGCCATCCTATCCCCAGTTTGCTACCGAGAAAGACATAACTTCACGATATCAAAATTGACTATTTTTGGCCATTTATCTTTAGTAATGGTACAACCTTAATTTGGTGCATTCGTATAGTATCTGAAGAGCACTCTCAAGCTGTTATCCAGTATTTTAGCATAACTACTACATTTAACTGCCATGCTCTAATATTTATATCAACCATAAGCATTCTTAAGGTAGTTCCACGTTTGTGAAGCAGAAGGACTGCTTCTGACAGCTTCTTATCATAGTGGTACAATTCTGTCCGCAGTTTATCTTTTATAAACCTCCAATTTTCCAAAAGTAGTAGAGACTACAGTTTGCATCTGAAATTTTGGAAAAATCTGTTTAGTATTCTACAGAAAATGCATTAAGAATAAAAAAAGCCCACAATTTGTAAAAGGCCCACAATTTTGTAAAAAGCCCACATTTTGTAAAAAGCTCACAATTTGTAAAATGCCCACTTTTATTTTCTTTTTTCTTATATATTGAGCTCCCATTGAGTTCAACAAGTCTTGGGTTTTCTACACCATTGAGAGAGATTTATTGTTTTCTTTATAGGATAATTTGCATCAATGGAAGAAAACATTGGAGCTAGAAAAACAATTCAAAAGGGTGAAAGGGGTGATAGCAGAGTTTATTGCCCTTGTAAAAAATGTTGTATGAGAAATAATGTTAGAGTTTTAATAGCAACAGCAACAGTGCATTGTAGGAAATATGGGCACATTGATGGTGGATCGAATGACTATCGTCCCATGGTAATTAATTATCTATCTTCATTTTGATTATATTGTAAAATTTTATATTATTTTAAATTTTTAATATTTTTTATATGCGCACTAATGTTTAATTATTAATGTTTGTAATTTTCATAAAGGCACAGTTGCCCCCCAACCTTTTGCAGATGATCAACCAACTTCCACAGAAAAATAGTAGTAGATTAGATGATGTTGCACTAGTACAAGAGAATATTGCAGCAAATATTAGTATTGGAAATGATGTTGTACAAGGTGAAGAACATGAAGCGAATGATGAAGGTAATTTTAATGATCCCATGGAGGTAGATCACGATGACAGTAATGAGACAGTTCACATTAATGATGGGACAAATCAAATGCTCCAAGAATTGTATGGTGAGTCAAATGATGATGGTGGAGATAGCAGTGACGGTATTTATGATGTACCTCTGATTGAAAGGTCAAGTGAACGACTTTTTGAACACTCAAATGCAACTCTTCTCTCTGCTACATTGTTGCTGGTGAACTTAAAGGCTATGAATAATTTGTCGAACAGATGTATGACACAACTCCTAAGGTATGTAATATGTATATATGATCACATATATGTAAATGTTGATTATTTTCCCTTTTTTTAGTTGTAATAAATGTGTAAAATAATAACTTATATATAAGTTATTATTTTACACATTTATTACAATTAAAAAAAGGGAAAATAATCAACATTTACATATATGTGATCATATATACATATTGCATACCTTAGGAGTTGTGTCATACATCTGTTCGACAAATTATTCATAACCTTTAAGTTCACCAGCTCTCTGCTATTGTTGCTAGTGAACTTAAAGGTTATGAATAATTTGTCGAACAGATGTATGACACAACTCCTAAGATATGCAATATGTATATATGATCACATATATGTAAATGTTGATTATTTTCCCTTTTTTTTAATTGTAATAAATGTGTAAAATAATAACTTATATATATATATATATATATCATAGTTATCAAAACCGGCCAGTCAGGACAGCGGCCGATTGGAACCGGTATTGCAACCCGGTCAATAGCCTATTCTCACCTGTTTTGGCCGGTTAACCAGACCTAACCGGCCGGTTAAGTAAGGAACCGGCCAATTTATGCATAAACCGGTCAGTTCCGTACTTAACCGGCCGGTTAGGTGCTCCTCCATGAGTTGCAAATTCCTCAGTGTCTCCTCCATGAGCTGCAAATTCCTCTATTATACTAGCAACAAACTTCTCTAATAACTCATACTCAACATCTTATAGTAGCAACAATACACATGATGACTGATAAATACAAGGCTGGCTAGCATAAAATTCCTGGCAGCATGCAACTCATCAAGTGTACTTGATGACAATTTATGTTCTCAAAACAATCAGCAGCAACCTTATTTCACACTCAGCTAGGAACTGTCAGACCCTCTCTCTCGAAACCCGGTTCATTAGCTCCACCGATCCGGTCACCGGTTCCGGTTTTAATAACTATTATATATATATATATATATATATATATATATGATTAATAATCTTTACAAGACACTACTTTTTGTTTCTGTTGTAGATTGTTGTGTGAATATTTGTTACAATCGCCAAATACTATACCTCGAACATATCGAGATCTACGTGCTATTATGAAACACTTTGGAATGGAATATAACACTATAGATGCATGTCCTAAAGATCATATTATATATTATGGAGAACATGCGTTGAAAACAGAATGTCCGAAATGTGGTACCAGAAGATATCGAACAGATCAACTAACCAAAAAGGTGCCTCAAAAGGTTCTTCGTCATATTCCCATAATTCCACGTTTGCAGCGAATGTTCAGGTGTAACAACATAGCACAGTTTATGGATTTCCATGCAAAGAATAGAAGTGGAGATGGTGTTCTTCAAATGCCTGCAGATGGTTCTGCATTTAGAGAAATCGAGGAAAAATATGTAGATTTTAAAAATGAACCTCGTAATGTCAGGCTTTCATTGGCAGCCGATGGTGTTAATCCATTCGGAGAGCTTAGATCTACTTACTCAGTGTGGCCGATTTTCGTTATCAACAATAACATTCCTCCTTGGATGTCAATAAAGAGGGAGCACATAATGTTGACTATGATTATTCCAGGTATTTGATACATTATTTCTTTGAATGTATCATTTTCATTTCTCTCGTTGTTTGAATAAATATATATTTTATTTATTTACTTATATATACATATATCATGGGAGTAATTATTATGTTCCGTAATTTTGAACAATTAGGTAAGTACCAGGTCAAAGATATGAATGTATATATTGAGCCTCTTATCGATGAGCTAATACAGTTATGGCATGGCATCACTATGTATGACATCACTAAGCCAATCAAGCAAAAGAGATTTCAATGTCGTGGAATGCTTGTATGGACAATTCATGATGCCCCAGGACTAACACATGTTTGTGGTATGTAATATTTCATTGCACTTTAATATGATACATAATTATCTAAATTAGATATACCATACTGCATGTTTTAAAAATTATCTCATAGTATATTAATTGTTATTGATCCATCTATTGCAGGTCTTCAAACAAAGGGTAGATTTGCATGTCCAGTTTGTGGCCCTAAGATGAAGTATCGTCATTCAGCAGACTTAAAAAAGATGGTGTTTGATGAGTTTAGGCACTTCCTCCCTAGGAACCATAAGTATCGTACTACCGAAAAACATCTTTTCAATGATAAAGAAGAAACTAGATTAAAACCACGAAGAATGACACCTCAGTTGTGGATGTTGGAATATAATAGAATTAATAATCGTCGAGCAGCTGGTACGTAATGTGTGTGTATATATATATATATATCTATATTATTTGTTTATGTAATGTTTGGAATTTTTGTTTTAACTAATGAATTTATTTTATTGTATTTTATAATTAATATTGTTCTGATTTATTTTATTCTTTGATATCAAGGTCATCGTTGCCGTGAAGGTACTAATATTGTACTTCCACCTGGAATGAAATGTTATCCTTCTCAATTCGCGAGGTTGCCCTACTATGAGGACCTAAAAATAGCTCATTTGTTTTATACAATGCATGTCGGGAAGAATGTGACAGAAATGTTATGGCGAACCATAGATGGTGCACATGAGAGAGATAAAATTGACAAAATTTGTGCTGACATTGAGAAATCAAATCATGCAATGAAAAGTGTGATCGACGGATCAAATAACAATGGAGGTAGAAATTATAATAATATTCCATGGTTATTAACATAAAAAGAAAGCAATGATGTAAAAGAGGTCGTTAGAAGAATTAAATTTCCAACAATTTTTGCTTCAAACATAAATAATATCTTAACGAAGAAAGGTGACTTCAGTGGGGTGAAAACACATGATTGGCATACCTTTATTAAGGTAATTTTTTTGGTATACGTTTTTGTTTGTTATTTCTTGAATACATATTTTAAATTTTCCTTTTTTCTGTTTAATTTGGAAACCAATAACAATTCATTTTTTATTGTTATAGTATGTTCTACCTGTATCTCTCCCAAATGACTTCGACAACAATGTCAAACAAGTTATATATGGTCTTAGTAAATACATGAGGTAAGTAGTTTTGATTTATATGCAAAATCTAATTGCTACAATTTATTTTTGTACTTGATGAAATGATGTATTAATTGACTTGTAATGAAATATATATTATGTTTCATTGAAATAACCTTGCGTAATGATTTTCAGATGGTTGTCATTGAAAGAAATCCATCAAGATGAAATAAAGTATTGGAAGAGAGAAATTCCTCGACTAATGTGTGAAATGCAAAAGTATCTACCTCCAAAATTTTTCAATGCACAAGAACACTACTTGATACACCAAGTTGAGGAGATTGAAATGTGTGGACCAGTACACACAAGGTCAATGTGGATGGTCGAGAGGCACCTGAAATCCTTGAAGGCTTTGGTTAAACAAAGAGCACGACCCGAGGGTTCTATGGTGGAGGGATATGTGGTATATCAATCCATGGTGTATATTAGTCATTATCTTCCTAAATTAGCTGCGCCAGCCATGAAGGCGATGGATTGCATTTGGGATGTGAACTCCATCAAAAAATTTGAAGAGGAGCACCTGTTGGGAAAAGGTAGAATGAAGAAAGTGAGAGGTAAAAGATTTATTATGTATAATACATATAATGTTTCTTTTTTTTACATCATGTATATGATCATTATATTCATTTAGGTCTTATTCTTTCATAGTTTATTAATTAATATAATTTACCATGGTTATAAGTAATATTTATTAATATTGGTGAATTATTGTTTTTTTATTCATGTGCTCAAGATTATGAGGCGCTACTTTTATACATTGCAAACAATCTTGAGTGGATGAGTGAATGGATTGAAACATGTAAAGCACGTAACGACGATAGGTTATCATGGCAACTACTGTCTGAATTGATTAGAGAAGCGTATCGTAGTGGAGATGGGAACGTTACGGACAGGGAAATCGATTTAGCATATGGTGTGAAAGATAGAAAGGTAAGCAATTAATTCACCTATTTATAATGTGACAAGAAGTTTGATTTTTCAGCTAATTTTCATGTTGTGTAAATTATATGTTTAATTATTAATTGAGAATGCATCTTTTTCATGTTTGGCATATTGCAGTTGAAACACCACAAGGCTATGTGGTGCAATGGTCTTCAATTTCGCATTAAACAGTTGGATGATAACAAGAAAACTTCTGATAGTGGGATAACTGCAGTATTCCAGGTCACTAATGTTTCCTCCAGGAGTGACAGACATCCTCGAGAATCTGAAAATATATATTATGGGTTCTTAGATGATATAGTTGAGTGTGACTTTAATTCCTTCAAAATAGTTTTGTTCGATGTCAAATGGTATAGGCTACGAATGAATGTACGTGATGATGATAGAACACTTATTCAACATGACAATGGATTTCCAATGGTTAAAACATCGCAATTTGAAGCAGGAAAAGATCGCTATCTTTTTCCAAGCCAATGCGAACAAGTCTTTTACTCAGAGGTTCCAGGTGAGAAGGAATGGTCATTTTCTATTAGATATGATCCAAGAGGAAGGCCAGTAGAGTATACTGTAGAGGAAGAAGATGATATTGATCAAGAAGAAGATGATGCAGTGGCAGATGAGCAGGAAGATGCATGGAAAGATGAAGAAGATATCTTAGAAGATGAACCAGGCTCTGGAGATGAGGCAACAATTATTGATGATGATGTCGATGAGGATATTATTGAAAATGACATAATTGATGATGATGATGACATGGTCGATCATTTCAACACCGTTTCTGAATCAGATGTTGATATAGATGTCGATCAGTTGGATGAAGATCAAGAAGATACAGAAGAATATTGATACAGATGTTATGTTCAAGTATGAGCTCGTCCTTATTTATATCGATTCTCCATTAAATACAGAGCTTGCCATCAAGGACAATCATATAATAGGATACAGGAAACATATTGCCAACATTGTCTTTAAATAATTTACTAATTATGCGGGTTTGTTGCATGTTGTTTGTTATTTCAAACCAATAAATAATGGCCTTACTATTGTTTATTATTTCGCAGGATTCGTAGGATTCATTTGATTCTATGGTCAGGTCTCTGAAAAAGCCAATTAAACACTTAAATAGTCAAGATCTGGAAGACAGGCTATACCCCCACCATAAATTTCTGAAAAACCGGCCGTCAGTTCAGCTTGCTGTGCTGAAGACGAGGGTGGATTTGCATGATCAGTTGAATGAAAATGAATCAGATATTCGGGATGCTTTTGAGGGCAGATCCATAATCCCCATAGATGAAGATCCCATTGCTGCAGAATTTCCGTCTGCGTTGAAGCACAAGTATAGTGTTGTATCGGAATACAAATTGGAGGACAACTATACCAAGTCTAAATCAACTGAATCCAGTTCTAGTGCTCTTGAACTTACCGAATTAAAGCCAGAAACAGGATTTACAATCTCTAATGGGAATGGGTATGGTAGTTCCAATATTGGATTGGATGTCTGGAGCTCTGCAATAGGCACTGGACCTGATCATAATGAACCCCAACTAATTCAATGTGATGAAAATATGGACTTTGATGATGATCAAGAAAACAAGCCAGAGCATTTTGGAAATATTGAAGAAATTGAAGAGGTTTCCTGTGATCGATTGAATCAACTCAGCCATAAGACATCTACTTCAGGCTGGTTTGTATCAGAAGGAGAATCGGTTTTGCTTTCCCATGATGATGGATGCTGCTCTTTTCACGATATAGCAAATTCAGAGGTGTGGAGGTTTTAATTATTGTACTTAATTTTGGGGTTTATGGGTGTTATAATTTATACACTTTGGGCGTATCCTAGAAATAGGGAAAAGCCTAGGGGTTAGATTATTCTCATGGTTTAAATTTCTATATTTGAAATAAAATTCACCAATTTCTGTTTAAAAAAATGATTTGCCTAAATATTTGATGTAGTTTAAATACGATGTAGTTCATTTCAAAGACTGTTGAAATTTTCTAGAAACTATGATTGGCATTTCAAGAATATTTATGCACTCTTTAAATTTTCCCTTAACATAAAGGGCAGTTGATGTATGACTAATACTCAGTATTGTTATTTTCCAATCTCCAGGAGAAGGCTGAATATAAATCTCCATATGGGCTTACCCCAAACATGTGGGGTGATTGCTGGTTGATCAGAGCAGCTGGTTCAGATGGTTGCTCTGGTAAATATGTTGTGGCAGCATCTGCAGGTTGTACATTAGACTCAGGTTTCTATTCATGGGACTTTTATAATAAAGAAATTATGGCATTCCATACTGAATCAGAGGCCTTCACTTCAACGTCCAGTACCATCTCTCCAGTTTTGGCAGAGAGGGATGTCTCGGTGAGAAATTTTGGCTTTGCAAATGTTGTGCCAGAGAATCAACATTGGTGGTACAGGCCATGTGGGCCTCTTATGGTATCTACTGCCAGTGCCCAAAAGACAGTTAATATTTATGATATTCGTGATGGAGATCCCGTGATTTCAATGTGTTTGTTTTGAAAGTTTAGGTTTCATAGTAAATCATCAATGGGCTCTAAAATAAGGCCACATTGAAATCTTGGATACATGTTTCATGCCAAAATCAGTTGTATCTTCCATAAATACACAATCTTGGACCACTCTGTATAAATCTGCTTTTTGGACAATATTACATCTCCCTCATTATACAGGTGGTGTTCTTACATGCATAGCAAAGGTATTGTTTTGGCAATCATTTTTTAAGTCACTAGATATTGTGGGTACAAGGATCTAGGGTCTCCACATGAAACTGTGTTGCCCGGAGACTCACTCTGCCCGTCCTTAAATTTGTAAACATAGTAGTATGCCAATGCTTCTTTCATTTTGTATGCATAAGACGATTTTTTGTCAAAGTCCATAATTGTTTTTAAGTTTTATCCATCCCAGTTTTGTTGTGAATGCACAGGTTTTTGGCTCAACACATATCTATTATATCTTTCTACTTTTCCTTTACTAACTATTTGAAATTTATAGTTATATTTAGAGGTGTCTTTTAAGGGATGAGGGGAATTACTTGGATTTAGTGCTGCCAGGCTTATCATTTATTCTCCAAATGAAGCCCTGTAATCTGTAACACTATATGCACATGCAGCTCACTTGTTAAAATATAGTTGATACAAAACGTTGTACATGAAGCCTGGAATTGTGTACATTCCTGGAATATATTAATTTGCAGGCATGCTTAAAAGAGAGATAGGTTTTGATAAAATCAAAAACCCTGAACATGAAGAAAAATACGAGGCAAACGTTGTACATGAAGCCTGAAATTGTGTACATTCCCGGAATATATTAATTTGCAGGCATGCTTAAAAGAGAGATAGGTTTTGATAAAATCAAAAACCCTGAACATGAAGAAAAATGCGAGGCAATTATTTTATACAGATAGAACCAAGACACTATCTCCTCATTAATAACAAAACCTCAGTCCAAAAATCATATGTACAAATTCTAGAAGTCGAAAGTTGAAAATTTCTGAAATGGAACCAGGCCCTTTTCAAAAGAATAAATTTAGTAAAAACGAGGGTGAATAAAGTTATCAAAATTTTCACATACCGTGTTAGGAAGGAATGACTACGAGTCCTGAGCAGTGAGACTGAGGAATTGCTCCTTTGCTGCAGGTTGCAGTTCTCTTCTCCAACACGATGAAAAGAAAATTCTTAGCTTTGGAGTCTGAAGCTCGAGTCACAACTTGGAAGTTGGTAAGGAAAATTATCAGGGTTGTTGCCAGTTGGCTTGGAGTTCGCAGCCTAATTAATTTTCTTTAATGTATTTCCTTCAATGCTGCGCCAGTTGTCACTGGCCAGCAACCTTTACAATAAAATTTATTAGACCCGTCACGCTACGAGGAAAATTTGACGTGATCACTGATCATTGATTTCTTATTGTGATAACAAACATTGGAGATTTACTGTCCTGTTTTAAAGTTTTATATATTTTTTTTAAAATTGAAACCGCCGTCGGCATACCGACACCTTGTAAGCGTCGCTCTTTTGACGTTTTGAACGATTTCCATTTTCGTCGGTCTTGTGACGTCCGTCGATATTGCGACAGCTCTAGAAACGTCCAAAATTTCGGACCACATTTCGTCGGAATTGCGACAGTTATTCCTGGCGTCGATATTGAGACGCTTCTGGAAAGCGTCGGTCTTGTGACACTTTTGCAATACGTCGGTCTTGTGACACTTTTGTATGGCGTCGGAAATGCGACAGTATAAAGACGTCGGAACCGCGACGTTCAAAACGTCGGACCAAATTTCGTTGGAATGGCGACATTTTACAAACGTCGGTTTGGGAGGCGTCGGAAGAGCGACGATTGTTTGGAAGCGACGGGAAGTGTCGGTAGTGCGAAACTTTGTATAGGTGTCGTAATTGCGACCGCACGAGAAACCACGTTTTTGCCGGCCTCGAACTGTCGCTCTTGCGACGACTGTGTGTCGGAAAAGCGACGATTTGGCCGTCGGAATTTCCGCCAAATGTACTAGTGTCTCTCACGCTCTCCCTTTTGTCACACCACAAACTTCATTTTATATAGAAATTACAAGAGCGTGGATAATCTAAGATCCATGATTTTTCCCCTTTAATCACTCAGACAAATCGTAACTCTCTCGATATGCATACATGGCAGATAATTAAAATTAATTAAACCTTATCAACTCCATCAATTTAGTTTTTTTTTTAACCAATTTTTCCCCAATTTAAAATGGTTGTTCACATTTCCTCTTTCAAAGCTTCAGATTCCAATTTTAATGAAATTTGTTCGGACGCTCCTGCATCAAGGAGTAGCACGATACTAGTTCCATCATGCATACACCAGACCCACAGGATAGAAATTCAAAAAGGTCTAGAGAAGAAGGCTCATACTCAGCAGAAGCTACATTAGATAATAAATTAAAGCTTAAGTACATAAAGAAAACAAATCATAACCTAGTAATAGAGCAGGAAGAGACAATTGAAAAAGAGACAGAGATTGTTATCAAGGATGATGCACCTACACCGCATACAGAAGAAACACCTCCGCCATCATCTTCTAGGCTAGAAATCATACAAATAATGAATAGTGCAGATATTTCAAGATCCAGTAAGCCAGTTGAGAAAGAAAAGGATATCATGGAGAAATATAAAGAGATTAAAATTAGAAATGAAGCACTGAAGGCTTTTACATATGCACAATACTAGAAGCAAACTCCCAGTGATCAGAGTATGTTTCTTTCAGGTTTTTACCTCAAGACAAAGAAAATGCATATGACATTCCTACAGCCGAAGGTACAGACCCCTAAAAATTTAGAATACTATATAAAGACATGCTTTGAAGTTCCTTCCAAGGATGTGCATCCAATTGAACAAATTTAATTCCACAAGTAGGTATGAGAGATGATATATTCCACCACGACACATAAATTTCTAAGTGTCCAAAAGTTGTATAACTCTCTAGAAAATGTAAAGTCACAATTACAGCTAGAGAGAGCATCATCACAAGAAAAATACAACGGGATTAAGTTGTTGGAAGAGTTGGTAATTGAGCTTCGCTATAATCCAACTGACATCAAAGAATAAAAAGAACTTATAAAGAATAAAAATGTAAACATAACTTTACTGAAGAAACAGTTAAAACTACCAACTACTGAATATCCACAAACCAACGAGTTTTTGGAGACAAACAATCAAAAGGATGAGATGATGAATTTAATCATTCAGTTGACAACTCAACTAAAGGAAATGGAAACAATAATGGATAAACTTGTACAGGAAAAACAAGCTAACATGGAGGCAGTTCCCATTACTGTTATTCCCATAGCATCTACATCAGCACCACCATCTACATCAGCACTAACATCAACAATACCAATAGCCCATCCCACTGATGAGTCCAACAATTAATCAAAGCAATGGAAGATATGCCTATTCAGACTACAAAGATTAATAAACTTAAGGAACAGGGAAAGAGATTAGAGGATGAAAATAAATTGGCAGCAGTAAGGTATCAAGCTGAAGTCCAGAAAGCAAATAGACTGACTGACAGAATCCACAAGCTAGAAAAGGATTTGTCATTAACATATCCTTTAGCCCAAGAAAAACATCAATTGTGGGCCAATATCATTACCTTAGTTAATGATATTTTGCCTTATATACAGATTATATTTGAGCATAACGACTTGGTGAAGGAAGTTGCTAAGGAAATTTAGAAAATCAAAGCCAATATTAGAAAGAAACCAGAGAAAGCCTCTGAAATAATCAAATTCCCGAATTCTAAAAATAAATATGAATTGGAAGAACTTGGGATAGCTGACAGAACAAAGACTATCCTAGAAGTGAAGAAATTTATTTCCAAAATAAATCTAATGCTATAGCTTGAGGAGAAATGTAAAACTTTGGAACTCGCAGTGAAAAGGTTTTTTGACAAGTTTGATATATTGAGACAGAAAGGTCTTCATAGTCCTCTAGTTATCAATGAAAAAGTCATGAGACATGAGGATTATGTCAAGAATTTAATGGAAGTGGCCAAAGAAACATCCTACATTTCCTCAATGAAAGGCATTCCCACAAGCAAAGTACTCTTACAAACTCTAGAAAACTTTTTTTACCTCCAGCATGAGGTAAATCATATTTTTGTAAATAAGCATATGTTTGCCAAATATTTAGAGGCAAATGAGATTTACCACAAGATGATGAAGATCAAAATCCCAGATGAAGAAAAGTGGGAAAAGTGGTGTGATTTACTATGAAGGCTGAAATTACATACAGATGAAAGAAGAGACATACAACAACAAGCAAAGAATCAGGGCCATATTTCAATCAGTTGAAAGGTGTCACTATATTTTTGCATAAAGATATTTTATTTTCCTAGAATAAATCTTAGTCAGTTGACATGATATTTTGTAAAATGTTGTATAAATACTTCATCATTTGAAGTATCAAGGGTCGGTCAAGTGTGGATTTCCAAATATTTCAGTAGATGACTAATCTCTTGCCTGCAGGTTATTATACCAATTTCCAGTCGACAAACTGAACAAGTTATAAAGAAACTTCTTTACAGGATTCATGTGATGAGCTATCTCAATGAAGTATAAAATTTCAATTGTTCATGTTCTTTTTCTAAGTATTCCATAAAATTTTATGTGTTCTAAATTTGAATGTTATAATAGGAATATTACTGCAGAATTTGCTTAAAACTTACACTATACTTTTAACTGCTATAATTTTATATGTTTTATTCTCATATCCAGTTTAGAGAATTCTTAGTTTCCCTCTGATCCTGATTGACTTCTTCACCCTTCTACATTATCTGGTTTAAGGAATTCTTAATTGCTCCTTTATCTTGATTGAAAGATCACTTCACCATTCAGCCTTGAGATCTGATATTGCTCACCTATCTTTCCATGTAAAACTTTCCTTATAATTTGATTCAGTTTTGTTTTAAAGCATATTGACTCCATAGCCCAATGGAAATTTTAAAATCAACTATCCATCTAAATCATTAATTCCACCAACCAACCAAAACCAATCAAAACCAATCCATATTAAGCATACATAACTAGCCTAAAATATATCAAACAAACAAAGTTAAATCACATAGAGAGAGCCATCTCTGAGTTTAGGAAGGCTAGATCCTAAGCTCCAAAAGTGGTTTGTAGTTACCTCTGATATTTATTTTTAACACAAAAACAACCTTTGGAAATTTCAAAGTGATAACAGGGTCAATAATAACAAAATAAATACTTTGGAGATGGAAATTTGTAACTTATATGTAAATGGTCATTTGATTGTAAGACTTGGTGAGGCATGCATACCCCTATTATGAAATTCTAGACATAGACCTAAGTGATAAGGGAGAGAGCATGTGGGTTTTTTATAATGAGTCCGAAGAATTTTCCAAACAAAGTTTAAATGGAGGATTGTTAGGTAAACTTTCTCTGGTGAAAGGTTCAAGGTTGTTAAGTCAACAATGGTGGTTTAGAAAGTTGGTATTAATGTCATGTGGTATTAAGCATATGTTATTAGATGCAGTTAAAGCCTTTTAATGTCTCGGGGATTCTCCATTGTAGCGTGTTAATTGGGTTGGATAGTTTTAAGCCAAAAATAATAAATCTATTGTTAGGTTGGTATTTCTCTGAATGGGGTTTTCCAGGGTAAATCATGGTGTGCATGAATTATGTGTGCTTTTGCTTGAACACGTATGAGGGTGGTAGGTGTACTCATATGCTAGCTTGAGTTTAGTTTGTTGTAAGACATTTTATTTAGGAATACATATTATATTGTGGTGACACATGTATTTATACATGATCCAGTTGTGGAATGTACCACTTGAATAAGTGAAAAGGTGGCAAGTATTCTCTAGTATAGCTTGAGGGGGATTGAGGGGGAATGTGAAATCTCACGATGTGAGATGGTCAACGAACCATGTATTAGAAAAGGTGTCCCAAAAAAGTGATGAATATAGTGGTGGGTTACTAATGTATTCTAGTGGATGGTAGGTTTTTATGTGGATTCAACATTGATATTGGGATCAAGTTAATCTCCCCAAGTCACATTTAAGGGGGGGGATTGTGAAGGTAGTTAGGCTAAAATTGTTATGATAATTAATGATTTACCATCGGATGGTTTACATTCTCGAGGTTTTTGTAACCCATGATTTTTCCTATGGTATTTTGATGTAATCTAATGTTCTAAAGGGCATAGTGACTACATTTGTAAGAGATATTTGGGTTAGAGAGAAATAGATCTATTATTGGGAGATTAGAGTTTTTAAAATAATTTATTTTTTTTATTTATCTCTCTTATTATATATATATATATATATATATATATATATATATATAGACTTAAATATCTCTTGTTTTGTTGATATTACTAGAAAGTAAGAAACGTTGATGGATAAAATCATTGAATCTGTGGTGAGATGTTTGGATGAAGCAACCAAAGATTTTATAAATAATTCTAGTAGAGGATAAGGAGCGACATGGAAAATTTGAGGTATTATTATTGAATGCTAATGGAGGAGGTGGAGAAAGATGAAAATTCAAGGTGTTACATGAAATTTGAGGTCTTATCATTGTGGAGTGGAAAATTTGAAGTCTTATTGTTGAATGATAATGGAGGAGGAGTAGTGTGGAAAATCCCAGGTCTTATTGTTGAATGATAATGAAATAGGAGTAGTAGTAAAAAATTGAGGTCTTATTGTTACGGGTTGGAAAATTTCAGGTCATGTGAGTAGGTCTGTCAGTTGTTAGGTGTTTTTTTGGAAGTACCATCTCTAATAGTTTGGGCCATAAGTTTTTTTTTTTTTTAACAGTGAATAACAGTAGTTTCATTAATCTACATCTGAATTGCGACATTAAACCGGATGATTACATCATGTCATTTCCATGCCAAAATTCTAAAATTTTGTCACTATCTACATACAGGGTTGTCTTTGTAGGTGCCTTATTTCTATTTTGTCTATATCTACGGTGCATTCCATTCCAGATGTGCTATAGGGCATACAAAATGAGTTTCCAAGGTATGTGCATTTGTGCTTGTCCATTCAAATTTAGATTGGAACTGCCTTATCCATTTTTTCTGGGACTTGGCGCAAGTTGTCCCAATGTTGTCCAAAGGTATTGTTGTCCCATTGTTGTCCCAAATGAATGGTGTCTAAATGTTGCACACATGTTGTTCAAAAGCTCTCCATAGTGAATGTTGTCCAAACACTGTCAAAGGTTAATGTTGTTCCAAAGATATCCAAAGGAAATATTGTTCCATTGTTGTTCAGATGTTCTTCCATTATTTTCCAAATGTTGTTCCAATTTTGTCCAAAGGAAATGGTGTTCCATAATCCATGGTTTTTCTATGAAATCTGGGATTGAGGTCCCAATTCTTTGTGTCAATGAGCATGGAAGGGTTAGGGGATATATTTGATGTCATCAATTCCATCGATATCACATATGCCCTTCAGTATTTTGCACCCTTTATTAGCCTGCTCATTTGCTTGAGTGTTAAGGGATCTGAGCACATGAGTGTATTGGATGCCTTTAAATTCCTTTGCTTCATCCTTAATTCTAATGAACATTTGATTGATTCTATAATTTTGAGTTTCCTTCACTTGAACCATGTTTTTTATTAGGATATATGAGTCCCCCAGTACCCACATATGTCTCAAACCTTTTTCTTTTGCTAAGATGATTCCGAGCCAAAGGCCACTTGCCTCCACTAGGTTGTTTGTTTCTCTGCCTATCCCCCAAGCATATTTGTGCCTTCTTTTCCATCAGGGTGAATCATTAAGGGAATTTTGAGGTATAAAATGGGCCTCTTAAGGAAATTATAAAATAATAGTAGAAATAATAAAATAAGAATTGATTACATCATCAAATTTTAGAGGGAAAAAAGGAAAAAACTACTTTTTCAACTCGTATTTTCAACTTATCTTCCAAAGTTTTTACTCAAATTTCAAGTGGGAATACTCATTCCATGCAAAATTTAATTCCTCATCCAAGGAACACCCATGTTGCATAATTTCGATAGACCCTGCTACACAAAAAATGAGAAATACGTGAAAAACGTGATTGCAATCACGTTTTTTCATGTATTTCTCATTTTTTGTGTAGCAGGGTCCATCGAAAGTATGCAACATGGGTACTCATTGGATGAGGAATTAAATTTTGCATCCAAAAATTAATCCCACTCGAAATTTGAGTAAAAAATTTGGAATATTAGTTTAAAATACGAGTTGAAAAAGTAGTTTTATTATTTTATTATTTTTTAATATTTTTACCCTTTTACTTAAAAAATGGTGAATCATCCCCCATGGTTGACATCATCATATTGAATCCTATTGGTTCTTATAAATTTTATTTTGGTTGTACATTTTTCTTAGGAGGCCCATTTTAGACCTCAAAATTCCCCTAATGGAGGACCCCTCCTCCCCCTGCCTATCTTGGGTTTCCTTTGGAGGCTCCATCGAACATAAGAGCCTAATTTCCTTTCTTCTTTATCTCGTCTATTAGCTCAGTTTGAGTGCTTCTGAGACTCCAACTGGGAGGATCCACCTTTGTTTTTTTGCTTTCTTTCCCCTGTACCATGGAGACAACCACTCCCTTTCTAATTGTTCTAATGATGGGTCAAGTTGTGGGGAGTTTAACTCAAAACATAATGATAAGGCTACGAGCATTGGTATCATTAGGGGAATTTTGAGGTCTAAAATGGGCCTCCTAAGGAAATTATAAAACAATTGTGGAAATAATAAATTAATGTTAGATTACATCATCAAATTTTAGAGGGGAAAAAAGAAAAAATAATAATAAAATAATAAAACTATTTTTTCAACTCGTATTTTCAACTTATCTCCCTAAGTTTTTACTCAAATTTCGATCGGAAACACTCGTTGGATGCAAAATTTAATTTCTCATCCAAGGACTACCCATGTTGCATACTTTTGATGGATCATACTACATGAAAAATGAAAAATACATGAAAAACGTGATTTCAATCACGTTTTTTCATGTATTTCTCATTTTTCATGTAAGAGGGTCCATCAAAAGTATGCAACATGGGTACTCCTTGGACGAGAAATTAAATTTTTCATCCAACGAGTACTTCTGCTGAAATTTGACTAAAAACTTGGGGAGATAAGTTGAAAAAGTAGTTTTATTATTTTACTATTTTTTATTCCATGTACTTTTTTACTTCAAAAATGGTTAATCATCCCTCATGGTTGACATCATCATCTTTAATCCTATTGGTTCTTATGAAGTTTATTTTGGTTGTACATTTTTCTTAGGAGGCCCATTTTAGACCTCAAAATTCCCCTAATGTCTGGCAACAGGTTTTTTCATTTTGAAGATCGATTTTTTTTATTTGCATCCAAATCTTCCAATAGATGTACTTTGGTAGCGATTTAAGGATGTATTTCAAGTTCGGTTTAGTTTGGAGATTGCCTTTATACCATTTTTTTGGTGTTGAGAAGAACATGGAGATCTCTGATGGCCAATTTATTCTGGAGAATATCTGCCTGAAAGCCTTCTTCCAGACTTGTTTTTTGTATGTGAATTTTATGAATAAATGGTGTATGGTTTATTCCTCTTGTTCACAAAGATGGAATTTGGTTGGCCTGCTTATACCTCTTTTCCTTACGTTGTCCCATGAGAGAAATTTCTTGTGTTTTAGCTACTAGATGAAGTAGTTTACTTTGGGTGTAGCATTTGGCATCCATATCCGATTCCATATCCCACTTTTAGGAGGAACATGTTCCTCAAAGAGGAGATGCGTGTAGCCTTCTTTGACTAAGTATATTGTGTTCTTCCAACACCATTTGTCTATTTTATCTCTCACTATTGGATAACATCCCTCAAGAATATTTAGTAGTTCTTTTTTTTTCTCATTTAGCTCTCCAGGGAGATCCGGAAGTAGCCACCCTTTCCATTTCCTCTTTTCGTCCCACACTGAGATTTGTGACAAGGTTATGATTTTGATCGATTTGAAGTGATGTTGGAGGGGTTTCAGATATTCCAAATATGCTAGTGGAGTGTTATTCATTATTCTGTCTTCCCAAATTTTAACTGTCAGACCATTTCCAAGAATTCTACTGATGTTTTGAGTAATTAAAGAACATGAGGATAGAAGAAGATGGTAAATTTGGGAGCCCTAAGTGGATGGAATATACCTATTTTCATGTTCTTGTTGCTTGAAATTCTTTCTTCTTATTACTTGGGCCCACCACTCTTCGGGTTTTGTGACTAGCCCCCACCATAATTTGGCCCCAATTGTTGGGTTCGTTAATCTTGGGTCTTGACTTCCTAGTCCTCCATGTTGCCTAGGTGCTATTACAGTCTTCCAGTTTACCATGTGATATTTTCTTGTTGTTTGTTTCCCTCCTTCCCAGAAGAAATTCCTTATGAAATTGCCAAGTTGTTGTAGGACATACTTCGGAGCCTAGAGGACCGCGAACAAATATAAAGGGAGAGAAGACAACACTGAGTTGATAAGAAGGAGCCAACCTGCTGGATTTAACGAAATCCATCCCCAATTGGTTATCTTTTGTTTCATTTTTTCAATCATGCCTTTCTAGGCCTTAGGACTGGCCCTTTTCAAGAAAACTGGGACTCCTAAGTATTTAAATTCCTTCCAGTCTATTTCTACCTTAAACCACAATATTTCTTCTAATTTTTGGCCTTTCTAAGGGAGATATTCCATGCATATATTCTAAATTTGGCACCGGCACCGCGTGTCTTCCCTCTAGATGCTTCTTGGAATCTTTGCAAGCAATAATTGAATCTTCTAGCTATGACCAAAGAGCCCCCACCTAGAAGAGTTGTATCAGTATAAAATTTCCCATGATTTATGATTTTGATTCCTTCTTTGAATCTGATTCCCAGGATGTGTTGAGAGATCCTTTTTGCTTCAAGGCTGCGAATCAGAGCCTATCCGACCAGTATATATAAAAAGGACGAGAGGGGGCACCCTTGTCGGAGGCCTCTTGATGCTTGGAAGAAACCAGCCCCCCTACCATTAATCAGAGGAGAGATCCAGTGCCTAGCAATGCATTTATCTATCCATCTGGTGAAGGTCTCTTTAAATCCCATCTTCTTCATTATGTCGAGGAGGAATTTTTGCCGAACCCTATCAAATGCATTGGCCATATCTAGTTTAATGACCATTCCTTGCTCCTCATGTCTCCAACTTGAGTTGATGGCTTCTTGGATTAAGATTATATTGTTATAGATTTGTCTTCCCAAGACAAAGCTGCCTTGATTAGGAGAGATGAGGAGAGGTAGGAGGAATTTTAGTCTAAGGGCTAGGATTTTGGCAATAATTTTATAAGAGAAGTTACAGAGGGAAATTGGCCTAAATCTCGAGGAGGATGGATTTTGTTCTTTTGGTATTAGGGCTAAAATGGATGAATTTATTCCATCGCCGATGTATGATATCTTCAAGGAATACCCGATCATTCAGCATAAATCTCTTTTTATTAGATTCCAATAGGTTTTATAAAACCTACTGCTAAAGCCATAAGGCCCAAGGGCCTTATCTAGAGAAAAGGAAAAGACTGTTTTTTGAATTTCTTGAGGATCAGGCATAACATCAAGGGTTTCATTGGCATCAATGGTCACCAAAGAGGGAATCAAGTCCAAGAAGAAGACTTGACTAATGGGGGTCGATGGTTGGTCATCATGGTATAGGGAAGAGAAGTGATCTACTGCATCAGCCTTAATCTCATGAAAATAATCAAGAGTTTGAGATCCATGCTGAATTTGGGTGATGCCATTTTTGATATCTTGAAATTTTTCTTGCTTGTGGAAATATTCCATATTTTTGTCTCCAAAGCTGAGCTAGCTATTGTGTGATTTGAGCCTCCACATATCTTCCTCTTGTCTTAGACTCGCGTGGTATGTTTGGAACATTTTTATTTCTTCTTTGAAGTTCACCTTCTCCACTTCATTATTTTCTATTTGAGCCTTCTTTTTTGCAATATTTCCTTCTGTAGTTTTGAAATTTAGGGACAGATTTGCATTATATGTTTTGAGCCATTCTTTGATGTCAAATTTTAACCTTCTAACTTTCCTTTCCCATATGGTTATAGGGTTTTAATTTACCCACTGAGCCCAGGATGCAGCGATCATTTCAGAAAAGTTAACTGATTCTATCCATAATGGGGAGAATTTGAATGGGATTGGCCCATATTTAACTGGAGGAGAAACAAGAAGTGTGATTAGTCGGTGGTCTGATCCACACCATGGTTGGATCTCTGAAGTTATAGTGAAGGATGATGATAGCAAAAGATCTAAAGCTAAAAACCTGTATAACCTTACTGCTATGTGCCCCAGTCCCGCCCTCTTATCGTTGCATGTGTATTTAAATTTTCTTGGCTTCACATCGAAGAGATTTAACTGCATTAGCAGGTCTTCGAATTCTTCTTGATGAATTTCTCTTACCACTGTCCCTCCTCTATTTTCTTCTTGTTTTAGCACAGTATTGAAATATCCTCCTAGAATGCAACGTGCCATACTTTGTGTGCTTGACGTCTTGTAGGGACTTCCAAAAATATTTATTTTCAGCATAAGTATTTGGCATGTATATATTTATGATCGTAATTGTGTAATTTAGTTTTTTGAAAAAAAAATTATTTCTATCCAATGTACCGACTGATCAAAATTTGGATCAGGCCCTAAAATTAGCTAAAATTTCAAAGTGCTCAAAATTTCTTCGAACCTAGACGACCGAATAGAGTTCATCACTCGGATTCTGGTGCAAATCATTTCATTGAAATCCAAGTTCGTATGAATTAGTTATCGCCTATTGTTTGTTTTCAAAAACAGGCCAAAAAAAGGAGCAGAATAGGTACAGGATGATGTGGAAGGTATAGTTAGCATTGCAGAGAATATTCTTTAGATTGTAGCTAGTGGAACTGTGACAAGTGTCATCTTCAGATTTGCCAGATGGGTTAGTGAAGAAAGAAATTGTCCAATGACCTCCAATATTCTTCCTAAGTTGGAATTTGAAATTTTTCTAAGGTTGGAGTACAACCCAACCAGAAAGTGCCATGTGTCCTCTCTGGTGGGCCATCTCTTAACCTTTGGGTCATATTTTGTAATATATATATTAAATTTTTATAACCTACCTCTCGGTGGTATTGACTAATGTTGGAGGAGCTCTTAACAAACTTGGCAGAGGTTCAAATTTGGAGGCAAGCTCCAAGTGTGGCGGAGGATTTTATTATAAATCCAAACAAAATTATTATGGTGGAGTGGGGGTCAAACCCACGACCTTCCTCCCTCCAGCCGCATTCCTTACCAACTCCTTTTCTCAATGGTTCTTAACCACTATGTTCACCACATCAACTTATTATTTACGCATACGACAGATGGGGTTTGGCCCGAAATCCAAATGCTTAACCAACTAACCGATGGGATTATTAATTACGTTTAATTAACATTTAAACATGGTTTAACCACGATAATACGTGATTAGCGCTAAATGCGCTTATCACATTAAAGATCGCTTATCCACCGTTAAGCGTGTTTAACGCTAATTAAACCCACAGATTATGTTGGCAGGATTTTTAGAGGATTTTGCAATTTATGGCGGAGTTTCTAATTTTTGAAACTTAACTGGCAGAGTTCCCAGATTTAGTGGAGAAAATTGGGGAAAAAATGATTATGCTCTATCTTGAGCATCACTCAGCCAAATTTCGAAAATGAATAGTCATTTTTTACTATCTTGGACCTTCTGAAGCCATTGGTGCAGGTTTCAGAGACATTTGGAAACTTATAGCTGTGAAATTATACAGGTAATTTTCATGGAACCAAGGGCCACCAGGTGTTGGAGGCATAGACAGGGGAGCCAGTGGTCATTCTGAGTGAATGAACAATGCATTTTGTATGTTTGACATGTTATAGAAATAGTGAGACATTTTTTAGGAGTATATGAAGACCTATAAGGGTGTTTTTGCCACAAGATAGCTCAGGGAAGCTCAAGGCCACCAACAGAAGAGGTCATGCCCAAGGGAGCCATGGTCCATTTCCAGTGATTGAAAAATCAATTTAAGCGTATTTTGGTATTATGATCCCATTGGTATAGTCTGAAAAACCAATGGAGTTGAGCATCAAATTGTAAAATAATTTTACCATCTTAATCCATGGAGCCTAGTCCATTGATGGAGGCTCAAGGAGACGGAGCCCAAGTGTTGAGGGTGAACTCATTTATTATTTTGTGGTTGTCTGTTGCTTGTTAATTTTTTGCAAATTATTTTTATTTTTCATGCATTTAATTAGCTAAAAAAAATTGTTAATTTCTCACACATAAAGCATGTAAAAAACACATAAACTTGACACAAGAACTCAATTGCACAAATGGATGTATGAGCATGATCCTTAGGTTGTTTAAATGGAATAGATGGCTCTTGCACAAAAAAAAAATGTCAACCACCTATTTCAAATCATTGATTTTAGGGTGCTTACCAGGAGGAGGTTTGTGGGGTCCCATAGAGTGAATACACCACCTGAGGCTCCATGCAAGCTCACCGCCTCCAACTCACTTTTGTTCCATATCGCGAGGTGATGAGCAGAAATATCCACCTCATTTAGCTTTGTTTCCTGCAAAATCACAACACTCGGCTTATCTTTCTTGATCAATGACATGGCTTCTACTCTTCTCTTTCTGGTACCAAGTCCTCTGCATTTCCAGGAAACTACTTTCATGTATCACTTCTTTGAGAGGGAGACCCCTTTTAACGAGCCTGCTTGATTACCCTTCTCGTTTCCTTTACTACCCAGGTCTGCTAAAATTGGTGAATAATTGTACTCTAGTGTCCTAATTATTTGTCTCTTTTTGCTTTGGCCTGCTGGATTTTTCTATTTCATTTCCTTCATGATCCTTTGGCATGTTGCTCAATGAGAGCACCTTCTTCTATATCTGGATCATCTGTTGCACCCTATAGTGAAGCTACATCATCCTTTTTGATAAAGTGGTAGCCATCCTCTTCGATTTCTCCCTCTTCTTCTTCCGACATTCCTACTTCATCTATGTCTCTTTTGTCAAGAATTTTAGCTTTCCCTTTTCCTCCTACTGTGTCATGTAGTGGAGATTTGTCTGGCGTCTCTTCTCCTATGTCTTCCTCAATTTCCATATCAGTAAGGAATTCAAACCTATTCGAATTATCTGAAGTGGTTGGGCCACCAATCCTATGGTCTCCCTTTTCTAATGGTTGTGTCTCAATTGGGTCTGCGTTTATTTTTTTTGGAGCAGCAGTGGCTTATTTTCCCCCATGATTCGAGGTGCCCCCTGTATAATTTTGTTGTGCTTTTGATGATTTTTTTGTTTTCTTTGCTGCATTCCATTGTTCTAGATCATATTGAACCTCTATTGTTTCCCGTTTTAGGAATTCATGAGAAAAATGTTCGTATTCATGACAGGATTTCAATTTTAACGATATCTGGTCATAATCTACTTCTTGAATATGGGTCCAGTTATCCACGCACAATTTAATTGCCTCAGGAATGCCTTTCTCTAAATCTACTTCAACACAGATACAGGCACATGCGAATAGTCCATCTTTCAGCTCGACACAATCAATATACTTTCCTAGAGTGTTGCCAATGGATTTGAAGGTGGAGTAGTTCCAACAATGGAGAGGTAAGAACGAGAGTTTTACCCACACAGGGAAAATTGAGGGGATTTCATAGTCAGGGTTGAAGTTGGGGCTCTAATGGTCAAGGTACAATCCCTGGGTATCCATGAAGTAAGGCCCATTCCTGAAGATTAAATCACGATCCTCTCTATGCTCAAAGTAAAATGTGTAGAAACCCTTACCACAAAACGATGCCATGACGTTTCCTTGGATTAACGGCTTCCAGTTTTTGTCCAGCCAAGTTCTGAAAGAGAAGGGAGAGGGCCAAAGGCCCCTGAATTGTCCAATGAGACCACGATCTACCAGTTAGAGGGCTCGAGCTTGAACATGGGAAACTTCAAGGGCGATTTTAGGAATCAAGTTTGTCGTTTTAATGAATCTGGCAGGGTCGGCTCTTTTGAAGGTTGGTGCTACATCCATAAATGTTCTGAAAGCCACTGATGTGTTACAGGTCCAGTGGGGTCAGAAGGATCCATTGAGGGTTGGAAACTGGGCAGCTACATCCACAATGCCTGGAAAGGGGCTTCCTATGTAGTGGCATCTAGCTCAGAAGGATTCGTAGAGGGCCCATCGAGGGAACAAAACCAAGAATGGGAGCTGGCGCTTGACCTGTACAGGGAGGCATCGTAAGTGTAGAACCCACAACATTGTAGAGGATAGGCGAAGGTGGGGAGTTTTCTTGGGCGTAGAGAAAATCTGATTGGAGCTAAAAGCTTTGGGCATAAGTGTTTTCACTATTTAAAAACTTTATGAATTTTTTAATTTGCAAAATTATCAAAACTTGAGAAGACATATATCAAAATTATCAAAACTTGAGAAGCTCAAGTTTAATCCATTCTCATTTTATACTCTAAGTTCCATATATGCGATGATTAAAATTTGTATTGTTGAAAGTGAGACATATATGAGGCATTTTCATTTACAAAATTATAAATACTTTGTTAAAATTTGGTATTCTAAAAATAGAGTCTTGTTGAAGGAAGAACAAGATGTGTAAACTTGAGGTCCTATTGCTATGGAGTGGAAACGTTAAAGCTCTATGTGAGTATATTAATAGGATGTGAGTTTCTTTGTTGGTAGTAGTTGTTGAATTTAAGTTACTGTTGATTCTGAAAATATTATGGAATTTAATAAATAGATGCGAAGTTTGTTGTCCATTCAAAATATTCCCAAAATCTACAATAATAAAAATAAGAGTCCTTAATTGTAATATTTATTATAGTTTGCACCATAATTATTTTCACCATATTTAAAATAGACAAAAGCGAAGTTAGTTGTCCATTCAAAATATTCCCAAAATCTACGATAATAAAAATAAGAGTGCTTGATTGTAATATTTCTTATAGTTTTCACCATAAATATTTTCACCATATTTAAACCTTTTATGATTTTTCCAGATAAATCAGTTGAAAAAAATAAAAGCCTAGGAGGACCATATCCTTAATTGGAAGTTTATGCTGCTTATTTTCATGTTGGGATATGGGAAATTAGAAGTGATATGGGAAATTAGAAGTTGTGTAATTTCTCATCCAATTTGGTGGTGTTATTTTTTTGCTCTAGTTTATGAATATGGTGGTAGAATTGATACAAGTTACCTCATTCACAAAATTACAATTACTTCTTTGGAATTTGGTATTCAAATGAGCTTTGAATTATTGTGGAAGATGATTAAAAAATATTTAAGATAGAAATTTAGAGATAATTATCTACAATTATTGTTTATTGTTTATTATTGATAAAATGTTTAAAATTAATAAAAAAGGGTGGGTTTGCATGATTTCGATAAATTTTGGCCTATTAGTGTGTAATAAAAATCACTGCAAAATTTAGTGGAGGTTCTTCTCCCAGGGTTAAGATAAAGTAAACAAAAATCAGAAGTAGAGACAAAGGTGTTCAATTTTTTTTTAATCTTAATTGATAAGTTTTTTTTTTATTTGTCATAAAATTAATGGAAAATATATCATAATTTAATTGTTTAATTAGTAATGGGGTGGCTATCATTGGTTTCTATTAGCAAATGTGAGTTGAATCCTCATTGTATTCAAGGAAAACCATGCCACCTAAATGTACTTGCTGATAATCCGTAATAGGGCAGGTTTTCACTCTTGTTTCATTAAGTCTAAAGAAAAAGAGATCTTAACAAAACAAAGAGTTTTAGAGAATACTTCAAAGCTTTTATCGTACATCCCCATATAATTTTATGTAATATCTCTCTCTCTCTCTCTCTCTCTCTCTCTCTCTCTCTAAGCTTTTATTGTACATCCCCATATAATTTTATGTAATGTCTTACCTCTCTCTCTCTCTCTCTCTCTCTCTCTCTCTCTCTCTCTCTCTCTCTCTAAGATTTTATTGTACATCCCCATATAATTTTATGTAATCTCTCTCTCTCTCTCTCTCTCTCTCTCTAAGCTTTTATTGTACATCCCCATATAATTTTATGTAATGTCTTACCTCTCTCTCTCTCTCTCTCTCTCTCTCTCTCTCTCTCTAAGCTTTTATTGTACATCCCCATATAATTTTATGTAATGTCTCTCTCTCTCTCTCTCTCTCTCTCTCTCTCTCTCTCTCTCTCTCTCTCTCTCTCTCTCTCTCTCTCTCTCTCTCTCTCTCTCTCTCTCTCTCTCTCTCTCTCTCTCTTCAAAAGCTTTTATTGTACATCCCCATATAATTTTATGTAATGTCTTACCCCTCTCTCTCTCTCTCTCTCTCTCTCTCTCTCTAGTAACAAGAAAATAATTTTACTTTTATATTTAAATTTGTATATTAAATAAAGTTTTGGTATTTTGAATAATGAGTTTTATATTTTTCAATATTCATGATAAAAACAAGAATAAGGTAAATTATTACTTTCAGGAAGTTTGTTTGATGTGAAGTGAAGAATGAATAAGTAACCAAATTTTGTGTAGAGCTAGTTCCCTTGATTCTGAGTATTTGTTGCAGGTTTCTTTCCTTTTCTGACCATTAAGGGTGGTAGGAATGAGTGTAAGGTAGGGTGTCTTCCCCCTCCTTTTGAAATGTAGTGGCAGGAAAATATGGTCAGTTGGGTGATAAAAATACTCTTCCCCGTAGAAGTACTAGGTCTTAAAATACACCTATTCTCAGCGATAAATGGAAAGCATGCTTATGGGGACGGTGTATTATGAAGGCCTCTAAGAACTCTATATTTGTAATAACCCCGAAGTTCTTAGATAATCATCGTAAAAATAGGTGAGACCATGATTTTATCTAAAAATTTATAGGTAGTTGGCCTTCTAAGAAATATTTGGAAAGGTGGATTCAACAAACATGGAAACCTATGGGAGAGATCAATCTTAGGTTAGGGTCGAAGGGTTTCTTTACAATCATTTTTGTGAATTTGGAAGGCAAAGACAAGATATTTGATGGGAGGTTCTTATTTATATTATAATGCAGGTCTCTATATTAGACATTGGGAAGCTTATTTCGACCCAGAAAAAGATGAATCTTTAGTGGCACTGGTTTGGGTAAGACTTTACTCCCTTCTTGTTGATTTCTGGATTCTAGAAATTTTGTACGGTACAGGACATTTTTTGGGGAGTTTTGTCAAAAATTCGTTGGTGTCTAAGAAAGGTAATAATATTTCCTACGCTTGCTTATGTGTTTATATGAATATTTCACAAAACTTGTTGGAATCCATAGAGTTGGATTATCAATATGAAATTTGGTCTTAGACATTGGACTATGAGCATGCACCTTTTTGGTGCAGATATTTCCATGAGAACATATATTTTATTCTAGGGTTTTCCATCATGAACAATGGGTTAGGTTACTAGGGGATCTGTAGATAATGATGAGTTTACTATGGTTATAGCTAGACAAAGCCAACTTGGTCGCAATTCCCAATTCTCTTTACATTTGGGGCACAAGAACACATTTTTCAGTCTCAGAAGGGATGGAGGAAGACTCTAATATTCAGGAAGATATTCCTATGTCCAATAATGATCCAGTATCCTCACAAGATAAATAACCCCAAAAGTGAAAGATGCCAGAAGAGGCTACAAATGATGAATAATTTGATTATTTTGAATTACCTAGTATTGAGGAAGTATTTGGGTTAGCAAAGAAGCCTTTTGAAGTATTTTTGGGTGAAGAACGAGTTTTGGTTCATCTCGTGAACGATTGGGTGGAGAGAGATCTAGCAAATCTATCTAAGGAGGATCAGGAGCAGTATGTTGTTGCATACATCAATTGGAAGACTAAAAGAAAATAGTCCTCTGACAAAGGACAAGGGATATATTCTCTTCAAGAGTTGAAGGATAAAGGTAAATATATATTAGTGAAATATTTACAGAAAGAATCCAAGAAGAAAGGTTGTAAATTCAATAAGGACAAGCTACAAAATATAGGGGAGGAGTTAGTTAACTCTGGCCAAGTTAATGATATCCCATATTTTTTTCTCCCTTCCAAAATTCTTAATTATGAATATTTTATCATGAAACCTGAGTGGGATACATAGTACAGGGAAACAATGTTATCTTAGGGAAAACATTAAGAAGGAGAAACCAAAAATGCTCATATTGCAGGAAACTATGTTGTTATTGCAACGAGGTACTGTCCATGTTTAATTTACATACACAATTTTGTTGAACGTGTTCATTTTATTCTATGGTTCTTAGAGAAAAATGATGGTGACATTGGGTTATTATTCTACATATATTAGAGAAAAATTATGACGAAGGTGGTTCAATTTCTCCATTATTGTTCTATTGGGGGGTTTTTGATGTATGACTTTGCTTTTACAATGTTTCAATTTCCCTAGTACAAATTGGAAGTTTTAGTTTTACTGCTAGCTAATGGATGTAAATTATGAGTTTTTTGTAGTTTCTTTGTCTTACCTAGTTGGATACTGATACTCTCTGGAAATAATTTTTGGAGGAAATATGTTATCAATGTAAAACCTATCTTTATTTCAATAAATCTTTTGTATCGACATACCGCAAATAAATGAAAGAAAAATAAGAATAATAATAAGATTTACACCTAATACATTTTATTCGATGTCACCTGCCTCGCTTTTAGGTATGATTGTAAAGAATTATTTATAATTATCATTGAAAGAGAGTTACTCCCATTCTTAAAGAAGATTATTTATTGAAGGTAGAGAATTTTCATTAACCATCCAACTGTCAGTACAATATATCACACGCATCCTTATACACAGGGGATTCACTTAATGAGCCTCTGTTATATCACATGCGTTCATGGAATACTAAAAAATACCCTTAATTTGACTACATATTGGAAAATACCTCTAAAATTTGCATTATTTAACCCCCTACTAATACGAACCCAATACACCTTACCAATTTAAAAAACCTTTCTTTCACTAGATATTGTAGGTATTCATTTTTTCATCAACATGTTTTATACCCCTTTATATTTTTTCATTAAATTTTAGCTCCATTTTTTATACCTTCCATAATAAAAAACCCTTTACCCACTAATATATAGTCAATATATTATGTTATTTTTTCCTGAATATATATCCCCCAATATGAATGCATGCAGTATGGTATTGTTCCCCAAGTGAAGCCCCCGTGTCCTTGTCATGGTCAATAAATCAGTAAAAGAGAGAATACTTAAACAACATCTATTTATAAACATAAATTTATATAGAAGCACTCTTGCAATTCTAAGATGCACGGGAGAAAGGAATGATGGTGTGACTTGTTTGATCTGTGCCTCCAACTTCCTCTATTCAATTTGACCTCATTCTAAATTACAATGAACCAACTTGCTCATTCTGAACCACTCAAACTACAAATCCATCACATATATCACCATAACTCACTCATAACTCACTGAGAAACCATAACTCACTCATGTCCAGTAATTCGGGTGGAACATGGAACTTGTGCACTTGGTCGTAAGAATTTTTGGGTTGTTGCTGCAGGTATTCAATGTAAATAATGTGACCCACATATACATATCAATATGTATTACCAACAACTTTCATATCATCCATCAATCATAAGAATAACATGCTGAAATAAGAGGTGAAGGTTTTTTACATAAGATTTATGTTATCTAAACCATGGATGGAACCATAGTTACCAAGTTCAAATTCAAATTCGGATTTGAATTTGATGTGATACGATAAAAAATCGATAGTATATATCTTAATTTGAATATATATATACTTTCTGTTTTTGTAACAATGACATATTATGATCATTTTTTTCCTAATTCATTTTAAAATATGAATAATTTCTAGTAACTCAAGATCATATAACAACCTTAGAAATACAATTCATCCGCAAAAAAAAAATATAAAATCCAAACTTACTCTTCCCTCCAAAAACTTAAATCTAAAAAGTCTAACATGGATTTTTTGGATAAAACTTATTTTCTGAAATGATTATTTAATAAATAAATACATATTCAGAAAATCACAATTATTATCTTATCTCTTATGTAGACTCTATCAAAATAAAAATATATTTATAAAATGAGTAAAAATCCACTTTCATCTGTTTTTTTCATGCTTTCTTGGCTTTCCAACCCTCCAAAACATGAATGAAAATGATTTTTTATTTTTATTTATTTTATTTTTATTCAGTTTCACAATTACTTATATTTTCCTTTTTAAATACACAGTTTTCGATATGTTGAGACGACAATCCTAAGAAAATCAATCCCTTCATAAAGCCAAAGCATATTTGACTGTTTCATTTCCTACTAGAAAGTCAAGCAAGTTCTCCTAACTTTCCTAGCCTTCTAACTTCTTATAAAGCATTCGTATGTTGAACTATTCTCTTATGTTAAAGTATTTTTTTATTTATGGACTTGCACAAATGAAGAAAACTGTGAACAAAACAAATCAAATGTCAACAAACTATTAGCTAATCAAATCGAATGTACAAATTTCTGAACATTTTTCCCCGATTCAATTGAATTTGGTAACTATGGATGGAACCATCCCATCTTCATTTTTTAAATCATCCCTTCTCTTTCCATCATCTTCATCATCATCAGAAACAAAAGAGAAGAAGAAGAAGAACCAACAAAACATATTGAAAAGAGGGTTTCTACTTCTACCCCACCTCCAATCGACTACTTTTCCTTTTTCGCTGTCGTTGCCATCATGAATGTTAACCAAACTGTATGTTAATTTGATAGTTAGATCAATATTGCACTCCCTTTGATCTGGGTGGATATTGGTGGCCACCCGCCTATTCCACTTGGACCCCGACCATTTTTTCTTTCAATTTTTTAGTTTCCTTAATTGTAGCACTATTTATTATTTTTGGAAGTTTTTAGGTCCTAAACTTCCGGAGCTATTTTGAGGCCCTAAATGACATTTTTTGGGCATGAAAAGTCCAACGAATATGAGCTAGATACTCAATATTCATTGGTATAAGTTATATTCCTTGGATAGATCTTTCTAACGAGGTATCATGTGCGTCAAACGGAGATAGTATGGAAAAGTTACAATCCCGAGAAATTGAAGAACCAATTTTAGTCTGGTGTTTCATATCCTAGAGTTAGGTTTTTGGATGTTTAGGGTTTTCCATTGTTTCTCAATAATAAATAGGCCTTCGACCCTTATTGTAACATAGATTTCAGAGGCATGTGGCCACCACATCTCTTCTCATAAATAACCTACCAGTGCCCTAGCTAGTTTATTTCCATTATATCTGTAAGCATATTTCAGTTATGAGATATTAATGAAATGAAGTCTTATTTATGCTGCATCTATGTGTTTATGTGTATTTCTGTATTTTATTGTGTTCCTCCCTAAGTATGGATTATTGGTATCAGAGCGGTCTACTCTTTCTCGATCCTTCTTTTCATGTCCCCTATGAGGTCAAGGTATAAGGAGTTAGGGCTTGATCTAGTTGAACCTTTGCAAGATCAGCCTCGTAAACCCTGACAGACACCCATGGGGGATGAAAATAAAGACAAGGGAGAAGGAGATCCTATCAAAATATCTCTCAAGGATGCCCTCAAGAAACAAAGGAAAATGTGATGATGGATAGATTTGCCCAGATTCTTCAACAACTGCCCACCAGCAGTGCATCTGCATCCAGCAGCCACTCTGGAGGTGAAACTCCTTTTAAGGTATAAGTAAACTTTGGCATTTCCATATTTGAGGGCCAAATAGATGTAGACATTGTAGATAGATGGTTGAATATATTAGAAGGGTATTTATCAGTTCATGAATTTTCCATCCAATAAAATATTACTTTTGCACTCCTTAAGGCCGCCCCCCATTTCCAGGACTCGTGGGAAATATACTGTGAGAAAAAAAGACGAGAGGGGAACCTGTCTATTTTTTACCGCACCCACTTGGAATTCTTTCTGAGACGCCATCAAGTAATAATATTATCCCGTGGGTAGCTATGAAGACAAGTACATACAATAGACTAATTTTGCAGCAACAAAGGGATCAATATGTGCATAATATGACGAATTTTCTCCATATCTTGCACAAAAAATTGGTTATGAAAGATTCAGAGAAAAATTTTGTGCTAAAGTATTAAAGTTATCTGCATAGATGCATTCAGGTGGAAATGGAGTTCCTCTACATCTCTTTGCTTGGTGCAACATACTAGTATGCTGCAAAGATTGAGTAGAAGTTCAAACAGAAGAAGCGAGCCTTTGGATCTGCGAATTAGAAGCAAGGGAAAGGTGCCCCTAAACCGCTGATGAAAGGATAAATCCAAGGCAGGGCGAACCAGGATAACCCGCAAAATATGCAAGCAAAGAAAAACACTGCGAATCCAAAGAAGGACATGGGAAAATGGTGTGAGTTCCATAAGAGCTCCACTCACAACATAAGTGAGTGTCGGGCCAAGCAGTCACTAGTGGCCGAGATGAAGGCTTCTAAATTGGATGCATATTCCAAATCTGAATCTGAACCCAAAAATGGGAATGAAAAAGGGAAGAAAATTATTAACACAGAGCCCAACGCAATCATTGCCACCACAAAGATCTAGAAGGAGGAACCCGAAGATCCAGAGGAGGAGGAGTGTCTCTTCCATTCCTAGATGTGGGTAAAGGCTTCCCTTCTGCAGTTCATTGTCAACAGAAGGATCCGAAAGAACCTCATTTCAGCAGAGGTTGTGAAGCGGCTGGGCTTGCTTACCACAACACACGCACAACTGTACACCATCGGATGGCTTCATCAAGGACGAGATCTCTGCGTCAGCCATCAATGTCGCCTTCCCTAAAACATCAAGCCCTTCACAGATGAGGTATTATGTGACATGCCCCTCTTGATGTTTGGGATGTATTATTAGGCTAACCATACTTGTGGAAGTGACATGATGTATATGATTCTCGACCTCGCGCTGTTATTTTTACTTTGGGAGATAATTTGTACAAGATACTAGAGGTAGCATCGCCTGTCACATTTTCTTTGGTTACTACAAAACAATGTAGTAAGTTCATTTCCAAAACTGAGAAATTTTTTTTCCTGATGATTAGCCCTCAGGGCAAGAAAAATATTGTGGCCATGGCCTCCAAACAGGGCTCCTTTCCACGACAAAAAATTGAAAAGGTCATGGAGGAGTACAGGGACATCTTCACCTCACTCGCAGGGGTGCCTCTATAGTGTCAATTCAAGCACCCAATAGATATGACCCCAGGTGCGTTGCTTCGCAATGGAAAAATATATCAATGCTCTATTCTAGAGAATGATGAAATCGAGAGGCAGATTGAGGAGATGTTGTAGAAATTCCACATCCGGCTGAGTTCATTAACCTGTGGGAGCCTGATCATGTTGGTGCAGAAGAAGGAGGGGACTTGGAGACTTTGTATTAACTATCGAGTGATGAACAAGATCATTTTCTAGAATAGGTAATTGATCCCACAGATTGATGACCTTCTGGACTAACTCAAGGGAGGGGAAATATTTTAGCAAGATCGACTTGAAGTCCGGGTATCACCAAGTACCAATCGAACCCTTCGATGTGTGGAAGACTACTTTCAAAGCCAAGGAGGGCATGTTCGAATGGTTGGTCATGCCTTTCGGGTTGACGAATGCTCCTGCAACCTTCATGAGGTTGATGGATGACATCTTGTGGCCATTCACCAACTCATTTGTAGTAGTATACTTGGATGACATCCTGATTTTCAGACATACTTGGGAAGAGCACCTCCACCACATCTGAAAAGTCCTCCAAACATTGTGGAAACACAAGTTTTGTGCCAATTTGGAGAAGTGTGCTTTTGGCATGACCCAGGTTTATTATATGGTATACATTATTGATGATAATGGGGTGCATGTGGATCCAGCCAAGATCCAAGTCATTCAAGATTGGCTAGTCGCAACCACTCTAACAAAGCTCTGCATATTTCTAGGTCTTGTTAATTTCTACCACAGGTTAGTGTTGGGATTCTCTCATATCACTTGTCCCTTGAGTGAAGTCACCAACAGAGGAGAAAAATCAAAAAAAAATTGTTATGAATCTCAACAAAAGGCGTTCGAAGAATTGAAACATCACCTCTATTCTGCCCGAGTGCTCACATTACAACAACCATTTTAGATTGAGACAAATGCCTCTAACTATTCTATTGGAGTAGTTCTTAATCAACAAGGGCATCCAGTGGCATATCATAGTGAGACACTGTCTGAAACAGTATGGAAGTATCCCAATTATGAAAAAGAGATGTATTACATTATGCAGGATTGCCGAAAATGGACGCATTACATTTTGGGGAACTAAATGGTCATCCACATAGACCACCAAACCCTGCAATTCATACAGACACAAGGGAATTTGCAGAATGATCGCCATCAGAAGTGGTCCACATATCTGCAAAAATTTCATTTGATCATCAAGTACAAGAAGGGAAACACCAATAATGTTGCAAACTACCTCATCCGACCATCAATCATGGCGCTAACTATTGTGCTCAACTCTTATGGGCACAAGACTTCTGATTGGTCGCTTCTCTATAAGAGTGATCCAAAATTCGGCCACACATATAAGACGCTCTTGGAGGGTAACCAAGTTCCAAATTTTCACCTCCAGGATGCACTGCTATGTCACCTGGGACACCTTTGTGTTCCTTCAAGTGAGCGTTCCAAGATGATTTAGGAAGCGCACTACAGTCAGGTTGCTGGGCATTTCGAGGTCAAGAAAACAATGGCAGTACTGCAGAAGTATTTATATTAGCCAAACCTTCCACATGATGACAGGAAGTACATCATATCCTGCACTTCATGTGCCATTGAAAAACAAACCATAAAGAAGCAAGGCCTCTATACTCTGCTGCCTAACCCTAGTCGAACTTGGGAATCCATCTCCATGGATTACATGTTGGGCCTTCCTTCTACTAAGCATGGCAACGACTATGTTTTTGTGGTCATCAATAGATTCTCAAAGATGGCCATTATGGCGGCCTGTAAGAAGAATATCATAGCAGAAGCCACTGTTAAACTCTTCTTTGAACGAGTGTGGGTACACTTTGAGATCCCACAATCTATCATCTCATATCGAGACATCAGGTTCCTTAGTACATTTTGGTCCAACCTCTGGTCAATGCTGGACACTATCTCACCAATTCCGCAACTTTCCATCCCCAAACTAATGGCTAGACAGAGGTCATCAATAGGATGATCATACACATTCTGCGCATGTACAACTCAAATCATCCATGCACATGGGATGACAGCCTCCCCTATGTACAACATAGCTATAACCGGTCCCTCCACAACTCATTCGACCATAGTCCCTTTCAAGTGGGCTTGGGATTCCAACCACTATGTTTCATTGACATAGCCATGCCATTTTCAACTACTCATCATGATTCGACTCATGTCTAATCTGAAGCTTCCAAGGCAAAAAAATTAATTGAGCGTATTCAACAAATTTTCCAACAATTTTATGACATATTGGAGAGAGCCAATGCCAAGTACAAGCAACAACTTGATCAACATCGGGTGCTACACAAATTCCAAGTGGGCAACAAAGTGTGGCTACATTTGTAGAAGGAGCGCCTCGCTGGACCCCACTGCAGGCTTCGCCTACTCCGATATGGGCCATACACCATCAGTAATGTTGTAGGGGAAAATTCCTTGAAACTCAGTATTCCACCATTCCTTGATCTACACCCATTTTTCAATGTGGACCACCTTCGGCCCTACTTTCCACCTCTACTGGACACATATGACATGGTAGAACAAATCACACCAACAGAGTTAAACCCAGACTGCATAGTACAAGCCACAACTAATTGAATTATGGACACACAGATAAAGAACACCCACCAGTAGAGGATCCAACTATATCGATTTTTCAAAGCAGTCCAACTCCTTCACCAGGGCAAGTGGCTCACCAAGGACCAAGTTCAACAAAATTTTCCTCATCTCATGGAGAAATTCAATGTAATGGGGACCATTAATTCCTAAGGGGGGAGGAATGATCTAGTTGGATATTGGTGGCCACCCGCCTATTCCACTTGGACCCCCACCATTGTTTCTTTTAGCTTTTCAGTTTCCTTAATTGTAGCACAATTTACTATTTTTGGCAATTTTTCGGGTCCTGAACTTCCAGAACCATTTTGAGGACCTAAACGACATTTTTTGGGCATGAAAGGTCTGGAAAATATGAGTCAAAGACTCAATAATTATTGTTCATAGTTTTATTCCTCATATATATCTTTCTAACAAGGTATCATGTGTGTCAAACAGGGATAGTATGCCAAATTTACAGCCCCAGGAAATTGATGTACTAATTTACCCCGATGGGGCCCATAGTCTGGTGTTTCGTCTCCTAGTGTTAGGTTTTTGGATGTTTATGGTTTTCCATTGTTTATAAATAATAAATAGGCCTTTGGGCCTCATTGTAACATTGAGTTCAGAGGCATGTATCCGCCACATCTCTTCTCAGGCATAAGCTACCAATGCCCTAGCTAGTTTATTCCATTGTGTATGTAAGCATATTTCAGTTATGAGATATTAATGAAAAGAAGTCTTATTTCGGTAACATCTATGTGTTTATGTGTATTTCTATATTTTATTGCATTCTTGCATAATTCTGGATCACCATCCTGATGTGTAGTTGGATGATATGAGACTTAAGGAATATATTGAGTAGCAAGTTGGCATAATTTCAGTTGTGTCTCTCCAAAAACTATTTTCTTCGTCTAAGTGTTGTTTATTATGTCACAAACATAGGTGATATGTCAGAGGTTCATTGAGTACTGAAGCCCCCATGGTATGCTTTTAAAATATTTATGGCCTACACTGCACAATTGAGAGGAAATGTTTCCTTACCTTCAAACAACTTTACATTTGTGGCTAGTCATACACCTGAGGCTATGTTAACAGGTAGTTTTTTGATCTTAAAGGTCTCCTTTCTACTACATCAATTTTCAAAGGCTACTTCAAGACTATTTCCTTCCCATAGTATTCTTATCTCTATCACCCTTTCCACCTCTTTCTATACCTCCTTAGAATATGCAAATTCCATAATGATATATTAAATAGTTTCTTCTAGAAGATGATATCAACAACACCATCCTTGCCTAATATAATTCCATTTATAAGGAAAATTCAATGTGGGAGTCTTATTATGTATTCTTATTTTTTTTTGAGCAAATTAATTTTCAAATTATTTTTCAACCACTAGAGTTGCTAATTGTCTCTTCCTTCTTTTTCTAGTGTTTTATAGGGTTTCTATTTTCAGAGCATAATCCCTCGTAGGATTCAATGACCAAATAAACTAGTCCTCTTCTCTTTGGATCTAACATTGTACTCTTTTATTATATTTTTGTACCTTTTTCATTCCTCGACATATTCTAGCCCCAGACTAAGTTTTTCCGATGATAGTCATTATTGGTGCTAGGTTGTGTTCCTCTCATAGTTTACAACCTATTGAAGATTATAATAACCTTTGTTCCTTAGCCACTAAATCACCTCTAAGGTAATTCTTTGCATAATGATTCTCCCTACAAAATGGCTAAGACCAATTTTTACTTAATCACCTTTCCCAATTTGTTGAATCAACCAATAACCAACTAAATGAATTGTGATAATAACACCCTTTGATATTATTGAGGAATTATTTAATTTCTTGATGGAATTTCTAACTCAATCCTCCATGGTATTAGGGACTATATAGTTAGCCATTACTACTTGAATCCTAAAATCCATTCCTTAAATTAGCTTCCACATAATTTTTTGTAGCAATAATCTTTGAGAAGAGAAAGGAATATTTGAGCCCACATCCTCTAGTAGCTTCTAGTAATGCCAACCTTTTCTGAGAGGCCAACATTAGTCATTTTATTTTTTGATCTCCAAACCATATAAATTTGTAAATGAAATTTATAATGGATTCTAAAAAATATCCTTTTAAAACCCATGCAATGAATATCTACTAGATTGGAGTCACCTCCAAAAATTACTTTTACCAATTCCAAATGACCTTCCATTGACAATCACCTATTACACCAAGTTTTTAATTTCTTCTCCACTTTATCTATAAACCTTTTTCAATAAAATTTATTTATTTATTAATTTTTAGTACTGGCTTGGCTTCCAAAAGAAACCAAGATACTTCATGCCTTAATGTAGATAAATCATATTAAAAAGAAACATTTAGCATTATTGTTAGTTTCCTACTTAGATATCCTGAATAAAGTTATCTCATGTTTCCATAATAATTACCATTCCAATTTTTTTATGAAATAAATCCATGATAATATTGAATATTTCAATAAGTCTCATAATGCCTTCACAAAAGAACAAGAATTTCATCTACATATTGCATGCCAGTCTTATCAATAGCCCTTTAATATTTTCATTTCCTTCTGCTTCATTGAATAGCCCTCTTAAGTCGTCAAGTATTAAAAAAATAGAAGAGGGAGTATAGGGCACCCTTATACAATTCATCTTCTTTATCTAAAGAAAGGGGTTACTTCTATATTTTATTAACACAACAAAATATATTGATTATATGAAACTCATTATCCAAATAAAAAAGTGATGATAAACACTCGAATGAGTTAGAATTAATCCAATGAGAATCCAAATTACCATTTCATAAGATTTATATAGTCCCACTTTCCTCTCTTTTAATCTTTGGTTACTTATTTTTATTGAACGAATGCATTCTTGGGCTATCTTAACTACCTCATATATTTTCCTTCCTTTTAAGAACCGAAAATATTCTAAATGAAATTTGATTTTCTAGAATAATTTTCAATATTCTAGCGATTACTTTTGAGATAATTTTGTATATGAAATTGCATAAAGAGACAGACCTAAATTTCTCAAGCATTGTAGAATTATATTCTTTAGGGATTAAAGCTAGGGATGTTGTATTAAAATCGCCAAACATTTTTCCTTGAGTTTTTATAGTCTCCACAATGATTCCTTTAATATTCCTCATTAAAAGCATAACATACTAAGAAAATTTCCACATTTATACCAAAAATTCCATGATTCTTTCTTTTCTAAAAAAAAAAAATCAATATTTGATATGGTTCTTGTTTCCCATATTCCTTTATCAACACCTAGTTGTCTTCCTTGGTGACAAATATAGGGAAGGATTTTGATAACCTAATCACCTCTACTATTGTAGCATGCATGTATTCTTTTAAGAGGGAAGATAAATGCTTAATTTATTCAAATTACATGACCTTGAAGTTTGTCACCCAAGTATCAACTCCCTTCTTTATTCTTTCTACAATTTGCATGCCCATGAAAAAAATTGTTTCTCGTCACCAACCTGTAACCACAAATCCCTACTATATGTTATCCATTACTTTCTTTTTCCAAAATGATTATTCCCCCTTTAGCTACTACTAGCTTTACTTCATATTTCTTATCCTCATTCATATACCCAAAACCTTCACTATTGCACAGTATCTCCAAGGCTTCATCTAATTTTGTAAGAACCATATCATCTCTCAACCTTCTATCCCTTTCCATACATTATTTTAGAGTACCTTCAAAGCTTCATATACTTATATAAGAACCATATCATCTCTCAACCTTTTATCCCTTTCACTATTAGAAGTTACATTTCCATTTTATTTTAAATTTTGGTGATATTTAATGGGAGCATATTCTCTTAAGTTGCTATTATATGGTTTGCAAATAGCTTGGATTTTCCCCACAAAAGCCTCTTCCTTCAACCATTCAAGTTTTAGCTTAAATGCATTGCTATTTTTCTCTATTATAGGTGCCACTTTTAACACCACATGATTACGATTAAAGTCCCCCTCAAGATATGGCCCATTTTCTAGTGCAAATAAATTAGATTAAACATTAATTGAGCCTCAATAATTATGGCTTCCAAAACTCTTTTGCTTCTCCACGAAGGAAATGATTCAACTAGGTCAATAGCCAAAACACCAATTTCTTCCAATTTATTAATAAAATGATCATAGAGAAAGCCCAATTGTGCAATTGGACCACAAAATTTTGATGCTCCTAAAGTGAATTTCAAGTCTCCCACCATCACAATTAATTCAGTTTGAATACAATCCATTTTTAAATATATATCCTAGTATTCCACCTTATCCATGTAAGGACCATATATACCTAACACTATGACATCTATTTTTGGACCAAACATCACACTAAGAGGAGGAGAGGGTGGGGTGTAATATACGAAAAGGGAGAATGCAGTAATACTAAAACAGAATATAAGAACTGCAGCAAAGTAAACAATAAATCTATATACACATCAGAATGTACAGAAATATATGAGCCATTTTGTTATATTGGAGGTGCAAAAATCAAGTACAACAGTGCTCAAAATATGAGACACTCAAGCCACAAGGGTGGCCTAGAATGACCTTGTAATGATGTCCCAAGAGGGACTGCGTAATTGCTGCTCTGCAAGAAGGTAAAATACCTTGTCCCTGCTGCAACTATAGGGACTACAACTACCTTAAAGATATAAAGTCAGATCTAGATAGAATGGGAGCTTCGATGATGCGGAAATTGTAGATATGGGCTCAATGATGGATTCCAAAGATAACCCAGAAGGTATTTCTCAGATCTGTAAGTATAAGAAAACCACCCTCTTAGGGCTTCACATATATGCTACTGGGAATGCAGATCTGAAGCTAGATCTAATGATATGATGGTTGCAATGATGTACAATCAGATATATGCAAGAAGGGCTAATCCCTTCACTATATCCTTGGGCTAAAATTTCAAGATCGAGCTCCTCTAATCTCCTCCACTGAAAATAGCTGTTGGATGAACAATAGCTTCATAAAATTGCGCTGTCAGAGAGGGAGGCTCATTAGCCTACTGCTAGATGTGTCAAATCAGCTCCTGAGTGATGGAAACAATATATCCAATGTGAGGAGGTGATCCCTCATAGGATTTCCAGCTGAAATACTGGAAACTTCCTTCCTCCAATAGATCTACAGGACTGAACTACGCAATCCTTGAAGGGACTGCTACTGCATGGAGGTAAAACCCAATGGCCAAAATGACTGATGTAGATCTATTTCTCCTGAAAGAATAGATCTGAAGAAAAAAGTGGTAGGATGAATCCTCAACTGGTTTCCTAGCTGAATGCCAGAAACAACCTCCTGAAGATGGCACCAATGCCTGATAAGGAATGAAGAACAATCCTCTTTCTAGAGCTACTCAAAGAAGGAGGTGGGATTCCCGCTCAGGAACACCCTGTGCTAAACAACACTGCAAACTCTACTAAACAACCCAAGTATGCATAGAAATTTCCTAAGACAAATCTAGATCTAAACAGATCAATAAATGAGTAATCCAAATCATCCCTTCCATTGTGCCTTCACCTTCATTATATGCATGAGCCTTCCATAGCCTAGGCCCACTCCAATACTGCACTGTACATGTGGATAAAGTCTCCAAGGTTGAATGCATTGTTGATCCATGTCCTCCATCATGTTCACATGGGGTGATTACCCCCTCCATCATTTGTTCATTAAATGCATCACTTTCTCCACTATATTATCATAAGTGCTTCATGATCTTCTTGGATGCACTATGATCTCAGTTGACCTTATGAAATATCCTCATGATTTTACATTTAATATACATGATCTTATTTGATTGTTTCATCCTCCATAATATATATCATAAATGAGACATGATATCCATTAATGGAGCTACTCCACTACTCCATGATTCTAGATCTAGATCTAAAATATCCACATACACACATTAAAAATGGATTTTATTCATCTTTGAGATTTGTGAGTCCCTATACCCTTTTATTTACTTAATTTATTAAGAAAATCAAGGACTCTAATATTCCAAATATGATGTGAAAATTTGGGAATATTACAGAACCACTCCCCCCCCCTTCCCCCCGAGAAAATGTTGCTTGTCCTCAAGCAACTCCAAAAGTATATGCAAAGCCATCTACTCCCCTTCCAATGGCATCCACATAAGGAAGGCTTCCTCCATTTGCTGCAATGTATTATGCATGTTTCGTTCCAAAGTTGTCTTTCAAAAATATGTAGAATGACTTCCAACTGCATGGTTAGATGTCCTCCTTCCACCATGAAGTACCAAGAGACAACCATATGATGTAAAACATTATCATTAATACATGAGATACATAAAATATAGTGGCTCTTTCTGTTGGCAATATGATGCTAAGTGTTGTCCTTGATGGCAACGCACTTGATGAAGATGATGGCAACCTACTTGATGAAGTTGTCCCTGATGGAATATGTCTTGATGAACTTGTTAAATAATGTAAATATGATGTATATAAAATGAGTACAGAAGGTAATGATGGAAGGAATGTCAGTATGTGACAGAACATGATGAAAAGAGTATGTCTCAAGGCATACGTGGATTTTTCTAGACAAAGTAGCGTATGCACGCGGGAAATAACGTGCCAAGTCGTGTATGGGCAAAAGCGCTCTAAATATGTAAAACTAGGGGTAACCACCATGGTGTTGACCCATTGTATTGAGTAATGATTCGTCTATGTGACCCCGTCTAGGAATACCATTGAAAGTAATGTGGTTTTGGCTCATGGTATTGATAAAGGGTAAACCTATATAAGGAGAAGAAATTCATTGTGCAAAGGTGGGCAAGAAGTCCGAGCTTGAATGAATACTTCTCTCTGAAGTATATCTGAATGGAAAGGGTTACAGTTGAATGAAAGATCTGAATGCATGATGCACCAATGAAGAAATGATGAAGAAGGGAATCTACATTTGGAATGTATTTGTATCTGCTAGATCTGTTTATGGAATGATTAGATCTGAGATGAGGCAAGCATCTGTCTGAAGTAAAGGGTAAAATCTGAGTGATGTATCTGTTCTAAAGAATTGCAATGACATAAATGTCTGAAGAACTATACGCTAGTTCGCCGCAGAGTAAGCGCGTATATACGCGGTTTTTCTGAAGAGAAAGCGCATATGGGTAGTAAAATTAGCTCTGTAATATGTACAGAAGTATACGCGGGTTTGTATGGTCGAAGGAGCGTATATACGCAGGATCAGTGAAAGGAAAGCACATATGAAAACTAGGGTTTGCTGAAGAATGAAGTATGAAATATCTGATCTATTCTGCTGTGTTACTGTGATCTGTAAATAAGTTATAAGTATCAGTTTGATGTATGATTGAGCTTAAATGTGTGGAGTGGGTCCAGTTTGAAAATATGATGAAAATTGGCCTGCAAGTTGTGCTCTAAAGAAAGCTTTTGGATCCAGTATGAAAATTGATGAAACGTGGTCCATGGTGGTGCTGAGGGTTGTAGCCTTCAGTCAGGGGGTTGTAGCTCCCTTCCAGGTGAGGCTGGTAAACGAGAGCAGGGGGTCGTAGCTCCCTTCCAGGAGAGGCTGGTAAACGAGTCAGGGGGTTGGAGCTCCCTTCCAGGAGAGGCTGGTAAACGAGCGCAGGTGGGTGCCTGCGTGCTGGTCAAGTCTGCGCCAGCACATATGTTGTAAGATGTTTTCTCTATAATAAAATATTGAAGGCTGAGCAACTGAAGCGGTGGTTTTCTCCCGATTTGGGTTTCCACCTAAAAATCCTGGTGTTCATGTGTGATGCTTTGTGTGATGGTTTATTCTGTTCTTACTGCACCTGTTTACTGTTTATTGAACATCTGATGAATGAATGATGGAATAATATAAGTAAATATTTAATGACAGATCTAGATCCCTGTGTATACGCTAGTTTCATAAAGGGGATCCGCGTATATACGCTAGTTTACTGAAGGAAAGTAGCGTATGGGTTTTAAGGAATGAAAAAGTAAAAAGTTTTGATTATGCAGTAAATACTGATTCACCCCCCCCCCTCTCAGTATTTTTCCCAACAATTGGTATCAGAGCAGGTTCTTCTGCAGAAGCTTAATCGCTTGAAGGAGATCCGTCGCAATGGGAAGAAAGCAAAAGAAGAAGGCTACTCAAAAGGAGATGTCTCAGAAAACATGCGCAACAGAAAATGAAGAAGATAAAATAGGTACTGATTGTTGTTCTTGTGATTCACCTTCTTGTGCATGTAATAGTGAAGATAGTGAAAGAAATGTTATGGATCTAGAAGAAGCTCTCAAGAATAAAGTTGAAGAACAACAAAGAGCATCTAATAAGCAAGAAGTTATCTGCAATGAGATGATCGCTCAAATGAAAGGACAGATAGAAATACTGAATGAACAGATAGACAAGTATCAAAAGTTGTACAATTATGCAACCATTCGAAATAAAATACTTGAAGCAGAAATCGTCGATCTAAATGAAGATCTCGAAATATCCAAAAAGAAGAATGAAGGACTTGAAGCTGTAATCATCTCTCTGCAAGCATATCTTGAATAATCAAGTAAGAAGAATGAGGAACCTCTACAATCATTTGAAAAGGAAGGTCTTGAAGCAGAAATCATCTCACTCAAAACAGATCTGGAAAAATCAAATAATAAGAATGAAGAACTTTTGCAAATCTTTGAAGAGCAAGAAAATGGGTTGAAAGAAGAGATATTAAATTTGAATGATCAAGTAGAAGAAGGAAAAAGGGTTGAAGAAAGCATGATGAAGCAATGCCAAAAATTGGAGGTTCAGGTAAACATTCTCAAAGGTAAATTAGAAGAAAAGGATAAACTCTTGAGGTTTCAAGATAGTACTAAGATTCTTGACAATATTCTTAGTAGTCAAAGGTCTCCTTCTGTTAAACTTGGTCTTGGTTTTCATGAAACTATTAAAGGAGAATCTAGTTCACAAGGAAGTGCTAAAGATTCAAAGGATATCAATGCAAAGCATGAAGTGTTGAAAGAAGCAAAAGGTAAACCAACAATCATGAATTATCAAAGGAAATCATTCAATAATGTTGAATGCTTTAAATGTCATAATCATGGACATGTTACAGCCAATTGCAGAAGCAGATTGTTTCAGCCACAAACAAACAAATCCTACATAGAAAGGTACACTGGTTTCTTCAAGGGATATTGTTTTTCATGTAACAAGTATGGACATAAAGCAGCTGATTGCAAAATAAGGAAGATTAGAAATACTCATTATGATTCTTATGCTTATTTCTCTGGACACGTGAGATTTTATTCTTGTAACAAGTATGGACATGTAGAAAAAGAATGCAGGTTGAACAGATCTGAGAAAGTGGACAATTTTCAGCACACAATTAGAAAGTTCAAGAAAATTTGGAAAAAGAAGGAGGACCGGTCAGAAACGTAGGGAATATTGACCCTACTGCAATCATCAGCTTCTGAAGCTTACTTCTCTTAATGACTGCAGAAGTGATGTGAGATACATTATGGAGCTTAGTAATGTATCGTCACAGGGGGAGCGATCTATGATGATTCTCATGGTTGATTTGGAAAATCTGGTTATGATTATGGTTGACAGAGCATCTGACATGAAGAAGACAGGTACAGGAAGGAAAAATTCAGGGGGAGATGGAGGAATGTGAAATTTTCTATAATTCACTTTCCATACGTGGGTTCAGTGAACTAAAGCCATGTATACACGTGATTTCCAGCAGACACAGTCGTGTATGCATTGATGATAAGAGAATTGGGATGACAGCTGAAGATCAAGAGCAGAGGTTCATGGGGAGCATCAGTCTGACTGCTAATGATTGTACTGTTAGCATTATTCTGGTTATACTCATGCTAATGAAATGATACATGGTTTCTTATGTTGAAGATTATCGATGAGCCCGGATTGCTTATTTGATTAAGAATATCTTTTGGATAGGATGGAAGTCTTATGATTTGGAGATCTGGATAGATCATGCAGAGATTGTTGCTGATGACTTGTTGTTAAAAGTATTCAGATTGCACAAGCTAAGGAGGAGCCTTGGACATATGGAAAGGATGTTTGGATGAGCACTATTCTTGCTGAGTATAATGCATTGTTGGCATTATGATGATTCTGAAATATGATCTCTCTCTTGAGGTCTTTCTGGTTTTGGTCATAAAAATTCATACTTGTAATTTGATAAAAAAAGTCTTGTTGAGACCCATGATGTAAAATTGTAATATTCAGTCATGTAAGGACTTGTCAAAATTTGTAAACCCACTTGGTTGGATAGATGAGTCAAATTTTTAAACCCACTTGGTTGGGTAGTTGAGTTGAGATGTGTAAACCCACTTGGTTGGGTATTTGAGTCTCATATGTAAATCCACTTGGATGGATCTTTGATGTAAGTATGAGTCATTGGTGATAGGAAGGTCATAGAGTCATGTACTTCATTGAAAAATATGTTTGTAGGTTCAGCATGAACTCAGGGGGAGCATGGTCACTTCAGTGTACATCAGATCTGCAGAACGCTTCCTTCTACAAGAGGAGAAAAAAACCTTGTGTTGATTTTGGTCCGCCCTTTGCCCTTGATGTCAAAGGGGGAGAGTGACATGGTGTTTGAATAAAGAGAAAGAATGGTGTCAAGAGTGACATGGTGTCATTGTATTCTTAATGTATCTATCTGTTGTGGTGATCAAACACCATCTTGGTTGCCATCAAGTCCAAAGGGGGAGATTGTTGGCAATATGATGCTGAGTGTTGTCCTTGATGGCAACCCACTTGATGAAGATGATGGCAACCTACTTGATGAAGTTGTCCCTGATGGAATATGTCTTGATGAACTTGTTAAATAATGTAAATCTGATGTATATACAATGAGTACAGAAGGTAATGATGGAAGGAATGTCAGTATGTGCTAGAACATGATGAAAAGAGTATGTCTCAAGGCATACGCGGATTTGTCTAGACAAAGTAGCGTGTGCAGCCTTCCGAGAAATAACGATACTTAGAAGTCGTTATTGTGGGAGAAAAGCGCTCATGTGTAGAAACTGGGGTGACCTGTGGTATTGACCCATTATGTAGGAAGTGACAGTTCGTCGCATGTGACACTTGTCTAGAATACCATCGAAAGTAATATGGTTTGCAGCTCATGGTATTGAAAAAGGGAAAACCTATATAAAGAGAAGAAATTCATTTGTGAAAATCATGAGTGTGGGAGAAAGATGTCTGAGCTTGAATGAATACTTCTCTGTGAAGTATATATGTATGGAAAGGGTAAAGGTTTGATGATAGATCTGAATGTATGATGCACCGATGAAGGAGTGATGAAGAAGGGGATCTAGATCTGAAATGCACTTGTATTTGCTAGATCTGTTTATGGAATGATTAGATCCGAGATGAGGCGAACATCGCAACATCACGAGTAAGGTAAATGCGGGTGATGTGTACATTGCCGAGAAGGAATTGCGATGACCTAAATGTACGAAAGACTATACGTTATTTCGCCGCGAGGTAAGCGCGTGTATGCGCGGGTTCTTTTTGAAGAGAAGCGCGTATGGGGGGGCGGGGTATGTGTATGTCGGGGGGACGTGTGTACGGGTTTGTGTGGTCGAAGGCACGTATATGTGTGTGGGATGGAAGGTGAAAGAAGCGCGTGTAAAAACTAGGGTTTGTTGAAGAATGAAAGTATGAAATATACGATGCATGCTGTTTCGTATTGCGCGGTACGGCAAGCCAGTTATAAGTTTCAGTTTGATGAATGTTGAGCTTAAATGTGTGGAGTGGGTCCAGTCTGAAAATGTGATGAAAAGTGGCCTACAAGTTGTGTTGTATGGAAGCTGTTGGATCTAGTATGAAAATTGATGAAACGTGGTCCATGGTGGTGCTGAGGGTCGAAGCCTTCAGTGAGGGGGTTGTAGCTCCCTTCCAGTGGTAGCTAGTAAACGAGAGCAGGGGGTCGTAGCTCCCTTCCAGGAGAGGCTGGTAAACGAGAGCAGGGGGTTGTATCTCCCTTCCAGGAGAGGCTGGTAAACGAGTGTAGGTGGGTGCCTGCGTACTGGTATGAGTCTGTGCCAGTACATAAGTTGTAAGATGTTTTCTTTATAATAAAATATTGAAGGCTGAGCAACGGCAGCGATGGTTTTCTCCCGACTTGGGTTTCCACCTAAAATCCTAGTGTTCATGTGTAATGCTTATGTGTGATGGTTTATTCTGTTATTACTGCACATGTTTACTGTTAACTAAACATCAGAAGAATGAATGTTGCATAGATCTAAGTAAATATTTAATTCCATAATAATATCTCTGTGTATATGCGAGTTTAATGAAGGAGATCTGCATGTATACACTAGTTGGCTTCAGCAAAGTAGCATATGGGTTTTGAAGTAAGAAAAATTAAAAAGGTTTGAGTAAGTCCTAAATACTGATTCACCTCCCCCCTCTCAGTATTTTTCCCAACACTTTCCACAAAGAAAAAGCTCCATCTCACAATACATTTGTTCATCCCATGCTTTATGAATTTGATTGAGCATTGATATGCTCCCATCCTTAGCCCTATTGGCCTTGTTGGATCCAAGCATCATTCCAACGTTATGAAAAAGAAGAAGGAAAAGGAGTTATATGGGTAGAAAAATATTTCAAACGATATTATCCTAATAGTAACCACCGAAGTAAGGCCCTTGCCATCCTCCATCTCCTCCAGGTAAGATGGACAAGCCAAACTCCCCCAAAAGCAACCAAAGAAATAAGAGATCTTGCTGCTTTCTCTCCTCCTCATGTGCATCATGGAGAAAAAACATACTAATTAACATGTGGAATGTCACATCAGCCCAATAAAAATAAACACGATCAATGCACATCATGAGAGCATCATGCCAAGATTTACCCAATGCGAAACACATAGACATAGGAGATGTCATGTGGTGGCCAAACTCTCTCAAGGGAAACCTAAATGAGCATGCCTTCTTTTTCTGCATTTTATCATTGATACATAAGACATGAATCAGAAAAATATGAGCTATTGGGTGGTAACCATACTCACCCAAGAGCAGCCAGTGCAACCATGCCTCCTTCTTCATTTCATAAGTGTTTTTTAAGGCATGGATCAAATAAATAGGAGCCTTTGGGTAGTGACAAAACTTTCCGAAGGGCAGCCAATGTAGCCAAGATTTCTAGCCCATGTCATAAATCTGAAAGTGGTCATGCAACCCCTTTTTTATCATCCTCACCCGCTCATCCCAATGTTGATGATGAAGGATGCCCTACATAATCATGGTATCCTCCCTTTGTAGAATACCATCCTCCCCAAACTGTTGAATAAATTTGCACTTCATGAAATTTTGAAGTGCACCTCCAATGAGATCTCTCAATAAGATTCTCTTTTCACCAAAGGCCCTCAAAAACTAATGAAGTTTTGGATCTGCTTCAGGTAGAAGTTTCTCTTTGAGCTGTGAGATGCTCATTGAGAAAGGGTCATATAGAAAGGAGAAAATATTCCTCATCTCAATATGTCTACTATTTATCATCTTTACCTCCATTGTTTCATGAGTGAAGCTACCTTCAAAATGATCCAAGAATTATGGGGCCTCCTCATTTTCATAGCTACTAAGTGACAACGTTGTAGATCTGCATGGTAATACAAGTGTTGTCTCAAAGAAAGGTGCAATACTGATCTCACAAACATTTATTGTACATAGGATCATGACAATCCCATTTTCTGAAACTCTACACTTCAACTCAAAGGGTTGAATGTAACTCAACAATGGTGAACTGGGATAGTTCTTAATCTCCTCCTTGATTAGATCAAGGGTCCTCTGCGCTATGATATGTTGCTGCTTCAAATCAACATTTTGTTCTAACCCTTGGTTATGAATTAGCCCTAAAGGCATGTCCTCATAAGTTCCATTAAGATCTACTAAAACAATATGTGATAAAAGTTCATGCAAACCTTGGATCAAATGATGTGTGGAAAGCTCTTTCCATAACACAAGAGTTCCTTCAAATGGGACAATAGCATCTCTAACTACTGGTAAGAGTGATGGATGCTCTTCTCCAAGTGTACCAGCGTTGGAATCTTCCTCCTTTTCCTCATGCATCTCTTGAATCATGCATGGGACTCTATGTGTCAAGATTTCAAGAGTATCTTGCAAGGTTTCAAGTGTCTCTTCTCCGGATGAAAGTACTTTTGCAGCTGGTGGTGAATGTAGTGACTTCTGGTCCAGAGTGACAATATTGACATCCTCCTTTGTTTCCTTAGGAAATATCACTTTGTGACACATCTCTGATTTTCTCACATCAAATTCCTTCCTCAACTTGTGAAAGAAATTTGAATATTTAGTCACCTTTGAATGCTCCATGTGACCAAACTACCAATCATTGGCTTCACCTAAAAGATGAAGTGTTGCAATTTGGACAACCTCTTCTTCAGATATAGGATGTAGCTTTGAAAAATCATCTAAATCTTTCCTCCAAGCCTTAACAATGCTTGAGGACGATCCATCAAATGTAGGCAAATAGAATCTATTATGCATCTTTCTTCTATTACTGCTATAAGATCCTCTTTCTTCTTTGATTTTGAAGAATTGTTGGGGAGTTAACTTCTCCTTGAATGCTATAGACTATGATTTGTACTCTTCAATATAATATAGACTGAGAGTCTCATGAGTCTCAGGTTCATTCCTTTCTTTATTTCTACACCTTTCACCTTCTCCAAAGAAAGTGGGCATAGTGGATGTATGAGGAGATCTAGGATTCTCCAGTTTTCTTCTTTGTTGATAGGAAGTTCTTGGACCTTCCTTATTACATATTCTTCTTGGATCTTCTTTCCGTCGTTCCTTCTTCATTGGATTGACCTCCTTGGAGATATCTTGCATGGATCTAAAGAAATGAGTGGTAGAATTATCATCCTCCATGATAGATCTCATCTATCTGCTTCTTCTTTTGATGCAAAGATGAAGTGTCCACAAGCTGAGCCAAAGATCATGCTCTGATACCACTGTAATATCCCAAAAGGGAGAATGCAGTAATACTAAAACACAATATAAGAACTACATCAAAGTAAACAATAAATCTATATACACATCAGAATGCACAGAAACAACTGAGCCATTTTATTATATTGTAGGTGCAAAAAACAATTACAACAGTGCTCAAAATATGAGACACGCAAGCCACAAGGGTGGCCTAGAATGACCCTACAATGATATCCCAAGAGGGACTGCATAACTGCTGCTATGTTGGAAGGTAAACTGCGTTGTCCCTGCTGCAATTTTAGGGACTGCAACTACCTGAAAGATAGAAAATCATATCTAGGCATAATGGGAGCTCCGATGATGCTGAAATTGTAGATCTAGGCTCAATGATGGATTCCAAAGATAACCCAGAAGGGATTTATCAAATCTGTAAGTCTAAGAAAACCACCCTCTTAGGGCTTCACATATATGCTGCTAGGAATGTAGATCTAATGATATGATGGCTACAATGATGTACAATCATATCTATGCAATAAGGGCTAATCCCTTCACTAGATCCTTGGGATAAAAGCTCAAGATTGAGCTCATCCAATATCCTGCAATGAAAATCGCTACTCGATGAACAACAACTTCAGAAAAATGCGCTGTCAGAGAAGGAGGCTCATTAGCCTACTGCTAGATGTGTTAAATCAGCTCATGAGTGATGGAAACAATAGATCCAATGTGAGGAGGTGATCCCTCATAGGATTTCCAGCTGAAATAATAGAAACTTCCTTCCTCCAGTAGATCTACAGGACTGAACTGCACAATCCTTAAAGGGATTGCTGCTGCATGGAGGTAGAAATCAATGGCCGGAATGCCTAATGTAGATTTGCTTCTCTTGAAAGGCTAGATATGAAGAAAAAAGTAGTAGGATGAATCCTCCACTAGTTTCTTAGCTGAATGCTAGAAACAACCTCCTAAAGATGGCACCAATGCCTGATAATGAATGAAGAACAATCCTCTTTCCAGAGCTACTCAAAGAAAGGGGTGGGATTCCCACTCGGGAACACCCTATGCTAAACAGCATTGCAAATTTTTCTAAATAGCCCAAGTCTGCATAGAAATGTCCTAAGACAAATTGTTGAGCCTCAAAATTGTGCTTTCTTTCATTCCATTTTACCTCATTTTCCTTTGTCCATTGCTATCCTAGACCCAATTCATCAATGAATATAGTTAAAATTACTTCTAGAATGATTTACATGACTGACTTGCTAAGTTTTGTGATTTTTTCCATTGTAAAGCATTTTGACCAGAACTAGCTGCAGAATGCAGACATTCCGTAGCTAACCGACGATTCTGCAGCTGTCTTCACGTTTGAGTATGTTCCAGGTGGCCTCTCAAGAAAAACCGCATATGGGCATATTCCACGTCATGTCTACATGGTTAGTTGCTCACCATGAAGGAAGAAACGAATTCTGGGTATGGTTTTGGAACGTGGGAACACATTTAGGAAAGCAGACTTCTATTAGGACTGTCTCAGTCCAGATGTCTTTTTCCTTTTCACGCAGCCACTTCAAGAGTCCTAATGTGATTCCGATAAGGAAAGACAATGTTCCTGAATTGTTGCAAATCTTGTTATTTACATTTGTTATATAAACACTTGGGAAACCGAGAGCTATGTTAGATTTTATGTTAGAGATTTTTGTTCTGGATTTTGCTGAGTTTCTGTGCTACATTTCTGAAGACGCAGATTGCTCTGTTCAAGAGTATTTCACTTTTAATGAAACAGACAGTGTTATTTTGAAAGCGTTGATTTGATTTGGAGTTAGATTCCGTCAGGTGGTAGAGGGCCCCTGCCTCTTGCACGGATTTATTTGCGTAATTTAGATAAGTATTCTAGCTGCCTTTACGTTTTTGAAGTTGAATTCATAGTTGCTTTCATTAGCTACTGTAGTTATACTCATTCTAAAAACTCTTCCAAAAGAAGAAGCTCTTCCAAAAGATTATAATGATGAATGGGAAATGGCTATAGTATTGTAGGATTTAATTGTAATCTCTTTTGTTCAACATCACAGTTATACTTATGCTAAATACTCTTCCACAGGAAGAAACTCTTCCAAGAAATCTTTATAATGTTTTAAGCATGATTGTGATCCTGAACGCTTCATTTGTGTGTTTGCACTAAGTACCATAGCTGTCCTTGCTCTTAAACGCTTGTCCAACATATCATAATGACGAGTGGGAGATAGCCATGATATCTTAGTTTTTAATTGCTTTCAGTCTTTCTGTTTGCATAGCATAAGTTAGGATACTCCGGAGTTTAATTGCACTTAATTCATGTTCAGTTGTTTTGCTTTAAGTTTGATAATGACTTGTAGTTTAACATTGTTTTAGATTAGTGACATTTTAAGTTCAGTTTTAGTTCAACTCATTGCACTTCACATTCAGACTGTCATTCACTGCACATTAGATTACTTCAGTTGTTAAACTTAACAAAACAGCCTTCATTATTCACAAACCTCTTCTTGTTCTAAAATCTATAATTGCTTCATAACTACATGAACAAAAGACAATATCATTTTAAGGCCTGAAGTACCTCTGCAATTTCCTTATCACTTCATAAACAGAGCCCTCCCTCAAAAGACTACTTTGAAAAGAAATCAATAACTCTTGAGTAAGGTTTTGTGACATTCAATTAAATTGCAGAATAGAGTTAGGAACTAGTCCTAGAATAGAAGATCTTATGATGGTATAAATGTTTTATTCCAAATTTGCTTCAACAAATCTCTAATCAAGGATGAAATGTAGCATCATTATAAGTTAGTTGTTTAAATTGTTTAGTTAGGAGGATTTGCATATTTAGTTGATCATTTCTGAAGTTGAGTTTATGTTTTGAATCATTTGTTTAAAAGTCATTATCAAGATTTGTTTCTGCTTAGTCATAGTTTAGATTTGATTCTGTTTCAGTATTGCATTTGTATTTGTTTACCATTATAGTTTAGGCTTCACTCTGTTTTGACCAATAGTTTCCCTTCATTTAGCACTTAGTTCTTTTCCTTTTCAAAATAAAACCATAAAACCAAAAACATCAGAAAACACTAAACACAACGAAGTAGGAAGAGGTTACTTAGGCACATATAGTGCACCACACTTCAGCAGTTTACTGACCCTGGTTGACAATTAAATGAGCTCAATTTAGGAGACTAGATTGAGACAAAACATTTTGGCGCCGTTGCCGGGGAAGTGTAACTGGGTATCCTGATTTCCTACATCCACAAAAACAAAAAAAAACAAAAAACTTCAATCACCTACCACACCCACTATATCATGTGGTGCAGTAAGAGCCACACATCCACATCATGAATTCATATTTGCAGGTAGAAGAAGAGGTGACAAAGGAGGTTGAAGAAATGGATGGAGATGATGACAATGAGGAAGATCCTTTTGGATTTCCCATTCAAGAAACTGATATCAACGTTCAAATGAAGAACATCCATCCATCTGTACTTCCTAACTTCAAAGGTATGAGATCAGAAGACCCAGAAATCTTTCTTTTTGAATTTGAAATAATTTGTAGATCTTATGGCTACTCATTGCACATGCAAAAATTGAATTTGTTTACGGCAACATTGAAGGATAGAGCTCTTAGATGGTTCATGACTTTAGGAACAAATTCTATAAGGACATGGGATGATATGAAAAGAGTATTTTTGGAAAAATATAAAAGTTATTGCATGCACCATGACCTTAGAAATGAAGTCTTTAACATGAACCAAAAAGAGGATGAAAGCCTAGAAGATTTAGTAGAGAGATTTACTTATAATATCAAAAGATCTAAATTGCATAATTTAGGATCTGATGCATTAAAAACTCTCCTACTAAATGCTATAAAGGATGAATGGATTGATCTTCTTAATATTGTGGGAAAAGGAGATGTTTATCAATTGTCATTTCCAGAAATTTGTGAACTATGCAAGAACATATCAAGAGGAAAAGCAAAGTGTGTAAGATCCCCTCAAGATCCATTTATGGCAAGAGTAAGTCAGCTTCAGGATTGGTAAGTCAAACTGAACCTAACAATTTGCTGAACATTCTTGGTAATTTAAATGAACAAACTGACATGCTAAGAATGCAAAACAAGCAAAAAGTTGCTTCATTTATATTTTTCCCTAAATGTAGAAAGAAACATACTTTGCATGAATGTCCACTTGATAACATTAAAAGGTGTAAAATTTGTGCAGGATCACATACTACTGAAGATTGCCCATCATTACCAGGGTTGAAGGAAATTTACCAGAAGGATAATGGAGCAAATCAAGCACAAGAGCAACTTTTTTATGTAGCTCCAAGAGGGCTATGGCAGCCTCATCAACCCAATATGATGCAATATCCTTAAGTACAGTATCAAGGTTATGCACAACAACCTCAAGGTAATTGGAAAACACCCTTGCCTTGGCAACCTTGGCCATCTCAATCCCAACCTCAAAACCAACCTTGGAAACCTTTTCCATCTCAATCCCAACTTCAAAACCAACCTTGGACACCTTGGCCATCTCAATCCCAACCTCAAAACCAATATTGGCAAAAAAGTTGGCAAAGGCCCTATAAAGGAAATCCACCATATCCTCAATCTTTCCCTCTCTATCCTCAATACCATGATCAATGTTATCCATACCATTTACCTCCACTACAACATCAATATCACCCTCATTTTACCTCAATTCAACCTTTTCCATTACCATCCACACAACCCCCCCAAAGATTCCCCACTCCACTACCTCCACAACCATTTCATATCCCCAACAATAAAACACCTCAATCAACTTACAATTCTGAGGTATTGCAAAATGATTCACCAGCTGTCATTGAAGAACAACAAATAGAAGAAGAAGACTCAGATAAGGTCCAAGAATCAGGGATGTCTATTGATAAAGAGGAGATATTGGAACCAGAGATTGAAAATTTTCATGCATGCCTATCACTAGATTCTATGAATGAAGATCACATCTTCGAAGAATTGCATTTCATGATAGAGGAAAGACAAGAAAGACAAGATTACATTGAATCTTGGTTCAATTCAGTCATTGGATTCCAATGCTCAATTATTCAATATCTTCTGACATCATCTAAATCAAGACAGTTGGCATCTCATATACAGGTACATATGAAAGAGTGTCTTTCAAACCTGCATATGAGTTTATCTATCATCTTGTTACAGACATGGTTCCATTGGAAGTACTCATATACTTGAACAAGATTTTCTTTTTCAAGTAGAGTAGGACATGAAAAAAAAATAAAAATAAAAATAAAAATAAAAATAAAAAAATAAATAAAAATAAAGGTATAAACATGAAAACCAATCATTGATTGGCATGTTTCTACAGAAAAGATAGGGTGAAAATCAGAGTCTCTCTGACACTCTAACTTTTCCCATTTTTGTTTTTACAAGCAGTTGTTACAAAAATCATAAGTTCAGATCCATAATGCTTATGATTCATTTCATTTCATTTCACTCCATTCACTTATTCATCCATACTCCATTTCATTCCATCATTCATATTTCACTTCATTCCACATATCATCCATATTCATTCATACCATAAAACATTTCACCTATATTCCAAAAACATTCCATTCCATGAATAAAATGCTCTACAGGAACATTCTGCAGCTCAACAGACATTCTGCAACTGATCAACCTTTCTGCAGCCAGACAGTCTTTCCGCAGCTACAATCCCTGAAGGCATCAATCAGCAGACATTAGAATTGCAACAAAATGACCCAGTGTATCCATGAATCAAAAGCATCAAGAAAATTATGAAGACTCTTCCAAAGGTGAACAAGAAGACAAAGACTACAAAAATCAAATGAAAGGCAGAGGTAACAAGTTTAAATTATAATGGCATTTCATAAAATTTTAGCATAGTTTTAGTTATGGATTTTTTGAAAAGGTTGTTTTAATTATTTTTATTGATCAAGACCAATAAACCCTCCACAGACTTTGGATTAAAATCTCCCATTTCAAATTTCATGCTCGATATCATTTAAGCGGTTAAAATGGTCGAGGTATTTGAATTCTTCACGTCTCTTAACCAAATCATTCAATGATGATTCTCTTTGCCGTTGTAAAAATATCCGTCGTCTCTTCAATCATTAATTCATTCCCTCCACCTCACTCCACTACTTCATTCCGTGACCACTGCCATCACTCCATTCTGTAGCCGGCATTTCATTCCGTAGACAGAGATATTCTTATCACCGAGAGGAGAGCAAAAGGATATCAGGTTGAATAGCATTGAGCATTATCATTGTAAACGCAGAGCAGAGAAAAAGGGTAAATTCAGAGGTATAGCAGTGTGAGAATTTGAAGCCATTTGATTCCGTGGGCAGACAAAGTATCATTGTGGGCAGAGAATGAGCATTATCACTATAAACACAGAAGTATAGCAGAGAAGAAATTGAAGTCATTTGTCACCGGGAGACAGATGTGTAGCACTGAAGAATTTGAAGCCATTTGTTACCAAGAGACAGAGATATAGCAGTATGGGAATTTGAAGCTATTTTCCACTGGGAAACAGAGGTATAGTAGTGTGGGAAATTTGAAGCCATTTGTCACTGTCAAACAGAGACATATCAGTCCAAAGTTCAATTGTCAACAGAGGCATATCAGCCCGAAGTTTTGAAGCTGTTTTCATTATCAACCAGAGGTATATCAGCTCGAAATTTGAAGCTGTTGCCACTATCAATTAGAGGTATGTCATTCCGAAGTTGGAAGCCATTTTCATTAAGAACTTGAAGCCATTTCAATTCGAAGGTGAAAGTCATTGTTTTTGTGGGTAGAAGAGTGTTAATTTGAACATTGAAGAAGCAATCATGGGTTTCATTGTAAGAACTGAACCAGTGGGTTCAAAATTTTTAGAAGGCTACCCTCAATGCAAAGAAATGTTACAACAAATAGGATGGCTTCAATTTTTGGAGAAATTTAATGGCTTCCACAAGGAAGTCACTAAAACATTTGCAAGATCATTTCAAGGAACTGAAGTTGAAGTGGGAGATGTCAAATTTACTGTCACTGAAGTTTTCATTGTAGAAGCTACAGGGTTGCTCAGAACTGGAGAGAGATGGTTCAAAAAAAGAGAATTCCACAATGAATCCTGGAAGCAAATTTTAAAATCACTATCGATGGATGTCACTGTATTTAAGAAAGGAATTCCCAGTTCTGCATTGAAAAATAAATGGAGAAACATACTACTTCTTCTGCAAAAATTTATTACATGTGAGGGTAGATATGGGACATTTTATGTCTACCACATTAGACTGATAATGCATTTTCTGGGGGAAGACCTAAACCTACCTTACTTCTTGCTTCACGCTTCCTGTGTTCAAAGAAGGGTTCAATTTTTAGAGACAACTTTATATCATCATGGTTTGGTCAAAATTTTGATTGAACACCATCTAGCTAAAAAAAATGATACATGGGACGATTTCTTGATAAGAAATCATTTTGAAGAGCCAAAAGAACCCACACCTGAGCCACATCCTACAAGGAGAAGCAGGAAATGGAGGGCTTCAAAAGTTGAAATTGACAAAACAGTCCAAGAGAGCAGTGAGGAAATCATTTTAAAGAAGTTGAATCAAATCAAGAGGCAACTTAAGAAAGAGAAGGTAATCAAGAAATCTGCCACAGAGAAAGGAGAGGGATCCTCTCAGCCTAGAAGAAGCCACAGACTAAAGGGGAAACTGAAGAAAACACTAATCAAATAGACAGGGGTAATTAATATAGAATATGAAGAAACATCCATTGAAGAAGATGTTGAAGAGGATTTTAATGAAGGAACCCCTGAAATTGACCCTGCTCAACAAGAAATTTATGACTATGTGGAAACTTTGGAGAGGAGAGCTTCAGAAAGTAGAGAGAGAACCCCCAGTCCTCCACTGTCTGAAATAGATGTATTAAGAAGGGATAGGTATGAGTTGGAATTACTTAATAGACACATCAAAAATGAGAATGAAATTCTCAAGGATCAAGTCAAGCTCAAAACTGATATGAACTCAACCTTATCCCTCCAGATAAACAAAGTGGAAAAGACCAATGAGAAGTTGAAGAAAAGGAACAAGAAGTTAATCAGGGCACTCACCAACCTAAGGTTCAAACTTGTTATTAGAAAACCCAGAAGATCTCTAGCTTCCAGACAAAGGAGGAGAGGATTAGATTTCCTTGCAGAAGCCTCTGAGTTCATAGGATAATTTGCATGAGGACATGCAAAGAGACAGCAGTGGGGGTATGTTGAGCCTCAAAATTGTGCTTTCTTTCATTCCATTTTACCTCATTTTCCTTTGTCCATTGCTATCCTATACCCAATTGATCAATGAATATAGTTAAAATTACTTCTAGAATGATTTACATGACTGACTTGCTAAGTTTTGTGATTTTTTCCATTATTAATCTAAACATTTTAGCTTAGGAACCTAACTATGAGTACGGACATTCGTATTCTTAGCGTTCTGAGGTATCTTCACGTTTGAGTATGTTCCGGGTGGCCTCTCGAGAAAACGCGTATGGGCATAATCCCGTCATGTCTACATAGTTCGTTGCTCATCATGGAAAATAAGAAAACGAATTAAGGTATGGTTTGGAGCTCAAGGGGTACATTTGGGAAGGAAGACTTCTGTTAGGACCTCTCGGTCCGGATGTCTGCCTCTTTTCACGCTCACGTAAAGTCCTAATGTGGTCCAGGTGAGAAGAATGAAGTTCACGAATTGTTGCAAATGTGGTTGTAAATTTGTTATAAAAACACTTGGGAAACCGAGAGCTGTATTTAGATTTTTTATGTTAGAAATTTTTTGTTGGATTTCTTTGAGGTTTAATGCTACATTTAAAGAGAACGCGGTTTTGCTGTTAAAGTATTTCTTTTAAGAAACAGACAGTGTTATTTTGAAAGCGTTGATTTGATTTGGAGTTAGATTCCGTCAGGTGGTAGAGGGCCCCTGCCTCTTGCACGGATTTATTTGCGTAATTTAGATAAGTATTCTAGCTGCCTTTACATTTTTGAAGTTGAGTTTGTAGTTGTTTTCATTAGCTACTGTAGTTATACTCATTCTAAAAATTCTTCCAAAAGAAGAAGCTCTTCCAAAAGATTATAATGATGAATGGGAATTGGCTACAGTATTGTAGGATTTAATTGTAATCTCTTTTATTCACCATCACAGTTATACTTATGCTAAGTACTCTTCCACAAGAAGAAACTCTTCCAAGAAATCTTTATACTGTCTTAAGCATGATTGTGATCTTGAATGTTTTAGTTGTGTGTTTGCACTAAGTACCATAGTTGTCCTTGCTCTTAAATGCTTGCCCAAAATATCATAATGACAAGTGGGAGATAGCCATGGTATCTTAGTTTTTAATTGCTTTCAGTCTTTCTGTTTGCATAGCATAAGTTAGGATACTCCGGAGTTTAATTGCACTTAATTCATGTTCAGTTACTTTGTTTTGAGTTTGATGATGACTTGTAGTTCAACATTGTTTTAGATTAGTGGCATCTTAAGTTCATTCTTAGATTAACTCATTGCATTGCACTCCATATTCAGATTGTCATTCACTGCACATTAGATTACTTCAGTTGTTAAACTTAACAAAACAGCCTTCATTATTCACAAACCTCTTCTTGTTCTAGAATCCATAATTGACTCATCACCATATGAACAGAAGACAATATCATTTTAAGGCCTGAAGTACCTCTGCAATTTCCTTATCACTTCATAAACAGAGCCCTCCCTCAAAAGACTACTTTGAAAAGAAATCAATAACTCTTGAGTAAGGTTTTGTGACATTCAATTAAATTGCAGAATAGAGTTAGGAACTAGTCCTAGAATAGAAGATCTTATGATGGCATAAATGTTTTATTCCAAATTTGCTTCAACAAATCTCTAATCAAGGATGAAATGTTGCATCATTATAAGCTAGTTGTTTGATTGTTTAATAGGAGAATTTGCATACTTAGTTGATCATTTCTCAAGTTGAGTTTATGTTTTGAATCATTCCTTAGAAGTCATTATCAAGCTTTGTATTTGTTGGTTGCTAGTCATAGTTAGACTCTGTTTTGTTTCATCATTTGCATTTATTTACCATCATAGTTTAGGCTTCACTCTGTTTTGACCAATAGTTTCCCTTCATTAGCACTTAGTTCTTTTCCTTTTCAAAATAAAACCATAAAACCAAAAACATCAGAAAACACTAAACACAACGAAGTAGGAAGAGGTTACTTAGGCACATATAGTGCACCACACTTGAGCAGTTTACTGACCCTGGTTGACAATTAAATGAGCTCAATTTAGGAGACTAGATTGAGCACAAACACAAATCTAGATCTAAACAGATCAAGAAATGAATAATCCAAATCATCCCTTCCATTGTGCCTTCACCTTCATTATATGCATGAGCCTTCCATAGCCTAGGCCCACTCCAATACTACGTTGTACAGGTGGAAAAAGTCTCCAAGGTTGACTGCATTGTTGATCCATGTCCTCCATCATGTTCACATGGGGTGATTACCCCCTCCATCATGTGTGCATTAAATGCATCACTTTCTCCACTATCTTATCATAAGTGCTTCATGATCTTCTTGGATGCACTATTATCTCAGTTGACCTTATCAAAGATCCTTATTATTTTACATTTAAGACCCATGATCTTATTTGACTGTTTAATCCTCCATAATCTATCTCATAAATGAGACATGATCTCCACTAATGGAGTTGCTCCACTACTCCATGCTTCTAGATCTAGATCTAAAATATCCACATACACACATTAAAAATGGATTTTATTCATCTTTTAGGTTTGTGGGTCCCTTTACCCTTTTATTTACTTAATTTATTAAGAAAATCAAGGACTCTAATATTCCAAATATGATGTGAAAAATTGGGAATATTACTGGGGGTGAATCAGTGTGGTGGAAAATTATAATCTTAAATATTTTTTTTTAATGAACAAGCATGTGGAAATGTATCATAGTCATTTTCAACATATAAATAAATAAATAAAATGCATCAAGAAGGCATCATCACATTAATAATGCATCAAGAAGTCGTCTTCACATCAACACAAGAGGACACAAGATTTTACTTGGAAACCCTTATAGGAGAAAACTACAAAATCATTACATATATTTGTAGGCAATTACCTACTAGAGGAACCCACCTCCATGATGTGAATGAAACTACTTGTGACAGGGTACAACCTGATTATGGCACCAGCCTAAAAAAATGTGCAAGCGGTCACTTGGAATGGGATATGACCTGATTGAGACACCAATCTCAGAGATGAGAAAAATTTGACTTGATTTAGGCTTGAAATCGATTGAGGCACCAACCTCAGTGGAGACACCCACCTCGTTCTTCAACTTTGTGTGCAGGAGTTTTCACAATATTTCATACTGGATCCACCTGCTTCTCAATCAATATAATTTTTAAAACTGATCATACTACTATTGTCATAATGCTTTCATCAACCTATAATATCTTGTCCATACCCTATTAAAACTTGTTCATAAATATTCTCACACAAATCCTTCTTGAAGCCTACTTATATCATATACAAAATACTCATTGCAACCTACTCATAAGCCCTCAAAACACAAAACAATTATTATGATCATAAAAAACGCATCATCAAGGCTTTTCATGTCTTAAAAACTATTCAAAAATAAATCTTGATCATCGTTCTTCTTCTAGAATCCAATTTGGATTTGAAAAGAGTGTGGAAACCCCCAAAACCATATAAATAAAAAAATTAATTAATTATTCTGTAGAATAGGATTTCCAGGACACACTTTACAAAATGGAAATTTCCAACAATGGTTCTACAAAATGTACATCGTCAATATCTTAATTGTTTTACTAAATTATAAAAACTAACATTCTAATAACCCCTTATATAAAAAATTTCACTGAGTAATGCAGAGCAAACCAAACCTCATAGCCAACTATACTAATTGACAAGTCATTTCCTATGAGAAATTTTCACATACACATTTAGGTTCGAGAGTATAGAACTACAATGAGTATCAATGCATATCATAGGATATTTCACCATAACACCTTATATATGGAAATACCACTTTCTGTAAGAACTCAAACCATCAATGAAACTTTGCATACAAGATCAATGCACCACGACTACAAGGTTCGACCTCAGGATAGTTCATAGAGATATACATTGTGTCCATTGAATTTCTATCTAGATTAAAGCAATGTAATGTGTGTGTGTTTGTGTGTATAAACCTAGACCTAGGGCTCTAGGGACGACCTCCAAGCTAACCTATGCTCTAATGTAACCTTCGCCAAAAAAAAAATTCCCGTATAATATGTGGCATAACCCTTCCATGATGTCAACAATGTGACCACAACCATGCAATTTGATTGAGATTAGAAAAATAAAAGAAGTTTGAATTTTATTGAATTTTTTATGAGGCATTGATTTCCTAATGAGCCTATGCATAATATGGTTGGGTAATCCTCATTTATACATTTTCAATGGTATATTACAATCTGAAAAATCCATCCTGGATGAGAATTTATGGCCATTTGAATATCAACATTCAGTGAAGGACCCAAACCATGGAGCGAAACCCACAAACACCAAATTTCTTAAAAAATGCATATATTTTTGGTGGATATATGTTTCTGTAATCAAATCTATGGTGGATAATGGCCCAAAATGCATGAAATTTAACAACATTAAAGTTAGAACATTTTTCTCAGATCGGATGGCTTCAAAAAATGACTCTGTATAATATGGGGCTTAGCCCGTCCATGATGTTGATATTGTAACCATAACCATGTGACCTTATTGATATTAGCATTAAACCCTTTATATTTTTCAATACGACCATGCAATATGATGGTTAGGGTTTTTATATTCTCTTTTAATTCCCTATATTTTTAAAAATTTCAATCCATAATTCATAATCTTAGAGTTGCAAATATCACAGTTTAGATCCAAGTTCAGTATCCTATGATAAACCTAGTATTTAATTAAGTACTGAATATTCAATCTAATCTTTTTTCCTAATTCAAAATTATTCCATTACTTTACTAAAGTCTACCGAAGTACATAAGCCTATTAATAACACAAGTCAAGTCACCAATTTATCCTAAAACAATCACACAAACTAATTCATGCTTGAATGCCTTACTAGAGCAACCCTAATAATATCATAACCCAAATTAAAAATTTAATTTCAATTAATATGTTCTACTCAATATCTTCAAACAAGAGAGACTAACCCCAGGGTCAAACAAAATCCTTATGTATCATGCAACTATAAATCAAAAATTAATTTTAACAGTGCTAAGAAAACACTATCTGATTCAAGATTAAAAGATCCATTCACACAATTCTATGATCTCAAAAATCAGTTTGAAACTAATATGGAAACAAAACAAATGATCTATAGTCCAAACAAAATCATATGAAAGCTTTTAGACATCAAACTTTGGCTGCAAAGTCCCCTGTTGGCAATTTTTTATTCACAAGTAGTAGGATATATCACTTCAAATCAAAGGTTTCGATTCATTCTTAAGGTTGTTTCAAAAACTGACCTTTAGATATCCATTTCAAACTAAAACATATATTTTCCAACTCAACAATATTTGATAAAGGGAAAGCCTACAAACTTAATCAATCTTCTATGAGAAACAATTTCATAGGCTCAAGTAGTCTCAAATAAAAATCTATCCTTTAAACAACCAATTATTAACCAACAGTTTAAGAGACAAAACATTTAAGTCTATAAAATATTTAAATGCATAATCATAGTTGCAAATACATATACGTGTCTAATGACAATAACGAAATGAATATTTAAAGTGTGGCTACTCTATGCTACTCCACACACATGTCTTTCTATCTTAACTAAAATTAACTACAAAACTTGGTTGGGGTCGATGGTGGGCCCTTGCCATGACCTTAGACAAGTTAGTTTTCCACAATAAGATTACAGATTAAAACTCTTAAATTTATAAAGATAAAGGTTGATATTTTTATATTAATAAATTTCAGTAATGCATAAGTACAACAGTTCCAAACTTAATTAAACAAAGTTATACGATGTCCATAGTCACAATTCTTCCTTGATTCTGCTCGCTAGCCCCCTAACACTACTTCTTGATACACTTAAAGAGGTCATGGCCTAAAGATATATTTAATTGAATAATAAAGAAAGATAATACAAGTGTGATATGAGCTTAATTAAGGTAAGCCACATCCTCAAGCATCGCTTATACATCTATCATATCCACAAAAATCTAATCATGGTAATATCTTTAGGTTGGGGGCGTTGTCACTACTATCAAATAAGATGAGAAGATGCCTTGGAATTTCCATCAAGTTTACAGATTTTGAATGGTACTGAATGAAGTACCGAATTAGGTGCCGAATAGCTTACTAGTACATCACGAACTAGATGTTGAACCTCCAATGACCTATCAATGCCATCAAGTCTCCATCCTCATATTTAATATTCATAGCAATATGTCAGTCAAATTTACAAAAGTATATGAATTTTCTTAGCTTCTATATGAACTAACCAAATACATGTGAAAAGAGACCTAATTGTGACTCTTACCTCCATTCATGAACTGGAATAATTTGACAAGGATAGGATGGTTTTTGAGGTGTGAAAAATGGGAAAAATGGAGAAAGATATTATGAAAGGTAGAAGGATAAGGTGTCAAAAAGGTGACAAAAGTAGGGCCCAACATCCCCCCATGCCAGAGAGGATGCATGTCCTCATGCAACTGTCTTCTTCCAAAACTAGCCAGACATCAAAATTGGGGTCGTCCTTTTTTCAAATTCCCGCCACACTAACCAAAATGTCTAGGCTATGATTTTTCTTGTCAGTTGTTGAAACCTTCAAACCCATTCATAAATATTGTATACTTTAGTAGGCCTTAACTATCTCACCTTCCAGCTAAGGAGTCATTTATCATTTAACTCAAACTTATCATTATTTGACATCAGAGCCAAGTTCTGAGTCCCTTACATTTCAATTTATTTTCTAACATGAAGATACAGGGTTTTATAGTTGATACTTCTCTTTGAGCTTTAGATTATTCTTTTTCATTTTACCAACTTGATATTGTAAGTAAATTTCAATAGGAGCACATATAGCGTCAGGAGGTAGGTTTTACTTCTGTGAACTACTTCCTTTATGGATTTGTTTTTCTTGGTTCTCGCTGACCATTGTCTCAGCCATTCATTTTCCTATTATTGCCCCCTGTTTAGATAAATCATTATGTGGGAAATAACTTTGAATATCATCAAAGTTGTCAATTAGTCCCTCCTCCTTAAGTAAGACTATGTCTAAGTTCTCTGTTCCCATAGGTGTCTGAGAGGGACTCTTTGTCTCTATCTATGGAGAGGATAAAATTGTCATCGACTCAAGGGTTTGAGTGGCTTGAGGAGGGCATTGTTGACGAGTCATGCTTCGGGTGTGCCGCCGACCTTGCTATGTGGTCGAAATACCTGATGTGTTCGTAATATCTTCTGATTGCGTAGGTGGAGTCGATATCGACACTACTTCATTTTTCTCGTGGAATAAATTCCTTCACCCCTTCTTAAGAACGATCTCTATTTTTTCATTTGGTCGTGCCTGGGGTGCTGAGGCAACTGGTTCTAAAAGCTCCACCCATGATTTATTTTTTCACTTTACTGGGATTTCTCATATACTGCATCTTTCTCCAAAGTTTCTATATTATGTTTATGGATTTTTTTTCGTTTCTTCCCCTTTTATGCTAGGGGTTATTTCTTCACAGAAGGGATAAGGTTTGTCAATCCTGGTTTTTCTAGAGGGTTTTTCATACTTACCTCAACTTCCATTGATCTTGATGTTTTAACAAATGATTTATCCTACTTAGAAGGTAAATTAGGAGGGGCTTCTATTTTTTTTATTTTTTTTTGGAGCGCAGACTGATTATTCATTTCCTGCCTTTTACTTGGTTTTCCTCCCCAAGACAATTTATAGTTATGAAATATTCCCATGTTTCTTTTCGTCATCCCAACTCATGGAAAATAAGAATTTTAATGAGACTATAATGGCATAAACTGGTCTCAGCCTTCTTGGAGGTTGACTGAACACTTATAGCAACCTTATGCAAACTTTGATGAAGGAAGAAAGGGAAACTAACCTCACGTCCATCTGTAAAATGAATAAGGAGTCTTATGTGGTGGAAAAATACAACCGCATACCTTCCTTCATAGGTTATGAACCTTTGTATCACAATGTTGAGAGACCATCATTCTTCTTCAATAAAACTCTTAAGGACACCCTTGGACCAATTTATCGATTTATATGCTGGTTTGAGGAATTTTGAGCATTTGTCTCAGTCGAGTTGGCCACCTTTGCAATACCTTTCGCTAGACATAGGTAGCCCTATTACCTTTCTTATCAACTCCTTTGTTAATTTTATCTTCAAATTTCCAACCGTCATTGTCTTCCCAAAAAAACTTTGTGCAAATTCCATAGCTACCTTATCATTGTGTCCTTGAAATTTCTTAAGAAAATCAATCCACCCTTGTCCTCGAACTTAGTTTTACAAGTTGCATACTTAGGGTTGGCACAAAATTGAGCGAAGGTGGGCTCATGTCTGTCATCCCCATGATGGCGATAAACCAATGTTAAAGCCAAAGGGAAAATTGGGAAATCAAAGGCTAATCCATAGGTTTCAACGAAAGTTGATAAGGTTGTATAATCAAAGATAAACAATTCTTCATTCCATGGTTTCAATATGTTATGGGAATAATTAGGAAGGGCGACCATGTTTTCAGATTATGACACAAACTAAGATGATTTAAAATGAAAGTACCAAAGAATATATATCATGATAGAAGGTTAATGAGTATAATGCGTTATCAGATAAGACAATCTACATTACTGACAATATTTAATTCTAATGTCATGGGGGAAGAACATATGTAATCATGATAACACATAATTCAAATGAGTTGAGGGTAATATCACCAATCAGATTCTATTATTCACACTCTTTGCATTATTACAAATAAATGAAATCTTGTCCATACCTTTGATTGATTGTATAATGAGGGATAGAGGTTCAAAAATAAGGAGTGGTAAGTCACGTTGATCATTAAAAAACATGTTTTTTCCATTGTTGAATTCGATGTAGAATTTTTTTTTTCTTTAATCATGAAATTCTAAAGTGAACAAACTAATGCTTATAAATTTTAATACCGCAACCAAGTATTACTGTTGTGAAATGGATCTTGAACATACTAATACAGTTTTGGGCTTGATTTTATCCCTGTCACAATCTTAGATACCAAACTTATTTACTACTTAGACTTGTAAACTATAGTAAGTACGAAATTCAGTACAAAATTTCCGAAATTACCCAACAACAATAAATAAAATATTGAACCACTAATACTTTGTTAAAATAAAAACTAAGATTCACTCCATATTAGCTTGGAAATGGTAGAGAAAATCAGCTTTATGAGGAATATGAAAACTAAAATCTGACTGTTGTTGCTTCAAATCAATACTAGTACCACCATTCCATGGATTTTGACTAGGCCTGGAAAGGTTGCTTCCCAGTGCCATTTCAATTTTTGAGAGTTTAAAATGCACGAAAGAAGACTCCAGGGCGCTTCTTTCTCGTCATTATTCTGCTAATCCAGAAAAAAAATAACTCTATACTTAGCAGATCCCTATCTACTACCATCCCATAAATTTTAAGGAGCCTAAGTTAGCTTAGGCTCAGAGTGTTCAATTTTAGAGAGTCTAAAGAAATAAAAGTAGAACCTAGGGGTTTTCCTTTCCGTAAGTATTTTTCCAGGCCTAGAAAAGAAGAAATTTGTACTTGGAGGATCCCTAACTACCACTGTCCCATTAATATTAATGAGCCCGGGTTAGTTGATCCTCAGAACATTCAATTTAAAATATTATGAATATGTTCAAAGTATACTCCAAAGTATCCTTTTCCGTAAGTAATCCATCAAGTCTGGATAAAGGAATAAACCTACACTTGACAAATTTCCTCTTTATTCTATGTGAGCTATGGAGGAAAATAAAAATACACCCACTATTATTTAGATTATGTACATATATATATTATATATTAAATGAAGAACGAGTAGGAGTTGGATCCCCTTTATCAATCAACTCCATTCTTGGGTTTTGCAGTACACTTTCTACCTCATGTTATTGTTTTTCCATACTTAACCTAATACCTATGTATAATGTTTTTCCAGGGCTAATTTCAACAAGCTGAGTGCCTAGTTCCTTATTATCTCCTATAACTAGGATATTGAATGATGAAAAACAACAGTATGATGGGTTTCTTGAAATTTAGGGCTAAAATAATTATTGTAACTACAAAAAGAAATAGGGTATTTGATGCATGTTATTTTAGATAAAAATTGCTGCAAGACATGTTCTTATGATTGCTCTTGAAATCCCCTTGATTGTTCCAAGGTAAGTAGGGGAGAGTACATTATTCTTCTCCATAAGGGTTCTCCAACCATAGGGTGACTTCATTTGCTAATTAAACAAGTGGAAAAAATTTCAATATTTGGATTTGAGATCCATTACAGATGGTCATTTCTCCAGTCCTTCAAGCAATGAAAACATCAACAATAGTTTGCCACGACCGACCTAGTACTATAATTGGGTGCCCTGGTTTAGTATTTTTTAGGGAAAATACTATGAAATCAATTGGGTACTCCCAAGCGGCTACTATTACCACCACATCTTCTAGGAATCCAATGGTCTTAACAATATACTTGTCTGCTAATTCCAACACGATAGGTGTAGGTATTACCTCATTTAGTTGCAGAAATGTCATGGCATCGACAGTAATTGCATTAATGGATGCTCCCAGATGTACTAATATGTTATGAATAAAATTTCCATTTATTCCTATAGTCACCACTAGGTTCCCAAGAGCTTCATATTTTGTTGGAAATATAGATATCATTTCCAACATTTAGCTAATTACTTTGATAGTCTGGTTATTTATTTTCTTCCTTCCTGGTTTCTTGATACAAATATCCCTAATGTTTTTTGTGTAAATAGGTATATATTTAATGCCTTGTAATAAATGGATATTTATACAAACATTTTTTAATTCGGATTCCAAGTCATATTCCACAAGTGACTCAGTCTGCTTCACAATCAATATTTCAGGAAAAGGAGGCTCCTTAAGTTCCAAGGGCTCTTGAGGTTCGCTTACTACATCATTATTTTTAGTTTCCATTTGTTTATTAGATATGTTTTTAGAATCTATATGGGGATCCTCCATGTGTATAACCATTGCATATTTTTTTTATTAATCAGTTTCCTAGAACTAAGTTGAATTTCATTTATAGGGAAGGAAGTGATAACATAAGTGGGAAAAGGCTCTAGTTCTATATTTTGCACAGGATGAGGAGGTTTTTTATTAGGATTATATATGGGTTTTGCAAGCAGCTATGTTGGCTTTGGAATATTTGATTTAAATTATTTTTGCATCTACTGTGAAGATGGGTTTTCATTTTTAGGTAATTTCAGTGGATGTTGTAATGGGGGTGGTAATGGTAATGCAGAGTGTTGTTGTGTGGCATAGGGTGGGATATACCCTTGCTAGTACTAAGGAACATTAGGTGTTTATGGTGCATAAGGTGGATATTTTGGTTGCTAATGGGGATATGAAGATACTGGAAGTTGGGACTGAAAGACATTCCCGTAAGGGTTTCCCTTCCATCCTTGATTAGATGGTGAATTCTGAGGTGGTTGAGCTAGCCACAGAGAATAATGTGTCTAATGTTTCCATGATTGATATTGGGGATAAAAATACATATTAGGATCCTAATAAGAATTATTATTTTGTGTCCTCCATGGTGGTCTTCTAGAAGTTTGAGGGAGCTCACACATTTCATCCCCTCCTTTATAAATAGCTTGTAGTCATGGTGAAGTAGGGCATTGTTCAGTGGGGTGATCATGAGTGAAAATTCCATAAATTTCTATTACACTCATAGAACATTCTCTCTTAGCATGTTTCCTTCTACATTTAGGACAAAAATGGCTAAATAAGCCCTCTCCTCTTCTTGTTTCCTCTTAATTTTAATAGTATCCAACTGATCACTAATAGTGTTTAGGATATATGTCTTAAAGTTTTCCAAAATATTCCCTAGTTCAGTTCGAGTAACACCACCCTGTATAGGTTTATTATTTCTAGGTACATAGTCTCGAGGGTTGTCACGAATTCTTTTTCCTACCTTAACTTGGAATCTAGAATAAGTTCTACACAACTCAACTATTTCAGCAAAAGGTTTCTTATATATGTCTCCATAACTTAAGAGATTTAAAGTTTCAATGAAATCTTTCCTTATCCCTTTTAAGAAAATTTTCAGTGCCATCTTCATAGTGATATTTCTAGTAATGTCCAAGATTGGAAATCCAAATGTAGTCTTTCTTTCTTCCTAGTTTTCCTCAGGTCCTCCCCTAAGTCCATCTCTTTTGTCACCATTACCATTAAATAGGTCATTAATTCTATCATAATTTTCACCATTTTTCCCATCACTATTTATGTTATTATTTTTGTTCTCCTCACCTCCTCCTCTATCACCCATTCTTTCAGAAGGTCTAAAAGCAATAGGCTCTGGTATAGTACTCCAACTGGAAGAATATTCTACTGAGATACATTTTATATGCATAGGCCCTAAGTCCCTTTGAGATACGCCCACTGCAGACTCTACTTGTGAAATTTTTACTTCCTGAAGTATTGACACTTAATTTTTTCCCACAACTACTTCCAATATAGGTTGTTTTTATTATGTTGTGCCTTCAAATTTTACTATATCTTCTGTATATGGTGCTTTCTGATTTGAACCCACTATTGCAACATAACTTTGTCCTTTCTCCACATTTCATTCATAACAATGAGCAGGGTTAATTGCGGGGGGGGGGGGGGTATTTATAGGACCAAACAAATGTAAAGGAAATTTCTCACTCTGAATAAATATTCCTTTAATGTCTCTAGGTCTATCTCTAGTTCTATGCATAAGAAAAATAGATTAAGAAAATTGATTAGGGACCGCCAGAATTTGGAGCAGCCCCACCATAGTGGATTCCTGGCTCTTCACTCATGCATTACCGTACTCTCTCCACCCTCTAGTTTTCCTACAAGTTTACTGTTAGACAGATAAATACACCAAACCACTAAAAGAAAAATTTTACCTGGACCGCTTGCAACTCCCTTGAAATGACGCCAAAAATGTTAGGGTTTTTATATGTTCTTTTAACTCCCTATAATTCTAAAAATGTCAATCCAAAATTTGTAATCTTAGAGTTGGAAAATATCATAGTTTTATATCTAAGTTCACTATCCTATGCTCAAGCTAGTACTGAATTAATTGCTGAATGTTCACTCCAGTATCTTTTCCTAATTCAAAATTATTACATTAATTTACTAATAACACAATTTGGATCACCAATTTATCCTAAAACAACCACACAAACTAATTCATGCTTGAATTCCTTGCTGGAAACAACCCTAATAATATCATATCCCAACTTCCAAAATTTGATTTCAAATAATATTTTTTACTCAATATCTTCACACAAGAGGGACTAACCCCAGGGCCGAACAAAATCCTTATGGATTATGTAACTATAAATCGAAAATTAATTGCAACAATACTAAGAAAACACTATCCGATTCAAGCTTAAAAGATCCATTCACACAATTCTATGATCTTGCAAATAAATTCAAAGCTAATTTGGAAACAAAAAAATGATATACAATCCAAACAAAATCCTATGAAATATTTCAAGCATCAAACTTTGGCTGCAGAGTCTCGTGTTGGAGATTTTTGATTCGCAAGTAGTAGGATATTTTACTTCAAATCAAAGGTTTTGATTCAGTATTAAGGTTGTTTCAAAGCTTGATCTTCAAAAATCCACTTTATACTAAAACATATTCATTCCAACTCAACAATATTTGATAAAGGGAAATCTTGCAAACTCAAGCAATCTTCTATGAGAAACAATTTCATAGGCTCAAGTAGTCTCAAATTAAAATTCATCCTTTAAAAAAACAATCATTAACCAAAATTTTAAGGGACAAAACATATAAATCTATAAAATATTTAAATGTTGTGTAATAAAACTTCTAAATAAAAAATAATTCTCTAAGAACAACAACGAAATGAATATTTAAAGTGCAGTTACTATATGCTACTCCACACACATATATTTGTATCCTAACTAAAATTAACTACAGAACTTGCCTGAGGTCGATGGTGGGACCTTGCCATGACCTTAGACAATTTAGATTGCTAAAATAAGCTTACAAATTAAATGTTGGGTGTGTGTTATATTCTTTCCATGACTAGAATTTTTTGTGCATGGGTTTGCACATGGTTTTAGGCATGATGGTTTTTTGCTCATGGTATTTTGTAGATATGATCAAGGGAACTATGATTATGTTCTAATCGAGGGTTAATGGATTGGATTTTATGAATTCTTCAACATGTATATATATGTCTTGTAACATTGAAAGGAATATAATGAAAAATCACGTTGGTAGTCTTGTTTTTGGGATCCATTGTTTTATTTTCTGTTTTAAGAGTTCATTTGTAGATAATTTCTGTACAGGATTAAAACCTACATTAAAAGCACATAAATTTATAAAGATAAAGGTAAATATTTCTATATTAGTAATCTTTAGTAATGCGTAAGTACAAAAATTCCAAATTGAGTTAAAACAAAGTTATACAATATCCACAGTCATAGTTCTTCCTTGCTTCTACTTGTTAGCCCCCTAACATTGGTGCTTGATCCTCTTAAAGAGATCGTAGCCTGAAGATATATTTAACTGAATAATCAAGAAAGATAATACAAGTATGATTCGAGCTTAATTAAGGTAAGCCTGATCCTCGAGTATCACTTATAATTTCTATCATATCCAAATAAATATGATCGTGGTACTATCTTTAGGCTGGAGGTGTTGTCACTACTATTAACAAACATGAGAAGTTTCCTTGGAATTTACATAAAGTTGACTGATGCCGAATGGTACCAAATGAAGTATTGAATTAGGTACTGAATAGATTCCTAGTGCACCATGAACTAAATATTGAACCATCAGTGACCTGTCAATGCCATCAAGTCTCCATCCTCATATTTAATAATCTTAGAAATATGTCAGTAAATTTTTGTCAAAAGAATATGAATTTTCTTAGATTCTATATGAACTAACCAAATACATGTGAAAAAAAACATAATTGTGACTCTTACCTCCATTCATTAATTGTAACAGTTTGACGATGATAGGATGGTTTTTTAGGTGTCAAAAAGTGGGAAAATGGAGTAAGTTATTATGAAAGGTAGTAGGATAAGGTGTTAAAAAGGTGACAAAATTAGAGTCGAACAATGACCTTGTCCCTAGGGGTCCATGGTTGCCTTCATGGTGATTCCAAAATGATTCCATCATGCCATGTGGAAGCATTAAAATGACATGTTAGCCCATGTCATCACCTTACTTTCCATGTCATTGTCTTCGGCTAAACAATCTTTTCCACATCATCAGGGCTCTGGCCAATCAAAATTTGCTGCATGTCAGGATTTCCGCATCAACTCTTCTATCCAATCAAAGTGTGCCATGTAGCATTTTGGAATTCGGAAACATCGAGGGGTTGACCTTGGTTCAAATTTTGGCACATTAATATGTCATATTTTATTCACTTCCATATTTTCTTATTAGAACCATCCGATTTGAGAAAATATTCTTGAACTTTAATGTTGTTAAATTTTGTGAATATTGGGATGATTCCACCATAGATTTGATTATTGAAGCATATATCCACCCATAATATGCACATTATTCAACAAATTTCGTGTTTGTGGGCTTTTCTCTATGGTTTGGGTCCTTTTTCAAATGCCAATATTCAAATGGCCATAACTTCTCATCCAGGAGGATTTTTTCATAGTGTGATATATCATTAGAAAGGTCTCAATGAGTAGTATCCAATGATATATATCAAAAAAATAGAACCTATTTTAATTCACTTGATGAGGGCATGCAAGAGTTCAAGCTATCATATTGCTTCATGGAATACATTGTTGCTTCCTTATGCATCCCATTTCAAATGAATTGCACTTTTTTAATCAATGAAAAAACTATGTGAAACAATCTCCCTCTTTTTTGTTGACCAAAAAAAACACTAGACATTGATAATTATTGATGGATATGGACCAAACTCCAAACTCCCCCTAACATGTTGTTGAGGACTTCTACATGATTTTATTTCTTATCTTCTTTGTCTTTCTTCTTTCATGTTTGCATTCTCTCTCCTTTGACATGTTTCTTGATATTGTTACTTCCTTTTCTTCCTTCAAGTTTTGCACTCTCCCCATTTAACATCAATAGAAAAGGGACATGGTTTCCAACCAAGTTGTCATGACTGTGTGTGAGATTGGTCCTTATCTAAGTGGAGGATACCCATGAGACTATGTTGTAAATTCCTTCCAATTATTCTCCAATTGTTCTTGGACTTTCTAGTGGACCTGATAGAGTCTCCCCTTGAGACTATACTATCAATGCTTCTCCAATTGTTCCTATACTTTCATGTGGATCTGATAGAGTCTCCCTTTGAGACCATGCTTCCTTCATTTGTAAGTTTATGTCATATCTATTAATTTTTTTATTCTTTAATTTCCCCTGAACTATCTTGTGGACCTAAAGGAGTCTCTCTTTAAAACATGATTCTTGTGGACCTAATCAATTAATTCCCCCCCCCCCGTCAATATGCTTCCATTTTCTAATATACATCTTCATATTGTACTTATATTTTTGTCATATTATAGTGTTTCTCTCCTTTCTTGTTTTCATCATCCTTTTAATTATTTTAAATTTTAGATATCATCAATATACATGTTATCATCAAATTGATCTTGATAGGCTACTCATCAATCAACTCAATGTAACTCTTTCAAACCACTTCTAACTGAATATTAGTATCTTCAATTTGAGAGGGCTCTCTCAAAGGGGATTTCTGATTTTCAATAGAAATAATACTAGATGGCTAACTCTATGAACTGTGACTCGGTTTTGTTTTATTTCAAGTTGAAAAATGAAGGCTTGCTACCATTGGGCTATGGAGTCAACATCAGTGCACTTAGTGATAGTAATTCTTCACATGGAAGAAGAGTCAAATAGAGGTTTTTAATAAGGATGATTCATACACAAAATATAAGGCAAACACAAAAATTTCACCCCTAAAGGAAGTGAGAGCATGACAACATGAATTCTGAGTAATTAGAGATAAAAATTCACTGCAAGTGATTATACATAAAGATATAGAGAAACAAAACATTAAACACCACATTAAAATCTCAGGTTTGGAAGTAGAATGTCACTGTATATTACTGATAATGAAAAAAAACATACAAGTAGCAATTTGGTGCAATATTCTCCAACCCTTTTCTCTTTGATGTTCAGTCTATAAATAGATATTCTTTACAATGTAAATGATCTACCCAGCTGGCTAGATCCTCAAACTCTAACTCTGACACCTCGCATAACTGAAAATACTTTCTTGGAATAGAAAAAATGATTGTTATCCTTTAAGAAGTCATAATCCTAATAAGAATCTACTTCATATTTATTACATTCAGTTTTTCTAATAGTAAAAAATTTACATAATAGAGATCACATGTTATAGAGACAATTCACCATCACTTAACATATTTAAAATACCCTTAGATTTAGGACACACAGTCCTACTTTTCAGGAATGGATAATATTTACTTTAATCATTAGTTTGCCTGTTGAGCTGGATGTGTGACACTCATTTTGAGTAAATGAGTCTCTACTGGGATGCCTCACTTACAGGCTAGATGTCTCCATATGGCTTGTGTGTTGTTGGAACCCTCAAACATCTTCAAAATATCTCTTGCTACGAAACAGGTAAGTTTAGGCAGTTCTGTAGCATATGAAATCTTGCCTTTTCATCCATATCCTTGCCACTTCTGTTGGTCAAACACCTTTACTATGCCAAAAAATCTTGAAAAAAAACAACTCCCCTCCTTAATCCTTCACAAAACTTAATTCCAAAGAAAAATTGCATCTTCAGAATTTTCATAGCATTTTTCTGGCTCCAAGCCTAAAGCACGCTACGAAATTGCCTAAAAACCAGAATTTGTTGTTTTTGTGACTGTCTTAAAAAATTGATCTCCTGTGGAAAAATTTAGGTTATTTGCAAGCCACGAACCTCATCAAACATGTTTCAGCTCAATTTTTCACTCTTTAGGAGTTTCTTCTTCATTTACAATTAATTGGCATATGGATTCTTCAACCACTATCATCCTCAACCCTTTCTTCTCTAGCTCAACTTGGCTCAAGTCCAGTTGCTCCTAAAGGTCTTCCACTTGATCCTTTAATGCTCTATTTTTAGCTTGCAATCATGAGTTCATCTTCCTAGTGTGTTTGACCACCCCCCTCAATGGCTGAGTCCTCTTCAGCAATTTCTTGGCATTGTCCATAGAATTTGAGACAGTTGAGATTTTACCTTCCCATATTTTCATCATTTGTTCAAATTGAACCTTCTCATACCTTTGCTTTTTGGCATCAGACTTAAAATTTAATATATCTTTACCTACTTCCTTCAGCTATTCTTTGAGGGATTCTATTTCTGTTTTTTCACTTACCTTTTCTTTTCCCTTTCTGTGCCTAGTAAAAAAAATTTCCTCTACTGATGGAGACAAATCTATGATGCTTACTGTTTGTATAGTTTCATTGATTTTATCTGTATTTTTTCTCTCCATGGACTTCTTTGCATGTCTAGTCATTGGCTTCCTTGGCTGAAATATAAAGCCAACATCATCACCTGCAAAATCTAATTTCTTAGCAGTATTACCTTTCTTTAGTTTTCTTCCACCATCTTCAATATCTTCAGCTTGCACTATTGGTGACTCTTCAATGTCAATTGCATGAATGATATCCTCTAGATTTCCTTTGGCCAATTTCTAGCTTCTAGCGATCCTCTTGATGCCTTGTTCGATGAATTTATGTTTCTGTTTTGCAGGTGCTGCTTGAGGGGTGTCAGTCTCTTGCAAAGGTTTTGCTCCTATATCCATTGGTTCTGTAGGGGATTCTTTTGTTCCTTCTTCAACTTCTTTTTCCACAGCTGGTGATGTAGTATTTCTAGGTTTTAAGGTTTTATTTGGAGTGACCACATCAATTTCATAACCACTAATAAACAACAAATAAATCCAATCTTTGTTTAACCTTCTCAATTATTCCAACACTAACAAATTTATTAGACCATGATGAAAAAGAGATGTCTCATTGCCTTATGTCTTGATTTGAACCTTATCTAACATTTTTCCCTAAACTTGTGTATAAATAGAAAGGTAAATCAAGTGATCTCTCACCTAAAAAATGCAGAATAAGTCTAAGATGATATGAGTAAACCATGTGAAATATTCTTTCCAAGGTGAAATATTTTTGAATGACATAATTCTCCTTCATAAAACTCCTAGGGATAGCATTGGTCAAATCAACTTCACTGTGTCCTTGCTTGAGAAACTCCTTACAATCCTGAATTTTGAATTTGGTACCTTTAAACCACTCCTCACCACCTTTAGGGATTCCTGTATCTAATGATATGCTCTCTGGTGTCACTATGAGATTCAGAATCCCAACCTTTGATGTTGTTCCTGTGAAGTTGGTGGAAAAATCCTTTGAAACTTGTGCATGAAAACCTTGTAACCTATGGAACAATTTCAAGCAGCCAATCCTCCTGAAAACATCCATAGCAGTAGGGTCTTCATTGAGTAATTTCAAATCCATGGGTTAATATCTGTGACAATGGCCACCCTTGTTCGTTTTCTTTCTTGTAGACATGGATGTTTTATAGTCTTCACTGCCTTGCTTGTTGATGACACCTGCAGAATTTGAATTTGACAGCAACCTGCTTGGATTGATGAAGAAGCTCTCCAGGGATCCAATGACATGCAAGAGTAAAAAATAATATGACAAAAATTTGTTTGGGGTGAGGTTTAAAAAGGTTAACTAACAGCTCGGGTTTTAATCATAGCACATGTAAGCAAAAAGGATGATGATTACATCAAACATGGTTGTGTATATTTGAAACTTACCATAACGACCTTGAATGACCTCCACCTTTACTCCTCTAATCATAATCTGACACGCCATATAACTCTGACAAAACTGGCTAAAAGAACATAGTTTTGAAGCGAACACAGTTAGGTTTCTAATAGGTTTGCTATGAAACTATTAGGCAGATTCCTAGTAAAATCTGTGGATTTCCTTTGTAAATTGCTATGAAAATTTGAAAAACTGACAGGTGTGCACTTTTGAGTTTTAATTCGTGGGGAATGACAACTGACATGATATGGGACTGATTTGTCTAAAGTGGCATGAATGGAGGTGATCATTGAACTTACGATAGGCTTAAAAAATGCAAAAAAATTCATATATCACATTGAAATGGCTGAGGAGACCTCATCCATTTGGTGAATGATCTACATGAACCTATCAAGAATTATTTTACAAATAATGAGTGATAACAATGACTCCACTTGGGATGGTGTGCCCTTGTGGCACACCAAAGAACCTGTAGTTCCAGTGCCATTCATATTTTGGAAATAAACTTCTAAAATTTACCAAGCCTTCTTCAAACTCTTATGGCCTTCTCCTCATGCTCAATTTTGATGATAAACCTATCTTTATTAGCAGAAAAGAATAATAAAATAGAATATATAAAATGGAGTGAAAATTCAATAAAATTTAAGAGGAATAGTGCCTTAGAAACCTGCCATTGACAGGTCCTCCAGCACAAAGTTGTCCATCCATCTTGTTGATATTTCAACAAGATGATGAGCTTAGTGAAAAGAGTCGCCTTCACTAAGTGGGCCCGCATGCTATTTTTGGCACACACTCTATTTTTAGACTATGTCTATTTTTAGACATGTCGATCATATTCTATGAGTTGCGGGATGCTATTTGTGGATGGTTGGTCAAGTTGTAAAAATAGATGGACTTATATTTTTAGACATATTGGGCGGAATCTATTTTTAGATTGCTAGTCTAAAAATAAATATGTCGAATATTATTAGCTCTTAATAATATTTGGAATATAAACATTATCTTATTCTCTTGGAGCACTACATTTAAGTGCATGAAGCTAAAAGGTATCATGTATGAATGTTTTCTTATTCCCAGGGTTATGGAGCTATTTCATGGAGATTCTGCTAGAACTCATGTGACGGAGTTTGGTGGAGTTATTGAGGTAGTTGGTGGAGTTGTGTTCAGTTTAACTGAGTTAAACATAGTTGAGCTAGTTGTATCTAGTCTAACTGATTGATACACTAGTGAGAGTGGTGTGAATTAATTATTAATTAATTCACTAATTACTAACTCATTAATCAACTAAAGAATACATCAGTTAACTACATTGCATGGACAGTTTCAGTGGAGACTAGTGAAGAGGTAGGTGAAAGAGCAGTGTGACTATCAGTTGTGACTATAGTGTTGCATGATTTGGAACACGCAGTGGTTGGAGATGCCAATGAGGATTGCGTGAGCAAGGCTGGATGAATTCAAGTTCATTCAGATCCATTCTTCAGAAATTATTGCGCAGTAGAGGTAGGCTAGCAGGTGGCAGATATTGGAGCATGAGATTTGCTAGATCAGACCTGCTTAGTGTGTAGCAATTGGAGATTGTATTGAGAGCTTGTGAGGAGCTTTGTATGATGATTTTTACATGATATATATGACATATAATATACATATATTTTGGGGTTTTCAGCTTTAATATTTCCCATAAAATACTGTGTTCATATGTGTGAATGTTTATGGTTTTAATGTGTGCATGCAATTGATTTTATTTCTGCCATTAATGATCAATGGTAGAAGGGATTCTGTATTGTGCATGAAGTCAAATAGTGGGTGATCAGGAGAATCTTGGATGTATAACATATCAGTTATATAATTTCTACATGGTATCAGAGGGATATTGATCATTGGAGAAATTACAAAACATTGAAGCGGTTGAGTTTTGTGCTGGTGGAATTTGAATTTGCAGCAGTGTTTTCTTGGTGTCGAAGTTGAGATGTTTTTCAAAGGATTGTGATTGGAGTATGCCCTTGAGGGCAGCTCGAATTATATTGCATGGAAGGACAGGATGGAGGCAGTGTTTGATGATAATGGGTTGAAGGAGTTCATAGATGCAGAAATTCCAAAACCTGCTTCTAGCGATGATGCCGCACTTGACGCATGGAAAAAGAAGACATCAAAGTGTCGAAGGATTCTATTGGAAGGTGTGAAGGATCACATAGTGTCCAGTATTCATGGTAAAACTTCTCCATTCTTGATGTAGAAAGATTTGACAGATTTATTCCAAAGCAAGAGCGACCAGAGGAAGTTGGCGCTCAAGGATAAACTCAGGAACATAAAAATGGAGAACGACGACAATATACCCAAGTACCTCAGGAATTTTTTCCAATGCAGGGATGAGCTGGGAAGTGTGGGGTTTACTGTAGATGATGAGGACTTGGTGAGCTTGGCTCTCCTTGGGCTTCCGAAGAGTTTGCATTCCTATCAGGACTCTGTCAATGGTCGGGAGAAATTGCTAGGATGGGAGCGACTTTGGTCGGATCTTGTGCAAGAGGAGATAAGGTGGAGTACCAGGGACGGATCTTCATCAGATAATGCAGATGAATAAAATTATGCTTTGGCTATCAAAGCAAGGAAGGGGAAGAGCAAGAATAATGCTTCGCAATTTGGTGCAAAAGGGAAGAAGCAGGCCATGTCCAAGGTGAAGTGCTTTCACTGTCACCAACACGGACATTACGCCACTAATTTTCCACAGAAGAATAAAAATAAGCATGCTGCTGGATCTGCAGCTGGAGAGGCCTTAGACTCGTAGTTTGAGCAGGATTTTTCACTGATCGCATGCTTGGTCTCAAGTATGATGGGTTCAATGTGGTTTCTTGACAGTGGTGCATCTTTTCACATGATCGGAGACAAATATTTGTTTATTGATCTGGATGAGAAAGATCTTGGAGTGCACATCAAGATGGGTGATGGTGGTAGATATAGTGCGACCGGTATTAGTACCATTTCCTTTGAGAGGGAGTCTGGTAAACCCTTCATATTGAAGGAAGTGATGCATGTTCCAGGATTGAAGAAGAATCTTATCTCTATGGCTATGTTGGAATACAAGGGATATGATGTTGTCTTTAGCGAGGGAAAGGCTTTCCTGCGCAGTAAGGAAATTGGTGAAACCTAGAGGATAGGGGTTTGAGTTAAGAACCTTTATCAGTTGTAGGTAGATGGCTGTGAAGCAATGGCAGGCAAGGTAGAAGGAATGGTCAGCTGGGATGAGGGCGAGCTATGGCACAGGAGATTGGGCCATCTTCACCATGGTGCTTTGAAAATTTTGCAACAGATTTCTACCGGGCTTCCCAAAGGTACACTTGCGCAGTCAGATCAGTGCAAGGGATGTACTTTGGGAAAATTTGTGAAAGCCACCTTTCACGAGAAGGATAGTCACACCACGATGATGCTTGAGAGAATTCACACAGACGTGTGGTTTTTTCTCGCAGTTTGAGAAAAGCACATGTACAGTGTGATATTTTTGATATTTGTTGATGATTTTTCTTGTAAGTGTTGGATCTTCTTCATGCAGAAGAAGAGCGAGACATACTCAAAGTTCTGTGAGTTTAAGGCATTGGTTGAGAAAGAATCGGGGAAGCAGGTGAAGGCTGTTAGGAGTGACAATGGTGGTGAATTTATCTCTGGCGAATTCAAGGACTTTTTCAGCACAGAAGGAATTCAAGGAGAGCTCATAGCGCCTCATAACCCACAGCAGAATGGGGTCACAGAGCGAAAGAACAGAACGATCGTGGGTGCTGCACGGGCGATGTTGCATGATCAAGGCCTTCCCATACACTTGTGGGCTGAGGCATGCAATACTGCGGTTTATGTGCAAAACCATTGTCCTCATAGGATATTTGGCTTGAGTACACCTGAGGAGGCATTTTCTGGTAAGAAGCCTGATATTTCTCATTTGAGGATTTTTGGTTCACTTGTTTACATTCATGTGATGAAGGATGCCAGGAAGAAGCTAGAGCCGACCGCAAAGGTTGGGATATTTTTGAGGTACACTGATACACCCCAAAACTATCGTGTGTATTTTCCAGACAGTCGGAAGACTGTTGTGCAACGGGATATCAAATTTCATGAGGAGAAAGCCATGAAGTGTTCACTTGAGAGGGAGACACACTTGCATGTAGATGAGGAGATATTAGTTCCTAAGGATGAGCCTTAGGATGTGGATCAGCCACAAGAGGAGGTTCATGGAGTGGAAGAGACCACTCATGCAGTGCTAACCATCAGAGGGCCGAAGCACACTACAGAAGCTGAGCGACTGAATCAGGATGCAGAGAAGATTGTAGGAGCACCTACATCACAGCACAGACAGAGATAGTCACCTAACTGGTATACTGGATACATGGATCTTATGAGCAAGTGTATCGTGACAGAGCCATCCTCTTTCGAGGAAGCTGTGGAGGACCCTGAATGGGTAGATGCCATGGTGGAAGAGTATGATTCGATTGTCAGAAATAGTGCATGGGAGATTGTCCCAGGGCTGGAAGGGTAATCAGTGGTAGGTTAGAGATGGATCTACAAAGTGAAGCAAGCAGCTGACGGGAGTGTGGAGAAGTACAAGGCAAGATTTTTTTCCCGAGGCTTCTCACAGATTGAGGGGATCGATTATGAGGAAACCTTTTAACCTGTCGCAAGATATTCTTCCATACGGATGATTCTTGCTCTCTCAGCATAGATGGGGTGGCACATTCATCAGATGGATGTGAATACTGCATTCCTTAATGGATTGATTGAGGAGGAGGTGTACATAGAGCAGCCCGAAGGTTTCGAGATCTTCAGCAGCGAGTCGCATGTGTGTAGGCTCAAAAGAGCACTGTATGGGTTGAAACAAGCTCCTCGTGCTTGGTACACACGGATATACAGTTATTTCACCAGACTTGGATTCTCCAAGAGTGAGGCAAATCCGAACCTATACCAGATTGTGGTGGAGGGTAAGTTGTTTATCATTGTACTTTATGTAGATGACTTGATTCTGATAGGTGATGAACTGTTGATACACTCTGCAAGGCTGATCTTGCAAAGGAGTTTGAGATGAAGGACTTGGGCCTCCTTCATTATTTGGATTGGAAATTTGGTAGCGCAGTGATGGATTGTTTGTGTCTCAAGGGAAGTATGCCCAGGAGATACTGGAGAAGTTCAACATGCATGGCTACAAGCCTATCGACACTCCTCTTCCTAGTGGATGGAGGAAAGAGGATGCTACATTGGCAGAGGTAGTGGATGCCATTGCTTATCGATAGTTGGTGGGTTCGCTTATGTATCTAGTCAATACATGACCTGACATGTGCTACATTTTTAACCAGCTTTTACAACCTATGGTTAAGCCTACCAAGCTCTTTTGGAAGGCAGGCAAGCATGTATTGAGATATATCAGAGGCACATCGAGATATGGATTATGGTACAGACAGTCGGGTGAGGTGAAGCTATGTGGCTTCACGGATGCAGATTGGGCAGGGAGCCCAACAGAAAGAAAGAGCACATCTGGAAGGATTTTCAGTATCGGGTCGACAGCAGTTTCTTGGTACAACAGGAAGCAGCTATTCATGGAACTCATTTCAGCGGAGGCCGAGTATATGGCAGCGAGTTTGGCTACATGCGAGGCTATATGGATGAGGAAGATCCTAGTCGGGTTGTTCGGTTCACACTTAGATCCTACTGTGATATATTGTAATAATCAGAGTTCCATAAAACTCTCGGTTAGTCTAGTATTTCATGATAGATCTAAATACATTGACATCCGGTATCATCATATGAGAGATTGTGTGCAGCGGAAGATCATGTTACTTTCATACATTCCCATGGAGGATCATGATGCTAATATCTTGACGAAGGCGCTCACCAGGAGCAAATTCCAATACCACAGGGGCAGGATCGGGGTGGTAGATAATCCCTATATTGTTGAGAGGGAGTGTTGAGATTGCAACAAGATGATGAGCTTAGTGAAAAGAGTCGCCTTCACTAAGTAGGCCTGCAGGCTATTTTTGGCGCACAGTGTATTTTTAGACATGTCGATCATATTCTATGAGTTGCAGGATGCTATTTATGGATAGTTGGTCAAGTTGGAAAAATAGATGGACTTCTATTTTTAGACATATTGGGCGGAATATATTTTTAGATTGCCAGTCTAAAAATAGATATGTCGAATATTATTAGCTCTTAATAATATTTGGACTATAAACATTATCTTATTCTCTTTGAGCACTTCAGTTAAGTGCACAGATGTGGCACAGGAGCTAACAAAAGGAATTACACTATTCCTGATGGTTAAGTGGAGCTATTGCATGGATACTTCAGTTAGAACTCATGTGACAGAGTTTGGTATAGTTATTGAGGTAGTTGGTGGAGTTGTGTTCAGTTTAACTGAGTTAAACATAGTTGAGCTAGTTGTATCTAGTCTAACTGATTAATACACTAGTGAGAGTGGTGTGAATTAATTATTAATTAATTCACTAATTATTAACTCATTAATCAACTAAAGAATACATCAGTTAACTACAGTGCATGGACAGTTTTAGTGGAGACCAGTGAAGAGGTAGGTGAAAGAGAAGTGTGACTATCAATTGTGACTATAGTATTGCATGATTTGCAACACACAGTGGTTGGAGATGCCAATGAGGATTTCGTGAGAAAGGCTGGCTGAATTTGAGTTCATTCAGAGCCATTCTTCAGCAGTGATTGCGCAGTAGAGGAAGGCTAGCAGGTGGCAGAGATTGGAGCATGAGATTTGCTAGATCAGACCTGATTAGTGTGTAGCAATTGGAGATTGTACTGAGAGCTTGTGAGGAGCTTTTTATGATGATTGTTACATGATATATTGACATATAATATACAGATAGTTGGGGGTTTTCAGCTTTAAGCTTTCCCATAAAATATTGTGCTCATATGTGTGAATGTTTATGGTTTTAATGTGTGCATGCAATTGATTTTATTTCTGCGTAGAAGAGGTTCTGTATTATGCATGAAGTCAAATAGTGTGTGATCAGGAGAATCTTGGATGTATAACATATCAGTTATATAATTTCTACACATCTCCTGAAGTAGATAAGTGTTGTTTCCATGGTATGCAACTACTATGAATAGTCCCTTCCAGATGTTTTCAAACTTTCCATAATTCCCCTTTTCTTCAATTCTGGCTGCGCACTTCAAAACTACATCTTGAATCTAGAAATTTTCTTCTTTGAACTTTCTGTCAAATGTTTTCTTTGTTATATTTTGTGACTGCTGATGGTTATTGTATACCTCCTCCCTTTTTTCTTGCAAAGCTATAAGCCGGTTTATCCTCCTCTGAATAGCATTAGTCTCTCCTTCTATTCCTTGTAGCAATTTCATTACAGGCACTCCCAAGGATGTGGGAAAAATAGCTTCAGCTCCATACACTAATTCACAAGGTGAAGTACCAATGGATATTTTTGTACATACTCTATCATCCCGCAAATCATATTTCAACTTCATATGCCATGATATCTTATTTTCCTGCAGTACCTTCTTGATAATTCTCACAATGATTTTATTAGAGGATTCAACAAGACCATTATCTTATGGGTAATAAGCAGTTGAGTGTCAAAGTGTTATATGATACTGATGACAAAAGATAATTAACCTTTTCGATGTAAAATATTGTGCATTGTCAGTAATAATATTCATAGGACAGCCAAACCTGGACAAAATGTTATTCTCTAAGAACTGAATAATGACTGAATCATTTGCCTACCTTGTTGGGATTGCTTCAATCCACTTAGTGAAATAATATGTTCCCATTAGGATCCAGTGATGTTTCCTTGAAGGTGATGGGTGTATTTCACCAAAAAAATCCAACCCCCATTATTGGAAAGGCGCTTCAACATAAATTGCCATCAAAGGTAAAGGAGTCAACTGATTATTACCATAAAAAATCTGACATTCATGGCAGGCAATGATCTTCTTGTAAACATCCTTGAAAATGGTGCGACACTAGTACCCTGCTCTGAGAATTTTGTTTGTTGTGGCCTTCCAGTAGTGGTGTCCTCCACAATATCCCTTATGGAACTATTCAATCGCCCTTTTAGCTTCCTCTTCCAATAAAAAATTTAAAATAATTCCACCAATATCTTTCCAGCATAGATTCTTATCTACAATGTAGTATCTTAGAGGTTTCAGCTTCAAAAACCTTGATTTTGATTTAGTCAAATCTATAGGAGCTCTTTGATGATGCAAGACAAATATAATGTCTTTGTACCATTCAAATAAAATGAAATTCTCTTCAATCCAGCTCTTCATCTTCCTTTGACAACTCTGAAATTTCTGCAATAAAATTCATGTCAAGACAGTCAGAATTGGATTGCATCATCAAATTTTCCAACCCCTATCCTTTCACCAATTTTGTAGGTCTGATTTCTATGTCATACTCCAAAAAATTAGCTATCCACTTCCCTCTCTTTCCATTAGGATCAACTTGTGTCAAAATTTCTTTAACCATAGTGTTAGGCACAAATGCAATCACATGAAAGTGCAAAATATAGATTCTAAAATCCTTAATAGCTTTGATCAAAGCATATGCCTGTTTTTCTAAAATATTATACTTCAGCTCTAATTTAGCAAGAAATCCGCTAAAGAATGAAATTGGTTGCTCTATACCTTGATGTCCTTTCTGCGGTAAAACTCCAGCTATGATATTTTCAAATGCAAATGTGAAAACCATAAATTCTTTTGATAAATTTGGACTAATAAATACTAGGGCCTGAGTGAGGGCTTTCTTTATTTCTTAAAATGACTTCTTGGCTTCAATAGTCCATTTAATATCAACTCCTTTATTCAACATCTTGGTAATTTCTTTGACAATTTCAGCAAAGTTCAGGATGAACCTTCTAAATAAGTTTACTCTCCCAAGAAAGGACTGAATTTCCTTCCTGTTCCTTGGCAGGTTTATCCTCTGAATGGAATTAACTCTGTTTGGCTCAATATTTATCCCATCCTTTGATATAATATGTCCAAGCCGTTTTCCAGAGGTTAGAGCAAAAATGATTTTAGCGGGATTAAGAGAAATACCAAATCTTCTACATTTCAACAGAATTTTCTCCAGATGCTTCAAATGATCTTCCTCCCATCTTGAAAATACAATTATGTCATCCAAATAGACCACAAATAACTTATCTTTCTCCTCAGCAAAGGAAATGTCCATTTCTCTTTGAAAATTCTCTCCCACATTCATCAAACCAAATGGCAACTTGGCATACATGAATGTCCCCCATAGTGTGGTAAAAGAAATTTTCTCCTAGTCTTCTGGGTGTACCAATATCTGATTGTATCCTAAAAAACCATCCAACATAGACATCCTTTGAGAGCCAACAATATTCTGCAAAATCTAATCCATCTTAGGAAGACAGTAGTTGTCTTTCAAAGAATCCTTGTTAAAGTTTCTCAAATCAATACATATTCTGATCTCTCCACTCTTTTTTATGACTGGTACCAGGTTAGCAAGCCATTTTGAGAATCTTATAAGAACAATAATTTTTTCATCAAAAATCTTCTTAATTTCATTCTCAATCAGAGTCATGAGAAATGGATTAATCCTTCTCAATTTTTGTTTGAAAGGTTTCTCATTCTCTTTGATAGGAATAGTATGCTGAATAATAATAGGATCATACTTTTTCAAATCATCATAAATCCATGAAAAAACATCAATGAACTTCTTCATCATCTCAATGTATTTCTGTCTCATCTCCGTAGAAAGAAACTTGGAAATATTTATCATTTTAGGTGATGCTACTTTACCAATATTACAATTTTTCTTCTGTACTCATTTACCTTGAGAATTTATCCAAAGGGAACAAGAATCTTGATGTTAGAGATCTCATTCTCCAAACTGAAAACATAAGTAATTTTTTCACTCTCTTTGACAGGGGGAGGAAGTGGTGGGTCATTTTTAGGCTCAACTACTTTAGGAGTATCCTTCTTTGGCTGTGTTTTATTTTCAATGATGGGAGCATTTCTGTTTTTGAGATTTTATTACTTTTGCATCTCAAAAATTGCATGTTGATAACCCTTAAGATAGTCAGATTGTCCCTCACCTTTATTCAAATCATGATCAGACTCATCATGATCCTCTTTGGTCAAAAGCACCCCAAACATGTTTTCATCTAAGTAGTGGATGGAGTCTTCTTGAATCTCAGGCTGAGTTTCTTCTTCATCAATCAAATTCTGCTAAAAAGGAGGCCTCACTTGAGGTCAGAATAATTTCTGTTTTCTATTTGTCTTTGTTGATTTTGAGGCCTTCTAAATTGTGGATTTTTGATGTGTGGATGATATTGTGCAGGAGGTGAAGAAGCATTTCCAAGGGAAATTCTATCCATGAGTTTCTCCATAGTCTTCATCATAGAATCAAACTTATTATATGAGGTGGAAGGCTTTTCTTCTTCTTTTAGTTTTTTTTTACCCATCTTAGACTTCTTGGCTGCTATCATGTTCACTTACACTTTCACAGCATCATTCTGCATTTCTGCTAGCGAAGTAGATTCTATTTCTCTAAGAATAATGGAGAATTCATAATCAAATGCCTCGGCATAGTGTAATTGAGCAGCTTCTAGGAGAGGTTTAAGATGAGCAGGCATAGAGTCATAAACTTTGTTAAATCTCTTGGAGAAATTTTGGACAGTTTCATCTACAACTCTTTTTAAACTATTGTATTTTGTCAGGGCTTGCACTGGGTTTGTTCTATTCCCCCATTTTCTTAAAAAACTATCCTCAAACTGATTCTAATTCTGTAAACCTCCCTGGAGCTAGGGCTTTAAACCATTTTATGACCTCACCAGTGAAAATTTGAGAAAATAGTCTCATTTTAACATCTTCATGGTCTACTTCCTCTCTATATATGAAATCATTGAATTTGTCTACATGTTCCTTAGTTGTTATTTCTTCATCACTTCCCTAGGTTTTCATTCTAGCTGAGTATTTACTCAGGAGAGCATTAAGAACAGCTGGGAGGACAAGTGGAGCATATCTAGCAGGTGCAAAAGGAGGAGGTGGAGGTGGAACATTTCTAGCCATAATAACGGGGACTGTGGTATTTCTTGGAAAAACAGTAGAAGAAGATGAGCTATTAGGAGGTGGTGTAGTTGGTCATTGCAATCCAGACACAAATAAGCTCCACTCGGGTAAAGGTATACTAGATTTTCTTCTCAGTAAGAATTCAAATGGGTCTAACTCCTTTAACTTTTCAAAATACTCCCTCTCTAATAGAAACTCTGCTGTAACTGTTTCCCATAATTCTTCTTTTTCATTTTTTATTACTAGGGTTTAGGTATCAATACCTAGTCTTTTCAGGTCTATAGTTATCTCAATTAACTCATTTTCACTCTTAGACCTAAACAAGACTTCTGAATTTTATCATCAAATTTCTTATCTTCATGACTTCTTATAATTTCAGAGGACAAAGCTCTTGAGTGTGATGAAATACCTAGTTTTGAAGAGTTGCTTTCAATGCCTCTGGAATTTTTTTTTGGATTATCCACAATGGTAGGTGGGTTAGGATCTATACTGCTCCTTGTATATCTCCTTCTCGAAGCCACATTTGAACATGAAATTTGCAATGGAGTCACCAAGGTAGTTGCAACCTTGAAAAAATTCTGAGCTCCTGCTACCTCCAAGAGTTCAGCTTCACTATTTGCATAAAAAATTCAAGAAATATGTCTTTAGACTCCCAGCAAATGCACCAAAATGTTATCACCAAATTGATCTTGATAAACTTCTCATAAATCAACTCAATGTAACTCTTTCAAGCCACTTCTAACTGAAGATTGGCCTCTTCAGTTTAAGAGGGCTCTCTCAAAAGGGATTTATGATTTTCAATAGAAATAGTACTAGATGGCTAACTCTATGAACTGTGACTTGATTTTGGTTGACTGCAAGTTTAAAAATGAAGGCTTGCTACCATTGGGCTATGGAGTCAACATCAGTGCAGTTAGTGATAGTAATTCTTCACATGGAAGCTGAGGCAATAAAGGTTTTTAATAAGGATGATTCATACACACAATATAAGGAAAACACAACAATTTCACCCCTAATGGAAGTCAGAGCATGAAATCATGAATTGTGAGTAATTAGAGATAAAATTCACTGCAAGTGATTAGACATAAAGATATAGAGCAACAAAACATTAAACACCTCATTAGAATCTCAGGTATGGAAGTAGAATGTCACTGTATATTATTGATAATGAAAAAAAACATAAAAGTAGAAATTTGGTGCAATATTCTCCAACCCTTTTCTCTTCGATGTTCATTCTATAAATAGACATTCTTTATGATGTAAATGATTTACCTAGCTAGCTAGATCCTTGAACTCTAACTCTAACACCTAACATAACTGAAACTACTTTCTTGGAACAGAAAAAAGGATCGTTATCCTTTAAGAAGTCATACTCCTAATAGGACTCTACTTCCTATTTATTACATTTAGTTTTTCTAACAGTAAAACAGTTACATAATAGAGATCACATTTTCGAGAGACAATTCACCATCACTTAACATATTTGAAATACCCCTAGATTTAGGACACACAATCCTACTTTTCAGGAATGGATAATATTTACTTTAATCATTAGTCTACCCGTTGAGCTAGATGTGTGACACTCATTTTGAGTAAATGAGTCTTTGCTTGGATGGCCCACTGAAAGGCTGGATGTCTCCAGATGGCTGGTGTGCTGTTAGAACCCTCAAAAATCTTCAAAAGATCTCTCGCTAAGAAACAAGGCAATATAGGCAGTTTCGTAGCAAGTTTTCGTAGCGTATGAAATCTTGCCTTTTCATCCATATCCTTGCCACTTTTGATGGTCAAAAACCTTTAGTATGCCAAAAAATCTTGGAAACAAACAACACCCCTCCTTAATCCTTCACAAAACTTAATTCCAAAGAAAAATTGCATCTTCATAATTTTCGTAGAGTTTTTCTGGCTTCAAGCCTGAAACACGCTACGAAACTGCCTGAAAACCAAAATTTGTTTTTTTGTGACTGTCTTCAAAAATTGATCTCCTGAGGTGAAATTTAGGTTATTTGCAAGCCATGAACCTCATCAAACATGTTTCAGCTTAATTTTTCACTCTTTAGGAGTTTTTTCTTCATTTACAATTAATTGGCTTATGGGTTCTTTAACCTGCACTCTCATCCTCGGCCCTTTCTTCTCCAGCTCAACTTGGATCAAGTCTAGCTACTCCTAAAGGTATCCCACTTGATCCTTTAATGCTCTATTTTTAGCTTGAAAGCATAAGTTCATCTTCCTGGTGTGTTTGACCACCCCCCTTAATGGCTGAGTCCTCTGAGTCCTCTTCAACAATTTCTTGGCATTGTCCATAGACTTTGAGACAACTGAGATTTGACCTTCCCATATTTTCATCATTTGTTCAAATTTAACCTTCTCATACCTGTTCTTTTCTACCTCAGACTTAAAATTTAATATCTCTTTACCTGCTTCTTTCAATTTTTCTTTGAGGAATTCTATTTCTGATTTTTCACTTACCTTTTGTTTTCCCTTTCTATGCTTAAAAACAACTTTTTCCTCTCCTGATGGAGAAAAATCTATGATGCTTACTGTTTTTACAGTTTCATTTATTTTCTCTGTCTTTTTTCCCTCCATGGCCTTCTCTGCATGCTTGGTCATTGGCTTCCTTGGCTGAAATATAAAGCCAACATCATCACCTGCAAAATCTAATTTCTTAGCTGTCTTACCTTCAGTTTTCTTCCACCATATTCAATATCTTCAACTTGCACTAATTGTGACTCTTCAATGTCAATTTCATGAAGGATATCCTCCATATTTCCTTTGGCCAATGTCCAGCTTCTAGTGATCCTCTTGTTGCCTTGTTTGCTGACTTTATATTTCTTTTTTGCAAATGTTGCTAGAAGGGCGGAAGTCTCTTGCAGAGGTTATGCTCATATGTCCATTGGTTCTGCAGGGAATGCTCTTTTTTCTTCTTCAACTTATTCTGCCACAACGGGTGATGTAGTAGTTCTATTTTTTTAAGTTTTCTTTGGAGTGACCACATCAATTTCATAACCACACATAAACAAGAAAGAAATCCAATCTCTTTCTAACCTTCTCAATTCTTCCAACAGTAACAACTTTATTAGACCATGATGAAAAAGAGATGTCTCATTACCTTCTGTCTTGCTTTGAACCTTATCTGACAATTTCCCTAAACTATTGTATAAATAGAAAGGTAAATCAAGTGATCTCTTACCTACAAAATGCAAAAGAATTCTGAGATGATATGAGTAAACCATGTGAAATCTTCCTTCACAGGTGAAATATTTTTGAATGACCATTAGCAGTTTTGCATAATTATCCTTCATAAAACTCCTAGGGATAGCATTGGTCAAATCAACTTCACTGTGTTCTTTCTTGAGAAACTCCTTACAATCCTGCATTGTGAATTTGGTACCTTTAAACCACTTTTCACCACCTCTAGGGATTCCTGTAGTTAATGATATGCTCTATGGCGTCACTATGAGATTCAAAATCCAAACCTTTGATGTTGTTCATGTGAAGTTTGTGGCAAAATCATTTGAAACTTGTGCATGAAAACCTTGTAACCTCTGGCAGAATTGCAAGTAGGGTCTTAATTGAGTAATTTCAAATCCATGGGTCCATACCTGTGACAATGGCCACCCTTGTTTGTTTTCCTTCTTGTAGCCATGGATGCTTTATAGTCTTCACTTCCTCGCTTGCTGATGACACCTGTAGAATTTGAATTTGATAACAACCTACTCAAATTGATGAAGTAGATCTATAAGGATCGACTCACATGCAATATTAAACAATAATATGACAAAAGGTTGTTTCGGGTGAGGTTTAAAATGGTTAACTGACAGCTCGAGTTTTAATCATAGCACATGCAAGAAAAAAGAATGATGACTACATCAAACGCGGCTGTGTAAATTTCAAACTTACCATAACAACCTTGAATGACCTCCACCTTTACTCCTCTAATCATAAACTGACACCTCATATAACTCTGACAACCTTGGATAAAAAATGCAGTTTCATAGTGAAGACAATTAGGCTTCTAATAGAGTCGCTACGAAACTATTAGGCAGTTTCGTAGCGAAATCTGTGGATTTCCTTTGTAAATCGCTACGAAAATATGAAAAACTGACAGGTGTGTACTTTTGAGTTTTAATTCGTGGGGAATTACAACTGACATGAAATGGGACTGATTTGACTGAAGTGACATGAATGGAGGTGATGAACTTAGGATAGGCTTAAAAAATGCAAAAAATCATATATCACATTGAAATGGCTTAGGAGACCTCATCCATTTGGTGAATGACCTGCATGACCCTATCAAGAAAAATTTTACAAGTAATGAGTGATATCAATGCCAATTCTCTACAAATGGAATCTCCCCCTATCACTATTCATTACCATATTTTTCCCCCATAGCAAAGAATTCATTTTTCCTACATAGAATTTCTTCTTCAAGTTGAAATTCAACCAGTCATAATATTGAATATGCCTTCACTAAGGGATTATATCTTAGGGGTCAGATCTAACCCTAGTTCCTCTTGTCTCCTTCTCCATCCCATATATTTTACCCTTGTATTAATAGGAATTCCCTCTCTCTTGTGGAATCTCAATTTGAGTCTATAGTATTTTGTTGTATGTCCTTCATTGTGACATATGTAACATTCAATATTGGGATTTAAAATTAGTGGAAATTACCAATGTGTTCTTATAATTTGGTCCATATGTCTAAATATGGGTATTTGATCATACCCTCTATATTTCATCATGTCATAGTTTCATCAATCCTATGCTTTGTGGCCACATTTTGTGCATGTAAACCAATAACTAAAAAACTTATTTTGATACCTGGAGGTATAAGGTGATATTGATATTCTAAAGTTGTTCCTTGGAAGATACTCATCTATTTATTGATTTCTAAGTCCTGCCTCATGGTTTCTTATGGATCCTTTGTGAATATTTTCTATCATGGGGGATTCCATTCCTTCATTCTAGTTCCTTCCTTTTGTGAATTATATTTACCCTACTAATTCTTGGCATTAGTGTGATAATCATTGAAATGAACTTGCTTGGGATGATTCATCACTTGCTTTGGATATTCAAATGAGTTGTTTCTAGATGTGATGAATGTCTGATCAGGATTCCTAGGATGTTCCTCATTTGATGTGTTTGGGATACATTTATTCTCGGAGGTCTCACAACTTTCCTGGTAACTAAGACTTGTTTTGATGAGAGGAGATATTTGAATGTTGATCATGTGATCCAAAGATTCAAATCCTTTGTGAATTCGATTTTTGTTTGAGCTTCTCTAATTTTTCCTTCAAAAGCAAAACTTATTCCTCTAATCTTCCACAAATATTTTCCTTCTCTTCAAATTGTTTTGACAAAAAAACCTTTATTTTTTTTTCTTCCTCTATTTCAACCTTGAGAGCAAGAATGGTCTCTTCATTTAGATCTTGTCTTGGACTTGCTACATTATTTTACCTTCCCTCTTTCTAAGAGATTTTATTTCCTTTAATTCACTTCTAAGTTCTCCTTCATAATCTATTTCTAATTCAGTTTTTTCAATTTCAATGAAGAATAATATTTCACCTCTTTCATCATTGGTCACACTTTCATTGCTTTCATGATCACTTTCTTCTTTTTATAGGAAGTTCTTCTTTTTTTCACCTCACTTATTCTTTTTATTCTTAGATTGAATCTTGGTTCATCATCAATATCATTAATTTTTGCAAAAGGACATGTAGAAGAATAATGTCCTAGTGAACAAAATTCAAAACACTTGACAGGGGGCTTACTTTTGAACTTTTCAGATATTCTCTTTAGCCTTCTAACAAACTTGGACTCTTCTACATCAAAATTAGAGTCTACTTGATTTTCATGTTTTTTCCCTTCTTTGAATGCTTGGGATGCTTGTTCCTTAACTCCCAATTTTTCCTCCTTTATTCTTAGCTCATATGTTTGATCTCAAGTGTTCCATGAAGAGCATCCATAGTCATTTTATCCATATTTGTCACTTCTTTAAGGGATGATACTTTGGGATTGAATCTTGATGAAAGATATCTTAATATTGTTTGAAAAAAAACATCATCCTTGAATTCTTCACCAAGACCTGCAATAGAGTTGAAAATATTTTCTACTCAAATGAAAAACAAAATAATATCCTCATCTTCTTCCATATTCAAACTTTTGAATGGGGACCTGAAATATTGTAGCTGGTTTCTTTCACCTTTGTGTTCCCTTCATAACAAGTTTTAATATTGTTCCATACATCATGAGCCAACTGAAATAACATTACTTTGAAAAGTTCTATATCTATAAAACCACTCAAAGTAACATGCTTATATTATTCATTAGATATATATAGTGCCTTACCAGTTGTATCTATCAGAGGAGTGTTAGGAACTTTATACTCAGTTTCTACAATTTCCCAAACATAAACTACCAAGGAAATGGGATTGGTATTCATTCGTATCTTCCAAAACGCAGAGTGAGATCCATCAAACAAAATAGGCTCTATTTTTTCTATGATCATGGACATATTTCCTTGAAATCAACCTTCTAGCAGTTAATTATTCCTGAAGTTACCTATTATGAAACCACTTGTTAGACAAAATATCACACTGACAAGCGTGGGTGTGTGTGCGTTAATGTTTTAAAGCTCAGTGACAAATTCCATTCATAGGATTAAATTCCTCTTTTCAAGAGGATAAATTTTGACTATTGAAGCGCTCAATTTGGATAAGGGAAAGTGTATGTTTGAATTGAAGCCCACATGTGCACAAAAGGTCAGGTCAGCCCAAATGAGAAATTGGACAGGCATGGATGGCTATAAATAGAAGTCAAGTGACCCTCATTTGGAAATAATCATGATCATTCTTATTTCTTTTGGTTTGGATCGCACAGGTCTGAGGCTGGGTCGCAGATATTGGTTCGTACAAGTCTGATATTGGAGGGTCTTAAGCTCCCATGTTTGTTTAGGATTTTAGTTTCTAGCCGTATGCATGCTTCAGGAAAATTTCGGTTACAACCGCAACTGTAGTTTAGTTGATATTACTAGATAGGATTATGGTTGAAGATATGGATCATTTTACTTTGTTTTGATGAATTGTTCAATGAAAATATAATAAGAAGAATAATTTGAAAGGGTTTTCCCCTTGGTGGTTTCTTCCCTAGTCTCCAACCAATCCTAACACCTATATGTGTGAATTATTTTTCTTATATTGTTCCTTTATGTTTTGTTTCATTGATGTTGATATTTTTCTTTCTATATAATTCCACGTGTTGTTGAATAGTGTGGTAAAAATGAATTATGTTATGTTTTTCTGAGGTGAATTTAATATGTAAATGAAGAAATGTAATTATCTAAGGAAAATAACAATATATGCCTAAGAAATATTAACATGGTATCAGAGTTGGGTTGAAGAAAACTCATTGAGATCACCCCTGAGAAGACACCTTTCATGGAAGCAAGATAAGATGGAGGAGACCTAAAATAATAGTAGGGTTTGAAGGAAACCTTAGGAAATATGGTTATTAGGGTTAGATGGATGACATGAGGTTAGGGTTTGGAATAAACCCTGGGATAAAATGATGGCTTGAGTTTTGCAGTTTTGAAACATGATTATGTGAATATGTTCTAACCTTTTTTTAGGGTTGATGGCCTTGCCTATTCATGAAATCGATGGAAATATGGAAGGCAACATTGTGATGGAAAATACTAACTCTTGAAGTCTGGTTCAAGAGAGATATGATCACCTCTCATTAAAGATAAGTACCTTTTCGATTTATTCTATTACTTTATGAAATTATTCTTGTTGATTTGACTATTTCTTCCTACATGAATATTTGAGTATATGTATACTTCTATCCTCTGGATAATATGTGAAAAGAATATCCTTCTTGAGGATCACCTTAGCTGCAGGAAAAGGAAGCTGGTGTAATAAGAGAAGAGCTATTAGAAAGTCGATAAAGTGCTACAAATTCCCATGACAAATAAAGATCTATAAGTTGCAAAGGTATATGAATGCTACAAGGTATGTAGGTTTCCATAATAAATGGAAAGGTAAGCCCTGCGGTATGTCAGGAATATCACATTCATACATTCATATGAATGCTAGTTTGATTTATGGTACATGTGATACATATTGGTGCTCTTGATATTTGACAAGCATATTTCATTTTAAACATGATGGATATTGGTTCTATTGATATTTGGTTGTCATAGTTTCTTGGGTTGTAGCATTGGGATCCCTGCTGGGAGATTTTATTGGGTAGTAGCATTGGCTCCTCGCTGGCAGAGTTTCTTGATTTGTTTCAATGGCTCCCCATTGGTAGAGTTTCTCGGGGTTTAGCATTGGGCTCCTATCTAGCATAGTTTCCCAGGTCGTAGCATTGACTCCCCGCTGACAGAGTTTCCTGGGTCATAGTATTGGCTCCCTGTTGGAAGAGATTCGTGGGTAGCAACATTGGCTTCTCACTGGCAGTGATTCTAGGTGGTAGAAGTTGATCCCCGATGGATAGATAGTGGTAGATTGAACTCCCCTACGATTTCAAATTATTCTTCTTTTAGATTCTAGAATGATAAACATATGATCAGAGTCAAGAAAGAGATAAGTAAGTGTAAGAAGAGATTAACCGAGATGAGCAGTGACGATGCTTGATGACACGATTCTTGAGATGGGACATGATATGATGACAATATTAGAATTTCTCCCTAGATGAGAGTGAGAATTAATTTTTGGCAACTCAGTGACAAATTCCAATCATGGGATCGGAATCCTTTTTTCAAGAGGACCAATTTTGACTATTGAAGCACTCAATTTGGACAAGGGAAAGTTTATTTTTGAATTGAAGCCCACACGTGAACAAAAGGTCAAGTTGGCCCAAATAAGAAATTGGATACCCATCGATAGCTATAAATACAGGTCAAGTGACCCTCATTTTGAAATAATCATGATCATTCTTCTTTCTTTTGTTTTGTCTCGAATAGGTCTAAGGTTGGGTCACGGATATTGGTTCATACAGGTTTGATATTGTAGGATCCGAAGCTTGCACACGTGTTTACAGTTCTGGTTTCCAGCCACAAACATGCTTCAGGAAAATTTTGATCGCAACCCAGTAAGAATGAAAGGTCATATGTGCAGTTGGAGGGTTTTAGCTACATGCACATTGCTCTCTACGTGTGGTTCGGAGCTAGGGTTTTTGTTTCATAGTTGATTGTGGATTTCATCAGTTGACGAAAGAGCTTGGAAGTTGAATGAAGACAATGACAGTTGAAAACAAGCTTCTAAATCATGGTTTCTATTATTAGTATTGTTGGGTTCATCTCATGAATGTTGTTTAGCTAATATTACTGGATAGGATTATGGTTGAAGATATGGATGATTTTACACCCTTTTTTTGAATCATTCAATGAAAATTTAATAAGAAGAATTTGAAAGTGTTTCCCCTATAGTGGGTTTTTCCTTGGTTTCTAACCAATCCTGGTGTCTCTATTTGTGAATGTTTTTTCTTTTATTTTTCCTAATTTATGTTCCACTACATTGATGATGATATTTTTATCTCTATATAATTGCACATGTTGTTGAATAATGTGGTAAATTGAATAATGTTACGATGTTTCGGGGTGAATTTAATATGTAAATGAAGAAATGAAATTATCTAAAGCAAAGAAAAATATATCCCTAAGAAAAATTAACAGGATGAATTAGTGTGGTGGAAAAATTATCATTTCAAAATATTTTTTCAATGAACAATCATGTAGCAATGTACCATAACCACTGGTAGCATATTAATAAATAAAACAATGCATCAAGAATCCATCATCACATCAACACAAAAGGACACATGTTTTTATATGGAAACACTTACGGGAGAAAACCACAAATTATTCTTCATATTATTCTTCAAATAATTACATTTATTTGTAGGCACTAACCTACTACAATAGCTCACCCCCATGATGTGCAAGAAATTACTTGCAATGGGCTACAACTTGGTTGAGGCACTAACGTTGAAAAATGTGCAATCAATCACTTACAATAGGCTATGAACTAATTAAGGCACCAAACTCATTGATGAAAAAGCTTCAACTTGTTGTAAGCTTCAACCTGATTGAGGCATCCACCTCCTTATTCAACTTCATGTGGACTTTTCCCAATATTCAAAATTAGATCCATATTTTCTTTAATCAATTTAAGTCTTCAAACTACGCATTCTATTGTTGTCATAAAATTGTCATCAACCTATCATATCCTATCTATACCTCATTACAACCTATTCATCAATGATTTCACACAAACCCTTACTAGAACCTACTCAAATCATATACACAATACTCACTGCAACCTGATCATAAGCCCTCAAAACACAAAATAGTGATTATGAAAATCAAAATCACATCGTTAAGATTTTTATTCCTTTATAGATATTCACAACTGAGTCTTGATCATCATGCTTATTTTGGAAACCAATTTGGATTTGGAATGAGCCCAAAAAACCCCAAAAATAATATAAAAAATAAATAAATTAACTATTCTATATAATAGATTTTTCAACGTGCACTCTACAAAATGTTCATTTCCTAACAACGATTCTACAAAATGTACACCATAGATCTATTAACTACTCTATAAAATGATAAAAATGACTTGCAAATAACCCCTTATATAAAAACAATTGGTTGAGTCTGACTAGACTCAAAAATAGTAAATCAAACCACATATCAAACTAACCTAACTACATAGGGGCTTCACTCAATGAACCTTTGACATATCACTTGCATTAATGGCATACTAAAAATACCCTTAATTTGACTACATATTGGAAAATAACTCTAAATTTGACATAATTTAACCCCATACCAATACGAACCCAATACACCTTACCAATTTAAAAAACCCCTAATTTCACTAGATATTGTAGGTATCCATTTTTTTATTAATATTTTTTATACCCCTTTATATTTTTTCGTTAACTTTGAGCTCCATTTTTTACACCTGCTAATATAAAAACCCTTTACCCCCTATTATATGCTCAATATATTATGTCATTTTTTCCTTAATATATATATCCCTCAATGTGAATGCACGTGGTATGATATTTCTCCCCAGTGAAGCTCCCATGTCTAACTAATGAGTCATTTCCTATGATAATGTCTCACATACATATTCCAATTTTTGGAGCACAACACTATGATGAGTGTCATCACAACTCATAAGAGCTTTCACCGTAACACCATATATACGATAAATACCATCGTCTGAAAAAATCGAACCATTGACCGACCTTCACATAACATATCAAATGCACTACAAATACAAGGCTCAACCTCAGGCTAGTTCACAAATATATACTTTGTGTCCATTGAATCTTTGTCTTGATTGGGGTCATTGAATGTGTGTGTGTGTATATATATATATATATCAATGTGGACCCAGAGCTTGAGGTCCAACCTTAGGGAAAACCTATGCTCTAATGTAACCTCCACCAAAAACACAATGTTTCCCGTATAATATGGGGCTTAGCCCTTCCATGATGCCGACTATGTGACCTTATTCAAACTAGTGCTCAACCCCTTTTATTTTTCAATATGACTAGGCCATGTGACCCTGTCCCTAAGGGATCCATGGTCATCCGCATGATTATGTTATCATGCCACATGACATCCAGTGAGGGGTTCCATGTGGCACCCATTTTCAAAATTTTTACCAATAAAAAAATGCCATATGTACCTGCCACATGGAAACCATAGATGCACCATGTCACCTTGTTGATGTCATCCAAATGATGTGTTAGTCCATGTCATCACCTTGCTTTCCATGTCATTGTCTTCAACCAGTTAATATTTGTCGCATCATAAGGAATTTTGTGTTAACTCCTCAAGACAATCATACTTTTCCCCATTTCAATAATACCACATTAGTCTCTTCTAGATAATCAAATTGCACCATGTGGTACTAGGTGATTGGCCAACATGGGTGGGCACAACCCTAGTTAAAATTCAAGTGCATTAATATGGCATTTTTTGTTCACTTCTGCATCTAATTACTACAGTTGTCTAATCTGAGAAAACATGCTTAAACTTTAACATTTTTAAAGTTCATGAATGATGGGCCACTATCCACCATAGCTTTGATTATTGAACCATAGATCTGCCCAAAATATGTGAATTGTTTAATAAATTGGGTTTGTGGGTTTTTCTCCATGTTTTGGGTCCTTCGCCTTGTTGAAGAATGTAACTAGATTTGATCTTCATAAATATTACTTGAGTCAATACTTATTGAACTTTTCAAAAGAATAAAGAAAATAATTTATATTAATGTTTGCATATTTATGTGGGGTATATTCTTAGATTGAGTGGTTAGAAATTACTCCACAGTAGACATGTTCTATATTATTATTAAATGACTTATTAAATCCAGGGTTTCATGCTTGGTTCATATTTATTTTAAGTCAAAGTCCCTATTGTGTACTTCCAGGTTTTATTATGAGTCTATAGGATTATTGAATATTTAAATTGATCCATATTGGGCTTTTGAACCATGTAAATAGGTCAAGTATTGAGTAAAATATTGTTTATGAAGCCTCTACACCAAGTCAGCCTCAAGCCCAAGAATATGATTCATATCAAGACTATAGATATAGTGGAATCAAACTCACTTGGAACCATATCACTTCAACATAGAAAATCGATCTAGAAGCTACAACAAAAGAAATTTTTGAAGTGAAGAAGGACTTTCTGGATTCGGTTTTGGGTACACTTATAGAATTTAAGAAATACGAAATTTTTGAACCACTCTCTCTACATTTTGAGCTATATTTTGGGAGATTGAAATTCTCAAAGTTTTACCGCAAAATTTGTTACATCAGGTGCTGCTACTAAGAGAAGAGGAAGTCAAATTTTGTTTTGTTGAATATTGCTACTTGGAGAAGTTTTATTGGGCCTAAATCAAAGTCTTAGAAGCTAGATCAAAGTCTCTACCTCAATATTGAAGTCTAAAGAAGCGCGATCGAAGTTTCAGGTCAAAGAAACTACATCATAGTGCTTCTACTGCTGCCAAATTTAGGAAGGATCAAAAGGAAGGTTGACTTGGTGTGGAGGAAGTTTGGGTCAAGGTCTAGAGTCTCAAGAATTACTATTGAAGGAAGAATTACTAACTGGGTTTTCCCCAAGAGTGGGTTTCTCCCTGGCTGCTGGCCTAGATTCTGGTGTCCTTGATCTATGTGTATTTTCTTTGATATTTTTTTATCAACTAATATGAAGAAATATAAGAAGGATATAATAATAACTAAATAATATCACAAGTAAATAATCAAGAAAAAGAGCGTATTTCTGCCTTTACAATTCTCTAACATGGTATCAGAGCTTTGGTGAAAGAAGAAGGAAAAAGTTAGTCTCAAGGACTTGATCAAGGAAGTTAGAAGAAGTTGACTAGAGGAAATAAGTATTAATTATCTTAAAGAATTATGTATAACACTATTAAGGGAGATAACAAGCTTGAAGGAGCTACAAGTTGTAGGTCTTGGAAGAAAAGGATTGACATTATCCTTGAAAAAGAATAAGGTCTTAGATTTAGTAAAAGGAAATATGAAAATGCCTACAAAAGATCAAGTGATGCTGATAGGGTGAAGTATAGAGAATTGGAATAATATCTATGGAATTAATGGTTGAAGGCATAAAGTAAAATATTTTACCTTTCATAGAAAATATTGATCACGCTTAGGAAATTTATGAGGCTTTGTCAAAACTATTCACCATCAAGAACATTGGAAAAGTGGCAAATCTGGAGAATGAACTAAGAAATACTACGATGAAAAAGGAGGATATTTTTTCATCTTTATTTGTGAGGATATAAAGGATAAGGGATGTGATTCTTGCGATTGATGAAATAGTACAAGATAAATAACTAGTGATTATAGCCATTCTGGGACTACCACCTTCTTGGGGTTCCTTTGCTTCAACTCTCAACAACTAGAAAGAAACACCCACCTTTGAGGAGCTAAGGACAACATGCAGTCAAGAATAATTAATATTATCCATGGTAGCCAATGATGAAGAAGTTTCAAATTATTATGTTTCTTATCATAAATAAATATTCAAGAAGAAGGCACCAAAGAAGAAGGTTGATCTGTCCAAAATTGAGTGCTATCATTGTCACAGGATGGAACACTATAGGAGTGATTTCCTTGAAAACCCTATGAGAAATAAAAGAGACTAATATCATGCTAACATGGCTAAAGAAACATCATCCCCAAGAAATCAAAGCCCAAAGAATATTTAAGGGACTTGCACTACTAAGTCCATTCTCTCTTATATTTCATTTGTATATTTTATGTAGTATAGGTTGAATATCTTCTTCGAAATATATTTCTTTGTTTTATAATTTTTAGGTTTTCCCTCAAGATTGGTAGGGAGCCCACAATAAATCCTCAAGATAAGTATCCCAGTCCCTCTATTTGTATTCATATACTTATTTAAGATTTGATTATATTAAATACTAATCACTTGTCTACCTATATTCCTTGTTTAGGAACCAATATGTTGGATGTTCAAGAATCATGGAGAAGGATTCAAGGATCAAATAAGAAGGAAAAACAAGTCAAACATTTTTTCAAAGAATTAAAGGTATGTATTAAAATATAAATTACTGTTACTCTCTTTGACATATCCATTTCTATGTTACTAACTCATGCTATGTCTAGCTCTACTGAATCCTAAAATGATTCTTGTTTGGGATGATTCATCACCTGATGAATCTACCCACCTTATACACCTCTTATTGCTTATATAAACAGAACCTTAAGGAGGTTATATAGGTAACCCTAACCTAAGGGTATGTTGATAATGTGTGAAACCCTAAACCTGTTCATGGATATTTATTAAGAAGTTGCTATTTGATATTTTCGAGTTTGGGATTTTGATATGATCATGGATGCTCTAGACTTACTTGAGTTAAAAATGATGTTTTTAGAAATCTTGAACCTTTTAAGTTTGATATAATAATGGTTTTATTTGACAATAAACTGAAAACATAGGTTTTGGTTAAGTCTACAGGTAAAATCCTTGTTATGAAAAGTCTTAGGAATGAAACCCTAGGTATATGTCCCCTTGATTGAATCCCTAGCCTAGTCTAGGACTATATATATATATTTGTGTGTGTGCGTGTGTCTAATGTATTGATGTTTATAATGGTGATCTCCTATATATGTGTGTTGACCTATTTTCTAATGGTCCTAAGAATATAGGGTTTGGAAACAAACCTTTGTCAAAGTTTGAAAGATCTAAGATGGTGATTGAAAAGTCTAGGGTCTATAAATAAATCATTGTAATGATGAAATTCTCTACTATTTATTTTGGTTTGAATCTATATAATGTATGCTGAGAATTTATAAATTTAACATCTAGGGTTTACATCGAACCCTAGTAGAAGTTACTCATGATGTGTTTATTGAATTCTAGGATTTACATTAAACCCTAGTATAATATCTTCATGATATGTTTTGATAATTGATTTGAAATCTAGTTTATGAAACTAACTCTAGTGAAATACAACATTTGAGTTGTAAGATCAATCTTGATTTACTCTTTTGTATAAAATCTAGGATTTATATGAATCCCTAGTGGAAAGTCTAATGTGTGAATTCTAAAGGTTGTTAGATATCTTGTGAGTCTATATTGGTTCTAGGGTTTACTAAATGTTGTAGCAAGGTATTTTATACCTTTGAAAGAAACATTGAAACCCTAGATAGAATGAAAGACATTGTGAAGTAGTCTAGGGTTTATAAAAATTCCCTAGTAAAAATGTTGAAGAGTATATGTCTCTTGTTTAGGTATCTAATATGTATAAATTTGAAAAAGCTTCCATGATTATGATATGGCTAACTTTATGATTCTATGGTTCTGGTTGTGCTTTTTGTCTAAAGTTGTTCTGGTACATCATAAATATGAGAAAAATATAAGTATGATGATAAGGATGGATGTCAAGAAAGATTATACAACACCTAAAAGAAGAAGTTGATATCGCTATATTAAGAGGGGTCCTGGATAAAAGAAGACATGGTTATGGCTCTCTACCTCATGTGTCATGCACTAGCATTAGGGGAATTTTGAGGTCTAAAATGGGCCTCATAAGGAAAATGTACAATTAAAATTCATTTTATGAGAACCAATCACATTTTAGGGGATGACATCATCCCTAATGGTTGAGGTGACAGTTCTTGAGTTAAATGTAATTACTTGTCACATTCTCAATGGTGGATAAAAACTCATAGTTAACCATAGTAGTGCTCTAAGTACTTTTAAAGTCAAAGTAAAGTACTCATAATAAATATCATTTCACACTTTTTGAATAAAATTATATTATTGTCATTCATATTTCTTGAAAGAAACAATGCATATCCCTATACATTTATTATATTATATTATATTATTTTTATATAGTATATTAATTACATTTTATTATACAATTTAAATAATATAGATTTTAATTAATAACATATAATATAACTAAGAATTTATAAATTTATATTTATATTTTATTTTAAGTTATTTAAGTGCAAAGGACAAATGCATTAGTTGTTCAATGATAATGACATTTTCTTGAAAATTTCATTCTTATCTAGAGTCACATCAATACAGTTTTTTTATTAATTTGATTTTGGTACAAATTTTAAATTTAATTTAACTATGATTACATGGATTGTGGTGCAAAAAGTGAATTGAAAATTCATAAATATTATTTTATTGGTTTAGCCATTATTTTATTATTTCCTTAGGAGACCCATTTTAGACCTCAAAATTATCCTAATGACTAGGACTAACAACCGTAAGTCTTAATGAAGATCAATATGTAGAAATTATATAACTTATGTGTTATATGTCCAAGATTCTCCTGATCTCACACTATTTTAACTTCATGCAAAATACAGAATCTATTCCACCATTGATCATTTTCAAAAATTAAATCAAGATTGCAATGCACACATGAAACAATACAAATTCACACACATTAACACAGTTGTTTAACGGAAAAGCCTGTAGCTGAAAACCCCAACTATCTGTATATAATATATGTCATATATATCATGTAAAAATCCTCATACAAATCTAATCATATCAAACTCTCAGTACAATACAATCACTACACACTAATCAGGCCCGATCTTGCAAATCCATGCACCGATCTTTGCCACCTACTATCCTGCCTCTACTACGCAATCCTTGCTGAAGAATGGCTCTAAATGAACTCGAATTCACCAATATTGCACTGCGCAATCCTCATTGGAATCTCCACTGAGTGTTGGATGCAATCAATACATCACTATAGACTTCACAATTGATAGTCACACTTGCTCTTTCACCTATCTCTCCACTGGTCTCCACTGAAACTGCCATGCACTATAGTTAACTGATGTATTCTTCATTTGATTAAGGAGTTATTATTTCATGAATTAATTAACTAATTATTTCACACCACTCTCACTAGTGTATCAATCAGTTAGACTAGATACAACTTGCTCAACTGAGTCTAACTGAGTTAAACTAAATACAACTCCACCAACTACTTCTCCAACTCCACCAAACTCTGTCACATGAGTTCTGACTGAAGTCCTCCATGAAATAGCTCCAGTAAACCCTCAGGAATAGCATAATTCCTTCTGCCAGCTGTTGTGCCACATCTGTGCACTTAGCTGAAGTGCTCCAAGAGAATAAGATAATTTTTAGAGTCTAAATATTATTAAGAGCTAATAATATTCGACATATCTATTTTTAGACTGGCAATCTAAAAATATATTCCGCCCAATATGTCTAAAAATATAAGTCCATCTATTTTTCCAACTTGACCAACCATCCACAAATAGTATCTTGTGACTCATAGAATATGATCGACATGTCTAAAAATAGACTTTACGCCAAAAATAGCCTGCGGGCCCACTTAGTGAAGGTGACTCTTTTCACTAAGCTCATAATCTTGTTGAATCTCAACACTCCCTCTCAACAAGATAGGGATTATCTGCCACCCTGATCCTGTCTCTATGGTATTCGAATTTTCTCCAAGTGAGCGCCTTCGTCAGAATATCTACATCCTGATCCTCTGTAGGAATGTAATAAAGAAACATGATCTTCCGCTACACACAATATCTGATATGATGGTACCAGATGTCAATATGTTTAGATCTATCATGAAATACTGGATTAACCAAGAGTTTAATGAAACTCTGATTATCACAATATATCACAGTAGGATCTAAGTGAGAACCGAACAAACCGACCAGGATCTTCCTCATCCATATAGCCTCGCATGCAGCCAAAATTGCTACCATGTACTCAGCCTCCGCTGAAATAAGTGCCACGGATCTTTGTTTCCTGCTGTACCAAGAAACTGTTGTAGATCCGATACTGAAAATCCCTCTAGATGTGCTATTTCTGTCTGTTGGGATTCCTACTCAATCTGCATCCATGAAGCCATGCAACTTCACCTCATCCAACCATATATACCACAATACATACCCAGATGTGCCCCTAAGATACCTCATGACATGCTTGTCTTCCTTCCAAAAGAGCTTGGTAGGCTTCACCATCACTTGTGAAAGCTGGTTCACAGCATAGCATATGTCTAGTCGTGTATTGACTAAATACATGAGCGAACCAACCAACTGTCGATAAACAGTGGCATCCACTACCTCTGCCAATGTGCATCCTCTTTCCTCCAACCACCAGGAAGAGGAGTGTCAGTAGGCTTGCAACCTTGCACGTGAAACTTCTCCAATATCTCCTGGGCATACTTTCCTTAAGACACAAACAGTCCCCCTTTCCGCTGCCAAATTTCCAATCCCAGGAAATAATGAAGGAGGCCCAAGTCCTTCATCTCGAACACCTTTGGAAGATTTTCCTTGCATGAGTGTATCAATAGTTCATCACCCATTAGTATTAAATCATCTACATAAAGCACAATGATCAAAATATTACCCTCCACCAAAATCTGGTATAGGTTAGGATCTACCTCAATCTTGGCAAAACCAAGTCCGGTGAAATAATTGTCTATTCATGTGTACCAAGCACGAGGTGCTTATTTCAGCCCATACAATGCTCTTTTGAGCCTGCACACATGCGACTCACTGCTGAATATTTCAAATCCTTTAGGCTGCTCAATGTACACCTCCTCCTCAGTGACTCCATTGAGGAATGCAGTCTTCACATCCATCTGATGAATGTTCCAACCCATCTGCGCTGAGAGAGCAAGGATGGTCCGTATGGAAGAATACCTTGCGACAGGTGCAAAGGTTTCTTCATAGTCGATCCCCTCGATCTATGATAATCCCCAGGCAACAAATCTTACCTTATACTTCTCGACACTCTTATCAGCAGCTTGCTTCACTATGTAGATCCATCTCAAACCTACCACTAATTTCCCTTCCTTTCTTGAGACAATCTCCCATGCATTGTTTCTGACAATCGAATCATACTCTTCCACCATGGCATCTACCCATGTGGGATCCTCCATAGCTCCTTGAAAGAGGATGGCTCCGTCACGATACACTTTCTCATCAAAGCCATGTATCCAGTAAATCGTCAGGTGACTGTCTCTATCTGTGCTATGATGTAGGTGCTCCTACATTCTACGCTGCATCAAGATTCAGTCGCTTAGCTTCTGTAGTGCGCTTCTACCCTCTAATGTTTGGCGTTGCATGAGTGGTTTCTTCCACTCCATGAACCTCCTCTTGTGGCTTATCCACATCCTGAGGCTCATCTTTAGGAACAAGTAGCTCCTCCTCTGCATGCAAGTGTAGCTCCCTCTCAAGCGACAACTTCATGGCTTTCTCCTCATGAAATTTGATATCCCATTGCACAATAGTCATCCAACTATTTGGAAAATACACACGATAATTTCAGGGTGTTCTTTGTATCCCAAAAATATCCCAACCTCTTCGATCGGCTCCAGCTTCTTCCTAGCATCCTTTGTCACCTTAATGTAAACAAGTGAGCCAAAAATCTTCAAATGAGAAATATCAGGCTTCTTACCAGAAAACGTCTCTTCGGGTGTACTCATGCCAAGTACTCTATGAGGACAAGGGTTTTGCACATAAACCACAGTGTTGCATGCCTCAGCCCACAAGTGTATGGGAAGGCCCTTTTCATGCAACATCTCACGTGCAACACCCACAATTGTTCTGTTATTTCTCTCTATGACCCCTATGAGTTCTCCTCGAATTCCTTCTTTGCTGTAGAATTCTTTGAATTCGCTAGAGATGTATTCACCACCATTATCACTCCTTAGAGCTTTCACCTACTTCCCCAACTCTTTCTCAACCAGTGCCTTGAACTCACAGAACTTTGAGTATGTCTAACTCTTCTTCTGCATGAATAAGATCTAGCACTTACGAGAAAATTCGTCAACAAATATCACATAATACTTGTGCTTTGCTGTTGAAGCAACCGAGAAATGTCCACACATGTCTGTGTGAATTCTCTCAAGGATCGTCATGGCATGACTATCCTTCTCACAAAGGTCTTCATACTCTAAAGGCACTCTGCACTATCCACCTACAAGCAAGTGTACTTGGGAAAGCCCTGAGAGAAATCTCAAGCACAAAATTTTCAAAGCGCCATGGTGAAGATGGCCCAATCTCCTGTGCCACAATTCGCCCTCATCCCGGCTCACCACTCCTTCTACTTTGCCCGCCATTGTTGCACAGCCATCTACCTCCAATTGATAAATATTCTTAACTCGAATCCCTATCCTCCTAGTTTGACCAGTTGTTTTACTGCGCAGGAAGGCTTTTCCCTCGCTAAAAACAACATCATAACCCTTGTCTTCCAACATCGCCACAGAGATCAGATTCTTCTTCAATCCTAGAACATGCATGAAATCCTTCAAGATGAAAGGTTTTCCAGACTCCCTCTCAAAGGAAATGGTCCCGATACCAGTCGCACTGTATCTACCATCATCGCCCATCTCGATGTGCACTCCAAGATCCTTTTCATCCAGATCACTAAACAAATCTTTGTCTCCGGTCATATGGAAAGACACACCACTGTCAAGAAACCACACTGATCCCATCACACTTGAAACCAAGCACGCGATCAAAGAAAAATCCAGCTCAAACTACAAGGCTAAGGCCTCTCCAGCTGCAGATCCATCAATCTGCTTATTCTTCTTCTTTTGTGGACAGTTAGTGGCGTAATGTCCATGCTGTTGACAGTGAAAGCACTTCACCTTGGAAAAGTCCTCAGCTTTTCCTTTTCGTTAATCGGATCAGAAGGATTTTTCTTCCCCTTCCCTCTTCCTTTCTTTGGTAGCCAAATTGTAATTTCCTTCATCTTCATTCTTCGATGAAGATCCATCCCTCGTGTTCCTCTGCCTTATCTCCTTCGCACAAGATCCGATGAGTCGCTCCCATCCTGCAGCCCATCCATCGATGCAGTCGTAGCTATGCCAACTTTGGAAGTCAGAGAGATGACTAGCGCCTCCTAACTCCGGTGCTTTCCGTCCATCGATTACCGTAGCTATGCCAACTCTTCGGAAGCCCAAGGAGAGCCAAGCTCACCAAGTCTTCTTCATCTACAGTAACCCCCACACTTCCCAGCTCATCCTTGCAGTGGAAAAACTTCGTGAGGTATTTTGGTATACTGTCACCTTTCTCCATTTTTATTTTTCTGAGCTTGTCTTTAAGCGCTAACTTCCTCTGGTCGCTTCTGCTTTGGAACAAGTATGTCAAAGCTTTCCACATTAAGAATGGAGAAGCTTTACCGTGAAGGTTGGACAGTATGTGATCCTTCACACCTTCCAACAAAATTCTTCGACACTTCGCTACCTTCTTTTTGCCATGCGTCAAGTGTGGCTGCATCGCTAGAACTAGGCTTTGGAACATCAGTATCTATGAACTCCTTCAACCCATTATCATCCAACACCGCCTCCATCCTATCCTTCCATGTAATATAATTCGACCTGCCATCAAAGGCATACTCCAATCGCAATCCGTTGAAATAAATTTCAATGAATGCTCAACTTTGACACCAAGAAAACACTGCAGCAAATTCTAATTCCACCAACACAAAACTCAACTGCTTCAATAATTTCAATCTCCTCCAATGATCAATACCTCTGATAACATGTAGAAATTATATACCGTATGTGTTATATGTCGAATATTCTCCTGATCTCACACTATTTTAACTTCATGCAAGATACAGAATCTATTCCAGCATTGATCATTTGCGGAAATTAAATCAAGATTGCAATGCACATATGAAACAATAAAAATTCACACACATTAACACAGTTGTTTAATGGGAAAGCCTGAAGCTGAAAACCCCAAATATCTTTATATAATATATTTCATATAGATCATGTAACAATCCTCATAAAAAGCTAATCATATCAAGCTCTCAGTACAATACAATTGCTACACATTAATCAGGCCCAATCTTGCAAATCCATGCACCGATCTTTGCCACTTGCTAGCCTGCCTCTACTGCGCAATCCCTACTGAAGAATGGCTTTGAATGAGTTCGAATTACTCTAGCCTTTCTCACGCAATCCTCATTGGCATCTCCACTGAGTGTTGGATGCAATCAATGCATCATTATAGTCACAACTGATAGTCTATCTTGCCCTTTCACCTATCTCTCCACTGGTCTCCACTGAAACTGCCATGCACTGTAGTTAACTGATGTATTCTTCAGTTGATTAATGAGTTATTATTTATTGAATTAATTAACTAATTAATTCACACCACTCTCACTAGTGTATCAATCAGTTAGACTAGATACAACTAGCTCAACTGATTCTAACTGAGTTAAACTAAATACAACTCCACCAACTACTTCTATAACTCCACCAAACTCTGTCACATGAGTTCTAACTGAATTCCTCTATGCAATAGCTCCAGTAAACCCTTAGGAATATCATAATTCCTTCTGTCAGCTGTTGTGCCACATCTGTGCACTTAACTGAAGTGCTCCAAGAGAATAAGATAATGTTTAGAGTCCAAATATTATTAAGAGCTAATAATATTCGACATATCTATTTTTAGACTGCAATCTAAAAATAGATCTACCATGTCACAAAATATTCATATGCATTTTCCAACTCAATTCAAACACAAATATCATCCCCAACTAAGAGAATATGATCACATGCTGAAAAATAGACTCTGCACCAAAAATATCTTGCAGGCCCACTTAGTGAAGGCGACTCTTTTCACTAAGCTCATCATATTTTTGAATCTCAACACAAGAATAAGAATCATAGTCATGATTGGAGAGTGCTTTGGTACTGCTATAATAAGGAAAGCAGGATCCAACTGAATAATATGTTGCTACATGAAAAGTAGGAAAGGAAAGTGTATGAGGAATATTCTCTCAAATATTCAACTGATAGTCCTACCGAAATTAGCTGAACAGAAACATTGAAAACCCATAGGTTTTATTTTATTATATACTTAAATATGTATTGTTTATTGGGGTTATGTTTTTACAGGTGAATCTCTCGAAGGCTTTGATAACATGCTAGTTACCAATCAGTTTGATTCAGATAGATTGGTTATTCTTGATTTTTTGGATGAAGGAGTGATGAGGCTTTGTGAGTGAATAATTTCCTAGAAAAACATCGGGCCGAAAGTTTATGTTGATGTCTGGTTGTGAGGGTGGCTTCGGGTGGATGTGCACCTAATTCCTTGGTTTGATGGCCAGTAAGTAAGCCTGATGGTACTTATAGAGGCTAAAGCTTTAGTCTGTCTTACTACCACTTGGATATATTTCCTTGGTTAGAAATCTATTCTATGACATTGCGGTGCCTAAACTGTTGGGTGACCAATGAATAAAGTTCCCAGTTAGGGATCTAGTCCATGGCATTGAAGTGTCTAAAAATCTTCATATTTCATATTGCTGAGATTTACCTTTTACTATTGACTAATGAATACCTCCCTAGTTAAGAGGGAGTGTTGAAGAATGTAACTAGGTTTGGTCTTCATACATTTTACTTGAGTTAATACTTATTGTACTTGTCAAAAGAACAAAACAAATTTTTTTATATTATTATTAAATGACTTATTAAAGCATGGGTTTCATGCTTGGGTCATATTTATTTTAGGTGAAAGTCCCCTTTGTGAACTTCTATATTTTATTCTAAGTCTATATGATTATTGTAGATTTAAATTGATCCATATTGGGCTTTCGAATCATGAAAATAGGTCAAGTATTGAGTAAAATATGATTTATGGAGCCTCCACACCAAGCTCGCATTAAGGTGATCAAGTTAGCCTCAAGCCTAGGTATTCGAGCTCATCTCAAGCCTATATATACATTGGAATCGCACTCACTTGGAACCATCTCACTACAACACAGAAATTTGATTTTGTAGCTACAACAAGGAAAAATTGTGAATTGGAGGAGAAGGAATTTCTAGATTCGGTTTTGGGCATGCTTATAGAATTGAAGAAAATCAAAATTTTGGCACCACTATCTCTACATTTCGAGCTATAGTTTGGGAGATCGAAGTTCTCAAAGTTTTACTGCAATAGTTGTTGCATCAATTGCTGCCAAGGTGTTGCTACCAAGAGAAGAGGAAGTCAAAGTTTGTTTCGCTGAATGTTGTTGCTTGTAGAAGTTGTATTGAGCCTAAATCGAAGTCTTTGAAGCTAGATCGAAGTCTCAAGAAGCAAGGTCGAAGTTCCAGGTCATCATAGTGTTGCTACTGCTGGTGTTGCTGCTAGATTCAGGAAGGATCACAAGGAAGGTTGACTTGGTGTAGAGGAAGTCCAGGTCAAGATCTAGATTCTCAAGAACACTATTGAAGAAATAATTACTGACATTATTAAATATAATAATTTTCAAACTCTTAATTTTATCATCATAAATAAATATTAAAGAAGAAGGCACCAAATAATAAGGTTGATCTGTCCAAAATTGAGTGTTATCATTGTCACATGATGGAACACTACACGAGTGATTTCCTTGATAACCCTAGGAGCAAGAAAAGAGAAAGAGATCATGCTAACATGGCTGAAGAAACATCATCCCGCAAGAAAGAAAATCCCGAAGAAGATTTGAGGGACTTGCACTACTAAGCCCCTCCTCTCTTATATTTCATTTGTATATTTTATGTAGTATACATTTAATATCTTCTTGGAAATATATTTCTTTGTTTTATAAGTTTTAGGTTTTCCCTCAAGCTTGGGAGGGAGCCCACAACAACTCCTCAAGATAAGTATCTCATTCCCTCTATTTGTCTTCATATACTTATTTAAGATTTTGATTGCGTTAAATACTAATCACTTGTCTACCTCTATTCCTTGTCTAGGAACCAATCTGCTAGATGTTCAAGAATCATGGAGAAGGCTTCAAGAATCAAATAAGAAGGCCACACAAGTCAAAAGGTTTGTCAAAGAATCAAAGGCATGTATTGAAATATAAATTCTCGTTACTCTCTTTGAAATATCCATCTCTATGTTACTAACTCTTGCCCTGTCTAGCTCTAATGAATCCTAAAGGATTATTTTTTGGGATGATTCATCACATGATGAATCTACCCACCTTATACACCTCTTATTGCTTATATAAATAGAACCTTAAGGATTTTCTCTAGAAAACACTAACCTAGGGTATGTTGATAATGTGTGAAACCCTAAACATATTTAGGGATATTTATAAAGAAGTCACTAGAAAATTTGGTGGAATTTCCGACGGCCAATTCATCGCTATTCCGACACATATTCGTCGCAAGAGTGACAGTTCGAGGGCGGGAAAAACGTGGTTTGCCATACCGTCGCAGTTCCGACACAATTAAAAGGTGTCGCACTATCGACACTTTTTCCGTTGCTTCCAATCCAGCGTCGCTCTTTCGACGTTTCCCAAACCGTCATGCTTCTGACGTTTGTAAATTGTCGCACTTTCGATGAAATGTGGTCCGAAGTTTTGAACGTCGCTCTTTCGACGTTTGTAAACTATCACAATTCCGACGAAATTTGGTCCGACGTTTTGAACGTTGCTCTTCCGACGTTTGTAAACTGTCGCAATTCCGACGCAATGTGGTCCAATGTTTTGGACGTTGCTCTTCCGACGTTTTTAAACTGTCGCAATTATGACAAAATGTGGTCCGAAGTTTTGAACGTCGCTCTTCCGACATTTGTAAACTGTCGCAATTTCGACGAAATGTGGTTCGACGTTTTGAACGTCGCTCGTCCGACGTTTTTATACTGTCACTCTTCTGACGTTTTTAAGCTGTCGCAATTCCAACACTTATAAGGCGTCGGTATACTGACGACGGGTTCAATTTCAAAAAAAAATGAAACTTTAAAAGAGGAAAAACATTGTTTTAAATATATTATATGAAGTAAAACAGTCTATGAAGTCATTACATTTTCACATCTGAAGATTGGAACCCAAATATCCATCCAGAAAAGTGGAATTCCCACCCCAGACAATGATATAAAAATACCCCATGTCACATACAGGGACATGATATAAAACCCAATAACGGTCCACATGGAGATTATCGACAATCTGAGAAAGCATCCAAATATGCTCGAGGCATCTATAAGAAAGTGAAATAGCACTATGTAGAATAGTAAAGCAACAGATAGAGTACCGACGTCCATTGTTCCAAATACAAATTAAAGTACCCAAAATCCTTGAACATAGAAAAATGCTAATCATGTGAGGAGTGTGATATGTCCAAAATATAAAAATACCATCAGACCATATCAATAAAGCAGCATTGCTAGTTTTGAAGGCAGAGTGATAAACATTAATCATTTTTTTTTCACAAGAGAAAAAACGTTGTTTTGAATATATTATATGAAGTAAAACAGTCCATGAAGTCATTACATTTGTTGGGAAAAATACTGAGAGGGGGGGGTGAATCAGTATTTACTGCATATTCAAACTTTTACTTTTTCATTCCTTTAAAACCCATACGCTACTTTTCTGAAGCCAACTAGCGTATACACGCAGATATCCTTCGTAAAAATCGCGTATACACAGAGATCTAATTATGCCATTAGTTCTTCACTTATATCATTCCATCATTCATTCATTAGATGTTCTATAAACAGTAAACATGTGCAGTAAGAACAGAATAAACCATCACACAAATCGTCACACATGAACACCACGATTTTTAGGTGGAAACCCAAGTCGGGAGAAAACCACCGCTGCAGTTGCTCAGCCTTCAATATCTTATTATAGAGAAAACATCTTACAACATATGTGTTGGCACAGACTTGACCAGCACGCAGGCACCCACCTGTGCTCGTTTACCAGCCTCTCCTGGAAGGGAGCTCCAACCCCCTGACTCGTTTACCAGCCTCTCCTGGAAGGGAGCAATGACCCCCCGATCTCGTTTACCAGCCTTACCTGGAAGGGAGCTACAACCCCCTGACTGAAGGCTACAACCCTCAGCACCATCTTGGACCACGTTTTATCAATTTTCACACTGGATCCAACAACTTCAATAGAAAAATACTTGTAGGCCACGTTTCATCATATTTTCAGACTAGACCCTTTTCATCCTTTCAAGCTCAACCATACAACCAAAATGATACAGGCAACTTAGAACAGTAGAATACAGATAGCAGCAACACAACAGATTAGATAAGACATTTCTTACCACAGACTTCAGCAAACCCTAGTTTGCATACGCGCTTTCCTTTCACTGATGTCGCGTATATATGCGCTTCCGTCCACATAAAATCGCGTATACCTCTGTACAAATTACAGAGCCAATTGCATTGCGCATACGCGCTTTTTCTTCAGCGAAGCCGCGTATATACGCGCTTCCTCTGCGTCTAAGTAGCATATATATCTTCAATCATTATAAAGCAGCATACTTCTTCAGATCTGCAATTCTGTTCAGATTTACCCTTTTACTTCAAAAATATGTTCGCCTCAATTCAGATCTAAGCCTTCCATAAGCAGATCTAGTAGATACAAGTACATTTCATATCTAGATCCCCTTCTTCATCATTGGTGCATCATACATTCAGATTTATCATTCAAGTGTAACCCTTTCCATTCAGATCTACTTCAGAGAGAAGTATTCATTCAAGCTCAGACATCTTGCACCCACACTCATGATTTTCACAATGAATTTATTCTCCTTATATAGGTTTATCCTTTTCAATACCATGAGCCCCTTTTTCAATACCATGGGCCAAAACAATACCATGAGCCCAAAACTACCTGGACGGGGTCAATTAGGCGGATCATTACCCAATACAATGGGTCAATACCATGGTGGTTACCCTTGGTTTTGCACTTTTTGAGCGCTTTTGCCCATACACGACTTGGAACTTTCTTTTATGCATGCATACGTGACTTCCCTTAGACATATCCATGTATACATAGAGACATACTCTTTTCATCATACTTTGAGCACATTCTGAATTCCTTTCTTCATTGCCTTCTGTACACACTGTAGATACATCATATTTTCTTCATCAAGAACATATTCTCTCAAGCACAACTTCATCAAGTGGTTTTCCTTTCAAGGACAACACTCAGCATCATATTGTCAACAGACATCATATCACATCAGATTTACATCATTTACCAAGTCCATCAGGTCAAGTATTACTTCATCAAGTGGTTTTCCATCAAGGACAACACAAGTCAACTATCTCTTGTCTTCAACTTCATTCAATGGGTTGCCATCAAGGACAACATTCTGCATCATATTGCCAACAACATTTTCACATCTGAAGATTGGAACCCAAATATCCATCCAGAAAAGTGGAATTCCCACCCCAGATAGTGATAGAAAAATACCCCATGTCACATACAGGGAATTGATATAAAACCCAATAACGGTCCACATGGAGATTATCGATAAATCTGAGAAAGCATCCAAATATGCCCGAGGCATCTATAAGAAAGTGAAATAGCAGTATGTAGAATAGTAAAACAACAGATAGAGTACCGACGTCCATTGTTCCAAATACAAATTAAAGTACCCAAAATCCTTGAACAGAGAAAAACGCTAATCATGTGAGGAGTGTGATATGTCCAAAATATAAAATGACCATCAGACCATATCAATAAACCAGCATCGCTAGTTTTGAAGGCAGAGTGATAAACATTAATCATTTTTTTTTCACAAGAGAAAAAATGTTGTTTTGAATATATTATATGAAGTAAAACAGTCCATGAAGTCATTACATTTTCACATCCGAAGATTGGAACCCAAATATCCATCCAGAAAAGTGGAAGTCCCACCCCAGACAATGATAGAAAAATACCCCATGTCACATACAGGGACATGATATAAAACCCAGTAACGGTCCACATGGAGATTATCGACAATCTGAGAAATCATCCAAATATACCCGAGGCATCTATAAGAAAGTGAAATAGCAGTATGTAGAATAGTAAAGCAACAGATAGAGTACCGACGTCCATTGTTCCAAATACAAATTAAAGTACCCAAAATCCTTGAACAGAGAAAAACGCTAATCATGTGAGGAGTGTGATATGTCCAAAATATTAAAAAACCATCAAACCATATCAATAAACCAGCAACATAGACCAGCATCGCTAGTTTTGAAGGAAGAGTGATAAACATTAATCATTTTTTTTTCACAAGAGAAAAAACGTTGTTTTGAATATATTATATGAAGTAAAACAGTCCATGAAGTCATTACATTTTCACATCTGAAGATTGGAACCCAAATATCCATCTAAAAAAGTGGAAGTCCCACCCCAGACAATGATAGAAAAATACCCCATGTCACATACAGGAACATGATATAAAACCTAGTAACGGTCCATCATGGAGATTATCGACAATCTGAGAAAACATCCAAATATGCCCGAGGCATCTATAAGAAAGTGAAATAGCAGTATGTAGAATAGTAAAGCAACAGATAGAGTACCGACGTCCATTGTTCCTGAAAATACAAATTAAAGTACCCAAAATCCTTGAACAGAGAAAAACGCTAATCATGTGAGGATGGTGATATGTCCAAAATATAAAAAGACCATCAAACCATATCAATAAAGCAGCATCGCTAGTTTTGAAGGCAGAGTGATAAACGTTAATCATTTTTTTTTCACAAGAGAAAAAATGTTGTTTTCAATATATTATATGAAGTAAAACCGTCCATGAAAATAGTATCATAAAGCGGATACAAGAAATGTGTAGAGACATGTACTGTTGATATATGCCTCACACAAAAACATTGCCCAAACTCATGGCAAATTTGTCATCAAAAAATCAAAAAATTAAGAAGACTTCCCTCATACGGGGAAACCAGTCTTGAACGTTTACAGAATTCAAAAATATTACAGAGGTCCAGCACAGTAATATAATCTAAAAGTAGCCCAATTAAGTGGGCCACGAAGCAAGAAAAACAAATTAACCAAACTACTCCTCCGGTGGTTCCTCCACGATTCGGCACCATCCTTTGGAAGGTCCAGGATTGCTAGGTGCTACCTCCAAATTCATGCCACGGCTCCCCTCCTGAAGGCCCGAATGCTGGTCGGCTTTTTCCGAGCTTAGACCCGCCAGACGGGTACATTATTCCTCCGTTTGGGCCTCCTCGCAGAAAACCACAGTGACTGAAGCTATGATTCGTGGGCGGTTGAGAGAGAAATTAAAGGAAAATTGCGCAATGTGCGTCGTGGGAGAAGGTGAACTAGCGGTGGGGAAACGAGGAGTAGGGGAATCCATACGGTGGCCAGATCCTACAACCCGACCCCGCCCACTCCTAGTATTTGGATAGCGACCTGCATAATAATCACTGGACTGGACGGAAGACGACTCAGTTGAGGGGCTCGAGGGAGCGCGCAGGGGTTGACCTCTAGTGCTCCCCCTGTGGCAATGCATCCTTTGACACAGGTGAGGCATGGGTGTAGTCTCAGCAGTGGGCACAAGAGGAGACGGAGAAGCAGAATTCCAAGAAACAGAGGAAGACAGACACAAACAGAACCGAGAGAAATGCAGATATGCAACAAGGTCTAAGCAGCAGTTCAGCTGGCCACTTCTCCTTCTCATCACAGTGAGCAGGCAGTGTAATCCAACAACCGGCTTGTCTAAAAAACCATAGCGAAACGCCATTTTATCGACCCGACTGCAATGCAATCAAAGGATGCATATCATAATTAATCTCTGATCATTAATGAGAGTCGAAGGCTGGATCATATTGGAGCATGCAGAATCGCTAACAGGAGTGGAGGTCCGATCTTGAACAATGTTAAAACTTAATTAATTTGGATTTGATGTGAAAACTTAATTGAACAACGTTAAATCTTAATGCGATTGATATGAAATCACCACATCCATGTCCCATCGCCTTAAACGCCATCAAATGCACCCGTAGCCGGGAGTAGGGCAAGTTTTGATTGAGGACACGTGGCAGAAATTGATTGGAGCGGATCTTTGTTTGGGCCACTCGCGTAGTGGAAATACGGACCCGAAAAATATTAGGGTGAATTTGATAAGAAATTCGCGTCACAACTCTCCCTCCGTACACCAGCCCAACTTCGGACCCGAAAAAGATTAGGGCGGAATTCATTTGGTTTTCGCGTCACAAAATTGGCCGGACACAATGTGCTATTTTGGAACGCGAATTTGGTTTGAATTATGGTTTATCTCCGTTTGAAGTCCGAGGGCTCGTCTTAAAAACAATTTTGTTTGATCCCATCTTATAAAATTTGTGTTGGTTTTCTTTGATAATACACATATTTATAATAAATCATGGGAATACCACACTAAACATGTGGAAAAGTTATATAAATTATTTAGAACAATCATTTTTATGTAAAAGTATCCAAATGTGCTTTTGGGAAATAATAATTCGAGTATTTGGTTCATATTGTTTTAAAGGAAGGAGTGAAGTTGGAGCCTCAAAAGATGTAAGCTATTACAAAATGACTTATTCCTAAGAAAATCAAGGTTCTTAGAAGATTTTTTAGACTTACATGATATTATTGATCATTTGTTAAGAATTATGCATGCATTTCAAGTCGACTCACATATCTCTTGAAGAAAATATCATTTATATGGAATGATGAGGCTACTTGGGCATTCTCTCTTTTAATGGATGCCATGTCTTCTACACCAACATCGATTGCACCTACTTTTGGTAAAACATTCATAGTAGAGTGTGAGGCACTAGGACAAGGAATTTATGTAACATTAACACAATAAGGGATATCATTGGCTTTTAAAAGCAAGGAATTCAACGAAAATATTTCGTCAAATCTACGTATGAAAAATAAATGGAAGCAATATTACATGCAATAAAAAATGGGGATAGTATATCATTGGGAGGTACTTTAAAGTCAACATATACCATGATAGCATAAAGTATTTTTTGAAGCTATGGATTTCATTGGAAGATTAACAAAAATGAGGAGAAAAATTCAAAGTTTTAATTTTGAGATAATCTGTAAAAAGGGTATGAAAATTTAGTACATGATGCTCTTAAAATAGAAGAGGCCTCAAATTTATATCCAATTACATTTTCATTCCTAGGTGGCTAGAAGAAGCTTGCCATAATGGAAAAAATGACAATAGTAATAAACAAAAACTAAAATTTATATCAAAGAGACCGTCCTTGTGGAGCATTGGGAGGATGAAGAGATATACTTTGGTGCAAATGTAGAATATTTTATGCACGCAAGCATATTTGAATAAAAAAATATTAAGAGAGTCCCATGTCTTCCGATGGTAGACGTTAGCGTCTTTAAAACATCTCAAAGGATCAAAAAATATATTTTTGGTAGGAATGAAGAAAGATATTAAAAATTTTGTAAGAGAAGGTCAGGTTTACATAATAAATAAAAGAGAGATAGTAAAATCTCTAGGGTTACTTCAACCATTCCACATACGTATTCAAGGACTAGAAGATATATCAATAGAATTTATTACAGGGTTATTGAAATATAAAGGTAAGTATTACCTTTTTGTGGTCATTTATATAGACAAATTTTGTAGATTTGTTTTGTAGAGCTCAAAGTACATAAACAACAAGCCAAGTGGCAGAAGTGTCCATGAAAGAAATTTCAGTCTTCATGGTTTTCCTAAAGTAATAGTAACAAGAAAATTTTGAAATAATTATTTAATATGAGTGGAGAAACACTAGCTACCATGAGTTCTACATATTAAACACAATCAAATGGTCAAACAAAAATAGTTAACAAATGTTTTTAAGGTTATCTACAATGTTACTCTTTAGAAAAGAAATCTTAATGGATGAAGTGGGTTCAAGGAAGAATGGTACTATGATACTACCTATCACACATCTACTAAAATTTCTCCATTTAAGGCCCTTTATGGACATCCAACTCCTAGTATCTCATACTTTTTGCAAGATAAGTACAAAGTATAGGAAACAAAGTCACATATGGAAAATACTAAAGAAACTTTGAAAATTATTATGGAAAACCTTCAAATGACATGAAACATGATAAAACAACAAGGGGAAAAAGATTAAAGTGAAAGATAATTTGAGGATGGTAATTGAGTATTTTTTAGATTATAGCATTATAAGCACCATTCAAGAAAAGAAGAATAAAGAATTAGCTCAAAAATGTTATGGCCCTAAATAATTATTCATAGGCTCTTATGCGGGTATAGAAGTTATATTTTCCTTCTTCTTTTGCATTCATAAGGTTTTTCATGTATCTTTCCTAAAAAAGGTTTTGGAAAAAAATATGCCAATGTAAATAGAACTTCCAAAATTAGATGAAGAATGAAAGTTGATTCTTGAACCACAAATATTTATAGATAAACATTATGTATCTCTTTGAAATATAACCATTATTAAGTACCTAATCAAGTGGAATAATATTCCTCTAGAAGAAGGTACATGGTAAAATGATCAATTTGTGATGAAATACCCATGGCTAAAGGATTCGTTTGAAGTTTTGAAAAAGGTTTTGTTATATGTTTTATATAACGCGTGGCAGAATAGTTTTATTGTTTGTTAAGGTCCCACACAGTGATCAAATTTGAAGGGAAAGTCCGAATTTCAATTAGAAGGGCATATATCTATGTTGCCCTTCCATAATGAAAAGCTTAAAAAAAAAACTTTTCAATTGACCACAATATATTATTTTTACATCTCATTTTCGGAAAGACAAAACCATCAATCTTTATATTAATAAAAGACTGTTACATATACAACAATGAATAAGGCTCCATCTTTCATTGCTTAAATATCTCATTGGCAATGTCAACATAAGTCTTGAAGACACTATTATAAGAATTTGGATACATACCACCGGATATAGGAGATTCTTATGTGTCGATTGTGTAATGCAATTTTGACTTTGTCTCACAAGGAGCAGTAGCATGGAGGTCTGGATTTTTCTTATAGAACTTTTTTATTATTATTTGAAACATTTTTTATAGATATGAATACAACAATGAAATTATGAGCATGGTGGACAATTAGTCAAGCTCATGATGCCAAACCTTGATGATGTAAGTTTTGAATTTAACATTTTTACATGTTAAGGACAAATAGTCAAAATCACTGACAACTTAGTATGCCATAATTAATAATCATTCCCTGTTCACTTTTGTTAATAGGTTTATGTCACATGATGATCTTTCTTCTCTGGCATTTACTTGCATTGAAGATCATTATTCTAGGAATAAGGAGTTATTTTCTCCAAAAATAACCCTCCTAGCCAAACATCGACAATGCATCAAGGATATCTTTCTATGCTTCATAAGTACATATGTTCTACTTCTAAATCATGTCTTGGAAGTGGTTGTTTTGATGGAAATTATTCACCAACTTGGTTTCATACCAAAGTCTTTTTTCATTTCGCATCCAATACATGAAAAAGATAATGGTTTAAAACAACATAAACATTTGAAATTTTGCAAGAATTATCTGGCACACTTTTAATATGAATTTTGAATTCAAGTGCATGATGCTGTATAGGATCAAGTGTCATTTTGAATACCAAATTTTTCACAAGAAACTTCTCACCATGCTACCCCTATAAAGAAGGATTAAATGACAATATTGCATCAACTATTTCCATAAAAGTGCACCACCGCCATAAGACTAGACAACTACAAATGTTGTATATCTAACAAGACCACACAATCAAATGTATTCCACAAGGCCATTACTATATGAAAAATGAAAAGGATTTTGTAACCAAAAATACCTTAGGAAACTAATTCAATTAGATACACCAAACCATCAGCAAAAAGGAAAACCAGCCTACTCAAAAGGCAAGCGTTTACCTCGTTTGACAAAATTTTGAGTTCCGAAACAAGGTCCTTTATTGTCTTGTTAATGCCCCTAGTAATTTCAACGTGGTTTGCACCTGGTGCAACAACCTAAACAAAAAGGTTTCATTTCAAATTCTTTTCCACAAATTTAAGATACAACCATTGTCAATTTTTTATTTCCTAACAAGCTCATAAATTTTGACAAAAGAACCAAAATTTTTTAATACCTGATAGCAATTTTTTCACTCAAAAACTATCTTAGACTTAATAAACCCAACCCAAAACTAAAAAACCAAACACCATAAGACCCTACAAAAATTAATAGATGATCTTAATCCAATACCATCGACAAAAAGTTACCTTTACACCCTCACTTATTAAACCCTGTGCTGTTGAATTTTAACTTCAACTGCTGCAGCAGAAGGACGGATGCAGCAGCAACATTTTTTTTTTGAGGTTGCTTGCATGCCATCCAGAAATTTAATTCAGCATTTAAAATTCCTGCAAGTTTTTTTTGTAGACGGCCGCAGCCATATTTCTGTACAGGATTGTATTTAAACACAACAACCAGCATTAACGCAATTCACCAACCAGAAATTAAACAAACATAAATTTACCCCCCAGTTTTGTAAATTCAAAAGGAGGACACGTGGAGCATTAATATTGGATCGCATGAAATTGAAGGGAATCTGAAAACCTGAAAACCAGACCTGAATTTTTTATAAGGCACATTGGATTGAGGAAATTGTTACAAATTAGGTGACAGCCAAGATCCCTTTATTTTGGAACGCGAATTTATGATTTCATCTATTCGTACTTTCGAAGTCCCACGAAAAGGGTTCTTTAATGCTTTGATAGTTTAATTTTATGTATGCTTTAATATATACATATGTTTTAAACATATGTTATATATATATCATATGCGAAATGAAAGGTGGGCCATAGAATTTAGTTTTAATTTTATTATTTTAAAAAGAGGGTTTATTATAATATGTTTTATATGTTACAGCAGTGTCTAAAAAGTGAAAGACTCAATGTAACTTTTTAAGTGTGTATGCACAACAGTGCGAAAGTGAAAAACACAACAGAATGTTTTAGAGACAGAGTATGTTTGTTTTGAAAAGACAGTGAGTTGGTTTTATGCACTGCGTTTTGTAGCAGTCATAATTTTGTAATCCCTCTCAGTGAGGAAGAAGTGTAATAGTTTTTTTTCGAGTTATTGAACGGAATAGAAGTTTTTTTTCAAAGTATTGAAACTCTGTCTCCTGTCAAAGAGATTTTTATTTTCTCTGTGTTAGAGGAAGGGAGATTTATTCTCCATTCATTGTTCTGGAATTTTTCAATATTCCAACATGTGCAAGAACAACAAATGTTGTGGTTCCATCCCCAGCTAAATCATTTGTCTTTGCCGCAGATTGCCTTACCAACTTGGCCCCAATATTTTCAACTGGGTCCTCTAATTCAACCAATAAAAAGGCCAAAACCATAGCATTGAGATACATTTCATTACACTATCAATAAAAATAAAATTTGACTCAGCCATAACCCTTTCCTTTTATTGTTGTGAAAATATTTATGCATTACTCTAATGTGGCTAGTCCATAGGCCAAGTAGACCACTGGGTAACAAATATGTTTCCTTTCACCTTTGAGTTTTCAAATTATGCCTACCAAATCTAAGACATTTAAGAGGGGGAATTAATACAACGTTAAAAAGAAAACCAGAGCACAAATCTACAAATTACCTCCTTAGCTATTGTCACACCATCATTAACTATTTTCGGAGAACCATGCTTGCTCTCCAAGACAAAAATTTTCCCTTCTCCCCAAGGGTGACTCCAACAAGATCAGCAAGTTTGTTCACACCTCCTGCAAGACAAATTGACAATGCTTTCAGTAAGTGTGCAATTGAATTCCAGACCATATGCCAAAACAAACCTCCATGAAAAATTAAAATAACACATTAAAATCGAATATAAGTGGACAAGGAAAGATCCACCGCAGTGAAGTTTCACGTGCAGGTGACCTTCCTTTAAACATAATTTTTTCTCTGACTTGCAATTTTTTTGTCACTAAACCATCCTTGTTGAAGTACAACTCCTTTTCGATAGCTCTTGTATTAAATACCTTCTCTCTATCTCGTAATCTCAGAGTCCCTCTTCTGCTTGAGCGATTAAAGGATATGGGTGAAAAAAATGAAAGAGAAGACAATTGTCTGCCATAATTATCAAACATTGCACCCAACTTCTTCCCCTTTCCATTGTTACCCAAAGAGGTAGATGTGGCAATTGTTGTCATACTGCCCAAAGAAGAGGCCATCTTCTCTTATGTTGAATATAGAATTACAAGATCTTCATATTAGTATGAACCTTAAAAAACATGACTCCCATTGCTAAAAACCACTTTTAAGTTGTAACAGGCAAACTCAACAACTATTGCAACTTTTGGCAACTTCTGGAGCATTAAGAGAGAAACAACCAAAGAGAAATACAACCGCAATCCTCATTTTAATGAGACCGGACTATATATTTGCATTAAGATAATAGAAAGAAATCACAACTATATTAAGGCCAGCACAAAACAATCTTTAACCAGTGTCTCTCGCGGCCTTCAGGTTGCCATGCTAGAGGTTGCATATTTTTAATTTAAATTCTTGACCTCTCATTCCCATCTATGAATGCATCCAATGGGATATCTACATCAAATTATCCTTTATATCCCCAAAAACAAATTCCCTACTACAAGAGCACCAGTATTGATGGATCACCCCACAACATCCCACCCACTAGAAACGGTGAAAAAGGAAACCCAAGAAAACTTCTGAAATATCTCAAGATGACTATATGGGTGGTTCTTATGAATCAACCAACCATTCAGAACATGCTCATCAATCCAAACCATGAGTATTATGTGACGATATTCAAGCAGGCACTGAATTGGAATTTTTGAAGCTATGTTAGAGAAACCCTAAACTCTCACTAAAAATAGGTGAAATGTGGCACCACTCAGAGATTGACATTTGCCAATTGGTACAAGTGGTAGACAATTGGCATGCTCAAACAATGAGGTGATGCATGAATGAAATGAGGGAGAAAATATCAGAAAAGCCCCAAATCTGGAGAACTAAAGCTCATCACCAACCTGAGATTGACAACTTTACATGATGTAACCTATGAAATCTTAAATGGAGAAATCATAGTAACAATAAAGTAACCTATGTAACAATAAATTCGGATTCATCCTGGGAGTGGTAATGGGAGAAATCATAGTGAATAACAGGAAACATGCAGAGTTGCTTACAATCAAATAGATGAAAAGACACATACAAAAAACCTAGATAATAATCATGAACAAGCTTAATATTGAATTATGAATTGTAAAGGAACTTACAAAATGTGACATTACGAACCTGGTCAAGTGCACAAGAAAAAATATCCTGGACATGACCTTGGTTGACACGTTGTATTGCTCATGATGCAAGAGGATTTGTACCTGCACTGCCAAGTCAATCAAAATCCATCATTATCTATACAATAAATACAAGTAATTGATGTAGTATTTTTTACTCTAAGATGCATTCTTATGATAATGTTAGAACATATGTTGAAAATGTCAAAACATACCTGAATAAGCTCCTATTCGTTTCAAGAAAAATTTATTGGAGTCGCATGAACTTGGAACAAGCCTCCCACGATCTGAAAGAGTAGCAACTAAGTCAATAGTGACTTTTTTGTTGCTACACTGGATCGAGGGAGGTTTGCTCCAAGATTAAATCGCTCCAATAAATTATTCTCTACTAAACAAGGCCAACCACGTGAAGGTGGAAGCTATTATGGCCCCTCTGCCCCCGCCCTCCCCCCCCTCACATCACTCTCAATTCTCCAATACCCAATCTATATTTCATTTTTTACTTTCATGAGCATAAAAAAAAATATTCAATAACTAATAAAAAAAAAATCAGCAAAAAGTACGCAAGGAAACATTGCAATTAATGCTTGACATAAAAATCGTATGATAAATTAGTTTTTTATATAACGCAAAAAACGTTCCAAGTATGGTAATGTTTGTCTTATAATAATACAATAATTTACATTATCAAATTTCCTTTTTCTTCTTCCTATTTCTAAAGCTCCTAATTACATCATCAATATCATTATGCTCTGCTCCTGTTTCGTGCCTTTCAACCCGCACTGCTGACCTAGTTGCGTAGTCACGATGTCTGGTCTCATCCAGTGACGGGGCATCGCCTACAAAAATATATAATATTAAATTTAATTGTCAGTTTTTAAATATCATTGAACTAGTTCGGTAATATTAATAAAAAAATTTGCAATGAGATTATTTACCTAGTGCACCAGTTGTCGTCGCTGACCTAGTTGCGTAGTCACGATGTCTGGTCTCATCCAGTGACGAGGCATCGCCTACAAAAACAGATAATATTAAATTTTCATTTTCATTTTTTAAATATCATTGAACTAGTTCGGTAATATTAATAAAAAAAAATTGCAATGAGATAATTTACCTGGTGCACCAGCTGTCGCCGCTGACCTAGTTGCATAGTCACAATGTCTAGTCTCATCCAGTGACGGGGCATCGCCTACAAAAATAGATAATATTAAATTTTAATTGTCAGTTTTTAAATATCATTGAACTAGTTCAGTAATATTAATAAAAAAAATTGCAATGAGATTATTTACCTGGTACTTTTGATTATACATTGACCTAGCTTTTACGTAGCCACGTCCAGTCTCATCCAAGGCGCATAGGGCACGCTACAAAAATGATAAAAATAAATTTTAATTATCGCTTTTAAATATCATTGAACTAGTTCTAATTTGTAATAATTTTCTATGAAAATCAACAATACAAATTGCCGATCATTTGGCAAACCAACCAAGCAGTGGTTCATCATCAGGACAAGATGAACAATCTGATGAAAAACCAGTTTAAGTAGATCAGGACATCTCCAACTAGCCGTTGGAAAAAACGACTAGTTTAACTAGAATAGGAAGAATTTTTTTTTAGTATTAATTCTATTATATTTCAAAATTTTTAATTATATTTTTATTTTAAATTCTATATAAAATAAAAATAAAATATAAAATCAAATCTAATCAAATAAATACATAAGTAATAATAATAATACTTAATTACAATAATGCCAATATCAACAAGATTCCAAAAATCTATTAGTAAATTTGGTAATTCAAAAATGGAAACAATAAAAATCACAATTCATGTATAGAAATAATTTTTAAAAATCATAATTCTAATAAAAACAAGTAATTTCTATATAAAAATCTTATAAAATGACAAATTTGCAAAATTATAAAATAATAATACTTAATTAATTACTTTAAGATTACTAAAGAGGTAAGTTTCCCGATAAAAATAAAAATAAAAATAAAATAAAAATACAAATAAATAAATAAAATACAAATAAAAATAAAAATAAATAAATGAATAAATAAATATAAATATAAGTAAACAAAAAATAATCAAAAAATAAAGAAAAATATAAATAAATAATACTAGTAATACTAATAAAAATAAAATATAAATAAAAATTCATAAAAATAAAATTAAAAATAAAATTAAAAATAAATAAATAAATAAAATTAAAAATAAAAATAAATACAAATTAATAATAATAATAAATAAATAAATGAATTAAAAATAATAATAATAATAATAATAATAAATAAATAAATAAATAAATAAATAGAAATATAAATATAAATATAAATATAAATATAAATAAATAAATAAATAAATAAATAAAAATAAAAAATAAATAAATAAATTAAAATTAAAATTAAAATAATAACAAAACAAAAATACTAATCAACACCAAATTAATAAAATAAAAGGAGCATACATCTGGAGAGAGGAATCAAGAACGAAAAAAACTAAGAGTGAAGTGCAGGAATCCAACATCTGCTAACATCCCACCCATCATCCCTATTAAGGTTAACCAGCCTCTTTTCTATTTCCAAGGCTATTCTAGTTAAACTAGCCATTTTTCCAACGGCTAGTTGGAGATGTCCTGATCTACTTAAACTGGTTCCTGATCAGATTGCTCATCTTGTCCTGATGATGAACCACACTGGTTGGTTCGAAACGCGTCGACAAAAATTTATGTTATGTGATTTTCACCGAAAATTATTACACAAAATCTATGGATCACAGAAGCCAAATTCTATTGGATTAAATTAATATTAATAAAAAAATTGCAATGAGATTATTTACGGGTGCGCGATTTAGCCGCCGTTGACTTTAGTTGCGTAGTCACGATGTCTGGTCTCATCTAGTGACGGGGCATCGCCTACAAAAACAGATAATATTAAATTTTAATTGTCATTTTTTAAATATCATTGAACTAGTTCGGTAATATTAATAAAAAAAATTACAATGATATTATTTACCTGGTGCACCAGTTGTCGTCGTTGGGACTGTTGCCCCGTCTTCCTCTTTGGTGGTAAGATCCTCAAGGGAAACATTCTCTGTCATTTAAAAAAAAAAACATTATAAGGACAACCATCAAGGTATAATTAGAAAAATTATAAGTGGAAATTAATTACCGTCACGGCCCTCACTGATAGTAGCATTTTCGGCCTGGTCCCCACTACAATGATCAGGTTGCACGTGAGGATCATCTACATAAGCTCTGAGTCCAGATTATTTGCCTGAAATCATTAGTATTTGCTCCCCTGATTTAAACAAAGTTGTTAGACATTAAATTTATGGATGAAAACAAAAATATTGAAAGGTTAATGTTTTACCTTATCAGGCATTCTGGATCTTGGGACTTGCCCCAAGCTTCTGCGACGTTCAACTACGGCTTGATAGTCGAAATGGAAAGCGATATTTTTATCTTCCTCTGTAGTTTTTGTTCCGAAGTCATCACCCTACATTAAATATGATTGTGTATTTTTAATCATATTTGATAGGATTACAAAAACATTGGAAGGCAATACAATTAATTATAAGATGTTTAGCTACTTAATTACAATTATTGCAACTAATTTCAAGAAGCTGCCCTGGCTTAGCTTGTGATGGCCCTTTTTTTCAATCCTAGCTTTGGTTCCCTTTGAGGGGTTAGGCAACCTAGCATCAAAATATTGAAGTCAGATATGACGTAGCACACTTTTATTTTAGACATAGAGAAAATTAAAGCTATTGAATTAAAGTTGTAATTTACCTTGCGGGTCCAGTTGAAAATTTTCCTTCTTTCTTTGCCCTTTTCTCTTTTCCGTCATGGATGAGTGCTCTCCACTCACTCTCTAGAACTATGAGAGGACGCTCGTATCTAGGGTTAAATTTCATTTGCTTACTATAGGTGTCCCTGGTATATTTCAAATATTTTCCGGCTACTCGAGCCACCGCTGTTCTGTCAAATGTGCCGACCCCAAAAAGGGCTTCTAGATAATCTAGAAGTTCTTTTTTCAGGTTGGAATTCTGGGAATTCCACCCTGTGCATATGGTTGGGCCAAAAATTACTAACGCATAGCTCTCCAAAAACCTGTAGAACTCATTGTTTCCTACACAGAAAAAAAGAAAGAAAGATAATATCATTAATTTAAAAATAAAAATCATGATAAATATGTTTTAGATAAAGTAGATGAAATAGTTAAAATATTAAAATTTACCTGGGAGTTGTACGTGATTTATAGGGACACCTTCATCATTCACCAACAACGTGCCATTAATGGTCCCTATGGAGATGACACGTGTAGCTCCAGGAAACGCAATAATGTAGTTGGCCATATCAGCCTCATCATTGCCAACATGTTCAGCGGTTGGCTGGGTGTCTGCTTGGGCAGGGTGTGTTTCTTGGTTGGCACCTAAAGGAGTAGAAGGTGTACAAGAGGGTTGTTGGGCAATCTCTTGCCCTTATGTCCCACTACCACCAACACCGGGTTCAGCAAGTGCTAGAAAACGCTACATACAAAAGAAATTTTTGTTAGTTTAGTCAATGTAAAAATTAAAAATCAAACTATCAAAATTCATCTCATGCAGAACAAAAAAAATATCCTTTTGACTTTTTATTATTACCTGATATGATCTAGTTGGCTCATAAGTTTTTTTATCCTCTCTTCTGTTTCAGGTGTTTGAGGTGTGTCTATCAAAGTATTAAATTCCGACCTTGCATCTCGTGCCTTTTCTCGCAACAAGAACACTGGAGATAGGGATGAAGAAAGCTCTTCTTCAAAGAGGGAATCATCAAGCGTACCATGGCTAGGTGTCTACATATTTGAACAAAATTAATATTATTTCAATTATGTAAATAACTAAAATACCTGAAGATAGAGCAATTTTGGCACTTTACATGTTCTTCCGCTGGCCTCTTTCCGCGATCATCCCATCTCGGGGTTGTTCCTGTACTGCCCTGATCAGTCTGCCACATTGCAATAAAATTATAAATGTAAAAACTTGAAAACAATATCTAACTTGAAAACACAAGATGAAAACTGAAATAATTTCTAATAAGACACCAGAAGATAGAGTTAGAGTTTCAAATATGCCTTGCATTGAATTCAGTCCTAGAAACATGTCATTGCACATTAAGGCACCCAAACAAGAGAAGAGTTGACAATGAAGACCTTATTGAATATATTGTTGGTGATGCAGGAGCATCAAGGCCATTTTTTTATTTGTAAATATGTTAGAAAAGGGGGTGTGACAATTTTTAATATTTTATTAATTAATTTGTTAAAATAGGAGGAAGTGAGGATTTTGTAAATATCCTTTTATTTAATAAAAGGATATAAGAGAATTTGGTTAGTTAAGGATATGAAGGGATAAGATTCTAGATAATAGGATTTGTTGAGATATTCTAGTGGTGTTGAGATATTAAGGGGACTGAGCATTTAATTAGATCATTTTTAAAATTGTATAAATTAGAAGGCCTCAAAGGCAAATGGGACACTTGAATAGTTGGAGAGTGTGAGAAGTGAGCAAGGGTTTCTCCTTGGAAGCCTTTGGGCAGTTTGTAAGGGCCAATGAAATTGTAAATCAGGCCACGGAAAAATGCTATTGTAAGTAAGTTCATTTTTATGAAAGTGTTGGTTTGAGGTTTAAGCCTTAACTTGGTCAATTGTGTATGGATTAATTTCTGTGTGAAGAGTTGAATGATGAACTTGTTAGTATTCAATTTGCTAGTTAATTGGTGTGAAAATTCCTGTGAATAATCAAATGGTGAAGGTGTTAAGCTGGGTATGAACATGGGTACTTTTAAATGTGGTAATAAAAGAATCCAACTGTTGTATTGATTGCGCTGGTAATGTAGAATGATAGTAGTTTTAAGTCGATATCATAAAGATTAATTGAATGAGAATTTGCTGAAAGGATGTAGGAGAAGAATCGATCCTCCTGAAGAATGTTTGGATCGATTGTCAAATTAAAAGCAATGTTGGCATATCGACTTTAAAATGTCAAATTCATGGAGGCGCACTCAATTTGGGTGAAAATTAAATTGGACTGTTGTGAATGCTGTGTTTATGTTGTGATGCTGGGTTTATGTTAAAACGCTGTTATTTGAATATGCATAGCACTAGTATGAAGATTTCAAGACACAAATAAATGAATTTCGATTTTGCGATGCGTTAAATTGTTGAACCAGTTCTATTGAATGTAATCTATGACAGTAATTGCTATTCATGTAAACAATTGCTGAAACTCCTATTGGATGAAGTCCGTTCTGGACAGAACTATGGGCAGAATTAATTGGACGTTGGCTCTTAGTAAATCAATATCGATTTATATAAAAACTGAATTGTGGCAATGTCAAACCCAGTGTAGGAATTAAAAGACTGCGTTTCATTTTAAAGAATAGTTTGTGAAGATTGAGCAGCATAGCAGACTCTGAGAGATCGATTGCATGAATCGATTTTGTTTGTGAATCTCCATACAAGAAAAGAGGCGAAATTGTGCTGTGGAACGGTGTCTACTTCTGATCAAGGGCGTAGTTATAAAATCATGAAATATACGCAGATATTTTGTAATATAATTTTGTTGTATTGCAGAGATAAAAGGCTGACCATTCGCAGTGACATCATGGCACAAGGAAAAGGGTGATGTTGAATCCTATGTAACTTGATGTTGGTCGATTTTAATGAAAGTGCTGGAAATCAATGCAGAAAGCCAGAAAGGAAGCAGATAACGGTTTGAAATAACAGTATTAGTGTTGTGAAAGCCCTGAAGAATGAATGCGTTGGACAATTGATGATTCAAGGTATGAAACAGTAAATTTGACAGTTGTAACTTGTTTATCAAAGGCGCATGTGTATTTGAACGGAAATTTGAAACTCAATGAATTCAAAGGTTCTATGAACATTTAATAGAAAAAGCATACATTATTTGAATGAATTGCCACGTCGAGCTTTTAAAACATGAGGGAATTCTTTTGATTGAGTCTAGTCATATATAAATGAGAGTTACAGGTTTTATTTGTGGGAGCATTCAAATGTTTGGCTGCGTTGAGGAATCATGGCGGTAATGAATTCCATGAGCATGAATTCAAGGTATCTGTGGGTGATTATCCTTGGACAGATTTGAAGTTTTGACATTAGGCTGCAAATACCTTTTGTTGAAAGACATATTTGTTTGTGGTGATGGCTCATGCCATTGGAAAGAAAGGATAATGTGAGTCTGAATTTTATTTGGGATTGTGGAAAACAAATTGGACATTTTGATTAAATAGTGAATGATTTGTTTCATTGGGTTCGATTGAAGATTTCAAAATTTTTATGAATTTTCCATGAAGGAGTAAACTCTCATATACAGAGATTGTGAAATGGTTTTATAACCATAAATTGAAAGATAACTTCCGCAATTGGGAAATGTATGAAATTTCCCATATTGGAATCTTAATATGGTAGTGATTGCAATGTATGCACAGCAAAAATGGAAGATCCTGGTTATTGCAGGCTAGCCCTGCATCATTTTTGGTATCAGAGCTTGGCTATGCTGAAATGAAAAATGTTTGTTTTTCTGAATGAGGATAGAAGGTTTGTTGAAAACTAAAGTGTGTTTTCTTTGAATGTGTGATGAATGACTGAAAGGAAGATCAGATTTTTAAATCTGATATGCAAGCTACACAATTGCAGTGAAGAAGATTGCAGACGTGAATGGAGGATAAGAACATGAAAACTCTTAAAGGTGAGATAGTTTTCTGATTTGAAATTTATGATTGAAGTTTATGGTTGCAGACAAGATGATGGTAGTGAACCTGACATTCAGTGAAAGGCTGGATAAGGAGGACAATTGCAGTGTCCTGAAGAATAAGGTGAGTTGAAGAGATAGCCTGGAGAGAGAGAAGAGAGAGTGCTCAAGAGGTTCCAGAGGCAGTGAACCAGTACTTACCAAAAGACTGAGTGAGGAGAGCTTGGTGAGGTAAGTGGCAGCAGAAGAGATTGATGTTGCAGAGGCTAGTACAACTCGTGATGAGTGAGAAACTCATGGAGAAGATGATCATGGAGGATCAGAGAAGAGGTTCAGAGGAATACCATAGAGGTGAGATGACTGATGAAGTCTGAGAAAGAGAGATTGCAATAATAAAGGTACAATTGTAGGTACTAGAAGAATGGCTGCAAGAGCAGGAAAACCAGAACAGAGGATGGATCTTTCCACTGAAGGGAAAGAGGGTGATTTGGCGACAATTAAAGTTGAAGTTGAGGCAAAGTGTGATTGCCTTATTGAAGAAAGGACTTAGATTTATTGAGCCAGAGTTGGAATTTGAAAATTCCACACGCAGATCTGTTCAGAAGGAAGTATTGGGGAAAGCAATCAAGTGGTTTAAAAACTAATGAGTTGTGTATGTTTGCAGGTAAAGTACGGGGATATGAGCAAGCTTTAGAGTTTGTTCAGGAAAGGAAATTGAATCTGAAGGCGGTTCATATTGATGCTGAGATAGCAAGATCTCAGGAGGAAATGAAGACGAAGGAGTCTAATCAGAATGTTGGTGCGGAAAGAGAAAGACCATTTGATGATTGGTCAAGAGCTGGTGAAGGTATGAAGTATTGCCAGAGGACGCTCGAGCATATGATGGATGTACATTTGAGATGTATGCAACTCAGAGCAGTTGAGTTGGAAGAGGAGGTTTCTATTGATGAAACAGAGGAGGAGATCATTGATGATTTCTTGAGTTATTGGGTAGATCCAGATCAGCTGGATAATGTGAACTCTTGTATTTTTGTAGCTGATAATTTTGATGTGGTTACAAGTGTTGAGGAAGATGCGCAATCTTTTGAAGCTGTCGCAAGTGTGGAAAGGAGTCTTTCAGGAGATAAGAACTCTGAAGAAGAAAGCAGTGATGTTTTTGCTATTACAGCACAGGATGTTCATGTGAATGGAAAGGAGATTCAGCTTGAAAAGCTGGTATATGAACCAACAGTTGAGACTGTTGAAACTTGTAATTTTCAAACTGAAGAGTTGTGTATGAATGCAGGGATGATACATGACAAATTGTTTTTGAAAAGTGGTGGACAGATAACTGAGTTTATTGCAGAAGTTGAGGATCAGAATTATGTTTTGATGACAGATGAAGAGATGGTGACAACAGAAAGCTTAGCTTATGAAAGTATTGAAGATTGCACAGAAAGTTTCTCAAAGGAGATTATAGGTTTATGGCATGAGTTAAGTGTTCTAGAGCAGAGACTAGAAGCACATAGGGTAAGTGTTCAGAATATAAAGACAGAGATGAATGGAAATAAAGAGGTTCATTTTTATGAACCAGAACACAGAGGCATTCTTGAAGAAGATGACGTCGAGGAGAGACTAACTGATAGTCTCAATAATGATTGGGATCAGCATACTGAAGTGATGATAGTGGGAATTAAGGCACTGAGGCCTTATGATTTTTATTCTAACAAGTGTTTTTTGAATGCAGATATTGTTGCAGGTACTGGAGAATATTTGACTCAGTCGAGTAGTCAAATGAAGGGAGAAGAATTTTTCTGTTCCAGAAGACAAGAGGGCATGGATGACCAGGTGGCAGTCAGAACAGAAACAAGCAAAAAAGAAAGAAGTCAGCAAGTGACAGTACAGATAGAGAAAGTAAAAACTGAGCAAGCCGTCTTAGCTCAGCAGGCAGCAAGAAATCAATAGCCGGGAGATTTATTGGACCGAGATATTGAAAGTATTAGAAGACTGATGACGAAAGAATCTCGGAAGAGACTAGTAGCAGTAAGACAAAAGAAAAGCAGCAAAAGAAAGACAGCAGAAGATTGTGACAGCAGAGCAAGTGGAGCACTACAACACAAAATATGGAAACCTGGAGGACAACAGCAGTAAAGCAATTGACAAGCAAGGAAAGATTACAAAATAAAATTTGGTATCCAGGAGGAAATAATTATCTAGACTTATGACCAGGTGGTCATGAATTTTCTTACATGGGGAGTCTAATGCAGGAGCATCAATGCCATTTTTTTATTTGTAAATATGTTAGAAAAGGGGGTGTGACAATTTTTAATATTTTATTAATTAATTTGTTAAAATAGGAGGAAGTGAGGATTTTGTAAATATCCTTTTATTTAATAAAAGGATAAAAGAGAATTTGGTTAGTTAAGGATATGAAGGGATAAGATTCTAGATAATAGGATTTGTTGAGATATTAAGGGGATTGAGCATTTCATTAGATCATTTTTAAAATTGTATAAATTAGAAGGCCTCAAAGGCAAATGGGACACTTGAATAGTTGGAGAGTGTGAGAAGTGAGCAAGGGTTTCTCCTTGGAAGCCTTTGGGCTGTTTGTAAGGGCCAATGAAATTGTAAATCAGGCCATGGAAAAATGCTACTGTAAGTAAGTTCATTTTTATGAAAGTGTTGGGTTTGAGGTTTAAGCCTTAACTTGGTCAATTGTGTATAGATTAATTTCTGTGTGAAGAGTTGAATGATGAACTTGTTAGTATTCAATTTGCTGGTTAATTTGTGTGAAAATTCCTGTGAATAATCAAATGGTGAAGGTGTTAAGCTGGGTATGAACATGGGTACTTTTAAATGTGGTAATAAAAGAATCCAACTGCTGTATTGATTGCGCTGGTAATGTAGAATGATAGTAGTTTTAAGTCGATATCATAAAGATTAATTGAATGATAATTTGCTGAAAGGATGTAGGAGAAGAATCGATCCTCCTGAAGAATGTTTGGATCGATTGTCAAATTAAAAGCAATTTTGGCATATCGACTTTAAAATGTCAAATTCATGGAGGCGCACTCAATTTGGGTGAAAATTAAATTGGACTGTTGTGAATGCTGTGTTTATGTTGTGAATGCTGGGTTTATGTTAAAACGCTGTTATTTGAATATTCATAGCACTGGTATGAAGATTTCAAGACACAAATAAATGAATTTCAATTTTGGGATGCGTTAAATTGTTGAACCAGTTCTATTGAATGTAATCTATGAGAGTAATTGCTATTCATGTAATCAATTGCTGAAATTCCTATTGGATGAAGTGCGTTCTAGACAGAACTATGGGCGGAATTAATTGGACGTTGGCTCTTAGTAAATCAATATCGATTTATATAAAAACTGAATTGTGGCAATGTCAAACCCAACGTAGGAATTAAAAGACTGCGTTTCATTTTAAAGAACAGGTTGTGAAGATTGAGCAGCGTAGTAGACTCTGAGAGATTGATTGCATGAATCGATTTTGTTTGTGAATCTCCATACAAGAAAAGAGGCGAAATTGTGTTGTGGAACGGTGCCTACTTCTGATCAAGGGCGTAGTTATACAGTCATGAAATATACGCAGAGATTTTGTAATATAATTTTGTTGTATTGCAGAGATAAAAGGCTGACCATTCGCAGTGACATTATGGCACAAGGAAAAAGGCGATGTTGAATCCTATGTAACTTGATGTTGGTCGAGTTTAATGAAAGTGCTAGAAATCGATGCAGAAATCCAAAAAGGAAGCATATAACGGTTTGAAATAACGGTATTAGTGTTTTGAAAGCCCTGAAGAATGAATGCGTTGGACAATTGATGATTCAAGGTATGAAACAGTAAATTTGACAGTTGTAACTTTTTTATCAAAGGCGCATGTGTATTTGAACAAGAATTTGAAACTAAATGAATTCAAAGGTTCTATGAACATTTAATAGAAAAAGCATACATTATTTGAATGAATTGCCACGTCGAGATTTTAAAACATGAGGGAATTCTTTTGATTGAGTCCAGTCATATATAAATGAGAGTTACAGGTTTTATTTGTGGGAGCATTCAAATGTTTGGCTGCGTTGAGGAATCATGGCGGTAATGAATTCCATGAGCATGAATTCAAGGTATCTGTGGGTGATTATCCTTGGACAGATTTGAAGTTTATACATTAGGCTGCAAATACCTTTTGTTGAAAGACATATTTGTTTGTGGCGATGGCTCATGCCATTGGAAAGAAAGGATAATGTGAGTCTGAATTTTATTTGGGATTGTGGAAAACTAATTGGACATTGTGATTAAATAGTGAATGATTTGTTTCATTGGGTTTGATTGAAGATTTCAAAAGTTTTATGAATTTGTCATGAAGGAGTAAACTCTCATATACAGAGATTGTGAAATGGTTTTATAACCATAAATTGAAAGATAACTTCCGCAATTGGGAAATGTATGAAATTTCCCAGATTGGAATCTTAATATGGCAATGATTGCAATGTATGCACAGCAAAAATGGAAGATCTTGGTTATTGCAGGCTAGCCCTGCATCAGTTGGAGCAACTTCTACTAAAATTGTTGTGAAGACCTTGAGGACATTTTTGGAGCAACATTGTTGAAGCTGATGGTATAGCATTGTTGGAGACGATCTTGAAGGGCCTTGAAGTGAAGCTTTTGGAGAAACTATTGAAAAATCCTTAGAGCATTTAAGTAAGGAACTTTCTATCTTCCATCACCTTTTTCCTTTCAATATCCTTTAAATGATTTTGTTGATATTTAATGTTTGAAACTATGTTGCCAGGAAACGTGGGTTCGGGGACGAGGACGGGGATGGGGACGGGGACGACATTTTTTGAAACAGGGTGCGTGGGTTTGTTTGGGTATTTTTATATTAATATATATTATAATTTATATATCATATATAATACTATATTTTCTAAATTATAATTTATAAATTATAAATTTAATGACACTAATATAGTAATTTGTAAATTATAATAATTTATAAACTTTAAACTTTAAAGATTTAAACATGCACATCATTCAACATTCAAGTTTCAACATTCACATGTGACATTTTTCATTGAAATTTCAAAATTTATAGTTGGATAATATCATGATTCATATATGATATCAAGTGAAAATTGGAGCTCAGTTTACATATTAATGACTTATGAGAAATTAGAATCATGATTCAAAATTTAAAAATATATGTCCATTGTCATACTAAATTCAAAATTTTCCTCAAGGCATCTCCAAATGGCAAACTGTAAACATGAACTAGGAAATTTTGATATACTAAAATAAAAATAGCTAAAGCCTAATAGTGAGCAATGGCTTCCTCAAGCCATATCATCAGCATCCATGTCATCGGCATCACTTAGATCTTCACTTAGCATGCTCTCCAAGTAGGAATCACTCTCATCTTGAGGCTCTGGCTCATCCATAGCAATTTGAGGATGGATGTTTGTATTAAGTCTACGCTTTCGCTGGGTAAGTTATGAACTTATGGTTCATGGATAGGTAGGTATGTTTCAAGGTTTAATTTTTTTTTTTTTAAGTTTTAACTTCCCCCTTTATAATTGAATATAGCCTATGGGGTTGGATAGGCTACTTTGTCCTCCCTTGGGAAATTTAATTATAAGAGAACATTACAATTGGAAACTGTTCACTTCCACTGTTGTTTTGTATAATATTTCATAGTAGTACCAAGGCAGAAAATTCACAAAATTAAGATCCAGGAAACCTCTGGTTAAGAGATTAAATTTCTGTTACATTTAAAGTCAAAGCCAACAGAAATTTTTTCACCAGTAACTACTCTGTCTAAGCCATGCCTAGTATGATAGATATGCTATTTGTCCAGTTTTGCATCATATTCATAGTAGCTACAGCACCTTTGGTGTGAACAAATAATCCCTCTTGGAAATTAGGCTGTGTATGTCCAGATTGTATTCAATCAACCCCATGCCAATAAACCTGTAGGAAGCATTTTATACATCTACTATAACAGAGTTGTAACTTTAATGTCTAAGACTTCTTTACCATTAAAAAATAGACATGTTTATTTCTGAGGTTTGATCTTTCTAAATATGCCAGACCAATTCATCCAAATAACATACCAATTCATTTGAATCATTTAAGTTTTAACTCTTAAGTTTTAAAATTTAATTGTAATTTGTATGTTTTAAAAAATAGTTAGAAACAATACCATTTAAAAACTAGGGTTCTCAGTCCTTGGCATTCCTTCACATGGGCCTAGGGGCACACTAGAATAATTTCACACTAAACCATGCAAACTTAAAAGTAACTTAATAGATCCATAAAGTAATAATAATCATAATTCCTAATTTCCTATTATACGATATGATGCAAATTATTCAAACATGAAGCAATGAAGACATGCAATGTCTGAATTTCAAGATTGATGAACCAATACAAGAAGTTAGAAACTACAACTTTGATTCAATACTATGTGTCCTAACTCTAGGAAGGAATCTAGTTTGTAGTACATAACATGCATCGTGTATTATCAATTCTTAATTGACAACAACTAAAGGACATCTACCTCATCAATTCCTTCCCATTTTGTGTTTTTATGTTATATTCCTTATAAAAGTGTCAAATTTCTCTCAAAGTAAGCAACCACTGAATAAAATAAAAAAATAGTTGAGATATGATTGAGAAATGGTCATTTATTTATTGAAAGGATCTTCACAATTTCTTTGGTTGTTTTTCATCTCAAGAAACAAGAAATGACCTAAGAAACTATCGTGATGTAATATAAGAAACAACACGGTGCAATGGCCATTTTCAAAGACAAATGATGTCCATTGAGGACATGGCCTTTATTTGGTTTCTGTTTCATAGGAGTTTCGGGTAGAAATGGAACTTTGTTGTACCATTTCCAGTAGTAAAAAGGGAAAACCTTCTTTTTCCATGGGAAATAATTTACCTTTCCTTTTTCAAGACAATCTAAATCACAAAAAATATGAACTATACTGCACACATTCTTGGATAATGTGAAAGTGGAAAAGGAATACCCTACACAAGTGATGCACACATGTACATTTGAACACTAATAGACTTTTGTAGTTGAAATGCAATGCTTGTTTTCATTTAAATCTAGGGTTTTTAAAGTAGGGAGAAATAATGGTTGCCAAATTAATAAGCGTTTCTTTGGGAAAAATTTAAATCTTGTATTGGGTGATGAAGATAATAGAGGGTATTGAATCTTTATTCTTGACATCTAGAGAGAACCCTACAGCCTAACACAATCCAATGGAATTTACGAAAAAAACCCAAATAGAGTCAACCCTACTATAAGAGGAAGGGCCTGCAGTAAGAACTTACCATTTTGCAAGAGCTGAGGGCGAATGTTGTTCTGCAAGAGCTGTGGGCGAACGCTGAGGGCGAATGCAGGGAAAATGTTTTTCTGCAAGAGCTTAGGGTGAATGCTGAGGGAAAATTTTTTTCTGAAAGAGCTCAGGGCAAATGCTGAGGGTGAATGTTGTTCTGCAAGAGCTCAGGGTGAATGCTGAGGGCGAATGTTGTTCTGCAAGAGCTGAGGGAAAATGTTGAGGGCGAATGCTGTTCTGCAAGAGCTGAGGGCGAATGTTGAGGGAAAATGTTGTTCTGCAAGAGCTGAGGGCGAATGCTGAGGGCGAATGTTGCTCTGCAAGAGTGGAGGACAAATGCGCGTGTGATATCAGACGTTAATGTAGCTATTGCGACGGATATAAGTTTCGTATTTTTAATAAAATCATTTTTATGTAGCATGCATATAAGTTTCGTATTTTTATGTAGCGCGCATATAAGTGTCATTATACCAATGGCGGAAAAAGCATCGCTATTGTGACGGATGCCTCCAAACGTCGCAATTGCGACACTTAGACATTGTGTCGCACTTGCGATGTTTGGAGGCAGTCGTCGCAATAGCGATGCTTTGGGGCACAGTGTCGCAATTGCGACGTATTCCTCCAAACATCACAATTGCGACACGTTGTCTAAGTGTCGCTATTGCGACACTTTTCTATAAACGTCGGTATAGCGATGGTTTCGGGCGGGATTGAAAAAATTTGGGGAAATTTCTGACATTTGGTCAAAAGCGTCGGAACCAAGTGTCGGAATTTCCCCCAAATGTAGTAGTGAGTTGATATTTGATATTGTCGAGTTTGGGATTTTGATATGATCATGGAAGATTTATACTTACTTGAGTTAAAAATGATGTTGTTTGAAATCTCAAGCCTTTGAAGTCTGATATAATAAGGGTTTTCTTTGACAATAATCTGAAACCCTGGGTTTTGGTTAGGTCTATAGGTAAAATCCTTGTTATGAAAAGTCTTAGGAATGAAGCCCTAGGTATATTTTATTTTGATTGAATCCCTAGCCTAGTCTAGGACTATATATATATCTATCTGTGTGTGTGTGTGTGTGTCTATTGTATTAATTTTTATCATGGTGATCTACTAGATATGTGTGTTGACCTATTTTCTAATGGTCCTAAGAATCTAGGGTTTGGAAAAAAACCTTAGTCAAAGTTTGAAAGATCTAGGATGATGATTGAAAAGTCTAGGGTCTATAAATAAATTCTTGTAATGATTAAATTCTCTAGTATATAATTTCATTTGAATCTATATAATGTATGTTGAGAATTTATAAATGGAAAATGTAGGGTTTACATTGAACCCTAGTAGAATTACTCATGACATGTTTACTGAATTCTAGGATTTCATTAAACCCTAGTAGAAGCTCTTCATGAAATGTTTTGTTAATTGATTTGAAATATAGGGTATGAAACTAACTCTATTGAAAGACAATGTCTGAGATGTAATCAATATTGATTGACACTTTTACATGAAATCTAGGATTTGTATGAATCCCTAGTGGAAATTTTAACATGTGAATTCTAAAGGTTGTTAGAAATCTTGTAAATATATATTGTTTCTAGGGTTTAATAAATGTTTTAGCAAGGCATGTTATACCTTTGAAAGAAACATTGAGACCCTAGATATAATGAAAGACATTTTGAAGTAGTCTAGGGTTTATGATAAAAGTACCTAGTAAAAATGTTGAAGAGCATATGTCTCTTGTTTGGGTATCTAATATGAATAAAGTTAAAAAATCTTCTGTGATTTAGATATGGATAACTCTATGCTTCCATAGTTTTGGTTGTGCTTTTTGTCTAAAGCTGTGCAGGGACATCATAAATATGAGAAGATGATAAGTATGATGAGAAGGACAGAAGCCATGAAATATTCTTCAACACCTAAAAGAAGAAGTTGATCTCCCTAGATTAAGAGGGATCCTTGTTGAGATTCAACAAGATGATGAGCTTAGTGAAAAGAGTTGCCTTCACTAAGTGGGCCTGCAGGTTATTTTTGGCACAAAGTCTATTTTTAGACTATGTCTATTTTTAGACTATGTCTATTTTTAGACATGTCGATCATATTCTATGAGTTGCAGGATGTTATTTGTGGATGGTTGGTCAAGTTGGAAAAATAGATGGACTTCTATTTTTAGACATATTGGGTGGAGTCTGTTTTTAGACTGCCAATCTAAAAATAGATATGTCGAATGTTATTAGTTCTTAATAATATTTGGACTCTAAACATTATCTTATTCTCTTGGAGCACTTCAGTTCAGTGCACATATGTGGCACAACAACTTAAAGAAGGAATTACGCTATTCCTGAGGGTTTACTGGAGCTATTGCATGGAGGACTCAGTTAGAACTCAAGTGGTAGAGTTATGACACAGTTGGAAGAAGTAGTTATGGAGTTATATTTATTTTAACTTAGTTAGACTCAGTTGAGCTAGTTGTATCTAGTCTAACTGATTGATACACTAATGAGAGTGGAGTGAATTAATTATTTAATTAATTCACAAATAATAACTCATTAATCAACTGAAGAATAGGTGAAAGGGCAAGTGTGACTATCAGTTGTGGCTATAGTGATGCATTGATTGCATCCAACACTTAGTGGGGATGAAAATGAGCATTTTGTGAGCAATGCTGGAGTAATTTGAACTCATTCAGAGCCATTCTTCAACAGGGATTGCGCAGTAGAGGTAGGCTAGCAGGTGGCAAAGATCGGTGCATGGATTTGCAATATCGGGCCTGATTAGTGTGTAGCAATTATATTGTACTGAGAGCTTGATATGATCATCTTTGTATGAGGATTATTACATGATATCTATGACATATATTATATAAAAATAGTTTGTTTTTTCAACTTCAGGCTTTCTCATTAAACAACTATGTTATTGTGTGTGAATTTCTATTGTTTCATGTGTGCATTGCAATCTTGATTTAATTTCTGCAAATGATCAATGGTGAAATAGATTTTGTATTTTTCATGAAGTTAAAATAGTGTGAGATCAGGAGAATCTTGGACATATAACACATAAGTTATATAGTTTCTACATGGTATCAGAGTAGTATTTATCATTGGAGTAGATTGCAATTATTGAAGTCGTTGAGTTTTGTGTTGGTGGAATTCAAATTTGCTGCAGTGTTTTCTTGGTGTCGAAGTTGAGCATTCATAGAAATGTCTTTCAATAGATTGTGATTGGAGTATGCCCTTTATGGCAGCTCAAATTACATAGCATGGAAGGACAGGATGGAGGTGGTTTTGGATGATAATGGGTTCAAGGAGTTCATTGATAGCGATGTTCCTAAGCCGGGTTCTAGCGATGCATCCACACTTGACGCATGGCAAAAGAAGGTAGCAAAGTGTCGAAGGATTCAGTTGGAAGGTGTGAAGGACCAAATTGTGTCTAGCCTTCACGATAAATCCACTCCATTCTTAATGTGGAAGGATTTGAAATTTTTTTTCCAAAGCAGAAGTGACCAGAGGAAGTTGGCGCTTAAAGACAAGCTCAGAAAAATAAAAATGGAGAAAGGCGACAGTATACCAAAATACCTCACGAAGTTTGTCCACTGTAAGGATGAGCTAGGAAGTGTGGCAGTTACTGTTGATGAAGAATATTTAGTGAGCTTGGCTCTCCTTGGGCTTCTGAAGAGTTGGCATAGCTACGAAGACTCTGTCAATGGATGAGAGAAACTGCCCAGATGGGAGCGACTTCGATCGGATCTTGTGCAGGAGGAGATAAAGCGGGGTACTAGGGATGGATCTTCATCAAATAATTAAGATGAAGAAAATTGCGCTTTGGTTGCCAAAGCAAGGAAAGGGAAGGCAAAGAAAAATCCTTCTCAATCCAGTGCGAAAGGCAAGAAGCAGGATTTGTCCAAGGTGAAGTGTTTTCACTATCACCAGCATGGACATTTCACCACTAATAACCCACAGAAGAAGAAGAATAAGCAGGCTACTAGATCTGTAGCTGAAGAGGCCTTAGCCTCACAGTTTGATCTGGAATTTTCTTTGATTGCATGCTTGGTTTCAAGTGTGATGGGATTGGTGTGGTTTCTTGAAAGTGGTGCGGCTTTCCATATGACCAGAGACAAATATTTGTTTAGTGATCTGGATGAAAAGGATCTTGGAGTGCACATCGAGATGGGCGATGATGGTAGATACAGTGCCACTAGTATCTAGACCATTTGCTTTGAGAGGGAGTCTGGTAAACCTTTCATCTTGAAGGATGTCATGCATGTTCCAGGATTGAAGAAGAATCTGATCTTTGTGGTGATGTTGGAAGACAAGGGTTATGATGTTGTTTTTAGCGAGGGAAAATTTTTCCTGCGCCACAAAACAACTGGTCAAACCAGGAGGATAGGGATTCAAGTTAAGAATATTTATCAATTGCAGGTAGATGGCTGCGCAACAATGGCAGGCAAAGCAGAAGGAGTGGTGAGTCGGGATGAGGGTGAATTGTGGCACAGGAGATTGGGCCATCTTCACCATGGCGCTTTGAAAATTTTGTAGTATATTTCTATCGGGCTTCCCAAAGGTACACTTGCGCAGTCAGATTAGTGCAAGGGATGTACTTTGGGAAAATTTGTGAAGACCACTTTTCATGAGAAGGATATTTGTGCCTCGACAATCCTTGAGAGAATTCACACAGACGTGTGTGGACCTTTCTCAGTTGCTTCAACATAAAAGCACAGGTATTATGTGATATTTTTTGATGACTTTTCTCATAAGTGTTGGATCTTCTTCATGCAGAAGAAGAGAGAGACATACTCAAAGTTCTGTGAGTTCAAGGCACTGGTTGAGAAAGAGTTGAGGAAGCAAATGAAAGCTCTACGGAGTGATAATGGTGGTGAATACATCTCTGGCGAATTCAAAAACTTCTATAGCTAAGAAATAATTTGAAGAGAACTCATAGCGCCTCATAACCCACAGCAGAATGGGGTCATAGAGAAAAAGAACAGAACGATCGTGGGTGCTGCACAGGCGATGTTGCATGATGAGGGCCTTCCCATACACTTGTGGGTTGAGGCAAGCAACACTGTTGTTTATGTGAAAAACCGTTGTCCTCATAGAGTACTTGGCATGAGTGTACCCGAAGAGGCATTTTATGGTAAGAAGCCTGATATTTTTCATTTGAAGATTTTTGGCTCACGGTTTTACATTCATGTGAAGAAGGATGCCAGGAAGAAGCTGGAGCTGACCACAGAGGTTGGGATATTTGTGGGGTACACAGAAACACCTCACAATTATCGTGTGTATTTGACAGACAGTAGGATGACTATCGTGCGACGAGATATCAAATTTCATGAGGAGAAAGCCATGAAGTTTTCGCTTGAGAGGGAGCTACACTTGCATGCAAAGGAGGAGCTACTTGTTCCTAAAGATGAGCCTCAAGATGTGGATCAGCCACAAGAGGAGGTTCATGGAGTGGAAGAAACCACTCATGCAACGCCAAACATCAGAGGGCGGAAGCGCACTACAGAAGATGAGCGACTGAATCTTGATTTAGTACAGAATGTAGGAGTTCCTACATCACAGCGCAGATAGAGATAATCACTTGACCGATTTACTGGATACATGGTTGTGATGAGCAAGTGTATCATGACGGAGCCATCCTCTTTCGAGGAAGCTATGGAGGATCCCGCATGGGTAGATTCCATGGTGGAAGAGTATGATTTGATTTCTAGAAACAGTGCATGGGAGATTGTTCCAAGGCTGGAAGGGAAATCAGTGGTAGGTTTAAGATGGATCTACAAAGTGAAGCAAGCTACTGATGGGAGCGTTGAGAAGTATAAGGAAAGATTTTTTTCCCTGGGCTTCTCATAGATCAAGGGGATCGACTATGAAGAAACCTTTGCACCTGTCATGAGGTATTCTTCCATATGGACCATCTTTTCTCTCTCAGCGCAAATGGGTTGGCACATTCATCAGATGGATGTGAAGAATACGTTCCTCAATAGAATCATTGAGGAGGAGGTTTACATTGAGCAGCCTAAAGGATTCAAAATCTTCAGCAGCGAGTCGCATGTGTGCAGGCTCAAAAGAGAGTTATATGGGCTGAAACAAGCACCTTGTGCTTGGTACACACGGATAGACAGTTATTTCACTGGACTTGGTTTTTCCAAGAGTGAGGCGGATCCAAACCTATACCAGATTGTGGTGGAGGGTGAGCTTTTGATCATTGTACTTTATGTAGATGATTTAATACTAACAGGTGATGAACTGTTGATACACTCATGCAAGGAAAATCTTACAAAGGAGTTCAAGATGAAGTACTTGGGCCTCCTTCATTATTTCCTGGGATTGGAAATTTGGCAGCAGAAAGGTGAACTGTCTGTGTCTCAAGACAAGTATGCCCGAAATATACTGAAGAAGTTTCACATGCAAGGCTGCAAGCCTATCGACACTCCTCTTCCTTGTGGTTGGAGGAAATAGGATGCTACATCGGAAGAGGTAGTGGATGCCACTGTTTATTGACATTTGGTTGGTTTTCTCATGTATTTAGTCAATACATGACCGGACATATGCTATGTTGTGAACCAGCTTTAACAAGCAATGGTGAAGCCTACCAAGCTCTTTTGGAAGGTAGGAAAGCATGTCCTGAGGTATCTCAGGGGCACATCTGGGTATGGATTGTGGTATAGACAGTCAGATGAGGTGAAGCTGCATGGCTTCACAGATGCAAATTGGGCAGGAAGCCCAATGGACAGAAAGAGCACATTTGGAGGGATTTTCAGTATCGGATCTACAACAGTTTCTTGGTACATCAGGAAACAAAGATCCATGGCACTCATTTCAGCGCACGCTGAGTACATGGTAGCAAGCTTGGCTGCATGCGAGTCTATATGGATGAAGAAGATCCTATTCGGGTTGTTCAGTTCTCACTTAGATCCTACTATGATATATTGTGATAATCAGAGCTACATTAAACTCTCGGCTAATCAAGTATTTCATGATAGATCTAAAAATATTGACATATGGTACCATCATATCAGAGACTGTGTGTAGCGGAAGATCATGTTTCTTTCTTACATTCCTACAGAGGATCAGGATGCATATATTCTGACGAAGGCGCTCACCAGGAGAAAATTCGAATACCATAGAGACAGGATCAGGGTGGAAGATAATCCCTATCTTATTGAGAGGGAGTGTTGAGATTCAACAAGATGACGCGCTTAGTGAAAAGAGTCGCCTTCACTAAGTGGGCCCACAGGGCAAAGTCTATTTTTGGACTATGTCTATTTTTAGACATGTCGATCATATTCTATGAGTTGCAGGATGCTATTTGTGGATGGTTGTTCAAGTTGGAAAAATATATGGACTTCTATTTTTAGACATATTGGGTGGAATCTATTTTTAGATTGCCAGTCTAAAAATAGATATGTCGAATATTATTAGCTCTTAATAATATTTGGACTCTAAACATTATCTTATTCTCTTGGAGCACTTAAGTTAAGTGCGCAGATGTTGCACAGCAGCTGACAAAAGGAATTACGCTATTCCTGAGGGTTTACTGGAGCTATTGCATGGAGGACTCAATTAGAACTCAAGTGGCAGAGTTATGACACAGTTGGAAGAAGTAGTTATGGAGTTGTATTTAGTTTAACTCAGTTAGACTCAGTTGAGCTAGTTGTATCTAGTCTAACTGATTGATACACTAGTGAGAGTGGAGTGAATTAATTAGTTAATTAATTCACAAATAATAACTCATTAATCAACTGAAGAATACATCATTTAACTACAGTGCATGGCAGTTTCAGCGGAGACCAGTGGAGAGATAGGTGAAAGGGAAAGTGTGACTATCAGTTGTGACTATAGTGATGCATTGATTGCATCCAAAACTTAGTGGAGATTCCAATGAGGATTGCGTGAGAAAGGCTGGAGTAATTCGAAATCATTCAGAGCCATTCTTCAGCAGGGATTGTGCAGTAGAGGCAGGCTAGCAGGTGGCAAATATCGGTGCATGGATTTGCAATATCGGGCTTGATTAATGTGTAGCGATTGTATTGTACTGAGAGCTTGATATGATTAGCTTTGTATGAGGATTTTTACATGATCTCTATGACATATATTATATACATATAGTTGGGGTTTTCAGCTTCAGGCTTTCCTGTTAAACAATTGTGCTAATGTGTGTGAATTTTTATTGTTTCATGTTTGCATTGCAATATTGATTTAATTTCTGCAAATGATCAATGGTGGAATAGATTCTATATTTTGCATGAAGTTAAAATAGTGTCGTACTGGGAGAATCTTGGACACATAGCACATAAGTTATATTAAGGTATACCCCCACAATCCCAGAATCCTAGATAAAGGATGAAGCGGTTATGGTTCTCTACCTCATGACGGGTACCTGCACACGGACTATCACCATACGCCTTGTGTTAACATCACGTTACAAGATAAAAGAATCATACCACGATTGGAGAATGAATGTGGTAACGCTACAAGAAGGAAGCAGGATCTGACACATGATATATCACACATGAAAAGTAGGAAAGGAAAGCGTATGAGGAATCTTCTCTCAAAGATTCAACGGATAGTCCTACCGAAATTAGCTGAAGAGCAACATCGAAACCCCGTAGGTTTGCTTTGATTATATACTTGAATATGTATTTTAATGGATTTTTTTCGTACAGTAAATCTTCGACAGTTTTATTGGCCTCTAAATTAGACCGTTAAGTTAAGGCCCATCTAACCTTTCTTAGGCACATAAATGATATATTAAATCTTTCCTTCTACACTTAATAATGTTTTTTTAAGATTTAATATGTTATTAGGAAGGTTTAGAGATAATTTCATATTTGTACCTAATATTATTTATTTTTGAAGGATATTGTGAGAATATTGGGCAAATTATGAAGATTTGGAGAAGGAGATAATTTAGGGACTCTCTCCCTACTACTGGAGGATCAAAATTGGATAATAAATGAACAAAATATCACGAAATTATTGAGAAATTCTGGAGATATTTTGTAACTCCGATGATTGAGAAAATCTAGGAATGTGTTCCCTATCATTTATTGCAAACTCCTAGTGTTGGGAACTAGATCCACTATTTGAGGGATTTTGGAGGGGAAAAATTCATCCTTTCAAGGGGAATTCTTCCTCATAATTTTTTATTAGTACCAGTTCGAATTGGCCTCTATGGGCATGTATTGTTTAGTTTTATTGTGGAGAAAACTTGTTTTTTGGCAGCTCCACTTTCTTTTCTTGCAGGGATGTACTTGGATTGATTCAATAGTGAATATTATGCCATTTTTAGTTTCTAAGTCTAGTTTCTTCCATAGGAATCTGATTCCTCCTTGGTCTTGGCCATCCCAGGAGCCTCATAGCCCTCTTGCACAATTTCTTTATGTTGTCTTCACTTCTTATTCACATGCATCTCTTATTTCTGTTTTGCATATTTATGTATTTAGTATTATTTATTTTCTTATTGTAGGATTTAGTTAAACGATTGAAGTGAGTTATTTTGCAGGTTTTTTACAGGTTCAAAAGCATCATCCATCCTTATAATAACTTTTTAAGGTCATATTAATCATTAATCTACTTGGATTTGGTTACTAGTTCACAAATATAAGATTTCTGGAAATGCCTTCTAGCGAAATAGTAGTAAATTTCTGCTATTTTTTGGAAGGGGTTAATGAGATCCATTTGACTTGATTCCACTTGGATTAGGTCATAATAATGTTAAATTTAATAACAAAATTCACCCCATTTCATTTTCACTTGATTAGGTTAGGCATTTGATATATTAACTATCTCACTAGTTCTTGAATTTCCAGATTTTAGAGTAGTAAATTTTTGTTATTTTTTAGCACGTGTGAACATGGGTATTTTGGAGTGATTCCAATTGGAATGGAGACCTAAGACATCATAATTACTAAAAAAAAATTTCACATCTAATTTTAATTTGATCTACTTAGTCATTCGGTGAGTTATCTACATAACAGAATTTCCTGTAGCAAAAACAGAACTTCATGTAGCACTCTTGTAGCATGTGTAAACTTGACCAAATTTTCTCCCAAAACTTTATTTTTGTCTCTTAGGCTTGAATCATTACCCCTAAGATATAAATCCATGATTGAGGAAGAATAAACACCACTTAGGACATTAATTTTCACAAAGTAGATTAGGAATTTTTATTTGAATTCATGATCTTTAGATTTCAATTACAAATTGTTGTTCTTGCCTAAGATTGATTTCTTTTCAAAGAAACACTTGCATTTATGTAATTAGTTTAGGATTTGAGTTCATAAAATTCACTCCATTACATTAGATCAATAAAATAAGGATGCATTGTATGTCGCACATATAGTGTTGATACCTCTTAAGTTTGTATGAACTCTAAGTTGATTATTAAAGTTGGTAGCCCTGGGAGTTGTAGAATTCTTATTGCAATATTGAGGCTCATCACTTTTTGGCACCTTTGCTTAGGAGGTGTCAAAGTATGACTTGTTTTATTCCTTATTTAATTAATTTCTTTTCTTTCTACAAAAATAAAATATTTTCATTATGCATATTTCATTTCAAAAACAGAATATTGCATTGCATTAGTATTTACTTAAAAACACTTCTCCTGTAAGAACCCTCTTTGACAGTTTCCTAACTTTTCCATTCTATTAGTGATTTTTTCTAGAGGTAGACTTAGTGTTAATTCGAACAACAGTTTAATCCCTACTACAGCTATCATCCTTTCCATGAATTAAATCTAAGACATCCTTTCCAGAATAAAATCTAAGCATATATATATATATATATATATATATATATATATATATATATACTAACGTTATCATTCGTGAAGATCAACAGTGAAATTTTAATCTTTCATAAGGAACTAGACTATTCATAGAAAAATAATTGGAATAGAGTTGATGACTTAATGGGGGTTTCTCCTTGTGATGTTGTGAACATTTCAGCAAAACAATCAAATCCTCCCATCCAATCTAGGAACAATCCTAGATCCAGATGATGTCTCCTGTTGAGCTCCAAGAATGTTCTTTCTTCCACCACATTCCACTCCATTTCTTTTGTCCATTATTAATCACAGGCTCAAATGATCAATGAAATTAGTTAAAATTTCTTTAAGAATGAATATCATGACTAACTTGCTATGTTTTTATGATTTTGTCATTGTAGTACTATTTGAACTAGATCTAGCTACATAATGCAGACATTCTGTAGCTATTTTCCGATTATACAACTGTCCTTATGTCTACACAGGTTCCAAGTGTCATCTTGGAGAAAAACACATATGGGCATATTCCACATCATTCCCTCATCATTTTTTGCTCTCCACGAAGTTTGAACGGAATTCTGTAGGCAGTTATGTACGTGGGAACTCAAACTAGGAGAGAGACTCCTAATAGGACAAGGATAGCCCAGATGTCCTTAATTCTATTATGTGACCACCATCAGAGTCCTAGTTTGGTTTTTATTTGGAAAGACAATTATCCCTAGGTTATCTCGAGACAGTTATGTAATTTTGATTATAAATATGGCTCGGGAAACCGAGGGACAAGGTTAGATTTTGTGATTGATTGCTAGATTTCAGAAGTCCGAAAACACTCTGTTTTGAAGTAATTTCTCTCTAATGCAAGAAGTATCACTTTATTGAAAGCACTGAGTCAATATTGAAGTAGATTTTGCGTGCTACTCCGGTGGTAGAGGGCCCCTGCCTCCTGAGCAGCCTTGTTTATACGGTTTAGATAAGTATTTTAATCTCGTTTTTCATTTCTAACTTAAGTAGATTTCTGAAGTTTATGTTTCATACTTGTTTACATTAATCATCACAGCTAGACTTACTCTTATAAACTCTTCCAAAATATCATCACGATGAATAAGGCATAGCTGTGGTGTTGTAGGTTTTAGTTGCATTTCCTTTCGTTAATTATCACAGCTAGACTTACTCTTATAAACTCTTCCAAAATATCATCACGATGAATAATGCATAGTTGTGGTATTGTAGGTTTTAGTTGCTTGTTTACACTAAGTGTCACAGCCGATCTTACTCTTACAAACTCTTCCAAAACATCATTAACAATGAATAAGAAATAGCTACAGTGTCTTAGATTCTAGTTGTATTTGTTTTCAGTCTTATGTTTATGTTCAACTACATTCAATAATACAACCATAATTGTTTTACAAACTCTTCCAAAATATCATTCCTATTGAACGAGATGGACTGTAGAATTCCATAGACTAGTTGCATTTTAATTTAGTTACAGCACTCCGGAGGTAGAATGCATTTAGTTCAGCTCTGTCATTTCATTTCAAGTTTGATAATGGCTTTTTAGTTTAACACTGTTCACTGTACTTCAAGTAGACTAGTAACACTCTAGTTTAGTCTTAGCTCACTGTATTAACATTCCAAGTTTAGTCGCTATCCATTGCATTTTAAATTGAATTAGTTGTTAAATTTAAATACTACGGTCTTCATTATTTACAAAACTTCTTTTGTTCCAAACTCATATTAATATATAATCATCTGGACAGAAGCTAGTATCAGTCTAAGGCCTGGAGTATTTTGCAACCTTTTTACCATTTCACAAATAAGCCTTTTCTCAAAGACTATTCTAAAAATAAATCTATAACGTTTTGAGTGAGGCCTAGTGGTGCTAAATTGAGTTGCAGAACAGAATTAGAAGCTAGTTTAGAGTAGAAATCTTATTATGCTACAAATGTTCTTTTCCAAATATGTTCCAATAAACCTTTAACTATGGATGAGATGTTGTAACATTGTAAGTTGACTATTTGATTGTTTATTTAGGAGAACTTCATTTACACTTAACTTGTCCATTTCTCAAGCTCTTCCAACACATCTTTAATGAATGAATTGGATAAATTCAAGCTCATGTTGTGATTTATTTCCTTGCAATGAAGTCATTATCAAGCTTTGCATTTGTTGTTTGCCAGCCATAGTTTAGGCTTTGTTCTGTTTTAGTATTTGCATTTGTTGTTTGCCATCCATAGTTTAGGCCTTGTTCTGATTTAATATAACCAATAGCTTCTTTTCACCGGCATTTAGTTCTTTCCCTTTTCAAACACAAAACCATAAAACCAAAAACATCAGAAAACACTAAACACAACGTAGTGAGAAACAAATACCTAGGCACATATAGTGCACCACGCTTCAGCAGTTTACCAACCCTGGTTGACAATTAATGAACTCAATTTAGGAACACTAGGTTGAGCACAAACATTTTGGCGCCGTTGCCGAGGAAGTGTAACTAGGTAGCCTTGTTTCTTAACTCCCAAAAACAATGATATGCGTAGAGAGAGAGACTCAAGGGGTAGATTCATAAGAAGCAGAAGTTTGATTCCTAGAACACCACTTGTTTCATCAAGACCTAGAGCCAGCACACCTCAAACTCAGACCCACATTCAATCCTTTACTGATCCTAGACTTCTAGAAGACTTAAGATCAGATATTCCATTAGAAAGACCTTCCACTTCATCCATTGAACCTGTCTTAGAAGAAGATTCAAGGACCCCTGCTAGAGACACAAACTTTTCCACTTCCACAGAAGAATCAACTATGGCAAAAGAAGGGGGAGGAGGAGTCTTTAATGGAGAACACACATTATTTGGAGGGGGTAGAGGTAGAGGTAGAGGATAAGGAGGTAGAGGAAGAGGTAGAAGAGAAATGGGAAGCTTTTTTTGGTTTCCTATAGTAGATGAAGAAACCAATACAGCTATGAAAAACATTTCACCCTCTGTCCTTCCAAACTTCTATGGACTTAAAACTGAAGATCCTGAAACCTTCCTATTTGAATTTGAAGTACTATGTATAACTTATGACTACTTACAAGATGCTCAAAAAATTAAACTATTTCCTTCAACATTGAAAGGAGCAGCATTGAAGTGGTTTATGAGTTTGATCAACAGTTCTATTAGGACATGGGTAGACACGAAACAAGCATTTCTAGAAAGGTATTTGGATTATTGTATGCCAATCAATCATAAGGAGGAAGTGTTCAATATGATACAAAAAGAGGATGAAAACCTGGAATATTTGTTGGAGAGATTTCATTACAACATCAAAAGAGAAAAAATGGAAAACTTAGACCAAGACACCTTAAAAGCTCTCTTGTTGAAGACAATTAGGGATGAATGGTTGGATATCCTTAACATGATGGGGAAAGGGGATATATCTCAGCTCACATTACCTGAAATATCCGAGTTATGTATCAACCTTTCAAAGAGGATAAATCTACATGTAGAGACCAAAAGACCATTGCTCTTGCAAGGAGCAAGTAAGTTGGCATGTTTATACAAAAAAGTTGGAGTGAAAATAAGAATCTTTTTGACACTCTAGCTTTTCAAATCTGTTCTTTCTGCAAGTAGTTATTACAAAATCATAAGTGCAGATTCATTTCACTTATGGTCCATCTCATTTTTCATTTCATTCATTCATCCATACTCCATTTCATTCATTCATCCACACTTCATTCACTTCACTCCATGCTCCACCTCATTTTCATTCCATATTTTTAAAGTTTGATGTTTTTCTGCAATTGAATAATACATATCATGAATTGCAGGCCACTTCTTATACTTCACTCCATTTCATAAGATGTGATCCATTCCACTCCATTACTCACTTCATTCATATCCCATTACACCATATTTTACTATCCATCCTCACTCATTCCATACAACATTCCACTCATGCTCCAAACCATTACATTTCATGTTTCATGTTCTCTACAGGTAAATTCTGCAATCAATCAGACATTCTACAGCCAGTTAGACATTCTGCAGCCAGACAGACGTTCTGCAGCCAGATAGCCTGAAATCACTGTCTAGTAATCATTTTATCTGCAACAAAATGATCCTGCATATCCAAGAACAAGCAAAATCAAGAAGGCTATGAAGACTCAAAAATTAATGATTTTCAGGAGAGAACAAAGCATATGAAGATCACAAGAAAATCAAAGCAAAGGAAAAGGTATGAAATGATTATAATGACATATCATGAAAAATTTTAGCATAGTTTAGTTATATATTATTCAAAAAAAATTGTTTTAATTAATTTTGTTGATCATGCCTAACAAACCTCCCGCAAAAAATTTGGATAAAACTCCTTCTTTTCCGCCATTTCAAAACCCATATCTGATCATCATTTCAAAATCTAAACAGTTAAAGTGCGGAAGTGATTAGATTATTCACGTCACTAAGCATTTAATGATGATTTTTGAATTCGTTACAAAATATCTCCGCGGTATTTCCTTCTGTGATATCTTTCAACTCATATACATCATCCTCACATATTATATTCATTCCGTAACCACTCCATATCACTCTTTCCCGTAGCCAAATTTTAACCATTTCGGTCTGTGAGACAGAGGCATCTCTATAACAACCATTGTCACCGTGAACAGAGGAAACATTTGTGGAGCAAAAAAAACTTGTTAACGACCATTCTCACCGTGAGCAGAAGACTAGTGAATTGAAGATTGAAGAAGAGTTATGGGCCTCATCGTGAGAATTGAACCAGTTGGCACTAAGTACTTGGAAGGCTATCCCAAATCATAGAAATCTTACAACAAGCAGGATGGTTGCAATTCCTTGAAAAATTCAGTGGCTTCCAGAAAGAGGTTACCAAAACGTTTGCAAGATCCTTTAATGGAGCTGAGGTTGAAGTTGGAGATATTAAATTCACTGTCACAGAGGCTTTTATTGCAGAAGCAACAGGATTGCCTAGACAAGGAGAAAGGTGGTTTAAGAACAGAGAATTTCATAATGAAGCATGGAAGTAGATACATAAGTCACCAGGTATGGATGTCACCGTTTTTAAAAATGGTATCCCTAGATCTGCGTTAAAGAACAAATGGAGGAACATGTTGCTTATCCTGCAAAAATTCATCACTTGTGAAGGTAGATATGGTACTTTCTATGTTTACCATATTCGATTGATAATGCATTTTCTAGAAGAAGAACTCAACTTGCCCTTTTTCTTGCTTCATAGTTTAAAGAAAATGGCTTCAAGTGTTCAAAAGAGAATTCAATTTCCGGAGACAACCTTATACCACCATGGTTTAGTCAAGATTTTAATTGAACATCATTTAGCAAAAATGGGAGATACTTGGGATGACTTCTTGGTGAGAAATCACTTTGAGGAACCAAAGGAACCTCCACCTGAAGATAAACCTACAAAAAGAAGAATAAAATGGAAATCCTCCAAAACTAAAACTGGTAAAACAATACAAGAAAGCAGTGAAGAAATGATTTTTGAAAAATTCGTTCAGATTAAGAAGCAGCTTAAGAAAGACAGGATCATAAGAAAATTTTCCAGAGAGAAAGGAGAAGGGCCATCTCAACCGAGGAGGAGCCACAAACTGAGGGGGATACTAAAGAAAAAAAAATTTAAACAAACTGGAGTCATAAACATAGAAGACGAAGAAACACCTACTGAGCAAGATTTTGATGAAGAAGCTCCTGAAATAGACCCTGCACAACAAGAAATTTACAACTATGTTGAGTCATTGGAGAGAAAAGCTTCAGAAAGTAGAGACAGAACACCTAGTCCACCAGAGTCTGAAATAGATATGCTAAGAAGAGATAAGTACGAGCTAGAAGTACTTAATAGGCATATCAGGACTGAAAATGATATTTTGAGGGAGCAAGTTAAACTAAAAACCAATATGAATTCAACCCTATCTCTACAAATGGACAAAGTGGAAAAGGCCAATGAAAAATTAAAAAGGAGAAACAAAAAGTTAATCAGGGCACTTACCAATTTAAGGTTCAAGTTAGTCATCAGGAAGCCCAGAAGGCCTTTAACTGCCAGGAAAAGCAGAAGAAGAGGGTTGGATGTTCTTGCAGAGGTCTCAGAGTTCATGGAATAGTTGCATGAGGACATGCAAGAATCTAACAATGGGGGTATGTTGAGCTCCAAGAATGTTCTTTCTTCCACCACATTCCACTCCATTTCTTTTGTCCATTATTAATCACAGGCTCAAATGATCAATGAATTTAGTTAAAATTGCTTTAAGAATGAATATCATGACTAACTTGCTATGTTTTTATGATTTTGTCATTGTAGTACTGTTTGAACTAGATCTAGCTACAGAATGCAGACATTCTGTAGCTAGTTGCCAATTCTGCAGTTGTCTTTATGTCTACGCAGGTTCCAGGTGTCATCTTGGAGAAAAACACATATGGGCATATTGCACATCATTCCCTCATCATTTTTTGCTCTCCACGAAGTTTGAACGGAATTCTGTAGGCAGTTATGTACGTGGGAACTCAAACTAGAAGAGAGACTCCTAATAGGACAAGGACAGTCCAGATGTCCTTAATTCTATTACGTGACCACCATCAGAGTCCTAGTTTGGTTTTTATTTGGAAAGACAATTATCGCTAGGTTATCTCAAGACAGTTATGTAATTTTGATTATAAATATGGCTCAGGAAACCGAGGGACAAGGTTAGATTTTGTGATTGATTGCTAGATTTCAGAAGTCCGAAAACACTCTGTTTTGAAAGTAATTTCTCTCTAATGCGTGCTACTCCGGTGGTAGAGGGCCCCTGTCTCCTGAGCGGCCTTTTTTATATGGTTTAGATAAGTATTTTAGTCTCGTTTTTCATTTCTAGCTTAAGTAGATTTCTGAAGTTTATGTTTCATACTTGTTTACATTAATCATCACAGCTAGACTTACTCTTATAAACTCTTCCAAAATATCATCACGATGAATAAGGCATAGTTGTGGTGTTGTAGGTTTTAGTTGCATTTCCTTTCGTTAATTATCACAACTAGACTTACTCTTATAAACTCTTCCAAAATATCATCACGATGAATAAGGCATAGCTCTGGTATTGTAGGTTTTAGTTGCTTGTTTACACTAACTGTCACAGCCGGTCTTACTCTTACAAAATCTTCCAAAACATCATTAACAACAAATAAGAAACAGCTGTGGTGTCTTAGATTCTAGTTGTATTTGTTTTCAGTCTTATGTTTATGTTCAACTGCATTGAATAATACAGCCATACTTGTTTTACAAACTCTTCCAAAATATCATTCCTATTGAACGAGATGGACTGTAGAATTCCATAGAATAGTTGCATGTTAATTTAGTTACAGCACTCCGGAGGTAGAATGCATTTAGTTTAGCTTTGTCATTTCATTTCAAGTTTGATAATGGATTTTTAGTTTAACATTGGTCGCTGTACTTCAAGTAGACTAGTAACACTCTAGTTTAGTCTTAGCTCACTGTATTAACATTCCAAGTTTAGTTGCTATCCATTGCATTTTAAATTGTATTAGTTGTTAAATTTAAATACCACGGTCTTCATTATTTACAAAACCTCTTTTGTTCCAAACTCATATTAATATATAATCATCTGGACAGAAGCTAGTATCAGTCTAAGGCCTGGATTATTTTGCAACATTTTTACCATTTCACAAATAAGCCTTTTCTCAAAGACTATTCTAAAAATAAATCTATAACTTTTGAGTGAGGCCTAGTGGTGCTAAATTGAGTTGCAGAACAGAATTAGAAGCTAGTTTAGAGTAGAAATCTTATTATGCTACAAATGTTCTTTTCCAAATATGTGCCAATAAACCTTTAACCATGGATGAGATGTTGTAACATTGTAAGTTGACTGTTTGATTGTTTATTTAGGAGAACTTCATTTACACTTAACTTGTCCATTTCTCAAGCTCTTCCAACACATCTTTAATGAATGAATTGGATAAGTTCAAGCTCATGTTGTGATTTATTTTCTTGCAATGAATTCATTATCAAGCTTTGCATTTGTTTTTTTCCAGCCATAGTTTAGGCTTTGTTCTGTTTTAGTATTTGCATTTGTTGTTTGCCATCCATAGTTTAGGCCTTCTTCTGCTTTAATATAACCAATAGTTTCTTTTCACCAGCATTTAGTTCTTTCCCTTTTCAAACATAAAACCATAAAACCATAAAACCAAAAACATCAGAAAACACTAAACACAATGTAGTGAGAAACAAATACCTAGGCACATATAGTGCACCACACTTCAGTAGCTTACCAACCCTGGTTGAAAATTAATGAACTCAATTTAGGAACACTAGGTTGAGCACAAACATCTCCTCTCCCCCGTGCGCAGAATTCCAATAACCCAGAGACTCCTTCCCAGACATTTTATCTAACTCAAGCAGACTTCGTTTCTTTGTTCTAAAAAAAAAAACATCCCCTTCTCCTCCATATTTCATCACTCAAATAATCTCCCTTCACCGCCTCTTACCTCTCGAGGTTTTATCCTCATTAATGGTGATATTATATTAATTATGGTGGTGTGCTTTTCATTATTGTGGATAGGAATATATCTTAAACAACCTTCCTCCACCGCCTCTTACCTCTCGAGGCCTTATCCACCTTAATGTTGATATTAAATGTTTTTATGGTGATGTGATCCATATTAATGTGGTTATGAATATATGTATGGAGGTGGAATTATATGACTATTTTATTTATAGAATATGGGACTTTACATTTAAGTACTTTTAATATTATTTTTTAAATATTTGCATATCCATTTTTAACTAAATGAGTTAACTTTATTATATCATTTTCTTTTATTAGTCATTCCACTTAGTTAAACTTAATATTAATCTGAAATCTTAATATTAAGTTCTTAAATTATGTAATCTTGATATTAGTAGGTAGGTGTACTAGTGCGATGTGTGTGATATAGGCAGGTGTAGCTATCAAATGCATATATCGTACACACGCTAATATTATTCTGTGTATAACTTGGGAATGGGTCGTTACATACTTCCTTCCTTCAGAAAACTTCGTCTCGGAGTTTAGGGTTTTATATACTTTTATCAATATTGCATTTTTTATAGATTAGGGTGATTGTAGAATGCTTGTAATTTTAAGATTGAATTTTCGTTTGAATAAGTATGTATCTGTAATTTAATTTTTACTTCCCATCTCAACCGAATCTCCAAACTATTCTAAAATCATCCTATCCTTCCTAATCTCTTCCACTCCCATCCTATCCGCCCTCTACAGGAATATGCCACGGCATCAGTTTTATTGATCCACTCATAGACCTTAAGGATATTAGTGTCGATTACGTCAACCTAACATGCTTGTAGGCATCCGTCAGTCATCATCACACGTCTAGGGGAGCGTGACTCGCACAGTCCTCCCATGACTACAAGTATTGGAGGATAAACGGTGTGTAACACCTCCACCCCTCCCAGTAGGACCAGGGTCAACACCCTATCGTGGGGTCTCAGGGAGTCTCAACTGTTCTTGGAATTTTGTCATCACGTAGATTGTTTCGGTAATCTGTGTTCTGCATGGTAATCACTGGTACATAATCTGCAATGTAAGCACTCGTACACACATTACAGCATATGCATCTATATTTTTCATAAAAAATTGTTACCCATATAACAATCTCTACACATTCAAAATACATTGATATTTATGATATTGATTCTAGAACTTATATAACATACTTGGTTTTAAAACTTTTGTCCACATAGGTATCAATATGTCCAATACAATTTCTCCTTTTAGATACTACTTCTGTTTAGTTCATACATGTTCTATCTATGATGCATTGTTTTAACCATTTTCAATATGTATACCAATATGTTTCACTTTCATATTTAAAATGTAGTTACTCTTCTGTTTCCTTTCCTTCAATCATATTTGAAATGTAGTGAAATGAATCGATAGATAGTTTCATCTATAATGTTTAATATATGATTTAATATTCTTGAAATGTTAATTTAAATGAAATATTGCATATCGGTATCCATGAACCAGTAAATTTAAACAAATAGCATATATCCTGTATCACTAGAGTGAAGTAGCATTCTATCTTTATGGGTATCCATGTACCAGCAAAGTAAAACTCATCCTTACGTAATATTTCAAAATAAAGTTTCAAGTATCAAAATAGAGTAGTACTATACATAAAAATTTTCAGTTCTCAAAATTTAGCATAAGCTGGGGTAATTCTTGCAGAAAGTCTCAGCATCCTCCCAAGTCGCTGATCCAGGACTATATTTGTCCCACTGGACTTTAACTTGGTCTATCCAACGGTTCATGAGTTGTCGAACCCTACGTTCCAGAACACGTAATGGTTCGACCGTTAGGATTCCCTCATCCAATACCTACAGTTCCTTCCATTGAAGGTCATGATATTTATCAACAATATAGTGTCATAAGGTAGATATATGAAATACATTATGAATTTTGTGCAGGTGGGGTGGCAGTGCAAGACGATAAGTGACAAGTCCAACTTTTTCCAGGATTTCAAATGGTTCTATAAACTGGGGGCATAATTTTGTCCCCCTCCCCAACCAAATGGTACTCTTATTTAGTATGATGCGGATGAAAACCTGATCTCCCACTTCATAGCTTCTATCTATCCTGTGAGTGTCAGCATAACTTTTCTATCTATCCTGAGCCTCTTTCAATCGTTGTCTAATCAGTTTTACCTGATCCTCCATCTCTTGGATCAATTTTGGTCTGACGATTATTCGATCTTCTAACCTGTCCCAAATCAACGACATTCTACAGGGTATTCAGTATAATTCTTCAAATGGTGGCATCCCGATTGAACTGTGATAGCTATTGTTGTAAGAAAATTCTACCAAGGGTAAGTACTTTTCCCAGCGCGACTGTTGGTCCATAACATACATCCTTAGCATATCCTCAAGTACTTGATTTACCCTTTCTTTCTGCCCATCTGTCTCCAAATGATATGCTGTACTCAAATTTAACTGAGTTCCCAAGGCCGACTGCAGACTGCATACAATTCCAAAACCTTGAGGTGAACCGAGGATCTCTGTCGGATATGATTTTCTTAGGTACTCCATGAAATCTGATAATTTCGTTTATGAATACCCGAGCTACATCAGCTACTTCATAAGTATCTCTTACTGGGATGAAATGGGCACTTTTTTTAAATCTATCCAGCACAACCAAAATGGCATTATGATTTTGTTGCATAAGAGGCAGCCCAATGATAAAATCCATAGAAATTATCTCTCATTTGGTCATAGGGATGTCGTGATGTTGTAAGAGACCTGCTGGATGATGACGATCAGCTTTTACCTACTGACATTCAAGACACCTAGTGACAAATTGGACAATGTAGTTTTTCATGGCTGACCAGAAGAAGAGTCTCTTAGTGTTAGCATACATCTTCTTTATCCCAAGGTGTGCACAATACACTGCTCGGTGTGCTTCCTTCAAGATGGTGTTTCAGAGATCTCCACTATCTGGTATATACATCCTTCCGTGAAATCATAGAATTTCGTCCTCTTCAAGATCATATCCTTCAAACTTAGGTTCCTTTGAATGGTTGCTCTCAAGCCCCGACCTTACTTTTAAGTACCAACTATCTCCTGCAAGATGTGCAAGTACTTGATCTCTTAAGTTCACCCTGATAGGTACGATGGAGAATATTCGAGGCCTTCTACTTAAAGCATCTGATATAACATTCTCCTTCCCTTTTATATATGAAATCAAAAATCGTATTCGCTTAGGAGTTCACTCCATCGTCTCTGTCTTGCATTTAAGTCTCTCTGGGTGAATAAATACTGCAAACTTTGGTGGTCATTTTTAAGCACAAAGTTCCTCCTTACCAAGTAGTGTCTCCATGTATTTAAAGCTAAAACCACCGCGGCTAACTCTAAATCATGCGTAGCATAAACTTCTTCATGGGGTTTTAATTTTCTTGAAGAGTATGCTATTACGCCTTCTTCCTGCATTAATACTGCACCTAACCCTTGCTTAGATGCATCGGTACATACAGTAAAATATTTACCCATATCTGGTACTCGGAAAATCGGTGCACTAATCAATAATCGTTTAAGTTCAGAAAAATCTTTATCACATTCCTCAGTCGATTCATACTTAATACCCTTGCGCTGGAGGTTTGTGATTAGCTTTGCAATTTTGGAGAATTCCTCCACAAACCTTCGGTAGTAGCCTGCTAAACCCATAAAACTACGTAATTCATGTGCATTCTTAGGTATCGGCTACCCCCTGATTGTGTTTACCTTTTCAAGATCTACAGAGATTCCTTTGCCTGATATGATATGACCTAAGTAATGGATTTCCTTCTAAAAGAAAGTGCATTTGGATAATTTTCCGTATAACTTGTGTTCTCTGAGACAAGACAACACTATCCGAAGATGCTCTTCATGCTCCTTCTCATTCTTAGAGTAAATGAGAATATCGTCCAAGAAAACTTGTACAAATTTGTCGAGATATTTGTGGAGAATGCTATTCATAAGGTTCATGAAGACTGCAGGTGCATTGGTCAACCCAAATGGCACCACAATGAATTCATAATGCTCGAAACAAGTTCGGAATGCAGTCTTAGAAACATCGCTCTCGCTAATCCTAAGTTGATGATAACCCAATCGTAGATCGATCTTTTAAAATACTGTAGCTCCCTTCATTTGATCGAAAAGGTCGTCAATGTGAGGCATTGGATACCTATTCTTTACCATGGCCCGGTTTAAATCTTGATAGTCCACACAAAGTCGTAATGAACCATCTTTCTTCTTGACAAAGATTACAGGAGCACCCCATGGTGAAACACTGGGTCGAATGTGTCCTACATCTAACATTTCTTTCAGCTGTATTTGAAATTCTTGAAGTTTCGGGACGGTCATTCGGTAAGGAGTTTTAGATATAGGTTCCGTACTAGGTTTCAATTCAATGGTGAGGTCTATCTCTCTCTTAGGAGGTAGTCCTGGTAATTCCTTTGGAAAAACATCCAGAAATTCTGATAGAATCGGATACTGATCTAAGGAAGACCCTTTTTCTTTGCTTACCTCTTGAACTGCATACACTTGACAACCCTTCCTTAAGCACCACTTCATTTGCATAGCTGAGATGAAACGAAAAGATACTTTTCTCTTAATACCCTGTATTTGGATTGTCTCTCCCACATCATTCTAGCAAAGTATTGTTTTCCCGGAACAATATACCCATGCTCGATGAGACTCTAACCAATCCATTCCTATCACCAGGTTGTAAGTTCCTAGGGCCGTGACATATACTTTTAGTTTGGTCAAACAGACTCCTAGATCAACTTTGCAATCCTCAACACTTAATTCTACCGATTGTAGGTCTCCTGAAGCCATTTCTACCTATCTAAAATTGTCTTGTTTGCAGGTTGCTAACCCACATTTATTTAATGCATAAGATGAGATAAAACTATCAGTAGCTCCAGTGTCAAATAATATTTTGAGTTTTATTCCATTGGTTGTACCTAAAGATTCCACTACAGTGGATTGATGTGCTGCTTGGTTGTTGTTGACGACAGCATGGATTTATGATTTCTTTGGGCATCTGATGATGGTTCTTTTCCTGTTCACTAAGAGTTATCTGGAAAATCACGCCGAAGATGAGGTCCTCCACACCCCCAAAATTCCACCCGGGCAGGCCCCTTTGATTTTGAATGAGAAATTCCAGACTGAGAGTTTTTTCCCCTAGTGTCGCTTCCTCTCCCATTCCTTCCCCGATTACCAGTCCCTTGATACCTCCAAGGAATGATGTTTGAGGACTCGAAAGCTATTGCATTTATGGTCCTGGGAGATCCTTCCCCCACTCCTCTTGGGGTAAACATATTACCATAAGGAGGTGGTCTTGAGATATTTCCTCGGAATAGATTTCGGGGAGTCCTTCCTGTCAATTCCTGCGGTATTGGTTCAGCTGGCCTGAAATCCCTTTTAATCCCCAGATTTTATTTTGCATAATGAGCACATTCAAATGCCTCTGCCACCGTCGATGGCTTCCACATTCTTACCATGGCTCTGATTCGAGGATTTAATCCAAATAGGAAATTCTCGACCTGGCATTCATCTGTGTCTAGATAAGGAACATATTTTACAAGTTCTATGAACTTATCTCATATTCTTCCATGGTTTTACCACCTTGGGTTAGAGTATGGAAGGCTCTGTCTTGCTACTCTTGAAAGAAAGGTGGTAATTATTTTACATGGAATCAATCCACAAACAACTCCCAAGGGATGGTATCTGACGTGAGAAGCAACTGTTTTTCCATATTCCCCCACCAAATCAGAGCATTCCCCCTGAGTTGGAATACAGTGATCTTTGTGTTAGAAGTTGAAGAATATTATTTTAATGTGAAGCATCTGATCATCCCTTCCAACCATGCTTAGTCATGTTCTCCAGCTCGTCCTGCTGAGAATTCTAGGAGTTTAATCTTTTGCAGTTCCCGTGAAATATCTTCTCGATGAGGTTTGTCATCATAATCCTTAGGATTTTTTTAATTTCTTTCCTCTGGATGACGTCGTTCCTTCTTGAATACGACCCTTTTAATGTTTCCAAAATGGCTTCTAATGAGCTCATCACAGTAGTGAGATCGGGTGGAGCAATCGGCGCTGACGACGATCTTGATGGTGGCGATGGTGATGGTGAAGGTGGAGGTGGCGGCGACCTATTTCTCTAGCACTTCCACCTTTGGTACATGTTAAACATTGTAACTTTTCCTGAAATACATAATAAATTTATGAGAAGTGGGTAAATTTTCAGACTGACAGAATATAATTTTCATAAGATTTAAGCTTGCATATGGGTATAGTTCTTTTTATATTTTACCTGCAGGCAGGTCTTACTGGTACCGAGGTCAAGGAGGGTGGCAACGCGACCTCCTTGTCCTATGTAGGGTATTTTATACGTACTAACTCTAGAGTGAAATGCAGGGGTTTTCATAGATCATAGTGTTAGTTTGTAAAACTTGTCTAGAATGTTTTAGTCCTAGATGCAATGATAGAAGGGATTTATTGATTTCAACTACTTATGGCTAAAACTAACACTTGAATATTGATTTTCTTTACCCCTGTAAATCTCCCTGTACACACGCTACAGTTACATCCCACCAATTACATACTAATGTTAGCGTACACACGTAAGATGGGAAAGTAAATTGCCCAACTAATTGCCCAACTATTTTATGTTACTATACAGACGCTATAGATTATATGTAAATTATGAATTTAATTTTAAATTTAAATTTAAACATATATATATATTTTAAATCGAATATGGTATTAAATTTTTATATAAATTACGTTGGTGTGGGCCGCCCGGCTAGTGGAGCCCCGACCGGGGTTCAAATCCCGTCCGCGATATATGAATTTAATCTGCCCCTTTTAATTCCCACGAGCTTTGTAATTAAAAAAAACGCCATTCGTAAAAAAAATATGTGACGACGGCTCCACCGTATCAAACCTTTGCAACCTGTTCAATGTGCCACGCAAACAACATGCCTCACCGTCACCCGTACAATTCGTTGTCAAATTATTAATATTTTGTATGCCACACTATCCAATTCAATAAGGATTAAAGGTTCGCATATTCCATCGATGAAATTTAATGGTGTCCGGCTGAAAATTATATGCGTAAAGTCCAAACCTGACGTTAATTGCAAATGCTCGATATGTTTTCCTCAACTGAACTAAGGCAACAGAAGCACAAGAATGAACGGACGGCTGAGGTGTGTATAGATGGTTAAAAGGGCTAAGTATCGTGCTAAGAATTTGGCTGGAGTAGATAAATATGAGAGCATTATCATCATCTTCTCCTTGTGATTCTACAAGTAGTAGGAGTGCGAGTGGGCGTGGACATGATTCTGTCGAACAAGGAATAATGGTTTGGGCTTTAGAGGACATTTTGACTGATGTGGACCCTGATCATGACACTGTCATTGTTTCTTATTTGCAGTTGTATTTGGAGACAGTGCAAGGTCATTTATGTTTTGTAGATTACTTCGGTTTCTAAGGGGTTTTGGTTCTTTTATGGATTCCTATGCATTTTTCTGGACACCATCTGTGATTTAACATTCTGTTTATAATATTTGAGATGTAAATTAGAGGCACTTTGGCGCGTTGGTTTGGATTTTAAGCCAACCAATGTAGTTGAAAGTTTGGGGAGGGATGATCTCTGCTTGGTGCAGAATTGTGTATCCATGATTTATTTTCTATGTAACTTGCATTTTTCACTTGAAAAAAAAAATGTGATTTCCATTCTATTAAGACTAGATCACATTCTGCAAACTTTCACAGTGGCGATGTCAATCCATATCTCACTAAATTTCTTAGTTTGTATTCCAATTTTCTTCCTTAATCCACTCTGTTTTCCTATAAGGTTCAACATTGTGAAATCTATAGTTGTGCCTATGACCTGCTTCATCAGTTATAGAAAATAATTCAACTTTTGAAATGATTATGTCTACTTATCATGAATGGATGAATGCATACATATATTGAAACAATACGTTCATACATTCAGCAGGAATTTTGGAATGGCATCCTTGTAGTTCAGGGTAATTATAATGATTTGTCCACTTTAAAATTGGAACAGCCATAGAATGGTTTAAAAATGCAGAAGCTTATAAATGAAATTTAATGGGCCTATAAGGTCGAAAAGGGTTTGAAACCTCCTCTGATACCAAATGTAAGAACCCTCTTTGACAGTTTCCTAACTTTTCCATTCTATTAGTGAGTTTTTCTAGAGGTATACTTAGTGTTAATTCAACCAATAGTTTAATCCCTACTACAGCTATCATCCTTTCCATTAATAAAATCTAAGACCTTTCTAGAATAAAATCTAAGCATATATATGTATTTCAGCAGTAATACGATTAAATGAAGATCAGCAGTGAAATTTTAATCTTTCATAAGGAACTAGTCTATTCATAGAAAAATACCTGGAATAGAGCTAATGACTTAATGGTGGTTTCTCCTTGTGATGCTGTGAACAGTTCACCGAAACAATCAAATCCTCCCATCCAATCTAGGAACAATCCTAGATCCAGAGGATGTCTCCTCTGCCCTCGTGCCCAGAATTCCAAGAACCTAGAGACTCCTTCCCAGACAGTTTATCTAACTCAAGCAGAATTCGTTTCTTTGTTCTAAAAAAAAAGCATCCCCTTCCCCTCCATATTTCATCACTCAGATAATCTCCCTCCACCGCCTCTTACCTCCCAAGGTCTTATCCTCATTAATGGTGATATTATATTAATTTATGGTGGTGTGCTTTTCATTATTGTGGATAGGAATATAACTTAAACAACCTTCCTCCACCGCCTCTTACCTCTCGAGGCCTTATCCACCTTAATGTTGATATTACATGTTTTTATGGTGATGTGATCCATATTAATGTGGTTATGAATATAGGTATGGAGGTGGAATTATACGATTGTTTTATTTAAAGAATATGGGACTTTACATTTAAGTACTTTTAATATTAATTTTTAAATATTTGCATATCCATTTTTAACTAAATGAGCTAACTTTATTATATCATTTTCTTTTATTAGTCATTTTCACTTAGTTAAACTTAATATTAATCTGAAATCTTAATATTAAGTCCTTAACTTATGTAATCTTGATATTAGTAGGTAGGTGTACTAGTGCGATGTGTGCGATATAGGCAGGTGTAGCTATCAATTGCATATATCATACACATGCTAATATTATTTCGTGTATAACTTGGGAATGAATCGTTACATCTCCGACACCAAACACCCCATTTTATCACGTGGTGCAGCGAGAACCACATCACCATACACTTTTGCAGGTAGATGAAGAAGAGGTGGTAGAAAAGGTAGAAGAAATGGATGGAGATGATGATAATGAAGAAGATCCTCTTGGATTTCCCATTCAAGGTATTGATGTCAGTGTGCATATGAAAATCATCCCTTCATATTTGTTTCCCAAATTCCATGGTATGAGGTCAAAGGATCCAGAAACCTTTGTCTTTGAATTTGAAATAATTTGTAGATATTATAGATAATTATAACACAATAAAAAATTGAGAATGTTTCTTACAACATTGAAGGATAGAGCTCCTAAACAGTTCATGAGTTTAGGTACTAATTCAATAAGATCATGGAATGATATGAAAAATGTATTTCAAGAAAAATATAAAGATCATGATATCAAAGAATAAATCTTTATAATGAATCAAAAACAAGATGAGATGCTTGAAGATCTAATACATATGTTCATGTTTAATGTTAAGAGGGAAAAATTACAACATTTATGATTTGACACACTAAAAACCATCTTACTTAGAACAATTAGGTATGAGCGGATCAATCTCCTTGATCTCATGAGTAGAGGAGATGTATACCAATTATCATTTGAAGAAATTTGTTAAACATGCAAGAGAATATCAAGAGCAAGGGAAAGAGTAAGTAAATTTGCATCAACATTGGTAAGTCAAGCAGAACTTGGAAATTTTTTTGATAAATTTAAAACAAAAATTCTTAGCAATCTAAGTGAACAAACAGAAATGTTAAGAATACAAAATGAGAAAAAAGAAGATGTTGATATTTGTGCAGAATCATACGCTACTGAATATTTTCCATCATTTCCAAGGATGAAATAAATTTACGAAAAGGACAATGGAGCAAGTCAATCACCAAAGAAGATATGTTATGTAGCTCCAAGAAGACCGTGGGAGCCTAGTCAAATTGATATGATGCAAGGACCTACTTCACAATTTCAAGCTTATTCGCATCCATCTCAAAGTAATTGGAACACACTCTTTCCTTAGAAACCTTTGTCATCTCAACCTCAAAACATGTATTGGAAACAAGGTTGGAAAGAACCTTATGCGAGAAATCAACAATATCCTCAATATTTTTCTTAATATCCTCTATACCCAGATCTATGCCATCCCTACCATCCACCTCCACCACAACCACATCCATCTAAAATATCCACTCCCACTCAACTACCTGTACCACCATTTCCAAACCCACACCAAGAAGTAGCTCAACCCACTTACAATGCTGAGGTACAACACTTCCTAACATATACTCTTGATCTAAATGGTATACATCTTAGCTTAGGAAGAGTGTTGAAAAAAAATGTTTCTCTTGATGTCATTGAAAGAAAACATTTGTAAAAAGAAGATTCAAATGCGAATACCAAATAATCATGGGCTGCACTTGATGAAGAGCAGACATCAAAATCAGAGTTTGATGAAGTTAAATTATGTTCACCATTATATCCTCTATGTGTTCAAGAGAATAATCAACAAAAAGAAGAAGATTCGAATTTCATGGAAGAAGAAGACATCCAAGATTATCCAAATTAGCAAGTGGACCAGGGGCATCACAACTATATTGAAATATGGTTCCAGAAAATCACTAATTTGTACCAACACAATCTTCTTCAACAATTCTTGATCTCATCTCAGTCAAAGCATTTGGTATCTCATATTCAGGTACATGTCAAAACATACATTTTGAGCCTGCACATGAGTTAATTTTTTATCTTGATGTGTACATGGCTCCATTGGAAGTATTCCTATAATTGAAAGAATATTTTTTTTCAAGTAGAGTATGATAGAAAAAATAAAATAAAATAAATGGAAAAAGAGAAAAAAGAAAAAGAATAATGTCTCAGGTGAAAACCTCCTTTGAGGCATCGGAGATTGGCTCACTAATTGAAAACCTCCATGAGGCGATCAATGGGTTGAAAAAAGGAGAAAAAAAAAGAAAAAGAAAATATACTAGGTGAAAACCTCCTTTGAGGCCCCCAGGCAGACCTATTAGTTGAAAACCTCATTGAGGCAGCTAGTAGGCCTAAGAAAAGAGAAAAAAAATGAATTTTTTTTCTCTCCATGTATATCTCTCTAATGAATGCAGACGCTTTCCGACCTTTGCAAGTAATAAAAAAAAACAAGTTGGCAACAAAACGAAAAGTTGGTCAAAAGTCTAGTCAAAGGAAGTCAAACTTGAACTTTCTCCTCCTTTGCTAAGATGCTAGAAAAGGGCCAACTTCATTCCAATCCATCACCCGCATCCATTTTCAACATCCACCCATCATTTCCAATCTTTTCTCATTCATTTTCCTCATTGTCCTAAACTGCTACATGCAGTCCTATTTTTTCTATAGGAAGTCTTGTTTTTTAGCAGAAAATTGCTTTTATTATATCTTGAAAATCATGAATCCATTTTCTGAGTTATTTCATGGGGATGTGCATATGGATTATGGTAAAATTATCAAGAAATTTCAGCAATTTCTGGTGCACAATTTGTGAGTAATTGACCTCCATCACCTACAACCATTTTTATTTTTTCTTGAGATTTATGCATCTAATGGATGAGATGTTTTATGGGGAGGTGCATAAGGATGATGGTAACATGCTAAAAAAATTCTAGGTTAATCCACTCTAAAATTTTATAGTTATGGATAAAATAATGTTGAAAGCCAACAAGAAATTGAAGCACACACACTAGTGTGGGACCATAGGTCCTAATGATACATTAGTGTGAAAGAAAATTTAATTTAATAAATTGGTGCAGTGTCTAATTTAATTATCCGTTAATTAAATTGTATAATAAAATGTAATCTTATCTCATAATCACTTGTAATAGTTAACTGAGTGTGATAAACTCAGTTAGCTCATGAATTTCAAGTTCAAGGTGGTTAGTGAGGCATGCAGCATGATTCTATTATTTATGGAGTTCGAGTTGCAGTTAGTGCATTAGTTTAATGCATGAGTAATCAGTTAACTCAGTTAGGTTAGTTAAAGTCAGTTGAACTAGTTGTAACTGTTTGTTGCACTAGTGAGAGATCAAGTGAATTAAATCATATTTAATTTAAAATTAGTGATCTTCCATGAAACTGATGATTTACTATTAATAGTTGCATGCATGTCAATTCCAGTGGAGACCCAGTTGAGACAAAGGTTAAAGGGATGTTAACTATCAGTTGTATCATTCGCAGGTTTCCCACATGAAACTAGACATCCATTGGATTTCCCATGATGCTTGCGTATTTTTGGAAGGCTGGAATTCCTAAAGAATAGGGATTTCATTCCACATGAATTGCACAAGAAAAGCAGGTAGGAAATTGGCTAAGTGTTGGTCGATTTTGTCAGGGTCAGTGTGAGAAAATTGTGAGAGTGCAGGAGACTCTTGTGAGAAGAGTGCATTGTAATTGTTTCATGATTCCATGGTGAATATATAATAGAAGACATAGGGGTTTTGAGCATCAACCTTTCCCTATTAAATATATGTGTTGTGGTTTGATTTTATTCCTTCTTTACTTGTTGTGATCGGTGATCGTGTTTATTTTCCGCAATTGATTTGTAGAAGGATTCAATATCTAGCTTTAGTACATTGCTTGATCGGATTGAATCCACTGATATGCATATTTTTGTATAATTTCTACATGGTACAAGAGTACATGAAATCGCTATAGTGGAGGAGAAGCTGAGTTTGTGACTGAATAGAATTCGAATTTTCAAAAGTATTCTTGGTGTGACAGGTGAATCAGGATCGAGATGTATTTAAATGGCTTGATATTATAGTATCCACTCGAGGGAAATTCCAATTATATTGCATGGAAAGACATGATAGAGGTAGCATTGGAGGACAATGGGTTGAAATAATTCATTGATAATGGCATTCCCAAACCCATTGCAGCACATGCCGCAAATCTTAATGCTTGGAAAAAGAAGGTTGCAAAGGTGAGGAGGATCTTACTGGAGGGAGTACGAGACCACATTGTCTCAAGTATCCATGAAAAAGTGACACCATATGAAATGTGGAAAGCATTGATAGATATTTTTCAAAGTAGCAGTGATCATAGAAAATTGGCACTGAAGGAAAAGCTCAAGAAAATAAAAATGGAGAAAGGCGACACCATTCTAAAATATTTAACAAAGTGTCCAATGTCGAGATGAGCTTGGGAGCATCAGAATTACTGTCACAGAGGATAACTTGGTGAGCCTAGCTCTTCTAGGGCTTCCCAATATTTTTCATAGTTATCAGGACTCTGTCAATGATTAGGAGAAGCTGCCATATTTGGAACGACTTTAGTCGGATTTGGTACAAGAAGAATTCAGGCAGAATACCAGGGATGGATTTTCATCTAAGACAGATGATTAAGAAAATTGTGCTTTGGATACTAATGTGTTTTAGTGTCAGTATTTTAATCCCTCCATCAGTGATCAAAATCATATTTTCATATCATTTGAGGAGTCCCACTCAGAAATTTTTATTCATTCCACTAGGTCATGAAAAAGGCACTGATGGTAGTGCCAGTCCAAAAAACATCACTCTTCCTCAAATTTCATTAATTGTTGGCATAGTTTCATACCTTGCTGATTGTACACCATGCATAAAGTAAAATCAGTCATGTCATCTAGAAATTCAGTCCTTCAAGGTCTTATTAGGTCATTAGGGTTTCCAAGGTTTAATAAAACTTGATCTCCATTTCATAAGACCAGTAAGTAAAGGGTGATCTAATAAACATCTCTTCACCATGTGAAGATGATTTGTGAAGAAAATTTCTTGTTTCAGCATGTAATTTTGAGTTCAAATGCAATTTTTTATATTTTCATTATGTAATTTTATGTCCTTCAAATGTAATAATTTCACCATCCCAAGTTGCTAACTGAGTGTTCCAAAGATGCCAAACTACCAAAAATTCAAATTCAAAGATTTCTCAAAAGTCATCAAAAGATCAAATTTTCAAAGGAAAGATTTAAGTGAAAGGCAAAGTTTCAAAAGGTTAAGTGAATAACAAAGGAAAAACGTGGGTCCCAAGGCCCAATTCATCAATTCCTTGAAGTATAAGACCACCAAGACATCCCATTCAAGCTCATTTTCACATCCAAAGTTATAGTTTTCATTCCCTCAGCCCGAAGAAGTCAATTTTCACAGTCAAAGGTGAAATTATTTTGGCGTTGCACGTAGGGAATTTGGTGTTTCCTTTTTTACCTCAGGCGTTGCGCATAGGGGCAAGGTACTACGCTTTTGCCTAGTGCACTGTGCTTATGCCTAGAAAGCCTTAGAAGCATCAAAACAACTCACAATCCTCTCAAAATTTTAGCAAATGTTTCTTTCCTCCTTATCAAGTTAATTAAAATATTTGCCTCCTTGCTTTCCTAAGTGTCATTTGTATGGTGGTTTTCTTCATAAGAAAAATTAACTAAGTGTCTAGTGGAAAACCCTAGTATCACTCCCTCACTCTAAATTTGTAGGCCATAAACCCTAAAATACCTTGTTAAATCAATATTAAACCCATCCCTACTACTACACTACTCTTTCCCAATCACTAAACCCATTCCCTATAAAACCCTAAGTCCTAGGCAACTAAAATTCCTAGGCAGCCACTACCGCAAACCTGTAATTCAATTATCATTTCCAACTCCCTAACTATTTTTACCTCCCATCACCCCCTAAAGTTCCCTAATCCCATCCCACATCTCCCTAAAGTTTCCTACCCTAAAACCTACTCCCTATACCTATCTCCATTCCCATTTCCTCCCGTAGGGTTTCTAGAACAAGACACCATGGAAAGAGATAGAGACTATGTGGAAGAGGAGGAAGATATATTGGAGGAGGAGGGTAGACAATACAGAAGGCCACACAAAAAAGGTAAAATCATAAGGCTGGAGCCCACCAACACTAGAGAACTGATAGCCTCACCAATGACAATTTCATGCTTTCAGGATATTGGTTGCCTTGAGTTTTGTAACATGATTGAGAGGTTACAACATCACCTTGCTTTGAGCAGAATCTTGAGTGTAAACCTCAAAGACGGTCAAGAAACCCTAGTAGGTGTGACTTTCATAGTGTCTACATCCATCATTACTACTACCACAGGGATTCCAAACATGGGTGAGAGGTGGTTCAAATCTAAATATTTGGAGCATTAGTACTATGAGCCATTCATCAAACCAATGTACATAAATGAAAGGAAGAGGGTTTTTCCTTTCATCTATATTCTTAATAGGTATGCCCCCATTATGAATATCATCATGAAATATTTCTCTTGTGAATGGAGGTTCTCTATACTTTACACTTATCACATAAGACTGCTCATGCACTTCACAAGAGTTAAATTGCTCAATATCCCATACTTTTTATTCAGGATCATAGACAAAATGTCATATTTTTGCAAAAGAGAGAGTTTGAACAATAGATGAATAGTATTTTCCACCACTCCCTGATCAAAATAATTGACCTCCATTGGCTTAACCAGTTGAAAATTCCATGGGACGCATTCATAGCAAATGACATCTTCATTGCTCCACAAGTTCTACATGCTGAAGATGTGCCTTCTTCATCTCACCCTACTAAATATATGCCTCCATCTCAGACCACAATTCCTACCATTTCATCATCGCATTCCACTTCACATACTTCATCACCATCACCACCATCATCACCATTTCATGAGCAGCATGAATCACATAGCAGAGTTGAGGTCAGTAAGCCTAAAGAGGCTGAAATGAGAACAATGGAAAAGACCTAAGAGAGGGAATAGGAAGGTGTTTTCCCTATGGAGTGTGGGAGGGGACATGCCTTCTTCACCAAAAAAGTAGGTATAGAAGGGAAAATAAAAGATGGCAGAGGAAGACGTACATGAGGCAACCATTCATGATGAGGATGACCTCCATGAAACAAAGACTGATTTTGACCTTGTTGATTTAGATGATGAGCATGTTGAAGAGGCCTCCAAAATGATTATTAAGAAAAAGGATTCTCAAATCAATGAGCTTCGGACCAACTTAGAGAGATCTAATTTTTTCATTGCATACTATGAGCAGGAAAATGAACAACTCAAGACCAAGCAGGCCATCATGGAAATGTGGCTTCTCAAGGAAAAAAGAGAAGAAAACAAGGCAAAATCCTTACTTGATGAGGCTTATGAAAGATATGGAGAAACCAATGAGGTAGAAGAACAAGTTCCAATAGAAATACCTAGGACTATAGGGTTGAAAAGAGCTCTAGAACTATAGAGCTAAAAGGAGACTAAGCTTGCTAATGAGCTTACATTGAATGAAAATTTTGCCATGATTGTCAATGAGAACTGGGAGAAATGACTTGAAAGGGAAAACTAGAATCTTAAGAACCTCTTCGAGAATGAAAACAAGGAAAATGACATATTGAGAAAGATATCCAAGCAATTCTTCAAGAAAAACCAAATCACAAGCTCAAAGCTACAAACGCCAAATCAAGACTTGAAACCCTAAAAAATAAAAATGAAGGGGACAAGCTTTTTATTCTTGCTAAGGCATCACTCATTTCCTAGTACACCTCATCATCATCCCACGCCAAAAAAATTGAACAAATTTGGGCAAATTTTGTGTTTTTGGCAATTTGACACAGTTAAACTGGCAAAAGCACAGTGCCCTAGGCATTGCGCTTTTCCTAGGGACCTCCAATGGAGAAACTAAAACCACCATTGGATTAAGAAGTCCAATTAAAATCATAAAACCCACTTCAAAAAAAAAATTGGGTTAAAGAGGCAGTCAAAAGGTAAAAAAACACTCAAAAAATGACCTTTCTGCCTTGTTTTGAGGTTGGCGTTGTGCTTTTGACCAGTCTTGGGAAAATGAAGTTTTGGAGGGACAAAACTTGACCATTTTGGAAACTGGAGATAAATATGGAAACTAGATAGGACAGGCTTTCCAATGAGCTATCCTGATCTCAATTTGGATAGCTGGAACCCCCTCAAAAGTGAAGCTGAATATGGCACTACGCATAGGACAGTGGCGCTGCGGATAGGACACATTTTCTCAGTTTGCTGATATTTTTCAATTTTATCAATTTTTTCTAGTTTTACCATGGTCAATGAGATTTTTACCAATTTAAATCATTAATGTAAAATTAATTATGATGTGTTTGACTTACCTAGGGTAAATACATTAGGTGAAATTTTTTGATGACATGTAATGAATCAGTTTGCAAAAGTGAGGGATGAGTCAGTTTGACTTACCTACACTCTAGGTATTCAGCTCAGTTTTTGGTGGAACTCCTCCTCAACTTGGGAATTAGACCCCTGAGTTTGGGAGAGGTTGTTTGAGTTCTATATCATGTACCTTTTGACCCATTTTTCAGTTTGGATGTTGATGCATTGATCAAAGACTCTAGTGTAATGTATTTGGAAAGAAATTAATGAAAAGGTTGCATATATTTCTTTGGGATACCTGTGGCATGGAAATTTAGCATTGTTCTTCTTATGTCTCATTATGTATGAATTTTTTGTTTCATGATCCATTTCATTTCTATGATATGATGGTTTTCAAGTTGATAAGAAGAATACATCTCTCATGCTCTGGATTGGGAAAACCTTCATAGTTTGTTCATCTTCTTCAGTTTAGAAAGAATTCATGTTTAGCCTTACTCTTTCTATCTCCTCACCTGTCTGATCCATCCCACTCAAGAAACCCTAAAGTTTTAGGTTTTCTACCTACCTTTCCCCACTGAATCTCTTCAACCCTAATCTTATTTGCCCTGACCTAGTCTCTTTGACCTAATTCAACCATCCAACAACCCAATTCAAAAAAAAAACCCTTGTACTATGTGATCTTTGTTGATGATTTTTCTATAAAGTGCTGGATCTAATTCATGTAGAAGAAATATCAAACGCTCTCAAAATTTCTCAATTTCAAAGCACTGGGGGAGAAATATACGGGGAAGCATGTGAAAGATCTTAGGAGCAACAATGGTGGTAAGTACATCTCCAATGAATTCAAGAAATTCTGTAGAAAATAAGGAATTTAGAGAGAGTTGATTGTGCCTCATAACCCATAATAGAATGGGGCCAAAAAAAAAATAGTACAATTGTGGGTGCAGCAAGAGTGATGTTGCATGATCAGGGCCTATCACTGCATCTGTGGGTGGAGGCATGCAACACAAAGGTATTTTTGCAAAACTGTAGTTCTCATTGGATACTTGACATGAGTGCACCAGAGGAGGATTTTTCTAGTAATAAATCTTATGTTTCATATTTTAAAAATTTTGGCTCATCCCTTTATGTGCATGTGACCAAAGATGCCAGGAAGAAGCTTGAACCAAAATTTGAGATTGGGATATTTGTGGGGTACACTGATACTCCCCACAACTATCGGGTGTGTTTTCCAAACAACAGGATGACTGTTGTGAGACGAGATATAAATTTTGATGAGGAGAAATCCATGCGATTGTCCCTTGAGAGGGAGCTCAATTTGCATGAAAATGAGGAACTCTTGGTTCCAAAGAATGAAACTCAAGATGTGGAGCAGCCACATGTGGAGGATCATGGAGTGGCAAAAAACACTCATGTAGAGCCATCCACCATAATGGTAGAAGGCGCACCACGGAAGTTGATAGATTAAGACTCGATGCGGCAGAGCATGTAGGAGAACCTATTTCACTACAAAGACAGAGACAATCTCCAAATAGGTTTACTGGATACATGGCTCTTATAAGTAAGTGTATTGTGATAGAACCATCTTCCTTTGAGGAAGCAGTGTAGCAACTAGTTTGGGTTGACAATTTGGTAGAGGATTATGACTCCATTGTCAAGAACAGTGCATGGGAAGTTGTCCCAAGACCAGTCATAAAATCAGTGGTTTAATCTAGATGGATCTATAAGGTGAAGCAGGCGGCAAATGGGAGTGTGGATAAGTACAAGGCTAGATTTGTAGCTTTGGGATTCTCGCAAGTTGATGGGATTTACTATGCGGATACTTTCGCACTAATTGCGAGGTACTCATCGATTAGATCTATCCTTGCACTCTCAATGAAGATGGGGTGGCACATTCATCAAATGGATGTGAAAACTATGTTTCTTAATGGAGTTATTGAGGAATAATTGTACATAGAGCAGCCAGAAGGTTTCGAGATCTTTGACAGTGAGTCGCATGTGTGTCAACTCAAGAGTGAACTATATGGGATGAATCAAGCACCTCGTGCTTGGTACACTCGAATTGAAAGTTATATCACCAGATTGGGCTTCACCAAAAGTGAAGTGGATGCAAACCTATACCAGATTGTGGTTGATGGTAAGCTCTTGATTATTGTACTTTATGTTGATGATCTAATTTTGACAGGTGATGAGCAGCTGATAAATTCTTGCAAGGAGGATATTGCAAGGGAGTTCGAAATGAAAGAAATGGGACTCCTTCACTATTTACTTTGTTTGGAAATATGGTAGTAGGATGGTGAGCTATTTGTTTCTCAAGGCAAGTATGCCAAATAGATTCTGAGTAAGTTTCACATGGAGAGTTATAAACCCATGGAGACTCTTCTTCCAGGAAATTGGAGGAAAGAGGATGCTACTTCAGGAGAAGTAGTGGACGCTATTGTTTCAAGGAAGCTAGTGGGTTCACTGATGTACTTGGTGAACACCAGACCAGACATTTGCTACGCAGCTAACTAGCTGAGTCAAGCTATGGTTAAGCCTACTAAGCTATTTTTGAAGGTGAGAAAGCATGCCTAGAGATATCGTAGGGGCACTACAAAGTATGGATTATTGTACAGACAGATAGAGGGAGTGATTTTCAAGGCTTTAAAGACGTAGATTGGGTAGGCAGTCCATCAGATAGAAAAAGCACATCGGGAGAGATCTTCAACATAGGATTGACAATAGTTTCTTGGTATAGTAGGAAGCATTGATTTGTGGCACTCAGTTCAGCTGAGGCAGAGTACATGGTAGGAAGTCAGGCTGCATGTGAGGCCATATGGATGAGAAATATCCTGGTTAGTTTGTTTGGTTCTCAGATGGATCCGACAGTGATACATTGTGATAACCATAGTTGCATTAAAATCTCGGTTAATCTAGTATTCCATGATAGGTCCAAGCACATAGACATCTGGTACCACCATCTCAGAGATTGTGTTTAGTGGTGCATTATGTTACTTCGGTACATTTTTGTGGAAGATCAGGACGCAGATATTCTGACGAGGCACTCGCCAGGAGAAAATTCGAATACCATAGAGGTAGGATCATGGTGGAAGATAATCCCTTTCTTGTTGAGAGGGATTGTTGAAAGTCAACAAGGAATTGCAGCACACACACTAGTGTGGGACCACAGGTCCTAACGATACATTAGTGTGAAAGCCAATTTAATTTAATAAATTGGTGCAGTTTCTAATTTAACTATCCCTTAATTGAATTGGACAATAAAATGTAATCTTATCTCATAATCACTTTTATTAGTTAACTGAGTGTGATAAACTTAGTTATCTCATGAATTTCAAGTTGAGGGTGGTTGGTGAGGCATGCATAGTGATTTTAATAGTTATGGAGTTCGAGTTGCAGTTAATGCATTAGTTTAATGCACGAGTAATCAGTTAACTCAGTTAAGTGAGTTAAAGTCAGTTGAACTTATTGTAACTGTTTGTTTCACTAGTGAGAGATTAAGTGAATTAAATCATATTTAATTCACAATTAGTGATCTTCCATACACAGATGATTTAATATTAATATTTGGATGCATGTCAGTTCCAATGGAGACCTAGTTGAGACAAAGGTTAAAGGAATGTTAGCTATCACTTGTATCATTAATAGGTTTCCTGCATGCAACCAGACATCCATTGGATTTCCCATAATTCTTGCGTGGTTTTGGAAGGATAAAATTCCTAAAGAATAGGGATTTCATTCCACATGAATTTCGCAAGAAAGGTAGGCTGATTAGAGGCAAGAAATTGGCTAAGTGTTGGTCGATTTTGTCCGGGTCAGTATGAGATAGTTGTGAGAGTGCAGGAGACTCTTGTGAGACGAGTGCATTGTAATTGTTTCATGATTCCATTTTGAATATACAATATAAGATAGAGGTTTTTTGAGCATCAAGATTTCCCCCCGAAAATATTTGTGTTGTAGTTTGATTTGATTCCTTATTTACTTGTTGTGATTATCGATCATGTTTATTTTCCACAATTGAGGATTCAATATCTATCTTTAGTACATTGTTTGATCAGATTGATTCCATTGATATACATATGTTTGTATAATTTCTACATATAGTTCTGCTACAAGGCGATGTCCTGAACTGCTACAAAAAGTTACAGTGAGCTACAAGAAGGTAGATCGAAGAAAAAGAGCAGTCACTAAGGGTCCTGTGGTCTAAAAAAGTCATGAATAAGGTCTTACCACCATTACCCATCATCCTGTCATCACTCCTCCATATCACTCAAAGATATTTTTCACTCAAACCCTTCACTTTGTCCCATCTATAAAAAGAGAAAATTATGCAAAAACACAGATTTCCTTCACATCATTCTTCCAAGACCATGCTACTCCTTCTTAATCTTACCACACTCTCCCTCATCTCCTCATGCATATTGGAGGTAAAAAAATTACACATAAGGCCTTCTACACAAATGAAACATGTTGCTCTAGCAAACCTGTGTAATCACCATAAAGCACTATAAGTGGTTTTATAGATCATCCAAAAAGACATGAAAATTTGTGAGGTGAATATGAAGAGGATATGAAACTCAAAGGAGGAATTTCACTAGCAGAAACAACCTAGACATCAATGAGGCACCTACCCACATACAACAAAGGTATCAATAAAGGTATAATCAAATTATGAAGACATGCACCAAAAAAAAAAAAAAGTCAACTCCCTCTGATATCATGATGTATATGGCTGATCTCCAACATGCAAGCATAAAGTATATAATCAACTACAACACTCACATATTGAGCATCTCAACAGTAGCAATTTATCCAGTGATGTGAAGCAACAATAACAACAACAATAAATCCTAGAAGGCATCCAGATTCAAGGCTCAATAATAGGACCTCCAAGAGATTATCACATGCAAATTCAAAATCATTAGTATCAGCTTCAGAACCACCAAAGGAAGCTTCAATAGTCATATCATCAGCTTCAATATCACATGAAAAATCACATCAAGGGTAAGTCTCATGTATGTAATCATCTAAACCTTTCTTCGAATCTATTCTATCTTACGAAAACATTAGAAGTGTGAGAAGGAAATTTTTTTTGTAGTGAAAGTCAGTAGCAGAGCATCCTCGTCCTTATCTAGAATTTAGCTTCACTTTTCCACCAATACACACACACATGTGGGAGAGGAACAAGACAAAAGTGAAGAATACTTGAGAAAGTGGGAGGTAATCAGTTAGTTTTGATGGAAGACAAGGAGTTCCAAGGGGTAACAGAGGGCGAAATAAATTAACAAAAAAGGAACTCCGATTTTATTTTGCATGGAATGAGGAAAAAAAGAATTGAAAAAGGAGAAACAATAAAATATAAAAAGATAAAAGGTGGACCCACCACCTCTAGGCATGAAAATATTAGCTACTATAGACAAAATAGAGTTGTTACAGGCACAAACGTTGTTACAAGAAGTTGCTACAGGAGAAAAATATTTGTTACATGATAAACAAATTTTATACAAGAAGCTAACAGGGAGCTGCAAGAGAAAAATTTTGCTACTAGGATGTTGGATAGTGATTATTTAATTGCTAAAAGTTACAAAGAACAAAAATAGGGCTGCAGAGGATTTTCTATAGGCATTTTGGGCTGCATAATGGTAAATTCTCCAAGGGTGAAAGGTATCCAAGTTAGTATATTGGTTTCACTTCATTCCTTTCTTTTGCTTTATGTTATTCGCCATCATTTCACCCTCTATAAGAAGAAAGTGCTATGTGTTAAGTGTTTTCAATTTCAAAATTTAATGAGAAAAGAGAATTCAAATTTCTATTCAAGGGTGTTCATAAACATTTAATGAATAATATGATGTGTTATGGAAAAGAATCCAAAATTCACTCTTGCAATTGAAAACTGAGGTCACCATTATCAAAATTATTCACTTTTTAGAGCTACAACAGGAAACTTCAGAGCTTCTGCAGGAAACTCGGTTTCGTGCAGCATCCCCTGTTTTCACCAGTTTTCTTGTTTTTTCCTCTTGAGATACGTTTTACAAAGGTTGGAAGGCAAAGGAATTGGAGGGAAACTTCAGGTGTATTGTGAGAGGTATCAAGGACGCATACTCCTATAAATTAAAAACTGAGTGGTACAAACAAGGCCCTGAATTTTCACATAAAATTCATAGAATTCATAGTCTGCAAATATGGGGGGCGGGGGGGGATTTAATAGGAGAAAACTCATCAGCATAGAACGAATCCATCAACATCCTAAAGTTTTTACCATTTTCTAAAATTGCAGCGAGATGAGATTCTCTGAAATTTGAAGGGGGTGTAATGATGAGGTTGCACTTGAGGTTGTAGTCAATTTACAAGATCCAAGTGGACAAAAACATGAACCAAAATCAAGGTGTTACCCTAAAAAATAGGACCCATTACAGTTGAAGAATCACCTAAGAGAAAGAAGAAACCTAAACCTACATTAGAAGTTCAATAGGAAACTGAGATAGGGGAAGAAATGCAAGTAGCAAGCAGATCAGCAGGAGGAGAAGTACATGGACCAATAACAGAGAATGAAATAGGTCAGTATACATGAGGAACCATAGGGAAAGGAGGATGAATAGGTTGCTCAAAGGATGAGCAACAATTTCAGTAGGGGGGTATGATGGGCCTCTAAATTAGACATAAATTAAGGCACATATAACCTTTCTTAGACACATAAAGGCATTATCAAGTCTCTCCTTATACACCTAATAATGGTTTTAGGCTTTAATATGTTCTTATGAAGGTTTATAGATAATTTCATATTTGTGCCTAATATTATTTATTTTTGAAGGATATTGTGAGAATATTGGGCAGATTATGAAGATTTGGAGAAGGAGATAACTTAGGTACTTTCTTCATACTACATGAGGATCAATATTGGAGAATAAATGAAAAAAATATCATGAAATCATTGAGAGATTCTGGAACTCTGATGATTGAGAAAATCTAGGAATGTGTTTCGTGTCATTTACTGCAAACTCCTAGTGTTGGGGACCAGATCCACTATTTGAGGGATTTTGGAGGGGAAATCTTCCTTGTTTCAAGGAGAATGCTTCCTCATCATTTTTATAAGTACCAATTCGAGCTGGCCTCTAGGGGTAGGTATTGTTTAGTCTTGTTGTGGAGAAAACTTGTTGTTTAATAACTCCACATTCCTTTCTTGCAGGGATGTACTTGGAATGACTCAATAATGAAAATTGGTGCCACTTTTAGCTTCTAAGGCTTCGTTTCTTCAATAGGACTTTGACTCTCCTTGGGCTTGTCCATCCCAGGAGCCTTAGAGCTCTCTTGCACAATTTATTTATGTTATTTTCACTTCTTATTCACATGCATCTCTTATTTTTGTTTTGCATATTTATGTATTTTGTATTGTTTCTTTTCTTGTTGTAGGATTGAGTTAAATTATTGAAGTGAGTTCTTTTGTGGGTTGTTTACATATTCAAAAAAAGTATTCATCGTTATAATAACTTTGGAAGGTCATATTAATCATTAAGCTACTTGGGTATAGTTACTAGCTCACGAATATAAGATTTCTGGAAATGCCTTGTGTCGAAATAGTAGTAAATTTTTTTTATTTTTTATAATGGGCTAATGAGCTTCATTTGAATTTATTCTACTTGTATTAGGTCATAATAATATTAAATTTAATAAAAAAATATACCCCATTTCATTTTCACTTGATTAGGTTAGTAATTTGATAGATTAACTATCTCACTAGTTCTTGAATTTCCTTAGTAAGATTTCTTACTATGGAAGCAACAGTAGCAAAGCATTAGCCAAGAATTATGGCTCTCAATGGCTAAGTATTCTCTCCTTTTATTTTCCCCCTTCTTATGGCTCACATGATGAATATATATAGTTTTCCCTCACCCACTCTCCAACAAGAGCAATAATTACAAGACCCACAATTTTAGGGCCTAATTACAAGGAAGGAAAAAAAATATCCATGAAATTAGGACCTCCAACTATCTCAGGCTCATAATTGGGAAAAGTATCAAAACCACCTAAATACTCTTCAACCATGCCCTTGATTCTCTCAACCTACAATTGAGAAAAATAGAGAATTGGTGTGAGGTGGTTTCTCACCTAAAAACCAATTTCCCTAATTACATTAAATGAATAACATGTGAGACAAATTTTTAGTCACAAATAATTATCATTTATATCAATAATGCATGGGTTTAATAAGGGCTCATAAAATTCATAATCAAATGCATGAGCATCTCATGAAAAGCATAATTTCACCCACTTAGGTACTTTTTCATCAACTTAAAATCATGGCGCAAAGCTCTTTCATGTGCGAAGATCATTTCAGATCACACCTCCCCACAAAGAAACTTTTGGTATCCAAAAGAATAAACTTCAATCCACCATCAACTGCATACAAATGTCTCTGAAAGGCACATTCCCACGTGAATCCTTCACCTGACGTACTTCGGAATTGGAACGCAATGCCAACACCTGCAACTGCTGCAATGAAAATGTATGAAAAGTAACATCCCTTGAAGACTCCTTCACACAATGTACTTCAGAATCGTGATACAAAGCCAAAACCTGCAACTATTGCAACGAAAATGCCTGAAAAGGCACATCCCTTGAAGACTCCTTCACACAACGTACTTTGGAATCAGGATGCAAAGCCCGCATCTGCGTTAAGTAGAAACGAAAATGTATGAAAAGGCACATCCCTTCAAAATTCTTTCACCTTGGTCCTTTAGAATTGGAATGAAAAAGCCCACATTTGCCTAAATCTTCAACCTGTAGCTGATCATACCTATTTACAACATTTTACAAGTTTCATTGGTCAATTTTACATGCCAAAATGGCTTAGGAAAATCTCCTCATTCAACTTGATTACAAATAAGCCAACAAGGCTTAATGTGCAAAAATACGTCTCTCACTCTCCCTCACATAAGAGTGGTTAAAAAATTATTTTACAATGCTTCATACTCATCTTTTACATCATGACTTTCATGGTGGCAACTATGGCCTTTTACCTGGCATTCAACAATTTACATGCCAATTTTTTGATGCCAAAATATGATGGAAACTAGGGCCCTTTTTCATGGAAATTACAAAGCAATTTAATGTGCCAGATATGTGCACAAAGGTAAAATTACAAAGTTATAGAATCCCCTTTTACATAATGTGTACATAAACAAAGAGCACTAATGGTGGGAAAAATAAAAAATTCCACCCTTTGACATATTATGTGCCTAATAGTGTGCACTTGGAAGGTGAAAATAAGTTAAATCCCCCATTATAAAAGCGCCCCCTTCAATTTCTAGGAATAGGGCTATTAAGTAGTATAAATCGATTTATTTTCACTGAGAAAACCACATCTCTGAGGTCGAATTTACTATAAGGAAAATGCAAAGAAATATAGTCGAATCCAATGCCTACCTATGAGTTTAATATCAAAATTATAAGATGATTTTTGAGTGAAAATGTGTGCTTTCAAGTGAAAAATGCAAAAGTGATTTTCAAAGAATCCACTCTCTTGAAAGGCACCAATGAAACCAAAATAAGGACTATGGTGAGAATTAGGATCGAAAGACGTCCATTCCACCAACGAAATACAAACAATTCTTCAAGTATACTAGCATGATGCACGTCATTTGATGATGTTCCATATAGAACATCGCCTATGATAATCATTAGACAATAATAATTCCCAAATTTTTAATAATAACATAGATCTGCAACAACATCTTCCCAATTTTTCCAAAGGCATCTCCCATGAGGCTGCCATAGGAAGTCACTGTCCTGGATTTGCTAAACCTTAAGAGAATTTCAATTGAAGCATCTATCAAAAGTAAAAAAAATATAATGAGGAGATTACCAAGGATCAATCCCAATATCTTAATTGTAGCAGGCAGAGCCACAATCCCTTCTCCCACCACCGTAGTCGACGTACTAAACATTGCGCCGAAGAAAGATACCTTGAAAAGTCGTAACCCGTGTCCTTCTGCCGATGATGAAGATGTATAAAATTGGGAGGAGGCGAGTAGTCGAGTCATCTCTTGGGAAAATAGAGCGAAGAAAGCCTCACCTGGTGATGTTTCCATCTGTAGCTCAAATGGGGCACTTCATCCCCTTATGTGTGTTGGTTAATTTGTTGGAATCCCGACATGGCTTCACCATAACTTTCATGATGGAGAAATTCATGGTCACTTCTGCTCATACTGCATATACATAGTCTCTCGCATCGTCAGGTTTGGACATCCACTACATCGAGCTTCCAGAAGTGGATATGGATTCTAAAGATATGAATGGTCATCCCTTAAATCGATTTTTAATTTCTTGGAAGAGTCCAAAGCCTCAGTCGAGCATGTTCTTAGAACCCTGTTGAGTGATTCGTTTAACCCCATAAGTGCTTTCATCACTGATATATACTGTGCCACCATGATTGAGGTTTGCACTAGTCTTCTGCCTTCATTTTTATCACAGCAACGTTGAGAAAATCCTAGGCGGAGGCTATGTGGATTTCCGTGGGAGTGGCGGGGAGAGAGGAGCCTCAGGAACTTGAACCCTGGCTCTCAGAAGGCAACGTCGACTCGGACTAAAAAGAGAGGAGGCTTTCCATGATCTCCAATTTGGCATATTATATTTGATCCAAAACATGCATGAACGCACAGGTCGGCTCAAAGCTTCTCTTTTTTTAGCAAGAAATGCACATGTGAAGATTGTGCGGCAGGTTTGGTGGAACCGTTCCATGATTTTATCACCTGAATGCCAATTTTGTGGCATCAAATCCAAAATTTAAATCCAAACTCAATGAGAGAATACATCAAATACATTATTCCATAGAGTAAGGGCTTGATCCCCTATCTTAAGGTTATAAAAACAAATCGGAAAGATTAAAACATAATCCCATCAAAACCTGTCTAGTTTTTGTTCAGATCCCTATCATCTTTTAACCGCTCCGAATTGGCTTCAAAAAAACAACCATCACCATTTCTTGGTCATCTACAAGAGTGGGAACCTAATAATTTGTAGTCAGGTTTCTACGAATAGAGATTTGTTCCATTAATCCAATCTCCTCTTTGTTGAATCCTTAGTTAAACTGAGAGGGGGGGGTGAATCAGTTTAACACATACATAAGCTTTTTAAATTTTTCAATAACTTATTTACAGCTTAATTTTATAACCAACTTTAGTATGTGAACAGTCTTAATATATTTCATCAAGTATTAAATTAGTGTGACACCAAACTTATTATGAGAGCAGCAAACATTAAGCATATTGGGTAGATCATATCAACACATAGGCAACACACATAGAGATGGCAGATATAAGTGGAAACCCATAAAGGGAGAAAACCACATCTTATTATTGTTGTGATGCAAAGGCAAGTTCCAACTCCCTCTCACCATTTTTTTTCTGCAGGCACCAACCTACAGGAGGCTCCAACCTCAGTCAGCTACAACTGACAACTATCAAGCTTCAACTTGATAGGGAAGCTCCAACTTCCTCAATTTATCAAAAGAAGTGTTTAATGATTTACCTCAGATATCAGCTCTGTTCTGTAGCATCTCTTTATACTTCTCTCTTTCTTATCTTCTCTGCCTCAATTTTCCATACTCTGCATTCTCTATACTCACTCTCTCTAACCACTCTATGCATATCAAGGTGATATTATTTATAGATATTTACTTATGACTGTTTGTATTCCTCAGGGAATTCAAAATGGATAGCCATAACTCTTAGCCTTCTGCCTTCTCATTTATTTTCCAGCTCACTCAGAAAAATATAACTGTATGTACTAATTTTAACATTACAGTGGTATTTTCGTTCTCTTCTAGAGACTTGCCAATGCATCACAAACAATATAAACCAATTAAAACATTTACATTTAATTACAATGAGAACTCCAACTCAACTAATTTAGCCTCTTGAATCACTGTGTATTTGTCTTTTCTGTGACTGTGTCTATCTTTTTCTTCTCTGTATGCCTTTTTGTTCATTGTTGTTGTGTAACTCCTGCATGTATGTAACTGCACTTTTTATATAATGCAAATCAATTCTCGGCATAATAATAATAAGGCGTTTTTGACATATGCACTGTTGTGTTGTATAAATTAAGTAACTTTCATCGATATAATGATAAAAAATCATTTTAATACATAAAATTCCCTTACGGGCCCACTCACCAACTTTTCTCTATTCTCCGATGCGATGTATCACCTCTCGAATTCTTCCGATTGCGATTAATCGCAATCGCAACTTCCAATTATATGTTCTGATGCTCTTCTCCTTCTCCGATGCGATCAATCACTGTTCACTTTGATGTGCCGATGTGATGGGTTGCTCCGATGCGATGTAACATTGTTCACTTCATTGTGCTGATGCGATGGGTTGCTCTGATGCGATGTAAAACTGTTCACTTCATTGTGTCGATGCGATGAATCGCTTTGATGCACTTAGGACGGAACTCAAGAAAAATATGAAAATCATCATTTAAAACATATTGGGTCCGAAACTCAATCGCAATCGCAACTTTTGTTAACATGTTCTACTGCCAACTTTTCTCCGATGCGATTCATGACTTGGGTCCCACCTTATAATACTTTGTTTGTATTAGGCCCGAACAATAGAGCGCTTCACATATATGTATATATATACTTTGGCCCCTTGTTTATAAAGCGCTACATATATAAATCGATGCATATATATGTATACTTTTCCACTTCATTCTTTATGTATCCTCTAGCTTGGGTTATGATTCTCGGAATTTTATGTAGGGGGTCCCACACTATATGTATAATATTATCCATCAACATAGTATTAATTCCTTGGCTCAGACTTAAACCCAGCACTAATATATATATTTATATAACCTCTCGGTCTTCGTAGTTCGTTTAGTGTTTCTGCTCCTAGAATAGATTTATCCATGTTCTTTATTCGAACCTTAGTCTTAATGCTACAAAGGGTTCTGGCTTACACCCACGCTTATAGCATTCACTAAAGGTTTATATATATTAATGCAGCACATATATTATATGGTGGTTCATGGGTCCCACTCTCTACTTTTCACCCTCGTTAGTTAAGTATATCCACGACTTCATTGTCAAATATATATCAATACCTGAATTAATCCTCGACTTTGGCATAGACCCCGACGCATCAACATTCTATATATATTAATCCTTGACTTTGGTATTAAACCTTAGGAATTTTAAAATGTATCAATATGCATCCAACAAAAGTCCACACATGCATTTGCCTATGGTCCCACAACATACGACTTAACATTTGGGTTAAGTTTCAATTAACAATACAACTGTAATTCGGGCCCACTAATTAACACACCACACACATCTGACGGTTGATAAGATGTCGCTTTGTCTTGGACGATCCAATGATCATCGCCCATTTTTGCGTAATTTATATGCACTGGCGTTAATTCTTAGAATTCGCGCGATGAAACTGGTTTTGGAAAACCATCTTAGGACACGTGGCATCCAAAGACACATATCGTGTTCATTTTGGAAATATTGCTTACCACTTTTGACACCACGCGATACTACAGGTTTGATTACCTCTGGTTTTACTGTTCACACTTAGGGTTCCACTTCATTTCATGGTTCCGCTTCAATAAATAATTTCGCGCCTTCTTTATATACATATTCATATAAGCTCTATTCAAACTATAATATATATAAACCCTTCTTGATTTCGTTATATACCTTTCTTCAGCACTTTGATATATATGAACCCTATCTCATTGCTATTTTAATATAACGCTATCATAAGGTTTAACACCTGACTGCATTAGATTTTTATTGTTTAATTCTTGGTATTACCCCTTATACATAGAGCCTCGGTTCCGCCTCTGCTTGATCATTTAACTGCTTGTTAACGGCTCTGCCTCTATATTCTCTGTCTCCGCCTCTACTGCTCTGCCTTCTCTGGTTCAGCCTCCTTTCTCTGTCTCTGTGTCCTCTGCTGCTCGACCATTTCATTTCAACAGTCTTCTTCTGCCTGTCTCCTTTGCCATCTATGTTGTCTCCTTTGCTCTGATTTGCTTCTCTTTTTGCTGCCCTGTCTCTGTAAATAAACTCTCCCTCTATCTTCTCCTTTGCTTCTGCTATTGTCCTTTTCCATCAATGACAACACTTCTAACACTCTTAGTAACCCAAACGGAAGTACGATCAGCCATTTTACTCCAGCTTTATGAACGCAACTCCAATAGGGTGATGCAACCTATCCATGCCATTTAATTCCTCATAATAGTCAGTTTCCACAAACTTTTTAGGCAAACTCTCAACCTTTTTGCACACAATGAGCGACCCAGAGTGATATTTGAGTTCTTGGTATTTTTGGAACTCCGAAGGGATGTCATCACATGGATCACCTTCAGCCCACTGAACTTCTTGATGATCATCAGAGCCTTCGCTTTGATTGGGATTTCTGTGGCACTGGGAAGTGATAGATTCGAAGTGATATTTAATCTTCTCCATGATCTATGATTGGTACTTCATCTCCAAAACTTCTTCGCTCCTTCTCGGCTTCATTAACACTAGGAACAACATGCGCAGCAAGGTGAAGTGATCCTTCAGGTCACAATAACCTTTTCATCTAGAGGTTTTTTTATGTGATTAAAGCACCGGTGGATTCCTCTTGTTGAGCTCTTCGCAATAGTGTCGTTATTTTTATCCTGAGACTAAAAAAAATTGAGAATTTTCCATCAAAAGAGGGATATCGGCCCCCATAAAACTTGAAATTTTGCAATATAGCAGAAATATAAATTGTAGAAACATCATGAAATGCTTACCAAACTGGCACCAAGAACTTGCTTCTTGTAAGCATGTTACTCGAATGGTGGATGGAGCCTCCTTCTTCACGGGCTCTTCTACAATCTGCTTGCTTGATTTGTAGCAAATTTCAAGGTGCAACTTCCAAAATTTCTTCTCCCAATAGCCACTGATCTTGCAAAAACTATAGAAATTATGGCATTTCCCATTCAGTTGTGTCTTCATGATGGGAAGATTCTAAAGGTTCTCATTCTTCTTGGTCTCACTTCTTGTGGACACACGTGTATTCTAAATCCACACTTTCTTTGTGTGATTCTTGACTACATCACAGTTATAAGATCTATGAAAGAAATCATTTCTCTTATATGTAAAAAATAATTTTAATGACTTCCATACCTTCTCGACTTGTCCTTGAACTGATGGGGACTAGGTGGCCTGAATCCCTTCTTGGAATCGGGTGGTTAAGATATGGATTTTGCTTCAACTACCTTCAAGAATCCTCCTTTATCTTCTTGTCCATAACCCAAGCTTGCAAATGGTTTCCTTGGTACAACCTCCAATGGCTGGGTGACTCCTTGGCCATTTATGCCAAGTCCACCTCCTTTATACCCCATCTTCGTAAGGATCTTCATGCCAACATTAGTTTCATATTAAGAGAGAACATAACATGAAGTAACATCATATACCTCAGTTTGAGATGCATCATCCATTGTCTCAACCTTCTCTACTTAGACAATTACTCCTCTTTGGCTCGTAGCATCTCTTGAAGCTCCTACTTATCCTTTTGAGCTACCTGCAACAATCTTCGCAATGCTGCATTGTCACCTTGAATGCTATCATTTATTTCTTGCAACTCTTGTATTCTTTCAGCATGCTTCTCTCCTCTAACCATCCTACAAAGCAATCACCTTCTGTGATACCACTTGATCCGATCACGAGTCGATTACTACTCTTACCATCGTGTACGATGTGAAGATATTTTAATTGACTATGGCTTATAAAGGTTTAAATGAGCATGTTAGTCCATCGATTACAGTGCATAAACACATAAACATAAATAAATGAACTTAACATATCAGGAAGCACAAACACGTAAGTAAGAGAAAGACAACCAATTGGTAACGGAATTCACCCCTCCATCTCTCTGGGACTATATCTCCGGATCTAATTCAATTGGAATTCATATCTTCTACATTCCTTCTTCAAAGTAATATTTCTTACATTCAAGCTTTATGGTCGAGGATTAGCGAAGCACTATGGCTCTCAATGGCTAAGTATTCTCTCCTTTCCTTTTCCCCCTTCTCATGGCTCACATAAGGAATATATATAGTTTTCCCTCACCCACTCTCCAACAAGAGCATTAATTACAAGACCCACAATTGTAGGGCCTAATTACAAGGAAGGAAAAACAAGATCCATGAAAGTAGGATCTACAACTATCTCAGGCTCATAATTGGGAAAAGTCTCAAAACCACCTAAAGACTCTTCAACCATGCCTTTGATTCTCTCAACCTACAATTGAGAAAAATAGAGAATTGGTGTGAGGTGGTTTCTCACCTAAAAACAAATTTCCCTAATTACATTAAATGAATAATATTTGAGACAAATTTTCTCTCACAAATAATTATCATTTCTATCAATAATTCATGGGTTTAATAAGGGCTCATAAAATGCATAATTAAATTCATGAGAATCCCATGAAAAGAATAATTTCACCCACTTAGGTACTTTGTCATCAACTTCAAATCATGGCACAAATGTCTTTCATGTGCGAAGATCCTTTCAAATCACTTAGTCATTCGATGAGTTATCTCCAAAACAAAACTTCATGTAGCCCTCTTGTAGCATGTGTAAACTCTATCATATTTTCTCCCAAAACTTGGTTTTTGTCTCTTAGTGATCAGATTTGGATCAAGGACCTAAGTGATAGGTCAAAATTCAAAGTGTTCAAAATTGTTCCAAACCTGAGCGACCAGATAGATGTAATGTCCCTAATTTTCTGATTTTAATTTAGACATTCAAAGGCTTTAAGGGTCAAGTGGACCCAAGGGAAAACAATTTTTTTGGATATATTTTATTAATTTAAATTAATAAAATGAAAAAGTAATTAATGGTGCAAAAACTAGATAATGATTAATGATCAGGAATCCAAATCCATGAGCATGGATAAGGTTCATAAGACTTTCACAGTTCTCCAAAAATCCTTGGAGAAAATAAATTAAATTTGGAAATTTAGATTGGAGATAACAAATCTAAAAAGCCACCCCGGTAAAGAGGAAAGTTACTGGGAATAGGTGGAATAAAACTAGAAAGAGGAAAAACTAGTTTTAAAGTACTTTTGTGGAAGAAACAAAAGGAAAGCCTAGGCCAAAAGCAAAATGACATCATGATTAACTGGACAAAGTTAAGGAAAAATGATGATGGGAAAGCAAGCTTAAATAAGAAAATTCTAGGTAGAAAAGAGGTTGTCTATTGCAGGAAGATTAGATTTTTGCTCGGGGGGAGTTGGGGAAAAAGAGCTCAAAGGTTGGGTGGAACCTAGTCTACCTTAATTTTTATGCACCAGTTAATTCATTTTAACTTAGAATTTAGTGTTATTATGATTATTATGGGTGAAGTAATTTTTTTTTATTGTACTTAATTAAACCTATTCATGAGTAGATGCTTCACTTTAAAAGAAAAGTTATACAGACTAAGTGGTGATGAATTGGTAGTTATGTAAATTTAACAGAGTGTGCTATAATAAATATAACAGTTCTCTGTATAGTTTTACAGACAGAAATCTGAGAGTACCAACTCTCAGAATGTCTAAACTTTGATGAAGTTTTAGATCCGAGGTTAAGAGATTCTCAGAAATTGTTATTGAATAATATTACTGTCTTGGCATTATTTTTCAAATTGGTAAATTCTCTAATTAAATTAATATAGAATGAAAAATAAATATGCATGACAATCCATATGAATTTATAACATTGAGGTAAATTTTATGTTGTAGTATAACTAAACAATGTAATACTAGGACTGAGCCTGAATAGACAGTGAGAGTAATAACTTTCAAGAAGGAACTAAGAATCTATTACTATAACTGAAATAATAACTTTAAGAAAAGTATTACATAAGAGTCTCAAGCATAACTTCATTAAAAGAGGAAATAATCTATTCAATACATTACAAAGTTATGTAAAAATAAGGATATAAATCCATATAGGTATATAGTTCAATTAAATATAAGTACAACAAAATTATACAAGTGGGGAAGCTCTATCCCATATAAAATAAACTATACAAGCTCTCTGGAACCTATGCAGAGATAGCATATCAGAAAAGTCCCCCAAGTGAGTTATGGGACCAACCTGAAGAGGAAAAGCCACAATTGTGATTGAATAAGGAAGGCGTTCAGCAGTATGCAAATTAAGGAGGGTGTAGAGAAATACCTGCAAAGTACAGAAAAATAGGAATTAGTTCTAGTTCATGAATATAAATATGAAAGGAAATAATTAATAGATTTTAAACCCCAAAAGGATAAGGAATTTCTTGAGGAATAGAGGTAGAAAATACAACTTGAAAGTAACAAATTTATTTATTACAAATAATGATGATAGTTATACATCATTATTAGGAATAAATAAATTTAACTCCATGACCTCGTACCTTAAAAATCCTAACTTGGGATGAAAGGAAATGGTCCTGTAAGGAGTGATAATTCGTATATAAAATTCAAAAGAGTTAAAGGGATTAATAATTTCATGAACAAAGTAAAATAAACCCAATGGAAAAAAGGGTTTAAATTGGAAGTACTAGAACATCAAATTTTATCATTTCACAAAATTTAAGAATTTGAATTAAAATTATATCACCTATTTCTCTGAAAATATTGGCTAAGGAATCTCGAAGTTCCTAAGTATAGTATACAAACCCACATTGGTATTCTAGAATAATGAAAATGCATTTTGAATTTATATTAAAGACGCTACCACAGAGATTAAAGATGGTAACCAAATAAAAATATAACCCTATGAAGGTCTCGGAAATGCTCGAATCATGCAAGGATAGCCAAACCCAAACCATATCAAAATAAGATAGAAAGAACGTACTAGGAGGGGTGGATTACCTGTAAGAGAAGGTAATTTTGTAAATAGAATACCCTGAGGACGGAACGAAAGACAAGAGATATCTTACATCTGTGTTCACCTGAAGCCATAAAGAGAACGTATTATAATACAAGAGAAGTAAAGCAACAATTGAAATTGTTTTGACTAAAATCCAACAACCAATTATTCAAGACTAACTCGAAAATGACATAAAAGTAGAAAAACATATTAAGGAAGTAGTATATATTGAGCGTTAAAATGCATGATAGCCTTACTGGTCGAGAGTTCCATTGGGGCAAATGATATTGAGCCATAACTCCCTAGATAGAAATGCAAGGAGTTGAGGGATGCAGGCATCTCCGCAATATTGAACGAAACAAGAAAACACATTTAACACGAAATATAAATTATCTACATCAGTAAAGAAATAATTAGAATAACTATGTGACTGTAGATAGAATATATAAATACATTATATCACCATTATGACCTCCAGCTTGCAAGTTAACCTCAACCTGTGGAACATAAACAACTGGTTAAGGAAAACATGTTACCTGAGAGGGCTTACGATTCTTACAAGTGCATTCTCGAAGTGGGAACAGAAGTCTGCACCTCCTTCTTGCCAGAAGGAGCTCTCCTCTCCATACTAAATGATAGGGTTGGGGAAGCAAAGAAGGAAACAGTCGAACTGACATCTTTAACGTGGACGAGCCACATCATCATCCATAGTTCTGGTAAGAGCAGTGAATAAATTAGATCAAAGTCATAATACAAGAATCGTGAAATCAAAACCACTAATGTCGAATTCAAGAAACCAAAAATCAATGCATATTACCTTGACGTAGGGATGAAGTAGGTCCTCTGCGTAAAAACGAAACCTCACTTCGGCTTTCTGGAATGAATTTTCATCTCCAAGATAAATGAAGAAGAGCCGAGAGTGAAAATGTGTAACAGTAAACTGACATGTGTAGTAGAGGCCGAGAGAGAGGTTATGCAATCGAACCAGCGGAATGAAAAATGGTCTCAAATTAAAAATGAAACTGTTTGTTGAACTCAACCCCTAACTTAGAATAGATCCTAGCCATCCACGCGTAAGAGATCTAATTTTGAAGGAATTTCCGCATATTGATAGGTTAAATCAAGAACCAAATAAACCATGTGATGCGGTACTTTCAATTTAATGTCAATACATCCCGACAAAAATCACGTACCGGGATTTGGGGAAACTGGATACGAAGAAGCAATGCCATTAAATCACAATAAATATGAAACCACTAACTTGTTTAAACCTGGTGTCGTGGATAATACATAAATCTAATTCTCATTTTTGAATACCAAGTAAGAGTTCAATAAATATTTTAGGTGTTAAATGGAACAAGTAGAAAGTTCACCTTTATGAAACGTAGTTAACGAGGGTGACGTAGTAGAACCTATAATGAATTTATATAGTTAACTATAGTACAAGAGTTCATAGCATATATATGCAATATGATTACATTTAAAGTGAACCTACAAGTAGATTTCCCAAGGTAAGTGGCACGTGGGTTGAGTTGTTAGAATTAATGTGGGACAATATAAATTTAATTCGATGGTAAAACTCCTAGTTATTCTACCGTGGGTCCATGATTTGAACGATTTAGTCCTCGAAGTAAGATCGATATTTCGTAAGGTTGATATAGAGGAATAAGGTATATGTTAAAAATTATATCAATTAGAAATGAGACCATACAAAACAATTATGTGTTCCCTTATGACAATTTATGTATATATATGTATCTCTAAAAGTAGAGATAGTCCAAAACATTTAATCAAAGTTAATACAATGTATACATGACTATATAGGAATAGGTTAATAAGGTGTATCAAGAAATTAACATGGAAAAGAATGAGATAATAATAATTAAAGTGGGATTTAATTATTGCTCTATTAACTTCCATTTAAAATAAAATGGAATTTCCCCTAGACATAGAGTCTCATTGAAAGATTAGAAGTGGGATTTTAGTCCCAATGAAAATAGGTGCAGGATATGAAAAAAAATTAAAGGTATAGCACAGTACAATGTTAATGGATGATATACATAAGAAGGTAACGAACAGTAATCAGCTTCATGGGGTGTGATTTGAGTTAGTTCTATATATAGAAGAAAATATGATTTTTGTTAAAATGGAAATGTTACAAATGGTATCAGAGCCCGTGTTAAAACATTGGGCCTGAATGTGTGATCACACTAGAAAAACAAAATCCAAAAATTGTGTTGCTATAAATTTTTTGGCTAACATAAATTTTCACTAATGTTTACTTTTATGTATAGTGACTTAGTACAGAACCATAAAGCTGCAAACCACGAGTGAAGGGGATGAGCTTTATATGGATATGGGTGGTGTAGAAAACCCATTATGTCCTAATGCTTCATTGCTGGCCATGATACATAAGATGAAAAGAGAAATGACTTAACTAAAATATCATAATGATATACTATTGCTAGCCAACGAATAGCAAGACAGGTTAATTAGATAATTGACCTCCAGGAACCGTCACGAAGTTGAAGGTTCTGGGGGAAATTGAAGAGGAATTGAAATTCACTCAGAAGAGTCTAAGAAGGATGAAGCGTTTAGACAATTGTCTAAAAGGAATAAGGAATTTTAAAGTGAATTCCAAAAAATCAAACCTCCCTCTTATGTTGGAAAGGAAGGAGGAAGATGCAGAGGCTTGGCTTCTAAACATGGTATAGTACTTCCAAGTTTATGAGGAAGGAAGTAACTTGAAAGCTAGGTTGTCTATTTACCTTGTGATAGATGAGAAAACTGTCACTTAGGAAGATGTTCAAATTTAATTTAATAATAGATATCTGAATGACCAATACTAGAATGATAAAGCCAAATATTTTCATGAGCTTAGGTTGGGACAACTTACTATTGTTGAGTTGTTACCAAATTCACCAACTTTCTTCGCTAGGTGCCTTATATACTAAAGGAAAAGGTATGATGATTTTCAAACTACCTACCTACTATTTATAAGAAGAAGGATGAGGAATTATAGCTCCTAAATTTAGGAAAACCATAATCTGAAATCTACTAATTGCGAGATAAAGTTAACTGTGATTAGGAGGAAAATAAGATGATAAAAAGTGTGGAGTGGAAGGACCGAAAATTGAGAAGACTTTCCCTCAAAGTTCAAGTATATACTTGAAGGATAGAAGTAATGAGAATAAAACTGAAGGTATGAATGTTGCACCAATCATCGTTGATTAAAAACTTCTAGAAACAAAATTTGACCAAGAGAGTTATAAATAATTGAAAATTGTAGGCATTCTATCAGTATAAGTATAAAATATGTTGTACGAAAAAGGAGGCTGGAGACATTTGAAAATAAATTTAAGGGATTAATGTTAAACAACCTGTTCTGGTTGATGAATTTAGGTGCAGATTAAGATCAGAAAGAAAAATTTCAGCAAGCTGGAATTGGTTAATTAGTTATTAAAAGGAAAGTGATACATAAGTTACCCAAGATTCTTGTAAATTGAATGGGTATAAATAACATGAGTGAAAGTTAAATTTTTACCCCTGATTCCTATGCATTGTTGGTAGGAATGGACTAGTTAGAAAAATCGAAAGACATACTAAATTGTTTAGATAAAACAATACATGGTATGGGTAGTGAAGGAAAACCAGTGATAGTAAAAAGGACAACCCAACCCAATATCAGTGAGGCAAATTTCAACACTTTAGTTGAAAAAGACAGCAAGAAGATGCTGACAAGTGTATTCTATAGAATTAAGACAGAAAATTGAAAAAATAACTTGTAGAAAACTTACCAGTCATTCAAGAGAGTAAGGAGGTAGTTCTAGATGAAACTCCTCATATACCCCATAAAAGAGAAACAGATTTTTAAATGAAGTTAATACTAGGAGCTACACCAGTCTCTAGAGCCCTACATGATGAGTACCCCAAAATTACAAAAGTTAAAACTGCAGCTACAAGAGTTACTGAATAGAGGCTATGTAAGAACCAAGTGTATCCCTATGAGGAGCACCGATAATGTTTGTTAAAAATAAAATTAGAACATTCAAAATGGGTATAGACTACTGACAACTGAATAAAATGATGATCAAGAATATATATCCTCTACTCGGGATAGAAGATTTAATTGATCACTAAATTATCATAAATTGAGAAGTAAAGAAGAGATGTATGAATAGCAAGACACCAAATCTATGAATTAGAAGTTCTACATGACTGGATTGATTAATGACTTGCTCCTTTATGTGTCAAAGAAAGCAGAACATAAAGAACAACTCAGAATTGTTTTACAATTCTGCAAAATTTAGAGAACATAAATGGCATGATAAACTTAACAAAAAGGAATTTTATAAAGATAAAATTCAGTGTTTTAGTCGAGTAAATTCAGAAAAAGGATGAGTAGTGAACTGAGAAAAGACACGCGTTAGCATGAATTTATCAATATTTTCTGATGTTTTAGCCACAATATCAATCATGGGTATTGAAAAATACTAGAGGAGATTGGTAGAAATATTTTTAGTCTTAGCCTATACAAAATTCTCTCTACAACAACAATGAGAGAAAAATGAATGGACCCAAAAAAAAGGTCAATACAGCTTGAGCAATTAAAGATGTAAACTAAAAACTACTCCTATTTCTAAGACTCTGAGTCAATCCAAGAAATTTTAGTGGTATAGAGGCTTGGGAAGAAGGATTAGAAGTAGTATTATTACTCAGTCATAGCATATGATTCAAGGAAAATTAAGACAAATGAACAAAAATTCCATGAGTATGCCTTGGAGTTGCCACTGAAAAATATGTTGCACGAAGTGGAGACATTATCTGTAAGGTAAGAAGGGGTTTTTATCCTAGAACACATAAGTTTGAAGTATAAATTTTTCAACAACATGAAAAATGTTAAGCAAACTAGGTGTTTGTCTTTCCTTAATGAGTTTGAAATAAAAATCAAACATGAAAAAGGAAAAGAAAATAAGATTTAAGATGTTTTAAAGAGGAATGTCCATCAAATTTTGAAGAATATTGGAGTAATGAAAACTTTGCTGTGAAGAATTGATACAAGCATAAATGAGTTCAGCAGTAAACAGGGAAAACTTCAAGAAAAACAACGAAATACTGAGATATTGGTATATATTCTAAAACAGGAGGGACTAAAAATTTCAAAAAAAAAATAGATTGTACGTTAACAATGTGATATCATTACAACACAAATTTTAGAAAAATATCATAAATGTCCTTAGATAGGACATACTTGTGACTAAACTTGAATTCAAGATTTAAACCAGAATATGTTTTGGTCTGGTATGGGAAAAGAGTAGTAGATTTTCTAGTCGGAAAAGGTTACTAAGTGATAATGAAACATAAGTATCCGACAGAAATTTTGGATACTATCCCTATTCCATAACGGAAGTAGGAAGTTGTTTTGATAAAATTTAGAAACTGGTTGGCTTAGAACCAAACATGAATAAGAGTAGTTAATGTATCCAAGACTAAAATTGTAAACTAATATGAAGTTTCAAGATGGATGATAACTGATATGACTGATAAGGTAAATTTCAAGTGGACTTTAAAAAAAATGTGTTATAGAAAACCAGTATCAAGTTGAACTTGAGCATGGTTTATCACCATCTGAACAAATTGAGAGAATCAATCAAATATTAAGTGCATTGGGTGCATGTATGAACTGGAAAAAGGGACTGAACCTTAAGCGGGATTACTATATGTGACAAAGTTGGTTTTTATAGAAATTAATGAGCTTCTAATTAATATGTGTTTGTTTTGTGAAGCTAAGTATAACATAAATTGCTAAACTCCGATAAAAAGGATTCAATGTGCGAATACGCAGAGAGTAGAAAAGAACTCACAAATAATTTCAAAATACCGCCATGTGTACTTGAGGAGGAAGCCTCGCCAAAGTACATGGAAGGGTAGTAGTTGTGCTAAATTAGCACTATACTACTATGAATCATGAAGAGTTTTGCTACCAAGTGACCCTATTGAAAACTATTAAGGTTCAGAGTATTATCATGATTAATTATTATCAATATATGACAATACTCATATGAATTGGCATGAACTGTGGATAGGTGGAAGCAGGAATGGAATATTCTTCCAGATATACTTCTTATACTAAAGTAGGAAGAAATCGAACTCCAGAGTATAGCAGTAAGCAGAGTAAAGGTATGGTGAATTCACTTGTACTCTGAAGAAACTGTTGGGAGTAAGAAGATGAGATGAAGGAGTAATATTCATCCAAAGTTAGAAATCAACATAATAATTGGTAACACTGAGGACGATGTTCTGTTTTAGAGGGGGAATATGTAATTTCCCTGATTTTTTGATTTTAATTTAGGCATTCAAAGGCTCTAAGGGTCAAGTGGACCCAAGGGAAAACATTTTTTGTGGATATATTTTAAAATTAATAAAATGAAAAATGAATTAATGGTGTGAAGACTAGATAATGATTAGAGATCAGGAATCCAAATCCATGAGGATGGATAAGTTTCATAAGACTTTCCCAATTCTCCAAAAATCCTTGGAGAAAATAAATTAAATATTGAATTTTAGATTGGAGATAAAAATATAAAAATCTACACCAGTAAAGAGGAAAGTTACTGGGAAGAGGTGGAATAAAACTAGAAAGAGCAAAAGCTAGTTTTAAAGTAATTTTTTGGAAGAAACAAAAGGAAAGCCTAGGCAAAAAGGAAAACAACATCCTGATTAACTAGGCGCAGTTAAGGAAAAAAAATTATGGGAAAGCAAGCTTAAATAAGTAAATTTTGGGTAGACAAGAGGTCTATTGCTGGAATATTGGATCTCTGCTCGCGGAGAGTTGTGGAGAAATAGCTCAAAGGTTGGGTGGAACCTAGTCTACCTTAATTGGTAAGCACCGGTTAATTCATTTTAACTTAGAATTTTTGTGTTATTGTGATTATTATGGGTGAAGTAAATTTGTTTAATTGTACTTGATTAAACCTATTCATGAGTAGATGTTGTACTTTAAAAGAAAAATTATACAGACTAAGTGGCGATGAATTGGTAGCTATGTACATTTAACAATGTGCCATAATAAATATAACGGTTCTCTGTATAGCTGTATAGGTAGAAATATGAGAGTACCAACTCTTAGAATGTCTAAAATTTGATGAAGGTTTAGATCTGATGTTAAGAGATTCTCAGAAATTGTTATTTAATAATATTATTGTCTTGGCATTATTTTTAAAATCAATAAATTCTATAATTAAATTACTATAGAATGAAAAATAAATATGCATGACAATCCATATAAATTTAGAACATTGAGGTACATTTTATGTTGTAGTATAACTGAATAGTGTAATACTAGGATTGAGACTGAATAGACATTGATAGTAATAAATTTCAAGAAGGAAATCAGGATTTATTACTATAACTGAATTAATAACTTTAAGAAAAGTATTATATAGGAGTCTCAAGCATAACTTCATTAAAAGAGGAAAGAGTATGTTTAATACATTACAGAGATATGTAAAAATAAGGATATAAATCCATATAGTTATACAGTTCAATTAAATATGAGTACAACAAAATTATACAAGTGGGGAAACTCTATCCCATATAAAATAAACTATACAATCTCTCTGAAACCTATGCAGAGATAGAATATCAGAAAAGTCCCCCAAGTGAGTTACGGGACCAACTTGGAGAGGAAAAGCCACAATTATGATTGAATAAGGAAGGCGATCATCAATATGCTAATTAAGGAGGGTGTAGAGAAATACCTGCATAGTACATAAAACTCAGAATTAGTTTTGTTTCATTAAGATAAATATGAAAGGAAATAATTAATAGATTTTAAACCCCAAAAGGATAAGGAATTTCTTGAGGGACAGAGGTAGAAGATACAACTTTAAAGTAACAAATTTATCTATTACAGGGAATGATGTCAGGTATACATCATTAGTAGAAATAAATAAATTTAACTCCATGACCTCGTACCTTAAAAATCCTAACTTGGGATGAAAGGAAATGGTCTTGTAAGGAGTGATAATTCATGTATCAAATTCAAAAGAGTTAAAGGGATTAATAATTTCGTGAAAAAAAGTAACATAAAACCAATAGAAAAAAGGTTTAAATTGGAAGTACTAGAACATAAGATTTTATCATTTCACAAAATATAAGATTTTGACTTAAAATTATATCACCTATTTCTCTGAAAAGATTGGCTAAGAAATCTTGAATTTCCTAAGTATAGTATACAAACCCACATTGGTATTCTAGAATAATGAAAATGTGTTTTCGAATTTATATTAAATATACTACCACAGAGATTAAATATGGTAACCAAATAAAAAGATAACCCTATGGAGGTCTCAGAAATGCTCGAATTACGCGAGGATAGCCAGACCCAAACCATATCAGAATCAGAGAGAAAGAACGTACTAAGAGGGGCGGATTACTATAAGAGAAAGTAATGTTGTAAAGAGAATACCCTCAGGACAGAATGAAAGACAAGAGATATCCTATGTCTGCGTTCACCTGAATCCATAAAGAGAACGTATTATAATACAATAGAAGTAAAGCAACAATTGAAATTGTTTTGACTAAAATCCGGCAACCAGTTATTCAAGACTAACTCATAAATGACAGAGAAGTAGAAAAACATATTAAGGAAGAAATATATAGTGAGCGTTCAAATGCGCGATAGCCTTACTGGTCAAGATTTCAATTGGGGAAAAGTATATTGAGCCATAATTCCCCAGAGAGAATGTCGGGAGCTAAGGGATGCAAGCATCTCTACCATATTGTACAAAATAAGAGCACACTTTTAGCACAAAATATAAATTATCTACATCAGTAAAGAAATAATTAGAATAACTATGTGACTGCAGACAAAATATATAAATACATTATATCACCATGATGGCCTCCAGCCTACAAGTTAACCTCAACATGTGGAACATAAACAACTGGGTATGGAAAACATGTTACCTAAGAGGGCTTACAATTCTTCCAAGTGCATTCTCAATGTGGAAACCGAAGTCTACAACTCCGTCTTTCCAGAAGAAGCTCTCCTCTCCATACTGAATGATAGAGTTAGGGGAGAAGAGAAGGAAATAGCCGAACCGACATCTTTAATGTGGACGAGCCACATCATCATTCAGAGTTCTGGTAAGAGCAGTGAAAAAATTAGATCGAAGTCGCAATACAAGAATCATGAAATCAAAACCACTAATGTTGAATTCGAGAAACCAAAAATCGATGCATGTTACCTTGACGTAGGGATGAAGTAGGTCCTATGCGTAAAAATGAAACCTCACTTCAGCTTGTTGGAATGAATTTTCACCTCCAAGGTAAACGAAGAAGAGCCGAGAGTGAAAATGTGTAACAGAAAACTGACATGCGTAGAAGAGGCCAAGAGAGAGGTTACGCAATCGAACCAACAGAATGAAAAATGGTCTCAACTCAAAAAACACAACCGTTTATTGAACTCAAACCCTAACTTAGAATATATCCTAGCCATCCACACGTAAGAGATTTAATGTTGAAGGAATTTCCGTGGATTTATGGGTTCAATCAAGAACCAGACAAACCATGTGATGTGGTACTTTCAATTTAGTGTCAAGGCATCTCGAGAAAAATCACATACAGGGATTTGGGGAAACTGGATACATATAAGAAAATCTATTAAATCACAATAAATATGAAACCACTGACTTGTTTAAACCTGGTGTCGTGGATAATACATAAATCTATTTCTCATTTATGAATACCAAGTAAGAGTTCGATAAATATGTTAGGTGTTAAATGGAACATGTAGAAAAGTTAACCTTTATGAAACGTAGTTAACAAGGGTGACGTAGTAGAACCTGTAACGAAGTTATATAGGTAATTATAGTACAAGAGTTCATAGCATATATATGCAATATGATTACGTGTAAAGTGAACTTGCAAGTAGATTGCCCAAGGTAAGTGGCGCATGGGTTGAGTTTTCAGAATTAATGTCGGACAATCTAAATTTAATTCGATGGTAAAACTCCTAGTTATTCTACTGTGGGTCCATGATTTGAATGATTTAGTGCTCGAATTAAGATTGATCTTTCGTAAGGTTCATATGGAGGAATAAGGTATATGTGAAAATTTATATCAATTAGAAACGAGACCATACAAAACAAATATGTGTTCCCTTTGACAATTTATGTATATATATGTATCTCTAAAAGTAGAGATAGTCCGAAACGTTTAATCAAAGTTAATCCAATGTATACATGACTATATAGGAATAGGTTAATAAGGTATATCAAGTAATTAACATGGAAAAGAATGAGTTAATAATAATTAAAGTGGGATTTAATTATTTCTCTATTAACTTCTATGTAAAATAAAATGGAATTGCGTGTAGACATAGAGTCTCATTGAAATATTAGAAGTGGGATTTTAGTCCAAATGAAAATAGGTGCAAGTTATGAAAAAAACTTAAAGGTATAGCACAGTACAATGTTAATGGATGACATATGTCAGAAGGTAATGAACAATAATCAATTTCATGGGGTGTGATTTGCATTAGTTCTATATATAGGAAAAAAAATTATAAAATGGAGATGTTACAATAGATCTCGTATTCATGATTCCGGCACCGCGAACGGTTCGAAAAACCGACACCGTATGAAGAATTTATTGTGATTTGAAAAGTAAAGTAAACTACAATTTTTGGCTTTTTACCAAGTTTGACTGGGTTTTGGAAATGTAAAAAAAGAGAATATTCCAGGGAATATTTCAAGAATATTCTTCATAATATTCTTGGAATATTCCTCAAAATACTCCCCAAAATATTCCTTGCGGACCAGTAATATTATGACACGTGTTGCAGTTTGATTGTTTGGGTTTTGGCTTCAGCCAATTAGAGGCTGCCACGTGACAGGCTCGGAGGCCGCAATGTGGCCTAGTTGTCGTTGTGAAAATTTTTTTTGGGGTCCCCAGGAGTCGACCCCGAGACCTCCGAGTGCACATGCAGGAATTTTAACCACTCGCCCTACCATTTGGATCTTAACTTTATAGCGTTGGAGGTTTCATTTATCGTTGAACAGTTTTCCGTTTGGGGGAGCGGAGGAGCTAGTCCTACCCATATGGCTGCAACCCCAATACCATGAGCTTAAGCCCCAACTTCCATCCACAACGGTCTTCGCCAATGGTTATCAGCTCTAGGTTATGCAGACACATGGCTACGGTTGTAACCTCTGTCACCAATTAGTTTAAAACCTCCGGCAGTTACAGTTATTTGACCGCAGAGTTGTGGGGCATGTGCCCAACTCAAACTGAAAAAATTAATGCTACAGTATTTTAGGTGGTGAATCTAGCAGGCGCTCCAAATTTTTGAATTTTTCCATTTATAACTGTAGTTAAGTGCAGTTCCCCAAAGTTAGTGGAGGATTTTTAGGGGACACTGGGCAAAAAACAGTTTGGGCTCTATATTGAGCTAGATTCGTCCATTCTGAGAGTGCCAATAGTCAATTTCGACTATCTCATACATTCCAGACTCATTGGTGAGGGTTTCAGAGCCATAATAGGACTTTTGAGTAGGTTTTTTCTTCATAGAAGTTTTAGGGGCCACCATGGGCCAGCAGCAGTTTGAGGCCTAGCCATGGAAGCTAAAGGCCTTTCTCAACAATCCAATAGTAAAATTTGGATGTTTCAAACATTATGGAAATAATGGTGTGGTTTTTAGAGCCTTTAGAGGAATTTTAAAGGCCGATATGCTTCAAATAAGTTCCAGGGGCCACTAGGGCCAGCAAGTGCCAACAAGAGAATGAGGCCTATCCAGAGCAGCCAGTATCCATTCTCAGCAAAAAAATCATGATTTTTGACTTTTTTAATACTTCTGAATCCAATGGAGGATTTTGAAGAAGCTTTTTATGACTTTTGAAATTCTATATGCTTCAGGGAAGTTTTTAGTGACCCTAGATCCAGGGGGTGCCACTAAGTGTTGGAGGCGAAACCGAAGCAACCAGAGGCCAATTTCAGTAAACCAATAGTCTATTCTAGCTATTTTTGACATCTTGAATCCAATGAAAGAATTTTCAGAGCCATTTGAAGACTTCTTAATGTAAAAGAGCCACATGGAAGTTTTGGGCAGCCCAGTGCCATCAGTGGATGGAGGCCTAGATTGGGGAGCCAGTGCTCATTTTGAGAAATGATCAATCCATTTTGGAGGTATGATATGTGTTGGAGACAATAGGTGAGGTTTCAGGGAAAGAAAAACAATTCTGAGGGAGTTAGTGCCACTTATAATCTTAGGTAAGCTTAAGGGCACCGACAGAAGGAGTCAAGTTTAAGGGGACCTACTTCTATTTTCAGAGTGATGACAGCCATGACAGAGATATCAATGGTATGCGAAACCCATTGGTTCAGTTCAAATAACCATTGGAGTTGAGTTTGTAACTTGTAAAAGGAATTTTCCATAATCCCAAAGAGCCAAGTCGATATGACAAGAGCTTAAGGAGACGTAGCCCACGATCTTCAGGTGAACTCCTAGATTAAATTTTTTATTATGTGTTGATGTTTATTGGCTACATTATATGGTTGTTGCACATGTTTAATATTAGAAAAAATAAAAATAAAAAAATAAAAAAAATAAATTTAATTAAATTTAATTTAAATTAAAATTAAAAAAATAAAAATAAAAGATAAAAAATAAATAAATAAATAAATAAAAATAAAATTCTTAAAGCAGTTAAACAGTTAAAAAAATTACACCTGTTTCAAGTATTCATTTTCGCACAAGTCAGATCAGGTTGGTATTGGAGCATAGTTGCTTGCTTGATAGAGCACAAGTTTTCTTGTTGACTTGAAAGGTGTTTGGACTGTTAAAGAATTTGACTATTTGCAAACTGATTTTTTCTTACAAGTTTGAGTTTGCTAGAGGTGAAGGGAAATCTACTGATAGCTAATTCTAGAAGAGGACAAGAAGGAATAAGGTGGAAGGCATCTTCCTTATCCAAAGGACCTCAAGGCAACGCTTGAAGCACAAGAGGGTGTTTGTAAAAAAAGGTTGCTTGAGGAAAATCTTGACTCTATAGCCATTTTGTTCAGAAGCCTTGTAATTTATTTTGAAAGCTTTGTGAATTTTGTTGAAGTTATTTAGTTCATTTTCATAATGAAAAATTCATCAAGTGAGGTTTCAAAATCCTCCTCCTTCACAAAATTCTTCGATGAAGACATGAAGTGAGACTTCTACATCCTGAAGGATAGAGTGAAAATTTTGTATGAAGATAGAAAGGAAAGCACTAGACTTCGTGAGAAATTGTTTGCTATGAAGCAAGAGAAAGAAGGAATTCTTCAAAGAATGCATGAGATGGAGATGCAGCTCCATCAAGCCCAAGAGGCCTTAACCAAGAACATGCGTGAAGAAGAGGTAATTCACTCAAATTTGTCTTCAGTTTCTTCTTCAAATAGATGTGTTGGTTCATTTGAAAATCACACTAGAGGTATAGGATCCAAGTTAATTATAAAATGGTATATGAAGGCAAGGGTTTAGGAAAACATGCACAAGGCATGATTGATCCTATTTTGGTTGAGTTGAGGCCTAAGAAAGTTTGTCTTGGTTATGTTCAATCTAATGGAAAAAAATCCAAAGCCATGAAGTTATGTGAGACAACTTCAAGAAGAACTTTTGTCGCAAGTTCTAAACCACAAACATGTCAAGCTTGTTTTAAAGTTGATTTCCATTGTTTGAAGCCTATGTTGCAGCAAGATGTGTGTAGACATGCATCTTATGGCGAGCATGAGAGTTCCAACAACTACAAGACATGAACACTAATGGTCTGCAAAAGAAAGTTAGAACCTCTATTAGTTCATCTCCTCAAGAAGGTAAAAAATATGGACATGTAAGACAACATTTGAAGTATAATTCTTCCCATATTCAAGTTGATTATGTTTCTAATACAAATGAAAAAAATACATGCTTGAATGGAAGAAAGAGTTGTTGTGCATATTTTGGTCTGTGTAACCATGTTGTTTCGAGATGTTGGAAGAGGATGAAGGCATACAGGAAACAGTTGAAGCGAAGGCAACTTGCAAAGAAGGCGCATAAGACTTGCACACATTTCCAGAAGAAGGGATGTGTTGTTTCCCAATGTTGGACATTGCATCCAAGTAATCCTCCCAAGAATTTGATGCAAGAGGATAGAAATACTGGCAAAAGTGGAACCAAAGATTCCATCATTGATGTGAAAACAAATGTTTCACATGAATAAGATTTTCAGCAGCAAAAGTCGTCGTGGAAGTGGCTTGGTAAGAAGTGGTTTGACTTCTTAACATAGTAAGACATACTTTCATTTTACATATGAAAATTTCAGTTATGTATGCATTATGTTTTTTTGAGCCACCTTGGATCAATGATCAAGGACGTGATGTTCAGCTACCTTCTATAAATTTCTTGCCAGAAATTTCTGGATGAGTTTGAGGAAGATAATTCTTGACAAGAGAACAAGAGCATCCAAGAAGGGAAGTGTTGACTACCTTCGAGTTGTGGTTCAAAGGCACTAAGCCATGCAAGTCAAAGTGTAATAAGGCTGAAAAAGTGAGAGTGTTGTACTCTCATCTACTGAACAAATTAGGTAATCGGTCTTTTGGGGTCCAAAAGATTCCCAATGGGGAGGTGTGATAGATTTGGATCAAGGACCTAAGTGATAGCTCAAAATTCAAAGTGTTCAGAAGTGTGTTGAAGCTAATTGACTGGATGAATCTCGTCTTTTTGATTCCGGCGTTGTGAACGGTTCAAAAAACCGACACCATATTACGAATTTATCGCGATTTGAAACATCCAGTCAACTGCAATTTCTGGCTTTTGACCAAGTTTGACTGAGTTTTGGAAATTTAAAAAAAAAAAGAGAATATTCTAGGGAATATTCTTAGAATATTCTTGTAATATTCTTGGAATGTTCTTGGAATATTCCTTAGAATATTCCATGGAATATTCCTTATGGGCCAGTAATATTGTGACATGTGTCGCAGTTTGATTGTTTAGGTTTGTACTTCAGCCAATTAGAGGCCACCATGTGGCAAGCCCATAGGCTGCCACGTGGCCCAGTTTTCGTGGTGCAAAATTTTGTTGGGGTCCTCGGGAATCGACCCCAAGAGCTCCGAGCATGCGTTCAGGAATTTTAACCACTCGCCTTACCATCTGGATCTTAATTGTATAGTGTTGGAGGTTTCATTTATCGTTGAACAGTTTTCCATTTGGGGGAGTAGAGGGGCCAGTCCCTCCCATATGGCTGTGACCCCAAGACCATGGGCTTAAGCCCCAACCACCATCTGCAATGGTCTTTGCCAATGGCTATCAGCTCCAGGTTATGCGAACACATGGCTACGGTTGAAACCTTCGTCAATAGTTAGTTTAAAACCTCTGGAAGTTATGGTTATTTGACTATGGAGTTATGGGGCATGTGCCCAAATCCAACTGAAAAATTAGTGCTATGGTATTTTAGGTGATGAATCTGGTGAGTGCTCCAAATTTTTGTATTTTTCCATTTATAACTGTAGTTAAGTGCAGTTCCCCAAAGTTAGTGGAGGATTTTTAGGGGACACTGGGCAAAAAACAAGTTGGGCTCTATCTTGAGATAGATTTGTCCATTCTGAGAGTTCCAATAGTCAATTTCGACTATCTCATACATTCCAAACTCATTGGTGAGGTTTTTAGAGCCATCATAGGACTTTTGAGCAGGTGTTTTCTTCAGAAAAGTTATAGGGGTGACCATGGGCCAGCAGCAGTTTAAGGCCTAGCCAGGGCAACTAAAGGCCTTTCTCAACAATCCAATAGTCAAATTTGGATGTTTCAGAAATTATGAAACTAATGGTGTGGTTTTCAAAGCCTGTAGAGGAATTTTGAAGGTCTATATGCTTCAGAGAAGTTCCAGGGGCCACCAGGGCCGACAAGTGCTAGCAGAAGAATGAGGCATATCCAGAGCAACCAGTATCCATTATCAGCAAACCAATAGTCATTTTTTACTGTTTTGATACTTATGAATCCAATGGAGGAGTTTTAATAAGCTTTTTAGGACTTCTGAAAGTCTATATTATTGAGGGAAGTTTTCAGTGACCCTAGAGCCAGGGGGTGCCACCAGGTGTTGGAGGTGAAACCGAAGAAGTCGGAGACCAATTTCAGGAAACCAATAGTCTATTCTGACTATTTTTTACATTTTTAATCCAATTAAAGATTTTCATAGTGATTTTAAGAATTATGAAGGTATAAGAGCCACAGGGAAGTTTTGGGCAGCCTAGGGCCATTAGTGTATGGTGGCCTAGATTGGGGATCCAGTGCTCATTTTGAGCAAATGATCAATCCATTTTGGAGATATGATATGTGTATGAGACAGTAGGTGATTTTTAATGGATATAAAAATAATTATGAGGGAGTTAGTGCCACTTCGAAGCTCAGGGAAGCTTAAGGGCACCGACAAAAGGATTTAAGTCTAAGGGGACCTAGTTTTGTTTTCAAAGTGATGAAAACCATGACAGTGATATAAATGGTATTATAAACCCATTGGTTCAGTTCAGATAACCAATGGAGTTGATTTTTCAACTTGTTAAAGAAATTTTCCATAATCCCAAAGAGCCAAGTCGAGATGACAAGAGCTAAAGGAGACGTAGCCCATGATATTCGGGTGAACTCCTAGATTCAATTTTTTGTTATGTGTTGATGTATATTGGCTTCATTATATGGTTGTTACACATGTTTAATATCAGCAAAAACAAATGGTCTTAAAGCACTTAAACAATTAAAAAAATTACACCTGTTTCAATTATAAAATTCCACAAGCCAAGTATAAGCTATATATTTTATTTGTTTAACTCAGTGGGAGGTTCTTGAAAAGCATAACATGTTATCCAACCCATTTTCAGATCACTTAGGCTTTAATCATGACCCCTAGGATCTAAATCCATTATTGAGGAAGAATAAACACCACTTAGGACATTCATTTTCACAAAGTATATTACGTATTTTTATTTGAATTCATGCTCTTAGGATTTCAATTACAAACTATTGTGCTTGCCTAGGATTTATTTCTTTTCAAAGAAACACTTCCATTTCTGCAACTAGTTTAGGATTTGAGTTCATGACATTCACTCCATTACATCAAATCAACAAAATAAGGACACATTGTATGTTGCACATATAGTGATGATACCTCCTCTTAAGTTTGTACAAACCTCGTGTCAATAATTAAAGTTGGTAGCCTTGGGAGTTGCAGCATTCTTGTTGAAATATGGAGGCTCATCAAGTTTTGATAGCATGTTGGTTACTAATTATTTTGATTGGGAGAATGGTTATTCTTGATATGTTGGATCAAGGTGTGATGAGGTTTTTTGGGTGAAGCATTGCCTAGAAAGACATCGAGTCGACAGTTTGTGTTGATGTTTGGTTGGGAGGGTAGAATCGGGTGGATGTGCACCTAGTTCCCTGGGTTGATGGTTAGTAAGTAACCCTGATGCTACCTATAGATGTTGAAATCGTTAGTCCATATTAGTCCCACTTGGATAGATTTCCTTGGTCAGGAATCTAGTCGATGGCATTGCGGCGCCTAAACTGTTGAGTGGCCAATGGATAAATTTCCCTAGTGAGGAATCTAGTCCATGAAATTTAAGTGTTTAAAAATTATTCATAGTTCATATAGTTGAGATATACCTTGTATTATTGAGTTATGAAGGCCCCCCTAGTTAAGAGGGAGTGTTGAAGAATGTAACTAGGTTTGGTCTTCATAAATTGTGCTTGAGTCAATATTTATTGTACTTGTCAAAATAATAAAGAAAAGGATTTTATATTATTATTAAATGACTTATTAAAGCATGGGTTTCATGCTTGGGTCATATTTATTTTATAACAAATTCTCTATTGTGAAATTCTAGGTTTTATCATGAGTCTATAGGATTATTGCAGATTTAAATTGATCCATATTGGGCTTTTGAATCATGCAAATAGGTCAAGTATTGAGTAAAATATGATTTATGAAGCCTCCACACCAAGCTGGCCTTAAGGTGATCATGTTGGCCTCAAGCCCATGAATTCAAGTTCATCTCAAGACTATATATACAATGGAATCGAACTCACTTGGACCCATCTCACTGTAACACAAAAATTCGATCTGGAAGCTGCAACAAGTGAAATTTGTGAAGTGAAGGAGAAGGAATTTCAGTTTTTGGTTTTCGGTACGCTTATAGAGTTGAATAAAATTGAATTTTTGGCACCACTCTCTCTGCATTTCGAGCTATATTTTGGGAGATCGAAGTTATCAAATTTTTACTACAACAGTTGCTGCCAAGAGAAGAGGAAGTCGAAGTTTTTTTTGTTGAATTTTGTTGCTTAGAGAAGTTGTATTGGGCCTAAATCAAAGTCTTTGAAGGTAGATCAAATTTTCTACCTCAAGATCGAAGTCTCAAGAAGCAAGGTCAAAGTTCCAAGTCAAAGAAACTACATCATAGTGATGCTACTACTGCCAGATTCAGGAAGGATCATAAGGAAGGTTGACTTGGTGTGGAGGAAGTCTGGGTCAAGGTATACAGTCTCAAGAATCACTATTGAAGGAAGAATTACTGACTTGGTTTTCCCCAAGAGTGGGATTTTTCCCTAGTTGCTGGCCTACATCTGGTGTCCTTGATCTATGTGTATTTTATTTGATATTTTCTTGATGAACTAATAAGAAGAGAGATAAGAAGAACATAATAATAACTAAATAATATCACAAGTAAATAATCGAGAATAAGAGGATCTTTCTACCTTTCTGATTCTCTAACATACCCACTAATATTCTTCAAATGGCCATAAATTTTCATTCAAGAGTATTTTTTCAAAATGTGATATACCGTTGGGAAGGTATCGATGAAGAATATCCAACCATACTATCCACATGATCATTAGGACCTCATAACCTTTTCAAAAAACTAATAAAAATCAAACCTCTTTTCCTTCACTTGATGAAGGCATGCAAGAGGTCAAACTATGATACTATTTCATGAGTGCCAGTGTTGCTTCCTTAGAAATTCCCATTGACATCAATTAATTTCTTTGTCATGATGAAAACACTATGTGCAACATATTTCTCTAGGTCCAAAGAGAAAAATGAGGTGCCTAACCCTATAGAAAAAACCGAAGAATTAGTAAAGTTAAAATGGAGCTAAAATACCAATTAGTAAACAATTTAGAAAGTTCTCGATTGATTTTCTCCCCATCTATCATAGTTCCTTGTATTAAGAATACAAGGTTTGGTATTGTTAGATAATATAGTTAAGGCCAACGTTTTTGAGGGGTTGGTCAACCTTATGCAATTGAGGGTCAAAAAAATCATTTGAAACACTTAAAGGGGGCATTTGACTTGAGATCCCATATTAAGGATATTTTGTATTGTTGAAAGTAAGATAGATGTGAGACATTTTCATTTACAAAATTACAACTATGTTAAAATTTGGTATTCTAGAAATATAATCTTGTTGAAGGAGTAGAAACCTCGAAAACTTGATGTCCTATTGTTATGGAGTGGAAAACCTTGAAAACTTGATGTTCTATTACTATGGAGTGGAAAACTTCAAGCCCTATAGATTGTGAGGCCTTCAGTTGGTAGTAGTTGTTGAATTTAACTTAATGTTTATTTTGAGAATATTCTGAAATTTGATAAACAGAAGCAATTGTCCATTTCCAAAATCTACAATAAAAATAAAAGAGGTTGATTGTAATATTTCTCATAATTTGCACAAGTGTTTTCACCATGTTTAAATGTTTTGTGATTTTTACATTAATTAGTTGTAAAAATATAAAACTTAGGAATACCATATGCTTAGTTTCATCTTGGTATATGGGAAATTAGAAGTTATGGAAACACTCATCCAATTTGGGGGTCTTTGTATTTTTTTTTTAGTGTAATATTACCAAATGGGAAAAGTAGAAATATAGTGCATAAAATGTAAGCAGCAGCAAGTATCTAACACATGAAGTCATGAGACCAATATAGAGCCATATTACTGATCATATATGCAGCATATAAGTACGAAACAATGAGGTACAAATCAGAGAATGTGATCATACAAGCCTCCAATACATAAGCACTCTCAAAAGTGAGATGTTGCTGCTATAAAAAATGTCGGCGAGCTGCTACAACACAGTCATATTAAGTATAACTATAGCTTGAGATGATACAATGATATAAAATTACTTATATAGGCTCCAATAGATTCTAGACATACATATCTGAGCACTAGATCATCTTTCCAAGACAACCCAAGAGGGTTTCTGGAAAATGCACACAATGTGCCAATGTAAGTTATAACCCTAGGGCTGAAGATATGCTTCAACAATAGAAATGAGAAGATATGGATGTAAAAACCTACAACTCTTCTCCAATATATCCACCGGATGAAAGAATGGTTCCTCCACTGAAGAAATCACCTCCCAAATCAATCACTGCAACTACCCCTGCAAATCCTCCCTAAAATAACACAGATTTGGATTAAAACTGCACTATAGGGGATAAATGCTCCTTGGACTGGTGCCAAATGTGTCAAATAACCCTAAGGGGATTCTTTACAGGCCTTCCAATGGATGGAACTCTTCCTCCACTGCAAAACTAGCTATGAAGACACCCAATATGATTCTCCAATGCTGCACCTTGCAACACAGCACAATATTCTACAAAAATTGTGCTGATGAAGAAAGATGTAGCTTGGCCTTGAGATTGAGTGTGGAGATGAAGTGAAATGCTCCTCCAAGTGGCCTCTCAAGGACAGATATGGGATTCCTGCACGGAAACACTCGGTTCTAAACAGCACAACAATCTCAACTAAACAGCTGAAGAATGCAAGAAGTCTAAACATACCACATACAAAATAATAATCCAAAACATGACCAATATGGCTGCCATCATCTTCCTTATATAAGTTATGAGCTTCCTTACCCTTTGCCCCACTCAATTAGGTAACTACCTCAATGCAATCAATCTCCCTCCAAAACTACATTATTCCTCATTAAATGTCCACTCCTCCATAATAGTGTTGTTGATTTGGTCAAATCTGACCTATTCAACATGATCCAACCCTTGTTCACACTCAAAGTTGCTTTATTTAGCTGCTTAGAAGGTATCCTTTCACATTTGAAGTGTTTCTATTTTTTCTAAGGAGATTTATGGGCCTCCCTACCCACTTATTCACCTACCTAGTGACAAAATAATCCATAATAATCCATTTAGCTGAAAGCTAAATTTTAGGAATATTAAAGTCCTCCCCTCCAAAATGTTGCTTTTCCTCAAGCAACTGTAAGGGTTGAGCAAAATTCCCCCCTCCTCCTCTTGTGGCCTCCTCATCAAATAGTTTCCACCACTAGCTTTAGATATTATACAACAATTATGTCCCCTAGTGGTTCCTCCCAAATGTATAAGTTAGCATTTGGTGGATAAACAAAATGGCTCTCATCATGAGAAAATGGAAGGTCTATATGGAAACCTTCTTGCCGTCCAATGGCCTCCTTAAGGTAGGAGTGATGACAAGCATAGGGGATCTCATTCCCAATGAGAGACACCCATATCCACACTATCATCCAAACAAAGTGAGCCATTCTTGGTAGCTCATAGGAACAATCACCAATCCCCTTCTTATGCAATGTGTAGGGGCTGTATGGCTGAAAATGAGAGATAAGATTGTTCAACTTACGTTGTCTCTCCCTCCATTTATGATAAATTTGGAGCTGCTGATCTTGCGTTGCAATAATATAGTCCTCATGAAGCCAAAAGATACTTGGAATCTCATGATTCCACCCATTGGCTCTAGGGAGCCTTCTTTCCCAATCCTTCATGCATATAGTGAATAGAGTGTCATCACCATATGAGCTCCAAAAGAAACATGGACTAAGTGTCATATGACATATTGGATGGTGACAATATTCCTTCAAGTAAGACCATTGTTGTTATTCTTGTTGTCTCCAAATATGATGTGATGAGTGGCCATCCAACCACTTGCTTGCTGCCATAAGCTTCTCAAAATCTTGAAAATAGTAGAGGACACTAGGGGTTGGTTGAATATGAACCAAGAAAAACATATATTTCCCAAAGTCCTCCATAAAGTGGTCACCCCCACCACTGAAGGTAGTCCCAAAAGGACCATGAAATCCACAAAGAATTTTGCTCTCCCTTGGAGCAATGTGTTGCAAATGCATGGTAAAAGAATGCACATACATTGTTAGTTGATAAATAAGCATACAAACACAATATTTACCATATATTGTAGACAAGTTGGTGAAGAGGTCCATAGATGAGCCTTCCCATCTCTTCATAAAAAGGGGAAGTGATTGAAACAACCTTGCAAGGTGGTTGCTTTCCTCCTCATACATCAAACAAGCTACATATCTCATTATATGTTGATGCACATATTCTTTGAGATCCTCCCAATAGAATCCCTCTGTGATGGTGTGATAAGACTCAATGAAGTCTACATGTCCTGAAGAGAATGCCTCATACGCTGCATGTAGAATCTCCTTTTTGAGTTTGGAATCTCTAGTCAAGTAGATCTGATCATGGAAGCAAATGACTCCATTAACCACTTTTTATCTCCCATATATCACTTGCCCATAAAGAACCTTACATGTGAAGAGGTTCTTGGAATATTCCACCAATAGTTGGGACTCCCAATATGGATCTAGGCTTCCCAACAATGACAACGTTTTATAAATCTGAAATTAAGCTCTTGTCACATCATAACTCTCCTCTTTGACATGTTCAATGCCAAAGCAACATGTTGGAGGGTTGTTACCCCACTTTTGCTGCCCCCCTTGCAGCTGATCTTGCCTAATACAAGATTGGAATTCATGGAGGTCAGCCTCCTCTTGAAAGGTATCTTCCCTCCCAAACTTCCATAGTTTTTCCAATGCATACAAGAGTGTCAATAGCCTCTTGTCATATTCAGAAATCCTCCTCATGTGAAGTATCATTTGCTACTCCAAAGCTAAGGAGTAGCCCTTTGACACCATGCTCATGCCATCATGGATTTCTAAATCATCATTTTTCAGCACAAATAGTTGAGTGGGAGATGGCAATGTCCATATCAAAAAATTTCGCACCTCTCCTTTGAACCCATCAAAGTTTCTCTACGTTGTGCTAGCTCTTCTGTAGGCTCCTTCCCTAGCCAAATACATCAATGTTGCACCATGTTGAGAGAACTCTTTGTTCATCTTCTAATCAGGGGGTCTCCCTGGTGGAATGCCTCCATGTAATGAGACATCAAAGTCTGAAGTGGATTGTATAGGTGGGTGGACTGATTTGTCCCTCCTTTTACTGTGCAAAACAATGTCCTTCCTCTGTATATAAACCCTTTGAAATAAACAAGGGTGTATTCTCCCCATCCTTTGATGTTGATCCACCTTTTCTTCTCCTCCTTTAATCAAGGTGTTACTGCCCATTAATACTGTCACATGCTGCTCCTTGGGAAATTTTTGCAAAGATGAAAAATCTCCTCTAGTTGAAGCAATAGCTTCATGCCCATCCCCATGTGGTGATGGTTCTCCTCCTGAAGTGACAGTGTTGTTACTTCTTCTCTGCTCTTCCACCTCACTTAATATTTGAGAATACATCATCAACAATGAGAGACCCTAGATCTTGGTCTTCTCCTGAAGGAGGAATCTTCATGTCTTACCTTTGAGAAGAAAGCTCTTCCTGCAATGGGGATATTTCCCTTGGAAAGGTATTAAATAGTTTTTTATCCCCCTCAATAGAAATCTGAAGTGGACTTGGTGCAATGGATCTTTCCAACTCATGCAAGGGTTTTGAATTTTTATGTTTTGCTAGCTCAATCAAAGATGTCTCAAATTGTTTTACATAAAATCTCTTAGTCAATCCTGCATAAGTAGCTATATTTGCATGATGAAATGAAGAAATTTCATAAAACCACCAAGTATAAGCCTTACCTTCAAGATGCAGCGCTGCTATCCTAAGGGCTTCTTTTTTTGAAACTTGATGTAGCTGCAAATATGAGTCTAGCCACTCTATCCAATCCTTGGCTATGCATTTAGATGACTCAGAAAAATTTGGTGGAAAGAATCTACCTCTTCTGTTTCTGTTGTGATTGTTGGGGCTTCTATTCTCCTTTAGTTGGCAAAACCCTTAGAAGTTCAAGTGCTCCTTGAATCTCCAGATTGAGATTCATACTAATAGATTTTTGGCTTCTGTGATCCATCAATAAATTATGAAGAAATATTTCGGTAATAATCACATTATCATGAAAAAAGTCGACATCTTTCGAACCAACCAGTGTAGTTCATCATCAGAACTATTACCGAAAGATTTCTTCATAATAAGATTCATACTCCTGAAGATAGTCACTCAGAGTCTCCTCCTTGGTGCATATTCTTCCTCCATCTCTCTTGCAGTAAATATGGGCATAATACTGCGTTGTGGATCAGATTGTGTGGTTGAATGCTCACACCCATCATGTAAAAATCTAGGGTTTTCTTTATATTCAAACCCCCTTGGAGATTCCCTACACATCTCCCTTCTCATATTCTTGATATCTTCATTGATGCTTTGCATAGTTTGAAAAAGAAGATTTGAGAGCTTCTCTTCCTACCTTCCTCCAAATAATGGAGTCTTGTCTTTGTTTCTTCTATACATCTTCTCTTCTTGTGAGACACTTCTCCTTATGGTGACATATTGGCTGAATGCACAGGTTGAGCCAAGATAATGCTCTGATACCACTGTAATATTCCCAAATGGGAAAAGTAGAAATATAGTGCATAAAATGTAAGCAGCAGCAATTATTTAACACATGAGACCAATATAGAGCCATATTATTGATCATATATGCAGCAAATAAGTACAAAACAATGAGGCACAAATCAGAGAATGTGATCACACAAGCCTCCAATACATAAGCACTCTCAAAAGTGAGATGTTGTTGCTATAAAAAATGTCGGAGAGCTGCTACAACGCAATCATATTAAGTATAAATACAACTAGAGATGATAAAATGATATAAAATTACTGATATAGGGTCCAATAGATTCTAGACATACAGATCTGAGCACTAGATCAGCTTTCCAAGACAACCCAAGAGGGTTTCTGGAAAATACACACAATGTGCCAACGTAAACTGCAGCCCTAGGGCTGAAGATATGCTGCAACAATAGAAATGAGAAGATATGGCTGAAGCTGATGTAGAAACCTAAATCTCTTCTCCAATATATCCTCTAGATGAAAGAATGGTTCCTCCACTGAAGAAATCACCTCCCAAAACAACCATTGCAACTACCCTGGAAACTCCTCCCTAAAATGACGCAGATCTGGACTAAAACTACGTTGTAGGGGATAAATACTCCTTGTCCTGGTGCCAAATGTGTTAAATAACCCCAAGGGGCTTCTTTACAGGCCTTCCAATGGATGGAACCCTTCCTCCACTACAAAATTATCTCTGAAGACACCCAATATGATTCTCCACTTGCTGCACCCTACAACACAACACAATATTCTACAGAAACTGTGTTGATGAAGAAAGTTGTAGCTTGGCCTTAAGCATGAGTGTGGAGATGAAGTGTAATGCTCCTCTAAGAGGCCTCTCAAGGAAAGAGATGGGATTCTCACTCGGGAACACCCGGTGCTAAACAACACAGCAATCTCAACTAAACAACTGAAGAATGCAAGTAAACAGACCACATACAAAATAATAATCCAAAACATGACCAATATGGCTGCCATCCTCTTCCTTATATAAGTTATGAGCTTCCTTACCCTTGGCCCCACTCAATTAGGTAACTACCTCCATGAAATCAATCTCCCTCCAAAACTGTGTCATTCATCATTAAATGTCCACTCCTCCATAACAACGTTGTTGATCCTTGAACTTCTAAGGGTTTTGCCAACTAAAGGAGAATAGAAGCCCCAACAATCACAACAGAAACAGAAGAGGTAGATTCTTTCCACCAAATTTTTCTGAGTCATCTAAATGCACAGCCAAGGATTGGATAGAGTGGCTAGACTCATATTTGCAGCTACATCAAGTTTCAGAAAAAGAAGCCCTTAGGATAGCAGCGCTGCATCTTGAAGGTAAGGCTTATACTTGGTGGTTTTATGAAATTTCTTCATTTCATCATGCAAATATAGCTACTTATGCAGGATTCACTAAGAGATTTTTGGCTTTTGTGATCCATCAATAAATTATGAAGAAATATTTCGGTAATAATCACATTATCGTGAACAAAGTCGACATCTTTCGAACCAACCAGTGTAGTTCATCATCAGAACTATTACCGAAAGATTTCTTCATAATAAGATTCATACTCCTGAAGATAGTCACTCAGAGTCTCCTCCTTGGTGCATATTCTTCCTCCATCTCTCTTGCAGTAAATATGGGCATAATACTGCGTTGTGGATCAGATTGCGTGGTTGAATGCTCACACCCATCATGTAAAAATCTAGGGTTTTATTTATATTCAAACCCCCTTGGAGATTCCCTACACATCTCCCTTCTCATATTCTTGATATCTTCATTGATGCTTTGCATAGTTTGAAAAAGAAGATTTGAGAGCTTCTCTTCCTACCTTCCTCCAAATAATGGAGTCTTGTCTTTGTTTATTCTATACATCTTCTCTTCTTGTGAGACACTTCTCCTTATGGTGACATATTGGCTGAATGTACAGGTTGAGCCAAGATAATGCTCTGATACCACTGTAATATTCCCAAATGGGAAAAGTAGAAATATAGTGCATAAAATGTAAGCAGCAGCAAGTATTTAACACATGAGACCAATATAGAGCCATATTATTGATCATATATGCAGCAAATAAGTACAAAACAATGAGGCACAAATCAGAGAATGTGATCACACAAGCCTCCAATACATAAGCACTCTCAAAAGTGAGATGTTGTTGCTATAAAAAATGTCGGAGAGCTACTACAACGCAATCATATTAAGTATAAATACAACTAGAGATGATAAAATGATATAAAATTAATGATATAGGGTCCAATATATTCTAGACATACAGATCTGAGCACTAGATCAGCTTTCCAAGACAACCCAAGAGGGTTTCTGGAAAATGCACACAATGTGCCAATGTAAACTGCAGCCCTAGGGCTGAAGATATGCTGCAACAATAGAAATGAGAAGATATGGCTGAAGCTGATGTAGAAACCTAAATCGCTTCTCCAATAGATCCTCTAGATGAAAGAATGGTTCCTCCACTGAAGAAATCACCTCCCAAAACAACCATTGCAACTACCCTGGAAACTCCTCCCTAAAATGACGCAGATCTGGACTAAAACTACGTTGTAGGGGATAAATACTCCTTGTCCTGGTGCCAAATGTGTTAAATAACCCCAAGGGGCTTCTTTACAGGCCTTCCAATGGATGGAACCCTTCCTCCACTACAAAATTAGCTCTGAAGACACCCAATATGATTCTCCACTTGCTGCACCCTACAACACAACACAATATTCTACAGAAACTGTGTTGATGAAGAAAGTTGTAGCTTGGCCTTAAGCATGAGTGTGGAGATGAAGTGTAATGCTCCTCCAAGAGGCCTCTCAAGGAAAGAGATGGGATTCTCACTCGGGAACACCCGGTGCTAAACAACACATCAATCTCAACTAAACAACTGAAGAATGCAAGTAAACAGACCACATACAAAATAATAATCCAAAACATGACCAATATGGCTGCCATCCTCTTCCTTATATAAGTTATGAGCTTCCTTACCCTTGGCCCCACTCAATTAGGTAACTACCTCCATGAAATCAATCTCCCTCCAAAACTGTGTCATTCATCATTAAATGTCCACTCCTCCATAACAACGTTGTTGATTTGGTCAAAGTTGACCTATTCAACATTATCCAACCCCTATTCACACTCAAAGGTGTTTTATTTCGCTGCTTAGAAGGTCTCCTTTCACACGTGTTTTTATTGTTACTAAGGAGATTTATGGGCCTCCCTACCCACTTATTCACCTACCTAGTGACAAAATAATCCATAATATTCCATTTAACTGAAAGCTAAATGTTAGGAATATTACATTTTGTCTCTTCTTTATGATAATGGTGGTGGTGTTAGTAAAGATGAAAGTGGTATTGATACAAGGTACTTCATTCAAAAAATTACAACTATTTAGTTGACACCATTCACAAAATTACAACTATTTAATTGGAATTTAACATTCAAATTGCACTTTGAATCTTCTTTATGATAATGGTGGTGGTTTAAGTGAAACTGATAATAACTACTTCATTCACAAAATTACAATTATTTAGTTGATACTAGGTACCTCATTCACAAAATTACAACTATTTAGTTGAAATTTGACATTCAAATTGGGTGTATGGTGACTCAAAGGTCATTATTGATCACTTGAAAAAAGGAACCAAGTTGAATCCTGGTGCTTTAATGCATTGGATGGAGAGGATAAAAGACCTAATGAGATCCTTCAAAACCATCAATCTCAGTCATGTGTATAGAGAGAAAAATATGGAAGCAGATAGGTTGTCTAAAAGAGGTCTAATTGAGAGTTTTGGGGATATGTTCTATGAGATGCATAACATCTCAGGTATCGGAGTGAAAGGAAAAGTCACTTTAAATTAAGAATGCTTGCTGATTTCCTGTTTGTGGAATGCTGTAGATTGCATAGTTTTGCCGTGAAGTTTTGAATATAGATATTTTTTATCTACAAGCTGATAAGTATGTATTGATAGATGATAGTTCTATGTTTTTGTAAGCTCAAACTGTTTCAGGAACTGAGTGATGAGATACTCTCTTTTCGGGCATTCGCTGCCTTCTTTTGTAGAACATTTGTACTGAGATTTGCTACGATGTATTGTACATTGTTTTGATTTTTTCTTAAAAGCTGACAGAGACAAATGGACAGATGATAGATCTCTGTCTGTTTTTCAAAATGTCCGAGATTCTATGATGAACATGGATGTATTGTAGATGGCTATTTTGATGTTTTCTAGTTTATACCTTGGTAACACTATATAATACCAGCTGTATTTTTCTTGCTGAAAAAAATTGCACTTTGATGGTTTATTGTCAGTAAAACTGAAAATGGAATTGATACGAGGTACTTCATTCAGAAGATTACAACTATTTAGTTCATAAGAGGTACCTAATTCACAATATTACAACTATTTCGTTGAAAATTGCCATTCAAATTGAACTTTGCATTATTGTGATGGACGATGATTAATAAATATTTAAAATGGCATTCTTCAGGCTGCAGTTAGTGTTTATTATGGATAAAATCTTTAAAATTAATAAAAAATGGTTGTTTGATTGGCCGTGATAAAGTTTGACATATTAGTGAGTTACGAAAACACTGGAAAATTTAGTGTGCGAAAGTAAAAACTTTTTAGAAGTAGAATCAGGACGTTCAAAGTATTTTTGAAAGGCTTTTTAATCTTAATGGATAATGTCTCGAGCTTGAGTCATTGACGTATTTACTTACATTTAAGTAAAATAAAATATTTTTTAATAAAAATAATAGTTTTAGAACATGCACCAGGCCAGGCCTTTTTATTTTAATATTTTGATTGTGGTAAGATAACAATATAATTTTATTTTTTATTTTTAATATTTTGATTATTATAACTGGAAAATAATTTTACTTTTATTTTTTATATTCGACTTATATATTAATAAAGTTTTAGTATTTCATTTTATCTTTTGGTTAATGAATTTTTTTTAATTTGTTTTTTCCTAAATTAGTTTAAATTTACTAAAGAGGAAGAGTAATATACATCGTGGCCGAAGCCTTAACGTATCCCAAAAAAGGTGGCATGTTCAGCAAAGAAACTGGAAATAGACTGCTCACTAGGGGAAACCAGTCCACACATTGTGCTTATGTGTTGCCCACGCAGGGGTAACAACCTTGGATTCCACTGATCTGTGCACAGATTATAGACTGTCTGACAAAAAATCCTTGATAACATTGCTAAAAATTCAAGATCTATCCCATAAAATTGGGCCTCGAAAAGCAAAAACCAAACATACTTTGAATGATTAACTATCATGATGAGGAGGTGGTTCTTCAATAATGAGGCACCTGTAGGCCTCCATGTCATCATCCTCCTTAGGCTTGTCCGCACTAGAGGTTGCGCTCTGCTTGGAGCGTCCAAACCCACAGAGATCCTTTTCCTCGTCACTGGAAGCTTTCTCTTTGTGCATGTCCTCCTGTCGCTTCTTCTCATCCACATCCCGAGCCATTGCAGTGGTCTTCCTTCCCGAATGCGCGTTGGTGTCCACCACCTGTGTTTCCTCCTTGAACATGACCGAGATGGAAGCAATGATGCGGGGATGATTCAGGGAGCAGTTGAAGTAGAATTGAGCTGTTTGGGGAAAATTTGAAGCGAGGGTAGCTGGGGTGGCAGGGACGGGGGAATCCATTCTGAAACTGGCTGAGTGGGATCTCCCCCTACCACTTCTCGTGTTCGGGTACCTGCCCACAACATAATCAGAGGAGGGAGAAGAGGAATCAGAGGAGGAAGAAGAGGGGGTGCGCTGAGGACGTCTGTTGGTGCTTCCCCTTCTGCACCGCATGCATTGGCGCAGTCTCGGCATGGTGGCTTCTGCAAAGGTTGGCAATTGAGGATGCGGGGAAGCAGAGCTAGGAGTGAACAGAGTGAATTGGAGGTCCAGGGTGGCAGAATTCAGAGTGTAGAGGATATTTTGAGATAGGTGAAGTTCAATTCCCAACTCAAAGCAACAAGGTAACAGTCCCCGTCTACCTGCAGCAATGCGAGAGCATAGTCTCACAGTGGTAGAGGAACAAGAGTTTTGCAATGGAGGAGGGGCGACTAAATTTCCTCTGCCTTCATCCATCTTAAAAACCAGAGTGAAGATGCCTCGATGCACACCTAGCTTAATTAGCCCATTAATGTGATCAGAGTGCGGATGCAGAGCAAACCTCACAGAGGCGCAGGTAAGAATGATGGTCGGTTCTCGTCCTTCGTTCGGCTTTAATGCTGTCTGGATGACAGCTATGCGTTGTAGAGTCTCACGCATGGCGATGGAGTGGGTGGTCAAGTGTCCCAGCCACTTGCCAACCCAAGGTCCCATCATCTGAATCCGCCAGCTAAACACCTGCATCCGGGATGTTAATGAATTTCATTTGGTTCAATATTATAAATAAAAATAGATTTACAGTAGATGCATTATATTTGATGTTACCTACCCTACTTCCAGGTATATTAATAAAGAATTATTTATACTTATGATCGAAATAGAGTTAATTCCAATCTTAAGTTTTTTATTAATTAAAGTTTATTTATCAAGTGGTAGTTTTTTTTTTTGGGGTAGAATTTAATAATTTTACTCAAAAAATAATGAAAATATTTGTAGGATTTTGAAAAAAATATAATAATTATTTTTGGAAATCTTGGTTACAATGATCAATTTCAAGGTTTTGGATGCTCCAAAAAATTTTATTATAGTAAATTTATTTTTACTATCAAAACAAAGATTCACACACTCTTAAGATTACATTTCTTGAATTTTATTCAAACACACCTGGAATTAGATTTCTTAAATTTATCAAAATTATGATCCCTATAAACAACACCATTACAACACCATTTATCAAAAAAATAAAATTTCGGCGTAGTCTATAAATGCTATGAATTAGACTTTCCGGCACCGTTTTTTTTAATCCTCCAGCAACTCGTTGACCTCTTTCTCCGACGGCTGTCTCTGTTTCCATACCAATCTCTGTCTCCCTCTGTCGTTGTTTCCATTCCATCTCCGTCTCCCTCCATTGTCATTCTCTTTTAATCTTGCCACCTCCACGAAGCACTTCAGTGGCCCTTCAGTGGCACTCAAACTGATTTTTTTTCCTAGAAGCACCAATTTTCAGTTTCAGCGTGATTCAAACTCCAATATGGTGTATACCCAACGCACGCCTGCCTTTTTTCCTCGAAGCACCAGATCGAAGCTCAGAGCCTCCTCAAAACTTCAAATTGACATATCCAGACTCTGCGTGGCGCGTTCTTTTCCCCAGGCTAACCGTGGCCTGCTACAGCCCAATTCCAGGCTCACTGGGTTTTCATTTTGGCTATGGGTAGTGGGCCAACCGAGTGCCTTTGTGCTGTATAAATTGGCTTTGGTCACATTGAAGAGTACCCATTCTTCCTGTCACAGACGCACCGCTCATTGATTTTTGAACCGAGTAAGCTCACTGGTTTTTTCTTATTTTATTATTTTGAAAATCATTATATAACTTTGAAAATATTTATATAACCAGATCCCGGTGAAGGGGAGAAGGAAAAAGCTATGAACCTTACACCTCTTTTACAAATTCCCAATATTCATATTTCATTCTTGCACCTTCTCCATGGGAGTTATGATCATCAACTCCCTGTTAAACCATGATCATCGACTCCCTGTTAAACCAGACAAATTTACTTTAACAAAGATGAAAGATTTACCCTTATCAGCAAAGAAAAGATTTGAACCTTAGACCTCTTTTGCACTTTTTCTTTACTATTCACCGGTTCTCGCATATTTGAATTGTGTACCTCTACTGAGCAGAGCATTCTTTTGCACTTTTTCTCTACTAATCGCTAGTTCTCACATATTTGAATTTTGTACTTCTAATCAGAGAAATATAATGAGCTATTGTATGTATAAAAATTATTTTTATTACATGTCTGGTCTTTTTCTCTATTTGTCTGCATGCAGGGACCGACATTGTCAAGAGTATTGTGTGTGGCTTCCAGGTGCTTCAAGGCTCGTCCCTCATTGCAGTCATCTTCTCTGCACCTTTGCTTGCCCAAGCATATGAATATTTCTATGCAATAAATACAACAGCTACAACTTTAACGATATGCCCTTTACTATAAATATAGATAATTTTTGTCCTACAATGGCCCACTTGATCAGCTGTTGTTTTTTCTGGCAAGAATCTTTAGTTATTTGAATTCTGGCACCTGAGTGTTGTTGAAAATACTTAATAGTTTCTCCACATTTTCCAATGAGAATACCAAACTTTAACAAAACAATATAACCAAGAGCATTCATCAGGTAAAATCATTTAACCTTTTGTCCAAAATACTACATTCAAGATGCATCTTTGCATTGACATGTATAAGACAATGTATTACATAAGAAAGATGTGTTTTACCTTGGAATTTGATACATCAAGCTTCCGAGATGAAATTTGGAAATCAGAATATTGACTCTGCTGTGTTGCTGAATAAAATTCTCCAGATTGGAGATTTGCACCAGACTAACTTAGAGGCTTTTGCATCAAACTTTCATCCGTGGCAAACATAAGATGGATTAAAAAAATTAGTTGCTAGAAATTTTCTTTCCAAGAAATAATGTTTAAATCTGGACATGGAATAATCCGTTGACATACAGCCAAAAAGAGAAAACTTCCCCATAGAGAGCATCCTACATATTATTTAAAAGTTTCGACATTTGAATGTAAAATCACCATGTCACTTTTGCTAAGTAACTTTTAGCTATAGCCTATGTGAGAAGAGATCAACAAGCCTACAATTATTGCAGAATTGTAATAATGAAATGCATTCAAAAGGCTACCATCATTCAGCATAGTCACAATGTTCTCTATAGTATAAGATCATTAGAAATTTTGACAAAATAAATTAATCTTAATATAATCTACTAATCAGTAAGCAGTTCACTAAGATCAAAATGTAGACCTAAATAAAATAATGCAGTTAATTTTATATCAGTATCATCAATATATTAAAATATAGAGGATTGTGATTCACTGTAGTTGAAAACCTGTCAGAAAGCACTTGATGCATGCCAAAGTTTTGTAGGATCAACGTACTACTGAGAATAATTCCTGTAAAATTTACTAAGAATAGACAAATTACATGCATAAACAATAAATAGTTAACAGTCCAAAAAAGAAAGAATCGTGATCTAAAAGCAAGTTTCCACAAATACATATCATAACTTTGTTGTAGCACAAAGTGTTGGCTCGGTAAAGAAGTGGCATATACACAATTTTTTTTCCTTAAATTTGTTCCCTGTAAATTACTTCTACAACCATTTATCAGTAGTAGAGATGAATTCTCCATGCAAAATTTACCTACTTGTTACTGAATACAATTCCCTTGCATCTACATATGAATAACTCTATCTGAAACAAGATCCAAAAGTGATACAGGCGTGATAGAGAAAACCTTGTTTGAAAAACTTGTTCTCCCTTTCTACTAGCGTGTTGCCCCCATCATTGGACCTTTTCTTCATGAATGTGCTAATGATGCAGAGAAAAATTTTCCAATATATCTTGTAAACATGTGTTAAGAAAGTTTGAATGTAACACAGGCCAATATAAATTTATGAAAATTTAAAGGCAGAAAGAGAACTTAACTTGTACGAGTCTTGACAAAGAATGGTGGGCATAGATGTTATAGAACAAAGAATCTGACCTTTAAAAATCATGAGGTCATGACTTCATGCCCATTCCTAGCTATTCCCGATTTCTGCTTACCATTCCTTGTAAGGTGAGATGTGTTAGGATAAATAACACAAAATAATATGTTAGGAGTTCATATAGAGAATTCTTTAATACAATATTGTTAAGAGGGTCATTACTCTTAATAACCCACAATAGTTATAAGCTGGTAATAGGAGTTGTGGACCTGTTGGTATCAGTATTGGCTATCTTAAGCCATGGCTGGTCCCATCTATTTACACAGAATCAAATGCCACTATTGTGTGCTGCTATGTATTTTTATGCTTACTTTGTTTATTACAATGATGTTGTGGCCTTATTCTAAATTGTTCTGTCAATTGGGAGGATCACAAAGAGAAACAAACTTGAATCTACAAAAATATACCCAAGGTTGACACACCAATGCCTTGGTGTCTAGATTTCATTAAAATTTTGTTAAGGAAATACACCAAGGAATTGCAAAGAAGTATAGATGTATTCCAAAAAAAATTTATATCAAGATAAGAGTGTACTTTGCACTTCACCTTCTCTGTCATGTTTAGTAGATATGGAATTATTTTTACTTGCAATCTTGTTGTCTATTGGTTATCATTGTTTCTTTATGGAAAATCTCAAGTTCAATTTAATGATTTTACTTTTGATTTTGCTTCTGCATTTGTAGACATCGATTCAAAATGGGAAAGCAAAATAAATGGAAGACTATCATGGACCTTGACATGCAAGACCCTAAAGACAAGATCACATTTTCTAGTAAAGATTTAGTCTGGACTGAAGTATATAAAACAAACATGAGTATTGATCGGGTTGCAAAAATTCATTTACACAGAGTTGACAACTTTATTAGAGGAGAAGAGACGAATCCAAAAGCTCCATGTACATTTATTCATCGACAAAGCAAACCCCCAAGCTCAAGGGCTAGTGCTGCCTTGAGATATGAGTTGTAAGTATTTAAAAAATGTTATTAATAGATGTTGTTATTAATATTGTTTTGTTAATTTTCATATTTATTGACATTTCAAATATTTTTGTGTAGATATACTTGTTCATATGACCCAAAGGACAAAAGAGGAGATGATTCAATGAAGCAAAGGTGCTCATTTGTGAAAAAGAGGGGCTACTAGTGCCATTTAATTGTAAAGGTTATGGTTAATAGCCCTAAAATAGAAATATTAACATATAATATGTATGATCATGAAGATGGGAATGGATGGCCCTGTCATGGACAACATGACACTTCAGGGGATGTAAGGTCTTTGCATAAGCCAAGACTTTTGAGGGACATGATTTCTTATATTGAAAGTTGTTTCTTTTTAGAAGTGCCAATTGACTCAGTGTGTAAGATGCACATTAAGAAATATGTGGACATGGATGCTATAGCTCGAGATAGAGATTTCTTCTTGTGCAGAAAATATGTTGTCAACATCTATAATCGTTTAGTGAAAGGAAATTACCAATTGCACAAAAAATATGAAATGATTGTGAATCTTTGGTATCAAAAACACCATGATGACTTCTTATTTTACCAAAGGCCCAATGGTGTTGAGGTCCCTTTTATAGCTGTGATACAAACGAAATGGATGTTAGAGACCATGGTGAAGCTATCTCATAACAGCTTATTTGCCATGGATTCAACATTTAGTACAAATAAATATGGGGTGTGTTGCTAATGATTTATTAATTACAATCATTTGAGTTGTTGCAATTTAATATGATTAATGACTTAAGTTTGAATTTATATATATATTTTTAATATGACAATATCAATTGTACACACTCGTGGCTTTTGATGAGCAACAAAGTGGGGTTCCAGTTGCATGGGTGGTGGCGTCTCATAATACATGACATGATATTGCACAATGGTTGGAGCACCTCATGCATAGGTGTTATCAACTTCGTCCTGATTGGAAATTCAATGCCTTCATGGTTAATGATGCATTGGCTAAAATCGATGCTTTGAGGTAACTTATATCTTCTTATTTTACATTGTAATTTGTGTTTATTCTAAAGATGTCACACTTAAGATTAATTGAATTTGGCAGGAGAATCACAAGTTGTGAAGTGATTTTGTGTGTTTGGCACATACGAAGAGCATGGCTAAAAAATGTGAACCGATTAGCCAGTAGTCGAGAAAAAGCAAACGATATGTTTAGTGAGCTAGGGTCTATCATGATAAATTGCTCCAATGATGCAATGACCAATGCAATCAATGGATTTTTCAATAAATTTTCAAATGAAAAGAAATTTTTGGACTATTTCCACAAGAACTGGGTTGCTGGTGATAAGATCCGTAAGTTCACATACTCTTTTTTATATTGATATTTTTTTGTTTTATAAAACAATGTATCTTCACTAACTCATCTTTTTTATATTTAGGAATGTGGGTAAAAGGTTGTCGATATTTTCCTCATGCAAATCAGGAGACAAACAATGCTGTGGAGTCATATCATAGTTACTTGAAGACAAACTTTTTATCCGATCGAAGAAAGAAATGTGCTCGTCGGATGGATTGGTTGATCTATATCCTACTAACTAATGTTGAACCTTGTTATAAATTCAAGGAAATTTTGAAAAAAGAAGGATATTTAAACAATTACAAGAAGGAGAAGCAACTTGAATCATCGATAGAAAAAGCTAGAAGAATTTCAGATAGTGTTGCAGCCTTCATGAAAGTATATCTCATGCTTATTGGGTGAAGAGTCAAAGTAATCGTGATAAGCAATATCTCGTCAGTTTTCACCGCACAAATTTTTTAACTTGTGATTGCCCATGGTCTATTCGTGGCAACATTTGCAAGCATGTTATAAAGGTAGATTGGTTGTATTCCCCCTTAATGGAATCAAAATTGTTATCATATCAAGATACCTCACCCAATTCATTGAATGCCCCTCTTGAGATAGGTATGGAGGCACCAAACCTTGGTGAAGATACTAGCACAATTTTTATGGCTGGTGACAATGTTGATATAGATGTTGAAGAACTCCAGTTTGCAAGAGAGGAGTTGTTTGGCTATTTGGACTTGTTTCGAAATAGTCCTCCTACTTTGAGCAAGACGAATTAATTGATTGGTTTGGTTAAAAAATGACGGATGATGCCAACAATATTCATATTATGGATTATGACTTCACCCTTGGGTTGGGGGCTTTTGAATCATCTTTGAAGAGGAAAAAGAGTTTTCTCGGTCCAAAAAAGAAAAGAAAAAAAGAAACAAACGAAGTGGTGGCTTGGAAGTTGATTTAAATGTCCATGCATCTGAATATGAACCATTTCAGTTTCAACACCTCAACAAGCAGGGCCGTCCTCGCTCCAACCATGCATCCTCTATTGTGCCAGGTATGTTTCATAGAGTAATGAGATCAATATGTTTACATTAGTGTATATAAACATCATCATTTCTTAGCTAAATTTTGTGCGAATTTTTGTAGAGGTACAACAATCCACTATTGTTCCTTCAACTCAACGAGATAGATTGATGGATTGTCGTTCTAACTTTCCTACAATTCCAGGTACATTAGATAGAACTACTAATTGATGTAATCAATATTTTCATGTGTGTATTACTTTATGTGCCAATATGTTTATGATGAGAATTGAAATGTTATATTTATATATAGGGGATTTTTCTATGGATGTTCCTCGCTTGGAACATGCTTCGCTGGTTGACAATTTTCAAGTTGGTGATTTGTCAGGTATGTTGTGATAGTTTTGTTCTCAATTTTTTTTTATTAGTGTATTGGACGTTATTAATATATTTTTATTTTTTGTACTATATTTATACCATGTAATCATAATATGAGGAGAGAAGCATCTTCTTCTACCATTCAAACATGCCCACAAGAGGGTTGCAACTCCAAAATTTCCCAATTTTCTACTGGCATACCTCATCATCTTGAATGATCCATTACAGTAAATACAACCCCCCAAATCTGGTATTTTATAAATTTTTAAAATATCTAAGTTGTTAACATGAATAAGATAATGTTTTTCTAACTTGGATAATTGGATTCATGGCAAGCATGCTCTAATTGTTTGACAAACCCTCTATTCTCACTAGGAAGTGCTTGTATGGCCTCAAGAAGCTTCCAAAAATATCGTCTTTAAGTTTATCTGATCTCATGCATGTTGCATGCCAATCAGTACCTGAAGCGGTTCAAGATCACTGCTCCTGGAAAATAGCAAAAGGAGAATTTATAACATGGATACTATGAGGAATAATTACTTATTTTTTAATTGACATGCAAACCACTCTAGAATGGAAAACATATTTTTTATAAAGGAAAGATTGAAGATTGATGTAATTAACACAATGTAACTAATTGGGAAGGAATAACTTCGAAGTAGTTGGGTTAAATTATAGACTTCCCAAATTTTTTTTTCCAAATGCAAAATTATTTTTTTCTCCCCACACGTTGAATAGAAATATTGGTTTAGCTCCATGTTCATTAATGTTGAATAATGTTATTCTGTTGTTTTGGGTTTGCACCAGTGTAACATTGCTCCTTTAGAGAACAATGCACATCTTCCAAAGGTCGTGCGATGAACACGTATAATTTGTAATAGTAATTCATGAATTTTCATCTGAGATTGGTTTTGATTTGCATGCAATAAAAAATATGTATAGGGTTCATGCTAAAGTAGAAATCTTTGCCTGAAAGTCAAATCTGTTGATCCATTTGAATCTTGAGTAGTTATTTTTCAATGTTAATCTTTACCTTATAAAAGGTATGGTCCATATTTCCATATACTAATGAATGTGGCAAGTGATGATATATGTGAATAGTTATTTTTGAACAACAATAGACTGATAGTAAATGCAGATCTAATTCCTAGGAACCTCAATGGTTTAGGATTTTGGTTCTTTTTCTCTATGGGGTTGGAACATGTGTGCCACCATTTTGAGGAAGTTATGATCATTGATTACTATAAACTTGGTTTTGTAACATGGAAAATGTATTGTACTAGTTTCTTATGAAGGCATTTATTGGCCTATAAATTTAAGTTGTAATGTTATTGTATTTTATTGTAAGTTGCAACTACATAATATCCCTAAGGCAATGTTACAACAAATAGCAGGCGTGCATAGACATAAAAATCACATAAAACATAAACACGCATTCAGAACACAAGTTGACACCAAAATCTGCATTGCCGAGTCATTTTATTAATAAGAATGGGTGTACAATAAACGTGTTGGAAAAAGTGCACCTGGGCTTGCTCTATGCAAGCTAGCAAAGCCACAAATGTAGTACAGGTCACCCTTCTTCCTTCAATCACTATGCTTCCCTAGTTCTGCACTGGAAATTCCCATAAATATGTTGTTGCATGAATAGATATGTTGCTAGGTCCCTCTCCACTGCTCAAAAATTTCTGGGAAATTAATCCCATCCTCCCTACACAATACCCAGAAAAACCCATAAAGGGTTTGGCCAAAGCTTGACCCCGGAAATTCAACCCTCTTGCTTCAGTGGCTCTACTACTGGGAAGAACGTTCCTCCTGTGAAATTTGTTGGTAAAGGCTCCCAAAATGACTGTAATCCTTGTTGGAAGGCTTCCCAAGCCTCCCCACAAAATCCCCACCTCAAACTCCCCTCACTCCTCAACCTCCCAGAGTGACTCCACCAAGTATTGCGTAGTCCCTACGTTGCTATAATTTCCTTTGCATTGTGGTACCCCATCTACCCACATTTCCTAAGTGGAAATCGATATGATGGAAAAAATGGCAAAATTGGATATTTCACTTAGAAAAATTCTAAGTGAGAATATCACAAACTATGCTAATGTTAGTTGTACTAATGACCTAGTGCTTATTAACATAGTTGAGTCTTATAGCTTCGATATTTATAATGGCATATGAGCTTACAAAATGCATCCTCAATTTTTTTTTTTTTTATGCAAGTTGCATTCTTGTCCTCTTTGAACATACTCAAGGCATATTTAAGCTCGTTGATATTTCTCTTTCATGATAAGACTCTTTAGCATACAATTTTAGAATTTTTAAAATTTCATTACACCAAAAACATATCTATTCAATCACAAATGGGTCCTTTTAAAAACTCTGCAAATTATTATGAATGCCATTGCACACTTGAGGAATACGACGTAAATGTTTTGATGTTGGGGATCCTTTCTCAATAATATGATGTGACATTAATTTATCTTTTATGCAAAAAAATGGGATATTTTTCAGTTTTTTGCTATTTTTCGAGTCTTTCCCAAGCCTTCCCAAGTTGTCCAATGATATGCCATCTAGGTATTTGTGAAGTATGAGTTGTGCAACACTGGTTTTCACTTTTTAAAAAGTATGTGAGAAGGAGGGCTTCCTGCTAAATTTTTTCCTATTATGTCAATGGACACAAAAGGTTAACAACCTTAAAATTTTGGAAAAAATAATAGCATGATAAAAACCCTAAATAAATAGCTCCAAAAACAGTGAAAAAATCCTAAAAACAGATGCTATAACCCTCTGAATTGTTAACAACAACGAAGAAAGGAAAAAAATAAGTGTAGAAGTATGTCTTAGGCCCAAAACAACATTGTAAGTTGTTGGCATGAAGCTTGATGAGAAAAAAAATTGCAATATGTTGTTGTAATAATGACCCAGTTGTGTTGGTGGATGCCCTAGATGTGATGATGCATGGCCTAAATGGGTTGGAGTTTCCTATTGTTAATAATTTTTTTACAATTTATGTAAAAAAATGATATTTTTTTTTTTTTTTTCTATTTGATGAATCATAAGATGCTCAACTCATGCATTTGTTCCAAAAAAAAATCACAATAAAAGAATCCACAACATTTGGATGGGTCACCCCATACTTGTGGTGAGAGATGGATTGCTAAAATCCCCAAGGGTACTTTGGCAACTTTGTATATGGATTAACTTAGAGAGAACCATACCCAAGATGAATCGTAAGATGTTCAACTCATGCATTTGTTCCAAAAGTAAATCGCAATCAAAGAATACACTAGAAGTTTCAAGTCTTAGAATCAAAGGTCAGACTCTCTGCAAAACTGGACAAATATCTACATGTCAAATCCAAGGTTGAAAATCCAAACTAAGATAAGACTGTTTGAACCTAACTCTTTGTAAAAATCTATTATTGTAACCAGAAGAGAAAAATGGTCATGATGAAGCTAAAAAGAAAATATATTTGGATGTACTAAAAGGGGTTATGCATATGAAAGGAAATCCAAGGGTAGAAAGTCTTAAATGTCACAAATTAGAAACCCTAGTTCACTACCTGTCCCCAAAACCCTACCATAAACTCCCCCATTTGTAGTTTGAGGGACATATTTTCTACCCTAAACCATCAAAAGGATTTTGTAACAACAAAATATATTTACTTCACATACACATTTCATACAATAAGAGTGTTGCATCTTCAGGCTTCCTGTAGGCTTTAGCTGCTGCAAGGGGTCTGGGAACTACTTCTCAAATATTTAATTGTTGTTGCAGGGGGTCTTCTCCGTGTATGCTCCAATGACAAAGGTCAACATCAGCAACTAGTAAGTGTCTCTAAGACTCTTCATGTCACCCAAAAAGTCTTCTACATGGCTACTCCATGAGGGCTTCAACAATGCTCATTCTACATAGATAATCCCTTCAAGTCTGCCTTCAATGGTTCTGCAACACAGTTGCCACAAAAAGTGCACAACAGTCCTCAAAGTATCCTTAAGTGTCCTTCATTATATTTTTCAATGTCATCTCCATAACACCTGCTTTCAAGTGATCCTAAAATATGCCAGAGGTTCTTTCAATCCCAAAAAGGGGCCTTCCTTAAATGGATTCCCCCTTTTTTTATTACCTTCTTGTTTCTCCTATAATTTTTTTTTTGTATTTTTAAAGGCATCTTATAATCCCCTTTTGATAGCATAAAAGGCCTTGTAAGGCTTAGGTATTCATTGAGATTTTGTAGGAATGCATGTCTAACCCTCATAGAAGAAAATAGATGCACCTATAAATTCTTCATCTATACACGTAAGGTATATTAGGGATTTTCATCAATTGTCTAAGGCTTAATGATTAGCAATGCTTAGGACTTGACATCAATTATCTAGGGCTTAGGTATTTTCCATGCATCTAGGCTTTCATTGTTAGGGCTTCTTCCATATGTAATATCGTTTCTTCTTCATAGACCTAGGGAACCTTCCATATATGTTCATCCATCAATTATCTAGGGCTTCTTCATCTTCAACAATGCTAGGGCCACATTAATGCACTTGGCACCTAGGGTTTTCTCTTAGGGTTTCAATCATTGTCTTTCATATACCTAGGGCTAGCTTCAGCAATACACATATGGTTTGTCATCATATTGACATCAATGACAACTTTATCCAATAGAATCCATTATCTGTGAACTAAGTTTTGGAAAGCAGTCTTTGATATCAAATCAATCACATATGATTTGCATAAAATCTTGTAAGACCAAACCTTGTTTAGCTTGGAAATCCATTTAAACTATGTATTGTTAGAAAACCACTGAACACAAATGGAGTCAATACTGTGTTCAGGAGGAGATACAGGTTCTTGAATAAAGCCATCTTCATTATCTCCATATTGAATCGTGAATCCTGAAAAAAAAATGTTTAATGTATGGTGATCTTCTATGGATATTGCTAACATAGCAGCTTCTCCTAACTTTTCTGTATACCCCAGGGAGGTAGATAATGTATTGTTTTGTCCCCAAGAATCAATATTGTGTAATGGCTAGTATGGAAACTTTTGTTTATGTTTTGGTCAACCATGGAAGCATTGGTAAAAGTCTTGTGTTGGTTTCAGAATTGGGTAATAACAACTTTGTTGAATCACATGGGTAGCCCACAAGGACATAAACAAAGTGTTATTGTGTGCTTTTTCTTGAATTTTTTATTGTAGAATCTGGATACCATAAATTTTAAGTCGATGGACTTACTCCAATTGTTGTTGATATATAGGCATTTCAATTTTCTCTCAGTGGACAAGGAACTGATAAGTACACACCTATGCATTTGATTTGTTGCTCTCTGGAGGGATGGTTTTGTTTTCCAATACATGATGCAATATAACATAGCTTGAAGTATATACAAGGAAATGATAAGTACACACCTGTGCATTTGATTTGTTGCTGTCTATAGGGATGGTTTTGTTTTCCAATACATGATGCAATATAACATAGCTTGAAGTATATATTTGTTGTTATTAAGGAAATTGCATCTGATGAACACTTACCTTAAGGATGTTTCTTGAATTGATAATTATATTATAATATTTATTTGCTATTTATATTTTTTAATTTTTGAATTTTTTCCATACCACATTCTTGGTGCATAACATCTCAATATTCTTGGGTAAGTAAAGTGGGGAAGGGGAAAAATGCGATCGGTCTTTTTGGTTGATTTCAACCTCCATGAGTTGTACCATTAAAATAAGTGTTGCTACAACTTTGTACATGTGATTTTTCTGATATTAATAAGTTTTAGTATACTAGGCAAGATTCATAGTGTGATATTAATAAGTTTTGGTATACTGATATGGATTTTGTCTTCTTATCTCTGTAGTTACTTCTTCTAATGTGCTGGTATTGGTTTCCAGTGATCTGTCCCTAATGTACATCTTCTTTGAGGCTTTCTTAGTCATGACCTCTACATTTCCCTCTTGGAATGAAGTCCCAAGTGCTTTTCTGTAATTTTTCTCCCTCCTTGATGTGGTTATAGGCCTCTCAATGCAACAGGGAATATTGTTTGGTCTCCACCTCTTCTTCTCCATGCACCTCCTCTTTACCCATTATTCCTTGGTTTCCTCCCATCTTCATTTTTCACATCTTAATCAATGTATTCAGCAGGAAATGTAGTTTGACCATCCACCTCATCCTCTTCTCATACCTGGCATCGTCTTATCCATCATTCCTTGGATTCTTCCCATCTTTTTGTTTTATTCCTTGGGTTTTTTCCATCTCCCTGTTTCACATCTTAATATTTGTGAGCTAGTTATTATAATGGCCAAAACCTATTTTTCTTTCCAAGGCATGTTTGGCTTGATGTAGTCCTAGATTCTGATCTCTTGCAATGGTTGAATTCATAATTTTTAGTGAAATGCTAGTTAATATTAGTTATTTGTTTTAAGACATTTCGCTACATTTATAAAATCTTAGATTTTTTTGTCTTTTTTGTGCGTGTGTTTTATTCGGCTTTATGAAGATGTTGTTGTGCTAGTTTATGGTTGATAGAGTTTTTCAATTAGTGGACTAAAATCCTAAAACTCTCCAAGGTCAAGCCATGATTAGAATCTTGGATTGAGATTATTTTATGATGTTTTATGTCGCTTTGTTAAGGGTTTTTACTGGTGAATACTTATCTGTAATTTAATCTCTAAGTCGGACTGAAGTGCAATTCCAATCGCAATTTAATATCTAGGTTGGACTGAAGTACAAAGGTCTTGGATCCTGTATAATCAATTATTTAATTGGAAGACAATAGGGAATTGATTATATAGATTCTTTTATAGGCACACATAAACTACAATGGAGAACTGAAAATGATACTGGATAAAAAATGATGAAAAATGTCAGCTGGTGCTTAACTGGGTTGGTGAAAGCAAATTGTTGTTAACAACTACTAGGTTTCATGTGTTTCAATGACATGCTCATGTATTCTTGTGCTTGCAAAAATAGGCAGGGCCAGGTGCTATTCCTGGGTGTTTTTCACAGAATAGATACCCTTTCAGTCATGGCTTCTTAGCTAATGGAGATTGGAGACTTCCGTAGCATGGAAGAATGTTTTTTTCAAAGTTTTAAATCTAAATCAGAACAGTGGTTGGGTTCTCATGTTGACTGGAAGCTTCAGTAAAAGGAAACAATGATAAGGTACACAATCAAATTGGGAACAATGGAGCAAGAATAAATTGGGAAAAACTCAGCAAGTACAAAATATAAATACATACACATATTTTGACACATGCCCAACAGAGGTTAATTTGAATTAGTCCAACTTTTGTGAAACAAAGTGTCACCATTGGATCGACTTCAGGGACAAAGTATTGCTAAGACTACTGTTCTCATTTTTAGATGGATGTGTGGGAAATAGCTAAGATAACAGCTTCTCCTAACTTTTTCGTATACCCTAGGGAAGTAGATAATGTATTGTTTTGTCCCCAAGAATATGGCAACTTTTGTTGATGTTTTGGTCAACCATGGTAGTATTGGTAAAAGTCTTGTTTGATTTCAGAATTGAGTAATTACAACTTGGCTGAATCACATGGGCAGCCCACAAGGACAAACAAAGTGTTATGGTGTGCTTTTGCTTGAATTTTTTATTGTAGAAGTTGGATACCAAAATCTTTAAGTCGATGGCCTTACTCCAATTTTTGTTGATATATAGGCATTTCAATTTTCTCTTAGTGGACAAGGAACTGATAAGTACACACCTGTGCATTTGATTTGTTGTTGTCTGGAGGGATGGTTTTGTTTTCCAATACATGATGCAATATAACATAGCTTGAAGTATATCTTTATTGTTATTAAGGCAATTGCATGTGATGAACACTTACCTTAAGGATGTTTCTTGAATTGATAATTATATTATAATATTTATTTTTTTATTTATATTTATTAATTTTTAAATTTGTGCCATAGCACATCCTTGGTGCATAACATCTCATGGACATCCATGAGTTGTACCATTAAAATAAGTGTTGTTGCAGCTTTGTACATGTGATTTTTCTGAACTTTTGTCATTTAAAGTTGTGCACTGAGTAGTATAAGGGAATTTAAGTACTTTAGCTTTCCCATGTTGTGCCTTTTTCAGAAGTTATATTTTCCTCTGATATTCTCTTATCGTGAGTTGGAGGTCATATGAACTTTTATTTTTATCTCAATTGATAAAAAGAACTGCGCAGACTTACAACATTGGTGAAATGAAGCTGGTCCAAATCAAAAGCACCAAGGCCTCCACCACATCTGAGATTTACTGTCCCAGCATCCTCAAAAGTCATATGATACAGAAAACAATCCAATAATGCGTAGACATGAAAGCTATTTTTTATTTATATTTGTTAATTTTTAAATTTGTGCCATAGCACATCCTTGGTGCATAACATGTCATGGACCTCCATGAGTTGTACCATTAAAATAAGTGTTGCTGCAGCTTTGTACATGTGATTTTTTTGAACTTTTGTCATTTAAAGTTGTGCACTGAGTAGTATAAGGGCATTTAAGTACTTTAGCTTTCCCATGTTGTGCCTATTTCAGAAGTTATATTTTCCTCTGATATTCTCTTATCGTGAGTTGGAGGTCATATGAACTTTTCTTTTTATCTCAATTGATAAAAAGAACTGCGTAGACTTACAACATTGGTGAAATGAAGTTGGTCCAAATCAAAAGCACCAAGGCCTCCACCACATCTGAGATTTACTGTCCCAGCATCCTCAAAATTCATATGATACAGAAAACAATCCAATAATGCTTAGACATGAAAGCTATTAATTATTCCTTTTGTTGTCTTCTGCATCTATGGAGTTTATTGTCTTTGGCTGACTCTCAACTGTCATAGAGTGATGTGCCCAAATAGAAGAAACTGTTGGCATGTTAACTCTATGCAAATCATTTCCACTTCCAACAACCGTACCAGAATTCCACATGCTCATATTCAAACCTACATTTCCAGACCCATGTAAAATGGTTTGCTTACCAAAAAATGAGTTCTCTCTGGTGAATTGAAAATTTTTAACACCTGCTGCAAAGGAATGTGCCAATGGCAATGGTTGGTTATTTGTGATAACAAGTTTACCTGCATCATTTGCAGTTGGAGGTCATATGAACTTTTCTTTTTATCTCAGCAATGTTTATTTCTTTCTTTATTTGTAAATTTCTGTTATATGGATTTGTTTTTTTTGTTTTGGTAATTGTTTCTTTAATAATCTGCATCATAGTCATAGGGCTTGGAGTTGACAAGCACTCATTGAGGCAAAAGATTCAAGAGTTTGAATTGGATCAGGAATAAATTGGGAAAAACTCAGCAAGTATAAAATATAAAGACATCCACAAATTTTGACACATGCCCAACAAAAGTTAATTTGAATGAGTCTAGCTTTTGTGAAACAAAGTGTCACCCAAGAGGAAGGGGGTTCACCATACTGTTGTGTTTTTCATAAATAAAAAAAGAGAAAACTGAGTAAGCTCATGTTAGTAGTGGAGATTATTAGTGCCCACAATTTGATGCCTAAGGATGGGCAGGGTTCATCAAGTGCTTATATTGAGGTTGAATTTTCCACCAAAGGTTTCATACTGTTACTAAAGACAAGGATCTAAGTCTAGTCTGGAATGAAAAGTTCTCATTCACTATCCCAGATCCTTCTAATTTTTCCTTTGAGACAATAGATGTACATGTATATCATGAGAATAAATCAGCTCACACCAAGAACTTCATGGGAAGAGTCAGGATTTATGGAAGTAGCATTGTCAGAGAGGAGGAAGCAGTTGTGCAACATTTTCCACTGGAAAAGAGGGGCATTTTCTCTCACATCAAGGGAGATGTTGCATTGAAGGTTTATTATGTGGAAGAGAATGGACTCAGAGGGAATAATTTAAAAGAGGACAATGAAAACAAGGAAAGATCTCCACTGGAGACAGAAACAATGTAGTATCAACACTGACAGCAGACTACACAGCAAAGTGATAAAGCTATACAGGAGAGAAAGCCTGAAGCAAAAGTAGTGCATATGCATAATACACCTTCTCAGCCAGTAAATTACAGTTTGAAGGAGACCAGTTCTCAGTTAGGTGCTATGGGGGTGCATAGAGACAAGCTGACTAGCACTTATGATTTGGTTGAACAGACGCTATACTTGTATGTTCGTGTTGTAAAATCTAGAGACCTGCCAACAATGGACATCACTGGGAGCTGTGATCCTTATGTCGAGGTAAAACTTGGGAACTACAAGGGAACTATGAAACACTTTGAGAAGGAAACTAATCCAGAATGGAATCCGGTATTTTCATTTTCCAAAGAGAGAACCCAAGCATCGTATGTGGATATTGTGGTTAAGAATAAGGACTTAATCAAGGATGATTTCATTGGATATTTCATGTTTGATATCCATGAGATACCCATGAGAGTGCCTCCTGACAGTCCATTGACACCTCAATGGTATAGTTTGGAAGGCAAGGATGCAGGCTCAAAGGTGATGGGCGAGCTTATGCTTGCAGTGTAGATGGGAACTCAAGAAAATGAGGCCTTTCCTGAAGCATGGCATGCTGATGCTGCCGCGGTACATACTGATCGGGTCGCTAGCCTTCGTTCCAAGGTGTACCTTTCTCCTAAACTCGGGTACATTAGAGTCAATGTGATTGAGGCTCAAGATTTGCTGTCAAATGATAAAGGAAGGTTTCCTGAGGTCAGTGTGAAAGTACAGCTGAGAAGCCAAATAACAAAAACACGAGTTGCTCAGAACAGGGGATTAAATCCCCTTTGGAATGAGGATTTGGTTTTCGTGGCAGCAGAGCCGTTTGAGGAGCACTTGATTCTCACAGCAAAGGATCGACAAGGACCAAACAAAGATGAAGTGATGGGGAAGAATATAATTCCTTTGTCATCAATAGTAAGATGTTTGGATCATAAACCTGTTCCCACCAGGTGGTACTTTGAAAAGCATTATGTTGTTGATGGAGAGAAGAAAGAAACTAAGTTTGCAAGCAGGATTAATCTCAGAATCTGTCTTGATGGTGGGTATCATGTCCCTGATGAATCTACACATTATAGCAGCGATCTGAGGCCCACTGCTAAACAATTGTGGAAGCCCTCCATTGGTGTCCTTGAAGTCGGTATCCTGAGTGCCCAGGGCTTGCTTCCTATGAAGCCTAAAGATGGCAGAGGAACTACTAATGCTCACTGTGTTGCCAAATAGGCATAGAAATGGGTTAGAACAAGGATCGCTTGAGGAGTGTTGCTGGTAGGATCCAGAATGTTGTTGGAGACATGGCCACACAAGGGGAGAGACTGTAGAGCCTCTTAAGCTGGAGAAATCCTCGTGAAAACTGCTTGGGCTGTGTTTTCGTTTCTTTGTTGAATTGCGCACAATGCAATAGAGTGGAGTTTGAATTGAGAAAGTGCCAAAAATGGGCTCGAATAGGTTGCAGAACTGGCGTTTGACTATAGCTAGAGGGCTTCGGGCCAACAGCATGCACTAGACGAGTTAGGATGGCGACGAACGAGGACAGAGACGGAAAGACAAAATTTTTAAAGAAAACGAAGACAGCACACGCTGGGGCCCACGAGGGGAGTTCACGTGCTGTTGGAGATGAAATGAAAAACGCCACCAAAAAGTCCAATTCGTAGCACATGTAGACTACGTCAAAAATTTCTATTAACCATCCATCCAATACAATATAACACATACGTCCTTAGCTTGAATTCCAACAGAGAAAAAAAAAGAATAGTTAAATTAGGACACCGACATGTATTTATAAATATAAATTCACTAATTAAGGAAAACACTTTCATACATCTAGAAGATAATGGTCAATAAATCCAAGGGAGAAAACAAATAATAGTTAAATTAGGACAACGCACGACATTTATTAAAAACATAGATCCATTGATTAAGAAAAACACTTTCATGTGAGGAATTTAGGATTATTTACATAGGCAACATTACAAGAGGCTAAACAGACGTATTATATTGCTCCTGCTACTGAGAAATCAAAGAGGTAATTAGGAGAAGCAGCCCTGGAAACGACCATAACAACAATCCGTCACATGACCACTCGATTTAGACTTACGAAACATAAATTTATATACAACCTGCACTCTTGCAATTCTAAATGGACATGATTATGGTGCGCGTGTTTTGTTTAATGATTCAAGTCTCCCACTTCCTCCTCTATTCAATTTGATAGCCTTCTAAATTCCAAAGAAACCACTCAAACACCAAATCCACCTGACCCCATCTATATCAGTTTGATCGGCGTCTCCAACTTCTCTCTAATCAAACAAGAAATCCAACGAAACTCAAACAACAAATCCTATCCAAATTTTGGGAATATTCCTTTTAATCTTACTGTGAGAAGAAGAGAGGTCCTGACCCTGGTATTCCCAAATATTTCCTGAATTTGCGATACCCATAAGTTCGGCAACACTGCCGGCTACCGCAGATATTCTTATTCACTGTAAAGAATTGGGAGCCACATAAATATAACTATGTATTAGCAACATCTTTTACAGTGGTGAATATACTGAGGTCAGGGGTGAATTAGATGTTTTGCATTACGGAAATGGTTTTCTGCAGAAACCATGGATGCTACAATCGCTTCCTCTTTTTCTAATTCCTCCATTTTCTTTCCATCATCGTCATCATCATAATCCGACGAGACGGAGAAGCAGAACCAACCAAACATATTGAAAACAGGGCTTCTACTTCTTCCCCACCTACATTTGTCTGATTTCCCCTTGCCCATGCCACCGCCATCATGACTGTTAACTGAACTGGTAGCTGGATCAATATTGCACTCCATACAACTATTCTTGTCTTAATTAAGGAATACATTGAGTTGCGAGTTCGCAGAATTTCAGTGGTGGCTCTCCAAAGAGATTATTTATAGGGTAAAAATTTAGAAATGGGAGCGAATTAGGTCGCTTGGGGAGCAAGCTAAATTTGAAACACGCACGTATTGAATATTTGACACCCAACATCCACTTACAATTCCAATTATTGTCACAATCACTCATCACTTGGCGTTGAATTCTTGAAAATAGCAGTGACATTCTATGCTGGAGCATGATGCTTAGAGAGAAAATACTTCATTAATTATTTCAAAAATATAAAAAAAAATTACAAAAAAAGGTGTTAGTATTTTTAGCTGTTTGTTTACAGTTGTACTAGATAGGATTGAACTAGTATTTAAGAAGATTGAATAGTTTAGATTAGATTCACCATATTTAGATTTCAGTTGATAGATTTAGGGAAGATATTATGTAATTATGATTTTTATCTAAATTAGGAGAATTCGATCCTCAAGAGGAGGTCAACTGTTATGTAAAATCCTATAAAATGTAACCTCTAAGAAGGAGAAAATCAAATTGGGTTGTAGAACAATTGATTGAGAGGTTTTGCCTCCGTTTTAATAAAATTTCAGAATTAAATCATTTGTTGTATGCTTGGCAAATTCCCGGAGGGTTTCATCCCCCGAAATCCATTTGATTTATACATTTTGTGTAGAATTTGAAAGTGATTAACTTCTGTGTGAAGGAGAATTTAAGTATATTAAACTTCTGTGTAAAAGATTCAGAGGGAATTGAAGGAATTCTGGTTTCTTGCTTAAAATCAGGCAGTGATAATTGACCTTTTTTTTTGAGTTAAGAGCAGAAAGGAATGTTTCCAAGAGAAGTTGAAGACAAAACAAAGAAACAACGAAAATCCATGTTTAAACGCGATCAAAATGAAAGTTTGCAGGATAACGGTTTTTAAAAAAACCAATCACTGTTGTCGCACATCTTTTGGAAGTGCTAGTGGTTTTATTAATTTTAACGCAATCAAATAAGATTGTGACACGTCACGGTGGAAATACCACCAGTTTCGTGTGACTTATGGTTGATAAGTCACCGGAGCTATTTTTACGCGATAGTCATCCGATCACATGTGGTGGATATCCGACGGTGTTCGCGTCGGAAGTTACACGGAGTTTAAAACAAAGTAAGGACTTGACGGATGATTGCAATAGATTTTTATTAAAGGTTTGAAGTCCGGAACCCAATTATGAAAGTTTAAACAGTTCCGAAAGTTTTAAACATTGTTTTAAAGTAAATTATTACATTTCGAAGGGTTTAAACATTGGTTAATTTGAGTTATTATGTTTTCAAATGTATAAGGGGACTTTTTTTTCCACGTGTCATTTTATTAAATTAATCAATCAAATTTAATAAAGGTTGATGACCAAGAGTGGAAATAAGGAATTGGAACAAATTCCTCCTGAATTAGAAAACATTGTAACAAAGTTTGAGTAGCTCTTCTTAACACCTGCACCCACACTACCATCATTTGTGGTATCAGAGCAGTCTTCAGACACTGAACAAGCTTCCAAAAGTTAGAAAAATAAATCCAACATAGATGTCAGAATTGGCAGAGGGGATGGTAGAAGAATAGGTAGACCAGTTGCAAATGATGAAGTACTAGAGACTATGCAGCAGATTCAAGCTAGACTGGAAGCAATGGAAGTAGGACAACAGAGAGATCCTGAAGATGTCAGTGAACCTGAAGCTGAAGAAGAAGATGAAGGAAATGTTGAGCTTACTCCTTAGATGAGATTCTTTAAATCAGTTTTAGGATTTACATCCAAACCTAGACTTGAAGTATCAGCTTTTGCAGGAAGATTGAATCCAGAAGAGTTGATAGACTGGATCAATGAAAAGAATAAATGTTTTGATTATGAAGAGATGGGTGAAGAAAAGAGAGTTAAGTTTTCTATCACCAGGTTGAAAGCGCATGCAGCACTTTGGTGGGATGGAGTGCAAGCAGAAAGACGGAGAGTTGGTAAGAAACCAATCAAGAATTGGAATAGAATGGTAGCAAAGTTGAGAGGTAAGTTTTTTCCTAGTGATTATCAGCTTTCATTATTTAAACAAATGCAAAATATTATATAGAGATTAATGACAGTAAAAGAATACATAGAAGAATTTTACAAAGTGAGCATAAGAGCAGGACAAATTCAAGATACAGCAGAGAATATTGCCAGGTACATAAATGGTCTCAGAATGGAGATTCAAGATGAGATAAGTATATTTTCTCCTAAAACAATAGAAGAGGCTTACCAAATGGCCTTAAAAGCTAAAGAAAAACTCATAAGAAAGAAATCTTCCAAAGGAAGAGGTAATTTCTGAGGAAGAGGAAGTCAAGGTGGTAGAGGAAGATCTACAGCACCAAGAGATGGAGCTAGCAACAGCTCACCTTAGTATGCACCCACATAAGGTGATACAAGTGGCAGAAGGAGTCCTTATAGAGGAAGAAGAGGCAGAAATAGAGGAAGAGAAGTCAAATGTTACAGATGTAAAAAATTAGGACATAGAGCTTATGAATGTCCAGAGAATCTGGGGACAAACCAGAGAAATGCAATTGTTGCTCACACTGAAGAGGAAGCAACAAAGTTTCCTGTAACAGAGAAATAAATTGTGCCAGAGAGAGGAGAATCTTTGGTGGTTAACAAAGTTTTGTTAAAAAAAACAAAGGAAGTTGCTAAACTAACACAGAGAAAGACTTTGTTCAGAAGTGTGTGCAAAGTTCAAGGGAAATGTCGTCAATCAGTAATTGATAGTGGCGGTACAGATAATTTGGTCTCTACAGAGGTGATAGAGAAGTTGAAATTGAAGACAAGGGAACATCCAAAACCCTGCAAGGTGTCATGGCTTCAGAAAAGAAATCAACTGATAGTAAAGGAACAATGTGATATAGAATTGCAAATGGGCAGTTACAAAGATAAAATCATGTGTGATGTGATGCCTATGGATGTGTGTCACATATTGCTGGGTAGACCTTGGCAGTATGACAGAGCAGCAATACATAATGGAAAGAGAAACACTTACAAGTTTTTCAAAGATGGTATGAATCAAACATTGTTACCTATGGAATAAGAAGATGCATCAAGTAAAAAGTTTGATCCAAAGGCTTTGTTGTTGAGTGGAAAAGAATACTTGCAGCAGATTGAAGATGATGAGAGAAATTTTGCTTTAGTTTACAAACCTGAGGTAGTATTTTCTTCTCCTAAAATTTCTGATTTTCCAATTGAAATTCAAGAAATGTTGGAGAACTATTGTGATATTATTGTGGATGATTTGCCTAATGAATTACCACCTGTAAGAAGAATCAACCATCAGATAGATTTGATTCCAGGATCAAATTTTCCAAACAAAGCAACTTATAGAATGACTCCTATAGAAAATGAAGAAATCAGAAAGCAAGTACAGGAATTGGTTAATAAAGGTTTGATCAGAGAAAGTTTGAGTCCTTGTGCAGTACCTACAGTATTAAGTTCGAAGAAAGATGGAGGTTGGAGAATGTGCACTGATTCAAGAGTAATTAACAAGATAACAATTAGGTATAGATTTCCTTCACCTATAATTGAATATTTGATGGATTGTTTGAGTGGAGCAAGATATTTTTCAAAACTAGATTTGAAAAGTGGGCATCATCAAATTAGGATAAGGGCAGGAGATGAATGGAAAACAGCCTTTAAAACAAATGAGGGATTGTATGAATGGATGGTAATGCCTTTGGTTTATCAAATGCACCTAGTACATTTATGAGGCTTATGAATGAAGTATTGAAGGAATTTATTGGCAAATTTTCAATAGTATATCTGGATGATATATCAATTTACAGCAGAACAAAGGAAGAATACCTGAGACATCTTAATTATGTCTTAAGGAAGTTACATCAAGAGAAGTTACTGATAAATTTAAAGAAATGTTCATTCATGAAAGAAGAATTGGTATATCTAGGTTTTATTGTTTCTGCTGAAGGATTAAAAATGGATCCAGAGAAGATAAAGGCAATTGTGGAGTGGCCTTCACCTAAAAGTGTTTTTGAGGTAAAACGTTTTCATGGTCTTGCTTGTTTTTATAGAAAATTCATAAGGAATTTTAGTAAGATCAATGCACCTATCATTGAAACCATAAAGAAGGACAAACAACCATTCAAGTGGACTGCTGAAGTTGAAAGGAATTTTCGGTTATTGAAGAAAAAGATAACCGAGAAACCTGTCTTGGTTTTTCTTGATTTTAATAAACCATTTCAAGTAAAATGTGATGCTAGTGGGGAAGCTATTGGAGCTGTATTAAGTCAAGAAGATAGACCTGTAGCATATTTCAGTGAGAAGCTGAATGAGACAAGGAGGAAGTACTCTTCTTATGACAAGGAATTTTATGCAATTGTATAGTCATTGAAGAAGTGGAGACATTATTTATGTCTAAAAAGTTTGTGCTATATTCAGATAATCATGCTTTACAGTATATTATGCAACAACCTAAATTGAATCAAAAACATGAAAAATGGGTTGAATATCTTCAAAGTTTTAGCTTTGTATTGAAGCGTATAAGTGGTCAAGAAAACAAGGTAGCTAATGCCTTGAGTAGAAAAAACATTCTTGTTCAAGAAAGCCAAATTCAAGTGTTAGGTTTTGATTTTATTAAAGAACTTTATAAGACATATTTGGATTTCAAAGAAGCATTTGAAGCATGTTGTAATCATGTTTTGATAGACAAAAGTCAGTGGTTATATTATTTCTTGCAAGAGGGTTTATTGTTCAAAAGAAATCAGCTATGCATACCAAATTGTTCTATGAGAGAAAAGTTAATCAGGGAGAAACATAGTGGTGGACTTGCTGGACATTTTGGTGTTGATAAGACTTATGAGCAACTAAGTCATTTTTATTTTTGGCCAAAGATGAGATCTGAAGTGGAAAAGTATGTGAAGAATTGTAAAATTTGTCAATATGCAAAAGGGAAAAGTCAAAATGCAGGTTTGTACATTTCATTACATATTCCAGATAGACCTTGGGATATGGTAAGTATGGATTTTTTTTTAGGATTTCCTAAGACACAGAGAGGAAATGATACAATTTATGTTGTGGTTGACAGATTTTCAAAAATGGCACATTTTATTCCATGTTATAAAACCAGTGATGCTACAAATGTTGCCAATTTGTTTTTCAAGAAAATTGTCAGATTACATGGGTTACCTAAAAGTATTTCCTCTGATAGAGACATAAGATTTGTTGGTCATTTTTGGAGGACATTGTGGAAGAATCTTGGTACTAAACTAAGTTTCAGCTCAGTTTATCACCCTCAGACTGATGGGTAGACTGAAGTAGTGAACAGGAGTTTGGGTAATCTTTTGAGAAGTCTTGCAGGAGAACATCCTAAACAATGGGATCATATTTTACCACAGGCAGAGTATGCATATAATGATTCACCTAACAGAAGTACATGACAGAGTCCATTCCATATATTTTATGGAATGCACCCAAGAGGCGTATCTGAATTGAGGAACTTGGGGAAAGCATAAATGAGAAGTGCTAAAAGAGAGGAGTTTGCTTCAAAAATTCAAGCAATACATGAAAAGGTAAAGCAACAGCTACAAGACAACAGCATCAAGTACAAAAACAAAGCATATTTGAGAAAAAAAGAAGTTAATTTTGAAGTTGGTGATTTGGTTTTAGCACACTTAAGAAAAGAAATATTTCCAAAGAAGGAGTATAACAAGTTAAAATTCAAAAAGATAGGACCATGCAGGATATTAAGAAATTTTTCTGCAAATTCTTATGAAATTGAATTACCTTCTGATATTGGAATATCTGCAATATTCAATGTTGCTGATTTGTACAGATATGAAGACAGTGGCATAGATGACAGACCAGAAAACAGAGAAAAGATTGACTGGGTAAAACAGTTACCCACAACAAATACATTACAGCCAGAGAGGATCTTAGACAAGAAAGTGTTGAAGAAGACCAGATCGAGGACATGAATATTTTCAATATTTGATCAAGTGGAAGGATCATCCAATCGAAGATGCTACCTGGATGACAGAAACCATGCTGCAGAAATTGGGCAGTTATGTGGAGGAGCTCATGGACAGGAGCCCATGAATATTTTTTTCCTCAGGAGTTTGATGCAGGAGCATGAGGCTTAGAGACAAAATGCTTCATTAATTATTCCAAAATCCAAAAAAAATTACAAGCAAAGGTGTTAGTACCTTTAGCTGTAAGTTTACAGTTGTACTAGATAGGGTTGAACTAGTATTTAGGAAGATTGAACAGTTTATATTAGATTCAACATATTTAGCTTTCAGTTGATAGATTTAGAGAAGATATTATGTAATTAGGATTTTTATCTAAATTAGGAGAATTCGATCCTCAAGAGGAGGTCGACTGTTATGTAAAATCCTATAAAATGTAACCTCTAAGAAGGAGAAAATCGAATTGGGCTGTAGAAGAATTGATTGAGAGGTTTTACCTCTGTTTTAATAAAATTGAAGAATTAAATCATCTGTTGTATGCTTGGCAAATTCTTGGAGGGTTTCATCCCCCAAAATCCATTTGATTTATACATTCTGTGTAGAAATTGAAAGTGATTATCTTTTGTGTGAAGGAGAATTTAAGTATATTAAACTTCTGTGTAAAAGATTTAGAGGGATTTGAAGGAATTTTGGTTTCTTGCTTGAGATCGGGCAGTGATAATTGACCTATGTTTATTGAGTTAAGAGCGGAAAGGGAAGTTTCCAAGAGGAGTTGAAGACAAAACAAAGAACCAGCGAAAATCCGTGTTTAAACGCGATCAAAATGAAAGTTTGCAGGATAATGGTTTTTAAAAAAACCAGTCACTGTTGTCGCACAGCTTTTGGAAGTGTGAGTGGTTTTATTAATTTGAATGCAATTAAATAAGATTGTGACACGTCACGGTGGCAATACCACCAGTTTCGCGTCACTTTTGGTTGATAAGTCACCGGGCTATTTTTACGCGATAGCGTCGGAAGTTACACGGAGTTTAAAACAAGGTAAGGACCCGATGGATGATTGCAATAGAATTTTATTAAAGGTTTGAAGTCCGGAACCCAGTTCCGAAAGTTTAAACAGTTCTGAAAGTTTAAACATTTCTGAAAGTTTTAAACATTGTTTAAAAGTAAATTATTACATTTTTGAACGGTTTAAACATTGGTTAATTTGAGTTAGTATGTTTTCAAATGTATAAGGGGACTTTTGCTTCCACATGTCATTTTATTAAATTAATCAATCAAATTTAATAAAGGTTGATGACCGAGAGTGGAAATAAGGAATTGGAACAAATTCCTCCTGAATTACAAAACATTGTAACAAAGTTTGAGTATCTCTCCTTAACGCCTGCACCCACACTGCCATCACATCCCCTCCAAAGAAAATATTTGCATGCATTCTCCTTCGTCTTCCAATAACAAACTTCCTTTCTTTGACAAAATGGAATGGGTAATTTGACCGTGTTGTTTAAAAAAGTTAAAAGAATGAAAGAAGTTGAAATTTCTTGTGCAATTATTTCACGACGCTGCGTGTGGGACACACACCTTTTAAAACAAGTCACAATCCTTCCAAGTACGAGGGCCCATATTTCTCCACATTGAGTACTTGTTCAAAATATCATAAAGTCTTGTACTCAAAAATATCACAAAAAGAGTGAGATTATATTTACGATGGAACGAAGCATGTATGCACTTTCCTCCGTTTTTCGCCGAACACCTTAAGCATGCATGCACTTTCCTCCGTTTTCCACTGAACACCTTTCAAAAAATAAAAGGGGGTAATTTTACTTTTCCCGTGTTGACTGTGTTTAAGGAAGTTAGAAGGAAGGACTTCCAGTTTTTCCCTCCTTCAAGAAAAAGATGCATATTTTGCACTTTCCTCCGTTTTTCGCCAAACACCTTTCAGAAAATGAAAGGGGGTAATTTTCCTTTTCCCGTGTTGACTGTTTTTAAGGAAGTTACAAGGAACTTGCAGTTTTTCCCTCCTTCAAGAAAAAAGATGCATATTTTTCACATCTCTCCACCAGATGGTCAAAGCCCGACCACATAAAGAGTCAAATATTTGAGGAGGCTGGGTGTGCGAGACAAACCTTTTAACCCAAGTTTGCATCACTAATATGCTCACGAACTCTAATAACCTATACAATATGAGTGATTTGACATGGCTTTTGGCAATGGGACAGATACTTTGAAATAAAGTTTGTAGGCTAGATTGATCATTGCTCTCAAAAAGCTATAATACCAGTCTTCTTTCAATGGTATTATGATAGAAATTATCTTCATTCAATAATGTTATGATAGAAAATTATCTTCATGGATAGCAAAAATATTAATTATTATGTAAGTTATTTAATTTTAAATTTGAAAAAATTTAATATAAAAATTTGAAATAACTTAATATAATATTTTAAAAAGGTTTATTATATAGAAATGTATGTGAAAAATATGTGAATAGATTGAAAAATTTATTTAAAATATTTATGGTCTAGACTGCACATTTGAGAGGTAAGGTCTTTCCTTACCTTCAAACAATTTTATATTTATATTTGTGTATGGGGTAAGTGCTTTAATCTTAAAAGTCTCTTTTCTACTACACCAATTTTGAAAGGTCACTTTAAGAATATTTCCTTCCCAAACTATTCCTTATTTCTATCACTCTTTTCACCTCTTTCCATACCTCCTTGGAATATGGACATTCCATAATGATATGTTAAATAGTTTCTTCTAGAATATGATATTGACATCATCTTTGTCTAATATAATTTCATTTCTAAAGAACCTCAATGTGGGAGCTTTATTATGTATTTTTTATTTTTGTTGAGCATTTTAGTTTCCAAACAATTTTTCCACCACTAAAGCTCTTAATTCTCTCTTCCTTCTTTTGCTAATGTTTTATATGGTTGTTATTCATCTTCTCTTTGCATCTAACATTGTAGTCTTTTATTATTTTGTGTACCTTTTCCATTCCTCTACATATTCTAGCTTTGAACCAAGATTTTCCCATGATAGTCATTACTGATGCGAGGTTGTGGTCCTCTCCTAGTTCCCAACCTATTTAATAACCTTTGTTCTTTAGCCACTAAATCATCTCTAAGAGAAGTCTATGCATAATTTTTCTCCCTACCCAAGATCTAAGGCCAATTTTCACTTTATCACTTTTCCCAATTTACTAAATCAACCAATTACCAACTAAATGAATTATAATAATAGCACCATTAAATATTATTGAGACATTATTTAATTACTTGAGGAAATTTCCAACCCAATCCTCTTTTGTATCAGGGACTATACACTTGGCTATTACTACTTGAACGCACAAATCTATTCTTTAAATAACCTCCCCAATTTTTTTTTTTTTACCAATAACCTTTGAGAAGAGAAAGGAATATTGGAGCTCCCATCCTCTATTCAATCCTAGGAATGCCAACCTTTTATAAGAGACTAGCATTAGTACTTTCCTTAGTGGCTCTTATTTTCTACCATTGTTCTTCTTGTCTTCTGCGTAAGAGAGAGTAGAGAGTTTATATGATAAAAATTTAGAAATGGCCCACTAAATTAGGTAGCTTGGAGGGCAACCTAAACATCAAGCAGACACGTTATTTGACTCCCAATTCCAATTATTGTCACAATTAATGAATTACCTAGGCATTGAATTATTGAAAACAAGAGTCATCCCCACCAGTTCAGAAATATTTACAGTGGGACAAAGAATGCAACGTTGTGACCCATTAAGAACTTGATATTTCTTCACACCTCTTTCATCCTCATGATGAATAAGAAGGTGGGCAACGTCATAAAGGTCCAATTATTTCACGAGGTTGCGTGTGGGACACACAACTTTAAAAACAAGTCACAATCCTCCTTCTAAGTATCAGGGCTCATATTGATCCCCTTGTCACAATCTCTTGCTCCACATTGAGTTCTTCAAAATAACTGTCGTGCCTAACACGGAAAGTCCTCTACTCAGAAATATCAGAAAGAGATTGATTATATTTACAACGGAACGAAGCATGCACTCTCCTTCGTTTTCCTCTAACCACCTTTGAAAGGGGTAATTTTCTTTTCCTGTTGACTGCAAGTGTTTGTTTTCAGAAGAAGAAAAAAACGTTTTTTTCATTAAAGAAGAGAGTACAAAGACATAAATCTTTCTCCTCAAAACTTCATAGTTTGTTGTTCAATATTTCTTCTAAATACTAATATTTTTACATTCTTTAATAAAAATATCGATATTTATTTCTTCACATGTTCTCTCCAGAGAATGGTCAATGCCGGCCACATAAAGAACCAAATATTTCAGGGAGTTGGGTGTGGGAGACCAACCTTCTAAGCCATGGTAAAATTTTGCTTCTGAAATTCAAATTTATTTTATTTTTAAATGGTTTGTACAATCAAAAATCTTTACTAAAATTTTATCAATTTTTTATAACATCAAGCTGAAATTTCCATTATTTAGCTTGCCTGGCTTTTGGATTTGACATGGGTTTTGGCAATGGGACAGATACCTTTGAACTCAAGTTGTACAATAGATTGATAATTTCAGTCTCCTTTCAATGTTATTATTTTTTCAACATGAAAAATATTTGGCAATGTCATTTAAAAGATTAATATGGGCTTATTACATCCACCTTCATCCCATTCATTTATAGAGACTGTGGGATCTGTTTTCAAAAGTAAAACCATTTTAAACTATTACAGCATAACTATTTCTTCTTATCAGAATTTTAGTCTTTACAATTTAAACATCACAAAAAGATGGTAAAAGAAACATCTGTCGATGTTTCTCCCTCTACGTGCTGTCCTGATATATAGAATCATGTCTTCATTTACTTTCAATGTTATTATGATAAAAAAAATTATCCCAATTCAATATCATTATGATAACCAAATTATTATATAAGTTATTTAATTGAGAGTGTAAACCTCTGTGATCCATATCATATTAAAATAAAATATGAGAGATTTTAGAACCATCGCGTTTCGAACTACTAAATGTAGCTCATCATAAGGATAATATCCTGATTATTCTGATGATGAATTACATTTAGTAGTCAAAACACGTTTCTAAAATCTCTCATGTGATTTCCTGGAAAATTTATTTTATTTTAATAAATTATTTAATTTTAAATTTGAAAAATTTTAATATAAAATTTTGAAATAATTTAATATAATATTTTAAGAAGATTGATCAAATAGAGATGTATGTGAATAGATTTAAAACTTTATCATACAAAAGATGCAATGTATAAATTTTTAGAGTAATTTATTTGCATATCTATTGAATAAATAGTATTGAGCCACCATAAATTTGTCATGGATTTATACTTAATGGTAGCTTCAAGGGTAGTTTTAGAACCCTTAATTCATTGAAGTTATTGGTTTTTTAACCAATTCTAGATTTTAAAGAAAGACTATAATATAATGATAAGTATAAAATTACCCCTCCCACACTTAAGAGGCCACCCCTATGATGCACCATCAAAAAGAACCCATGGAATGCACTCATTTATTGTCAATGTACATTAAGAATGATAGACATGTTTTTCTTGCACTTGTGGGTAGGCTTTTAAAATATTTATGGCCTAGGCTGCACATTTGAGAGGTAATATCTCCTGACCTTCAAACAAATTCACATTTATGGCTACCATGTTAAAGGGAAATGCTTTGATCTTAATAGTCTCTTTTCTACTACACAAATTTTGAAAGGCCACTTCAAGGTTATTTCCTTCCTAAGGTATACCTTATTCCTGTCACCCTTTCCACCTATTTTCATACATCCTACGAATCTTCTACAAGTTGACATTGACAACACCATCCTTGCTTGATAAAATTTCATTTCTAAATAACTTCCAATGTGGGAGCTTTATTATGTATTCTCATTTTTTGTTGAGCATTTTAATTTCCACATTATTTTTCCACCACTAGAGTTGCTAAATTTTTTTTCTAGTGTTATATAGGGTTGCTATTTGTGGAGCATAATCCCTCATATGATTTAATGACCAAATCGACTAGTCCTCTTCTCTTTGCATCTAACATTGTAGTCTTTTATATATTTGTGTACATTTTCCATTCCTTTACATATTCTAGCCTGAGACCAAGTTTTACCCATGATAGTCATTATTGGTGCTGAGTTGTGGTCCTCTCTTAGTTTGCAGCCTATTGAAGATTATAATAACCTTTGTTCCTTAGCCACTAAATCATATCTAAAGGAAATGAATAATTTTTATCCATACGCAAGGGCTAAGACCAATTTTCACTTTATCACCTTTCCTAAATTACTAAATCAGCCAATTACCAAATAAATAGATTGTCATAATAACACCCTTTGATATTTTTGAGACATTATTTAATTGTTTGAGGGAATTTCTAACTGCAATCCTCTAGAGTATTAAGGACTATATACTTAGCTATTATTATTTGAACCCATAAAAATATTCCTTAAACTAGTCTCCACACTTTTTTGTAGTTGTAATATTCCTAATTAGCAATTATGCTAAATGAAATATTATTTTTTTCCATTTTGTTAACTATTAATTTTTTGACTAAGAGGACGTGGGCTTGGTGACCCAAAATTAGACTTAGGAAAATATAGGCATCAAAACACTGGACAAAGGAAAATATTGCGCTTGAAGGGGAGGATGGGGGCCCAATGAGGAGAGATTGTGGTCGACGTGTAGCAACACAATCATTGGTACAAGCCAGAGGCAACACATTCTTATGGTGTGGCCCAAGGGAATGTTGGGTAGAATTAGATAAGAGGAATCAAGATGCTCATTTTCATCATTCACTCATCTATTTCGAATTTGTCTCTTGACAGAGCATGCTTCAGCAGTGAGCCAAGTCTGCATGTGTTGTTTAGCACATGAGTGTTTGCAAGCGGAAATCCCAGCCTTTGCTTCGGTGGACTTCTAGTTCCATCCCAAGGGAGGTGTTTTAGCATAGTCTGATTAGCCCAATAGTAGAGAGCTTCATCCACAGTGCAGTGGCATCATCAGTGGTGTAGAGGTTACGAAGTGTCTTGAGGAGATCACTCCGGGAGTTGGGGAGTGAGAGGAGTTTTTGCAGGAGTTTTGGTGAGGCTTAGAGCTTCCTAGCAGAGATTTTATAGGCAGTTTGGTGGCATCCAACAACAGAATTTCCAAGAGGACAAAATTTCCGAGTAGTTCATAGAGTGAAGCCCAAGAGGGCCAATTTTCGAGTTCAAGCATTTGACAAAGCATTGTGGGTGTCTTAATTAGAGTATGGGGTTAAATTCCTAGAATTTTTTGAGTAGTGTAGCAGACCCTAGAAACATGTCATTTGGAAAAGAAGCAATTTTTCTGGGTAGATAACAGCGCAGAGGTTTAGCCATGCAGTGTACAATCAGTGAGGATTCCATCATTATTTCAAAGGGCTTCACTATCTTGCCTTGAGCAAGCCCAAGTGCCTTCACTCCAACATCTCATCTTGTACACATTTCCTTAATTTAATAAAATAGTTCAATGCAATTTTTATGGCTCAATGGTATTTTAATAGGGTGTTTTTGTTGCTGTTCATTTTTATGTCTTTGTATGCCTGTTATTACTGTAGTTTACCTTTGGGTATATTATAGTGGTATCAGAGCTCAGAGACTTGGCTCAGCCTGTGGGAGTAGCACAATTTATGACACATAAAGACAAGAAAAATGTGACTTACCGAAGGAAGAGGTACAAGAGCAGAGAAAGAGAGCTAAAAATCACTCCAGACCCTATGACTAGTCATTCAAAGGTTAGGGATACAAGTATGGGGAACACAAGAGAATATAAGAGGAGAAAGGAGGAGTCATTTGCTCACCTTATGTTGAAGGAAGTACAAGACCTCACGAAGAACATTGAGGAGATGGGTCACCAGAAAAATAATGGCAGTAAAGGAAATGGAATCCAAGGGGATTTCCAGGTGGGAGAAGTATCTGACACCTCGCAGTACTAGGCATCACTTAACCCAAATATGTTGTAGTACCATATAGAACCCAAAAAACTACCATTCCTATGTTCCTAGATTCAGGAACGAGAGGAAAACAAGAGCATGAAGAAGCTCACTATGGAGAGTACTTTCTAGAGTACCAATCCTATGGCCCAGAGTTTAGGAGGGACATCACTTTCAAAAATTTCTGCCAACTGAAGGGAAACAATGGACCTAGAGGAAAGAATGGAAGAGGCTACCTGTAGGGGAATGACTTACGTCGTACTATGGGGAGGTTGTTTCTCCCGAATTTTGATGGCTCCTCTAAGAGCTCAACCAAGGCATGGGCTGAGAAGCTGAATGTTTAATTCTAGCTGAACCAGATGACTGAGGGAGAGGCAATCAAGATTTCCATGCTACATATAGATGGGGAGGCTCATGACTGCTGGCTCCATGGGCTGACCATGCTAGGGCACGCAGGGGTCACATCATATGATGAGTTCACTAGGAGGGTGCTAGAGTGGTTTGAGAGAAAGGACCCGAAGGAGTATTTTTGGGAGCTGACTAAGCTCAAGCAGTCCCAGAATATGGATGTGTACATCCCGGAGTTCTTGAGATTATCGGTGATGGTAGCAGACCTATCCAAGTCGAGGAAGATCTAAATGTTTATAAAGGGACTAGCATAACCATTACAGGGTCTAGTGAGGTCAAACATACCCACTACGATGTATGATGCAATGCGGAGAGCTAGAGACTTGTAGGATTCCCTACCCACGACTTGAGCACCTCTACCAAACATACCATGCTTCCAACAGAGAGGAAGATACATGAGAGCTCCACCCTTGAGAGGCAATCAAGGATGTGGTCAACTGGATGATGATACTCAAAGGGACCTTTGGAGGATGAAGCTCTGTTTTAGTTATCAGGATCCATGGGCACGAGGCCATAGGTGTGCAACAGGAAAGGCCCACTACATAAAGGTATTCTCAGATAGTGATGGGGATGAGGAGACATATTTTTAGATGTGATGAGATGACATTAAAACATTACAGGAGGGAGGGCCTCCACTACCACCCCCACTAGCAGCTGGGGGAGTTGCATTTTCACCTTCAGGCGAGGTCCTCACATCACTGTGTGGGGTACCCAAGTTATTAATTATTAGGATCAAAGGGATAGTACAGGGGCAACGTGTATCAGTGTCAGTGGACAGTGGGGCCACTCACAACTTTATTGATGCTCAAATGGTTCAGAAGAGAGGCATTACTACAGAAGGGTTTGACTTTTCTTAGTTTTTGTGTCACGTGACAGGACTATGCAGTGCACATGCTATATCTCAGCTTTGATTATGACCATGGGGAACTACTCCATGACAAACCACTTCTTTGTGGTTGACATTCTGGACACCAACATACCATTGGGAGTCCAGTGGCTCTACGCACTTAGTAGAGTCAAGACTGATTGGAGGAAGTTGGAGATTGAGTTCTTGGATCCTGAGGGTAAACCAGTGTTGCTGAGGGGTATGCACTCCTACCCACCACATATAGTCTCATCTCACAGGATGGAAGTTGAATTGAGGCATGGAGATATCTAGTGGGTTGTGGAGTTGAGTATTTCTAAGTCTAGGGGTATGAACAAGCCACCATATCCAGAGATTCAGGGCATCCTTGATAGGCGCCCTATAATGTTTGGAGATATGCCACCCGGCCAACCACCTAACCGAGGATTTGAGCACGCTATAGAGTTGGAGCCTAGATTACAGTCGGTGACCATTAATCCCTATAGGCATCCTAAGGCCTACTAGGATGAGATAGAGAGAGCTATCCATGATCTCTTGAGATTGGGACACATCCGGCCTAGCTCTAGCTCTTTTGCTTCATCAGTTGTCCTAGTGAAGAAGAAGGATGGGACATTATGTATGTGTTTTGATTACAAGGTCCTTAATAAGAAGACCATGAAGAAATTTTATCCCATTCCATAGATTGATGAGTTGAGGGGAGCCAAGTTATTCTCAAAGATTGGTCTATGTTCTGGGTACCACCAAATCCGGGTGAGGGATAAGGATGTCCCTAATAGATCTTTTCGGTGCCATTATGGGAACTTTGAGTTCTTAGTGATGCCCTTTGTTCTAACCAATGATCTAACCAATTTCTAGTCTTGTATGAACCACATATTTCGTGGCCAGCTGAGGAAGTTTATACTAGTATTCTTTGACGACATACTTATTTACAACCGGACCAGGGAGGAATGCCTACAACATGTGGAGGTAGTGCTTCGTATCCTAGAGGAGAAACAATTCTATGCCAAGCCATCAAAGTGTGAGTTTGGGTTGACCGAGATGTTTTTAGGGCACATCATTGGGGTGGATGGAATGTGTGTGAATGAGGAGAAGATTAGGGACATTCGGGATTGGCAAGAGCCCAGGAATGTGACAAAGATGAGAGGGTTCGTGGGAATTTGCACATATTACTGGAAGTTACTGAAGGGCTTATCATAGTTGGTAGTGCCCCTTAGTGATATGACCAAGAAAGGGGAATTTTCATGGGCTGCCACAATGCAGGAGGCTTTTGGTTGCCTCAAACAGGTGATGAGCTTCTATCCAATGCTAACACGTCCTGATTTCACACAGTCGTTAATCTTGGAGTGTGATGCATGAAAAGAAGTAGTGGGGGCCATATTGATGCATGGAGGGCACCCCATAGCTTTTGAGAGACAAAATCTACTACCTCATGAGAGGTTATACCCCATATACGACAAAGAGATGTTGGGCATCATGCATGCGCTAGTTAAGTTCAGAAAGTGCTTGGTGGGGAACAAGTTCCAGGTGAGGACTGACCAAAATAGTCTCAGATTATTTTTGGAGTAGAAGCATATGCAGGAGATACAATAGAAATGGGTGAGAAAGCTCCGGGCATATGACTTTGACATAGATTATGTCAAAGGAAAGCACAACGTGGTGGTATATGTGTTATATAGGAGGACAACTTCCCTTTCATTGATGAGCATTGCTCCGGATTGGAGGGCTCAACTACTAGTGGAGTATTCCAAGGGTCAATTTGCATGTGAGGTCCTTGAGGGGATGGTGATCGATGACAGATACCGGGTGATGAATGAGGTGATATATTACTGATATCGGATCTAACTGGTGGCTTGCTCCTAGTTGTGAAAAAAGGTACTATAGGATACTCATGACTCACCATTTGCGGAATATCAGGGGTACACCAAGACTTACAGGGCCATTCGGGAGAGGTTTATGTGGAAGGGACTTAAGGATGATTTTTTGTGGCATATCAGGGAGTGTGAGACATGCCAGTGGAACAAGGGTGAGATGCCACACCTAGTAGGTTTATTGTAGCCTCTTTCTATTCGGAAGGGGAAGTGGGAGAATATATCCATGGATTTAATTACTAGGTTTCCCACAGTACAGGGCAAGGATTTAATTTATGTGGTGGTGGATTGGTTGACAAATTTTTCACACTTATTCACCATCTCATCCTGGTAAATGGCCTCATAGGTGGCCATGTTGTTCTTCAGGGAGATATTTCAGTTGCATGGTCTTCCCAAGACCATTTTCAGTGATCGGGATATTTGCTTCATGGGAAGATTCTGGCAGGAGTTATTTTGGTTGGTGGGCATGGAGCTCACCCCTAGTACGAGCTACCACCCTCAAACGGGTGGACATACCGAGATATTTAACAAGTGGTTAGAGGACTACTTGAGTAACTATGTGACACGGCAGCAACGTGCATGGATAAAATGGCTACACATCGGGAAATACTGCTACAACACTACCTATCACATGTTTATAGGTATCTCTCCTTTTCATGCATTATATGGTTATGATGCTTTATATTTTGCTAATGTCATGTTTGGAGAGAGCAAGGCCCCAAGGGCCAAATATTGGATTCAAGAGAGACAATACATATTGAGGGCTCTCAAGGACAACATGTGGATGGCCCAAAACTAGCAGAAGATTAATGCAGATGGGGGCCGAGTGGAGAGACAATTTGAGGTTGGGGACTTAATTTTCTTGTGAATTAAAATTTACAGGCAGTATACACTCAAGAAGAAGGGGGTAAAGAAGCTCAAACCCCACTTCTATGGGTTGTATAGAGTCACTCGGAAGGTGGGAAGGTGGGGGAGGTGGCTTATGAGTTGGAGCTACCCCCGAGGAGCTGGGTGCACAAAATTTTCCATGCATCATGCTTGAATAAGGCCTTGGGGCAGCAGGTGACAACAACCACTGAGTTACCCCCTACAAATGATGATGGGAACTTGGTGCTACAGCTAGAGGCCATTTTTTATTCTAAAGAGAGGCACTTGAGGAATGGGGTGATCAAGGAACTCTTGATCAGATAGAGGAATCTTCCTAATGACGATGCCACTTGGGAAGGGGAGTAGATCCTCCAATATCGATCACTGCAGTTTCTAGAGGACAAGAAACATCTTAGTGGGGAGGATTGTAATATTCCTAATTAAAAATTATGCTAATTGGGATATTAACTTTTTCCATTTTTTTAACTATTACATTTTTAACTAAGAGGATGTGGATTTGGGGGCCCACAATTAGACTTAGGAAACTATAGGCATCAAAACATTAGACAAAGGTAAATGTTGCGGTTGTAGTGGAGGATGGGGGCCAAATGAGGAGAGACTGTGGCCCACATGTGGCAGCACAGTCATGGTACAAGCGAGAGGAAGTGTAGTCATTGGTACAAGCTAGAGGTAGTGCAGTCTTGTGGTGGGGCTCAAGGGAACATTGGGCAAACTTAGATAAAAGGAAGCAAGATTCTCATTTTTATCATTCACTCAACTATTTTGAATTTTTCTATTGATAGAGAATGCTTGAGCAGTGAGCCAAGTCTGCATGTATTTTTAGCACATAGGTGTCTTCGAGCAGAGATCCCAACCTTTTCTTTAGTGGACTTTGAGTGCCAGCCAAAGGGAGGTGTTCTACCATAGTCCGATCAACTCGGCAGTAGAGAGCTTCATCCACAACGCAGTTAGTCTAGTAGCAACGTAGAGGCTGTGCAATGTCTTGAGGAGATCACTTTGGGAGTTGGGGAGTGAGAGGAGTTTTTGTAGGAGTTTTGGTGGGGAGGCTTAGAGCTTCCTAATAGGCATGTTCTAGGTAGTTTGGTGGAATTCAACAACAGAATTTACAAGAGGACCGAATTTTCGATCAGTTCAGAGAGCAAGCCCAAGAGGGCCAATTTCCAAAGTCAAGAATTTAGAAAACCTTTCATGGGTTATTGTGGGTTTCTTGAGTGGAGTCTGGGGTTAAATTCCCAAAATTTTTGAAGTAGTGTAGCAGGCCCTAGTAGCAGGTCATTTAGAGAAGAAACAATATTTCTGGGTAGATATGAGCACAAAGCTTTAGCCACACAATGTATAATCAGTGAGGGATTCCAACACTATTTTAGAGGGCTTCTCTAGCTTGCCTTGAGCAAGCCTGGGTGCCTTCATTCCAACACCTTATCTTGTACACATTTCCTCAATTTAGTAAAATGGCTCAGCGCATTTTTTGTGGCTGAATGGTATTTTAATTGTGTTTTTTTTGTTGTTGTTCATTTTAATGTCTTTATGTGCCTGTTATTAATGTAATTTATGCTTGGGGATATTACAGTAGCAATCACCTTTGAGAAGAGAAAGGAATATTTGAGCCCCCATCCTCTAGTGGATTTCAGTAGTTCTAACCTTTTCCAAGAGGCCATCATTATTCCTTTCTTCTTTTTGATCTCCAAACCATTTAAATTTATAAAAAATTTCCTAATGGCTTAAAAAAGCTCCTTTCAAAACCCATGCAAGCAATATCTACTACATTGGAGTGACTTCAAAAATACTTCTTTTACCAATACCAAATGACCTTCTCTTGACAATCACCTATTTCACCAAGTGTTTAATTTCTTCTCCACTTTATCTTTCAACATTTTTCAATCACATTCATTTATTTATTTATTTTTAATGTTGATTTGTCTTTAAGAAGAAACCGAGATACTTCATGCCCTAATCTAGATGAATAATATTAAATGGAAATGTTGAGCATTAAGGTTCTTTTCCTACTTATATATCCCCAATAAAGTAATCATAGATTTTCATAATTATTACCATTCTAATTTTTTTATGAAACAAATCCATGATACTCTTGAATATTTCAATAAATCTTCTAGTTGCCTTCACAAAAAAACTAGAATATCATCTACATATGATAGATGTGTGATATTGGATGACACTCTTATTCATAGACCTTTAATACAATCATTTCCTTATTCTTCATTTACTAGCCTTCTTAAGTCTTCAAGTATTAAAATTAGGTTACCCTTATATAAGTCCTCTGCTTGATATGAAGAAAGGGGCTACTTCTATATTTTATTAACACAACACAGATACTAATTATATGAAACTCATTATCGAGAAAACAAAGTGATGATAGAAAATCAAATGAATTAGAATAAATCCAATGAAAGTCCAAATTATCTTGTCATAATCTTTAGATAGGCCCACTTTCCTCTCTATTTAGCTTTGGTTACTTATTTTTATTGAACAAATGCATTCTTGGGCTATCCTTGCTACCTCATATATTTTCCTTCCTTTTAAGAACCCAAAATATTCTAAAAAAAATTGATTTTCTAGAACACTTTTGAGTCTTCTAGAAATTTCTTTTGAGATAATTTTGTATATGTAATTACATAAGATATGGGCCTAAATTATCAAAGGTTGTAGAAATATATTCTTTAGGGATCAAAGCTAGGAATGTTGTATTAAAAGATCCAAACATTTTTCCTTGAGTTCTAATAGTCTCCACAATGGTTCTTTGAATATTCCTCATTAAAATCATAACATCCTAAGAAAATTGCAACAAGTATCCCATAAATTCCATGATTTTTCCCTTTCTAAAAGATTTTCAATATCTTGTATGGTTCTTCTTCCCCATATTCATTTATCAACACCTAGTTTTCTTCGTCATTGATAAAGCTAGGGAACACGTTTGATAGTATAATCACCTCTATTACTGTAGCATAAATGTCTTCTTTTAATAGGGAAGAGAAATGATTAACTCCTTCAAATGACATGACATTGAAGTTTGTCACCTAAGTACCAACTCCCTTACTTTATTCTTTCTACAATTTACATGTCCATCAAAAAATTGTTTATCATCACCAACCTATAACCATAAATCCCTACTATTTATTCTCCATTATTTTCTTTTTCCAAAAGAACATGCCTTTTTTAGCTACTACTAGCTTTACTTCATATTTCTTATCCTCATTCATATACCCAAAACATTCACTATTGCAGAGTGCTTCCAAGGCTTCATCTACTTCTCTAAGAACCATATCATCCCTCAAACTTTTATCCCTTTCCCTATATTATTGTAGAGTACCTTCAAGGGTTCCTCTACTTCTATAAGAACCATATCATTTCTCAACCTTTATCCCTTTCCCTATTAGAAGTTACATTTCCATCTTCTAAATTTCAATGAAATTGAATGGGATCATATTCTCTTAAGTTTCCATTATATTGGTGTATGGGGTCTCATACAACAATTTGGTGTTTGGCTTGGTCGCGACCTTAAAATTTCATAATAATAATAATATGGTTTCCAAATAGATTTTATTTTACACATAAAATCCTCTTCCTTCAACCATTCAAATTTTAGTTTAACTGGAATGCTATTTTTCTATTATATGTTCCACTTATAACACCACATGATTACGATTGAATTCCCTCCCAGATATGACCCATTTCTTAGTCCAAATAAATTAATTAAGAGAGTATTCTTAGATTAAAAGCTAATCGATCCTCAATAATTATGGCTTCCAAAACTATCTTACTTCTCCGGGTAGGAAATGGTTCAACTAGTTCAATAGCCAAAACACTAGTTTCTTCCAATTTTGTAATAAATAATCATAGAGAGAACCCAATTATGTAATTCGGTCATAGAATTTTGATACTCTTAAAGTGAATTTCAAGTCTCTCCTTATCACAACCAATTGAGTTTGAATGCAATCCATTTTGAAATATATATCCTAGTAGTCCACCCTATCCATGTAAGGACCATATAAACCTAGCACTATGACATATTTTGTTAGACCAAATATCACACTGAGAGGGGGGGGGGGAACCAGTGTGGTAGAAAACTTATCATTTCAAAACATTTTTTCAACGATCAATCATGTAGCAATGTACCATAACCATTTGAATCATATGAATAAATAAAACAATGCATTAATAAGCCATCTTCACATCAACAGAAGAGGACACAAGTTTTACGTGGAAACCATTTTGGGAGAAAACCAAAAGTTATTCTTCTTCTTCAATTCATTGCATATGTTTTTAGGCACCAACCTACTAGAGGCACCCATTGTTATGAAACCAACTCATAAAATAGAATAAAATATGGATCAACGACTTAGAAATCAGCCTCTTCGAGGGGGAAACCTCCTTTAAATTACATAAATTAACAATCCTTGGATGATAAAAATAAAAAAAACCTCCTTTACATATATAGGAGTGCAATGGGTCACAATATAATCCTAGCTGACATAACAATAACAATATAAGGGCACAACAATAATAATAGTGGGCCTCTATGGGGCACAATAATAAAAATATGTGGGCTACATGGGCATAAAGATAACAATAATGGGGATATAGTAACAATAAAAATAAGGGGATACACTAGTATCATAGGTGTTAGTATGAATCCTTTGTCGAAGTGTACGAAAAAGGACCACTTTAGCTACGCATAACTAATAGCCCTAACAACAAAATTGGCTGCCAATATCTTCAGATCTACGATTAGTTAGACAAGAAAATAGCTGCAAAACACCAGATCTATGTATGGAAAGACATTAAGCGATAAAAATAAGGTTTGCTCCATATACCAATAGACAAGACAAGAACAATTTTTGAAAGAATTTTTGTGGGGGATGGGGCACACATGAGGAAATTGAAACCCAGAAGGAGTATCCAATCCCCTCGGTGGGATGGGTTCTTGAGTCCTCAGCACTGCAGATCTAAGATTCTTCTCTCTAGATGATGTAGAAAACCCAATGCAAAGAGTAGAGCTCAATGGGAGAAAAATGGAAGAAAATGGTGACCAAGTGTATAGATCCAGAGTGATCTAATAGGCAACAAAAGGTGAAGAATGGTAGGAAAAACCCTCCTATTTATAACAAAATATTGGGTCATTCTAGATCTTGGTGCATGGTTTAACCAGATCTAGATCCACTTTTTATGGAATATTTTATTATATTTGTTGGAGGGAAAAGGTATTTGACTTGGGTCAAATCCCTTAATTTGTCAAAAATAAATAAATAAATGATTTATTTATCTTTTTAAGGAAGCGGTTAGAAGATAATCAAATAAATGATGATTTATTTAATTATTTAAGGAAGTGGTTGAAAGATAATTAAATAAATAGTGATTTATTTAATTATTTGTGGGTGATTTGGTCATATTTAACAAGGAATATCATCTAAATAAGGTTTAAATAATTATTCCTAGAAAATAATAAGATAAACAAAGGTTTATCTAATTAATTTCTTTGATTTTGGGTTAAACATGACTGGGAATAATAATTAAATTATGGTTTAATTAATTATTCCATGAGGAAAATCAAACAAATATGGTTTTGTTTAATATTTCCTTTTGGGGTTTCCTGTTTTAACATAGTGAAAGCAGTTTTACTTAGGGTAAAACTGGTCTTACATGGTGTACTTGGGTCCATCTAATGATAATAGGTTAGATGACCAAAAAATGGTGTAACAGATTGCCCCCCAGCATGCGAGTGTTAGGAGCAAATCGTATGACCAAAGTACGTTGTAAGAACTCAATCACCAGACATCAAGAGGGAAGTCAGAGAGAGAAATGTAAGGTAGACTAGTGTGCTGAAGAACTAGACCCTGAGGAGACGAGACTCGCAGGTGCAACAATTCTCTTTTTATGAGAGGGTACCTGTGCTAAAGGCGGCGGGGGAGGCATACCTATTCCCGCCGAGACAAAGTACAAAAGAATAGTGTGTCCAGTAAACAAGGGACCGAACCATAAAGTACAGCTGGCATAATCATGAGCCAGATAAAAATACAATGAGGAATCCCATATACATGTTGTGCCTGGGATAACAGCCAGGACTTGTATAATAATATCTGAGTACATGAGATACAAATACAACCCAAATGCCCCCTGTAAATGGGGAAGGGCTCACAAAATCTGACTGATACATGCAAATCAAAGAGGCGCTGCAAGTGGCTAAGGCCGACATCATCAAATATCTGGAGCTGCATCGAAGGCTGCAAGGAAGAGGTCATCCGGGCATGTGGGGGGCTACCTGCAGGGCCACCCCCTCATGAGGGTTGAGACATCTCACACACACCCGGGAATCATCAAGAGCTGCTGCTGGATCACTGGACCATCAAGTATATGAATCTTGATCATGCTGAAGAAGCTGGAGAAACAATCAAGCCAAAGGGAAAGGAGATATCCCTTTGCCTGATCCGAGGCACCGAACAAGAGTGGAAGCTGGAACCAAGGTACATCGCCCTCTAGACCTGGCTTCTGGAATAAATGAGCTGATGTCGACAGAAGGAGGTCCGCCATAGTTGAGGCAATGAGAGACCCTCAACCAAGGCACGAGAGAAAAGAGTAGAGCGACGGACAGACTGACACTAATGATGATAGTAAAGTGGAAAGGACTGAGTAGCTAATGGACGACTTCCCTTGCTAGAGCATAAGGGGCATAAATGACATGGCAGCGACGGACACAACATCATCAGGGATGGGGGACAGTGAAATTGAAGGTCATAATGTGCGACACAAGAGAGAGACCAATCAATGATGGATGGAGGGCTATAGTGGGGTACAAAGGGACTCGGCATAGACTCCATGAAGGGAATGATGACTCAACTTGGATGCTCTAAACAAGGGCGACTCGATGGTGCTGCCACACAGTAAAGGCCCCAATGGGGGAACTGTGAAAACATGAGTACATGATGGGAACTCATGACGAAAATCGACACGAACAAGGACAATTAAGGGGACAAGATGGTGCCCCGAGTACAAGTGTCGTAAGTGAGGAAATTCGATTTTTAGGAGGGGTAAAGTGACCCTTCTTGAACAAAATGTGTCCTGGTGGAGTGTCAGATCTAAAACAACTAACAGATACCCATTTGAGGGCTCGGTGAGAGCTTTCCAACGGTGCAAACGGTTCGCCAAACGGGGCTACGGTGTGGTCACAGCAGTCGAAAGAAGAAACATGGGTTCTCTTTTAATAAGGCAGTTTTCCCTCCAAAATCACTCATTTTCTATTGTTGCTGTGGTGAATGTAGAGAGGAGAGAAGGCCCTAAATCTTGCGGCGAACGTAGCGGAAAAACCGACCGTTGGAATCGCGATCCGTCAGTTGCAGGTAAGAGGCCTAACCTTTCTCTTGCATTTTGATGGATTAAATTTTCAGTTTAGGGCCCAGAATCCCAGAAACAACCCCTCTTTCATCTCTATGGCCGGGTCACACTTTTTGGGCCAAAAAGTGCGACCTGGGAAGCAGGTTTTAGGCAAAAAAGTGTGACCTATCCCAGAAATGGGCAGAAAACTGCGACCTGGGAGATGAGGGGGTTTTGGTGCTGTTTTATGGCTGGAAGTTGGGTGTTGGTGTTTAGTTATGGTATTCCCGATCTGTCTGTGACAAAATGATGCGTTTGTGCAGGTATGGCGAGTTACGGGTCAAGGGAGGAGAGAGAGATCACCGGGGGAGAGGGATGAGGAGATCCCGGGGCGGATCAGGGCGTCCGCCGTGTTTTGGCCAGATTTTGGGTTCTCAAGTTTTTGGAGAACCCGTTGATGAGAGCAGGGGAACCGTTACTGGCCCGGATTATCAGTTACTGGGATCCAGATCAGGAGATCTTTGTAGTGCAGGGGCACAGGATCGAGTTGACGGTCTAGGATGTGTACTTCCTGACTGGTCTCCCGCCACTGGGGATGGTGGGAAACAAACAGCCAGTGTTGCCGCGGGGGCGGCATATCATGGAGTTCGTGGAACACCATTGTCGACCGGGTCTCCAAGTCAAGGGGACTCGAATACCGATCAGAGATCTAGAGAGGCTAGAAACCCGTGCAGTGGCCGCAGCTGTGCTGCGAATTCTGGGCATCCAGACGTTCCATCACATCACTGGGGGGCAGATGATGATAGTGGAAAGTATGTTGGGTGGGACCTACTATGGGTGGGCCCAGATGTTATTAGTGTCGCTAAAGCGACAGTTGTCGCTATGCAGGCGGTAGGTGAATCATGACTGCTCATATGGGACTTTGTTGTGTGCCTTCTTCTTTGAGAAGATCCCGACCTTGAGGCCTCGTGTACAGCTTCCAGATGGGGGCCCGAGGGAGCCCAGGATGCGCCGTTGGGGATGGCTACTGTGCAGAGGAGGGGGAGGGGCGGTCGGGCGGGTGTTTCGACCGGAGTTTTTTTCCCATTGGGATCAGATGCCGCTGTACATAGACGACTATCCCTATAGTGGGATGAGCTACTGTGGGGATCCGGATCTGCCGCTTCCGTCTGGTCGAGTCTGGGGGCCCCATGGTAAGTGACAAATTGCTATTCTTGTGTGAGCATGTTAAATTTTTTGAATAGTAATTGATGATACTGATTCATGTACTTTTGGTATGCAGATATAGCACCGGTAAAACCGACCGGATATATGGGACAACCGGCAACGTCTGGAGCTACCGGTCTAAGTGGGTCGAGAGTGGCGTAGAATGAGGATGCAGCCGCCCTGCTGGAGGACATCCGTCGTAGATGCGAAAGGTTGTTGACCGGAGTATCAGAGCGCGGGTGGCAGGACTTAGACGACCAGTTCATAGAGCCATGTGTTGGTCTCCCCTCGGAGTGGCGAGGTGTCATGCGGCGCATGGCGATGGCCAGTCAGGCTATGCGTGATCTACATGCTGCAGGGGCAGTGCCATTGGCCCGGGAGCCTCCAGATAGTGATTAGGGGTAGGGGCATGTGGTGCCACCTATGATGTATGTAGGGGCAGGTGGTGCCCCCAGTTTTGGGTTTTTGTTTGTAACATGCTATGGGCATGTCGTATGTATCAGAGTAGACGGACTCTAAACACATGTTTTGCGACACATATTATGGATATGCATCGTTTTTTGATGGTTGATTTAATGTTATTGTCTTGTATGAAATGTGTGTGATAAATGCCAATCTAGAACATGGTTTGCAATACTATCTACATAGTGATTCTGTTCTCGAGGTACATGGTTGAAAGTTATGGTTTCAAACGCACGTATTAATATTTTCACTCGTAAATAGCGTCTAAACAGCACAGGGTTATGCACACTATAAACACCATTTAGTTGCATTACAAGAAGCAGGGAATCCAAACGAACGTGCAGATGGAGGATGCGATGAAAGAGGGCATCAGCTAATAGGCCCCGCACTGCATCATATTCGGCCTGATTGTTGGTGGCAGAACCAATGCATACCTTGTTATAAAGAACAAGGGCATGCAAGGGGGTGAAGATGGCCCAACCTGCCGAGGCTAGATTCTTGGAGTAGCGACTTGCACCATCGGTGTAACCGATAAAGGGTGTGGACGGGGGGTCCGGCAGAATGGTGTGACAAGACAATAAATGAGGGGATGAAAGGAAATGACGGCAGCGTGAGTGTACAGAAGTCATCGGGCGGCAACCGCAGGAGGGAGTGCAAGGGGCAGGATGACCAAGACTCAGACAGGGTGGTGTATGAGGGCTATCGGAAGCATGGGGAGGACTCGGGCTGCGGAGGTCAACAGAGACATAAGTGGAGTGATCTTGGGTATGAGGAGGAATAGGGTGATCAAGGGACACGACAGGGGAGGATGCAGACGGGCTAGGCTCCGAGTGTCTCGCAGAGGAAGATAGGTAAAGGATGGTTATAGTAGACTCCGTCATCTGAACATCAGGGGGGGGGAATGTCGATGGGAGCGGGGGGATCCTCAGGTTGACCTGAAGCGCACTGCGTGAGGATAGGAGAGGTGGATTGATTTTGTTCAACCTCATACTCTCAGATTACCTCTAAAGAGGCGCGGTAGTGCATCAGGTGAGGACAATGGTGGGAGTAATGACCATGAACGCCGCACAAAGCACAAGGCTTGTTGGTGCAGAGAGTCTTGGGGTTCTTGGTTACGGACGAAGAAGGAATGGGGGCTTCAGGGACCGTAGACTCGGGGAATGCGACTTTAACCATGGGCTGAATATGGGGAAACTCAGGACAAGCATGGGTGGCATGGCCGGTGACATCACACAAAGCGCAAGGCTTTGCGGGCGGTGGAGGGGCCGGGTTAGTTGTGGTAGTCTTTTCTTTGGGTGCCCCCTTGCGGGCTTTGCCTTTCTTCCCGAGTGCCGTCACGACAGGAGAAGGGTCTTGTGGAGGTGCTGGGGGCACGGAGGAAACGGAGGAAGCTAGGGGGACCGGTTGAACCGGTGTCAAAGCCATATAGGGCTTGGGTTGACCAGGAGGGGTGGCGGCTGGGGGATCAAGGTACCAAAACGGTATGCCCAAGGTCAAGTTAGGGAGAGAGAGGGTGGCCATGACGGGGACAGAATATACTCTGGGAGGGGGAGCTAGGAAAGGGATCTGCCCAGCAGGGTAATGACCAGGAGGGACGGCTTCGAGATGGTTAAGGCCAGGAGGAACCGATCCAGGAGGGTAAAGGGGTTCAGGGATACCAGCTGTATGGGTAGGGCCAGAAGGAGGAGGTCCGGCTGGCTGAGATGAATTGCTAGGAGCGGGTTGCGGAGGGCGAGGAGGAGGTTGCTGACTAGCCAAGGCAGGCCGCTTACGGGCAGCCTGAGACGATTGCATCATGCAAACATTCGATGAGCTGGGATCGATGACAGGAGGGGGGGGAAGGTTAGGGAAAGTTCCAAGCAGGGAGGAATCTTTGTAAACGCCGGGGGAGACACTGGTCAAAGAATCAACGGTTTGCTTGTTGGCTACAGAAGAGATAGTCGTCTCAGGAGAGGTCTGAGATTTTGGCTCATGATATGTCAACTGGTCAATGGTGACTATCTTTCCATTATGGGGGAAAGACATCTTGCGAAAGATCGCAGATGGGACAGCAAACATAGCATAGGTGTAGCTTTGCCCCAATAGAATGTTGTAATCTAGCGGGGCGTCGATGACTTCGACGTCAACGCAAACAGTCTTACCGGCGAGGGTGATAGGACAATTACGGAATAGGCCAATGGGCTGGGAGGCATGACCGTCCCACGCTCGAAGGGTGATCGTGGAAGGAGCCAGTTCAGGAGATCCGAGTTGCTTCCAAACCGAAGCGGACATCACGCATGTGGATGCCCCCTCATCAATGATACATCGGGACACGTTGGCGTTTCGGATTTTGACTGGGATTTGGAAGGCGACGGAAGGAGGGAGAGGAGGATGGTTCGATTGATTGGCATCGAAAACGATCATTTGGTCATCAGCAGGATCTACAGCGCCCACGGCAGATAGTAGAGCCTTCTTTTGGGAAGGGCACGACTGGAGGAGCTCCAGTGTGGAAATGGCGGCAGGAGATTGCGCCAGATCATCCACTATGCTATACGAATGGGCAGCTCGACTGGGAGCAGCGTTTCGACGTAGTGGGCCCTTAGGTATCTTGGTATGAACCTCAACTTTTGGTTGAGGGATATGTAAGGGGCCACTGGGTGACGAAAGAGGCTCTGGAGAACCTGAAGAAGGAGGCTCGGGAGCAGACTGAGCGGGAGGCTTGGGATACTAGCGAGACCGATTTTGAAGGTGAAGATCGACGGACGGGTTAGGATCGGAGTGCATCATAAGGATCTGGTAATCAGAGGAACCAGAAAGGGAAGGGGGGGTGGCTACCTGGCTGTCGGGCGGTTGGGTAGCCACGAATCCTTGCTGAGGGAAAGGATCAGTAAACACAGCTGGCTGGGTAGTGGCCACATTAGGAGGAGCATGAGGGGAGGCGTGTTGTCCACGCAATGTGGCTTGAGACTCCCACATCTGCCGCATCTGGGGTAATAGGGGACAATCGTGGGTGTAATGACCATAAACACCGCAACACGAACAAGGCTTACTTGTGCGAAGCGGCCTGTTCGGCTTGGGCTGAGTGCCCTGTTGCTGGTTGGCAGTGTTAGGGTCCACACCAGGATTGGGTCCACGGGTACCAGGGGCAGATTGGTTTGTATTGCCTCTCCGCCTTCTTTGAGAAGAAGGGGGGTTGGTCGTGCCCTGCTGTGCAAATACTTGCCCTGGAGGGGGCTGTAGGTGCTGGTGCTGGGGTTGAGGAGGCAAGGGAGGAGGAAGTGCATATGCTGGAGGAGCTGGCACACCAAGCTGCGGATAAGGGTAATGAGGAGGTTGGGAAACATTGAGGTAAGCAGGAGGTTGGGCAAAAGGAGGAGGCATGCCGTACCCTGGATACATGCTACCGGGATGGGGGAGAGTACTGGAGGAGCTGGACCATAGCCCATAGGAGGTTGAGCGTATGGATGGGAAAGGGCTCCAACGATACCGTCGGCGGAATGAGATGCCCCCGTGGCGTTAGTGCCACCAGGCCTGGGGAGGTCAGGAAGAACGGTATAAACATAACCAGATTGAGCGTAGATCAGGTCATATTTCAAGGCTATTTGGAGCGCGGCTTCTTCAGTTTGAGGAAAATGAGAGGCAACATCTTTGTCGATGGGAGCGGGAAGGGTGCGAAGGAACCAGTCTATGTAAACCCGATCTTCGAAGGGAGGGGCTTGACACAAGCTCCGTCTTCTTCGCCATTCCTGAACATGGGTAGAAAGGCGGGTTGAAGATGTTTGCTTGAAGGAAGTCAAGAGCTCCGTACCGGTATCGTATCGGAGAGGGAGCTGGAAGTAAGATAAAAAGGCTTGGGCAATGGTCGCAAAGGTGGTATGGGAAGAGGTGGCTTGGTCTACATACCATTTAGAATCTTCGTCGGTAAGCGTGCATTGGAACAAATGAAGATGGATGGAGTCATCGGTAATGGAATTGGAAGAACACCACATGTGGAAAGATCAGACATGATTGGTTGGATATTCACCATTAAGGCTCCTCAAACTTAGGGATGCTCTGAGGGGAGCTGTCAGCATAAAGGTGCCAATTTTTATTGTGGTGAATGGGGTTATTGATCAACTGATGGAAATCGGGGAGGATGAGGCCTGCAATGTACGGCAGCACAGGGGTGGCTGGGGTAGTTCCTGTGGTGGTTCCGCTAGTAGTAGGGCCGGCATTAGGGCCGGGAGAACCACTAGCGTTAGGCCCTGGACCAGACATAGTGATGGTGAAAGGGGGAGAACCAGGAGGAGAAGGAGAACCCGATGGGACCGGAGAGTGAGCCTGAGTGCACTGGCGGTGGACCGGCTCGACGACGCGGGGCGGGAGCGGGTGTCGATCGACCGGAAATCGAGGATGAAGGCCAAGAAATCTCCGGATAAGCGCCTGGGGCGCATCGATGACAGAAGAAGGAAACCGACAGGGGCGTAAGTGCGATGCAATCAATTAAGGCCGAAGGCGGCAAAGGGGTGCGTTGACAATTTATTTTAGAGTCTTTTCCGTGCGGTGTTAACTGTGCGCTTCTTCGTTTAGGTCGTTGTGTGGCGTGTGTTAATTTTAATTTTTAAACCCTTTCCGTTTTGAGAGAAAGAAAAAAGTGTGCTGCGTAGCTGAAAAGAAACCTACAGAGAACAGAATATAATGCTGAAATAACAGAAAAATAACAGCTAATTGTGCATCTATCTAACCCAAGAAGGTGGGTCTCTCAAAACTATTATGAAAAGAGAGGGAAAAATCTATGTAAAACACATGGAAAATAGGCCAATAGATCTAAGGTCAAAAGGGACAAGGATCTAAAGGATAAAGCTGCTGAAAAGAGGTGCAGATCACAGCGAAGAGACAGAGGCAAGGTGGCTGGAAAAAGGGAGGAAATCAGCAAAAGCCGGAGGGGGCAAGGCGGAGGCCTTCAAAGGAGGACCAAACAAAACGACAGGAGGTGATTTGAAAGGAAGAAAGGCTGATTTCAAAGGATCTGAAAGGGAGGTAACAGATCTGGAAAAGGAGGCTGAAGCTCTGAAAAACAGACGGCTGAAATAGCTTAAAACTCTTCCACAAAAAGTGGAGGGTAATAAAGCCCTAAGGGGCAAGGTTCCCACTTAGATGAGTAAAAACAGATTATAACTTGGTCAAAACAGGCTGGGACAGAGGCTGGAGGACCCTGACAGAAGCTGCAGCAAAACCTAGAAAAATTGCAAAACAATTGCTGAAAAATGGCAGGTCGCAGTTTCTGACCTGATTTCAGTGCAGGTCGCAGGAAACAGGCTGAAAAGTGCGACCTGGAGGTCCAGGTCGCAGGTTTAGGGCCAAAAAGTGCGACCCCCAGTTCCAGTTGTCTCGGTGGCAGATTTTCAGAAAAGTTGTCGTCTCAGTTGCGGCTGGTGTCGCTTACCTGCGCAATAGGGCCAAAAACACACGGAAGTTAGAAATTTTAATGTTTCAGGGTTTTATGTGAGAAAAACAACATAAAAATAGGAAAAATAAACAACTGAAAAGAAGCCCTAGGGTCTGAAGTAGCTGGATATGCAGGAATATGAAAAACGACAGCGGTCGTAATTTAAAACCCGTGTGGAGTCGCCATTTGTTAGTATGAATCCTTTGTCGAAGTGTACGAAAAAGGACCACTTTAGCTACACATAACTAATAGCCCTAACAACAAAAGTGGCTGCCAATATCTTCAGATCTACGATTAGTTAGACAAGAAAAGAGCTGCAAAACACCAGATCTATGCATGGAAAGACATTAAGCAGTAAAAATAAGGGTTTGCTCCATATACCAATAGACAAGACAAGAACAATTTTGAAAGAATTTTTGTATTAATGGGGCACCTGTGAGGAAAACCAGAAGGAGTATCCAATTCCCCTCAGTGGGATGGGTTCTTGGAAGTCCTCAGCACTTCAGATCTAAGATTTCTCTCTCTAGTTGATGTATAAAACCCAATGCAAAGAGTAGAGCTCAATGGGAGCAAATGGCAGAAAATGGTGACCAAGTGTATAGATCCAGAGTGATCTAATAGGCAACAAAAGGTGAAGAATGGTAGGAAAAACCCTCCTATTTATAACAAAATATTGAGTCATTCTAGATCTTGGTGCATGGGTTAACCAGATCTAGATCCACTTTTTATGGAATATTTTATTATATTTGTTGGAGGGAAAAGGTATTTGACTTTGGTCAAATCCCTTAATTTGTTAAAAATAAATAAATAAATGATTTATTTATCTTTTTAAGGAAGCGGTTAGAAGATAATCAAATAAATAATGATTTATTTAATTATTTAAGGAAGTGGTTGGAAGATAATTAAATAAATAGTGATTTATTTAATTATTTGTGGGTGATTTGGTCATATTTAACAAGGAATATCATCTAAATAAGGTTTAAATGATTATTCCTAGAAAATAATAAGATAAACAAAGGTTTATCTAATTAATTTCTTTGATTTTGGGTTAAACATGACTGGGAATAATATTTAAATTATGGTTTAATTAATTATTCCATGAGGAAAATCAAACAAATATGGGTTTGTTTAATATTTCCTTTTGGGGTTTCCTGTTTTAACATAGTGAAAGCAGTTTTACTTAGGGTAAAACTGGTCTTACATGGTGTACTTGGGTCCATCTAATGATGATAGGTTAGATGACCAAAAAATGGTGTAACAATAGGATCCTAACACCCACCCCCAATATTTTCAGGAAACTACTTGTGATAGGATACAATCTGATTGAGGCACCAACCTCAAAAAATGTGCAAGTAGTCACTTGAAATTGGCTACAAACAAATTGAGGCACCAACCTTAGAGGTGAGTAAACTTATACTTGTTGTAGGGTTCAACCTAATTGAGGCTCCACTCCCTTATTAAACTTCATGTGGACCTCTTTTCACAATACTTAAAACTGGATCTGCCTGCTTTTCATTTAGTATAAGTCTTCAAACTGATCATACTACCATTGTCATAAAATTGTCATCAACATGACATATCCTATCCATACCCTATTACAACTATTTCATCAATATAGTCACATAAACCCTTCTTTGAACCTGCTTAGGTCATATACACAATACTCATTACAACATGTTCATAAGTCCTCAAAATAAAAAATACTAACTATGATCATGAAAAACACATCATCAAGGATTTTCATGCCCTCAGAACTATTCAAAATTGAAATCTTGATCACCATGCTTCTTCCGAAATCCAATTTATCATTGGAATCAACTTAGAAACCCCCCAAAACCATATAAAATAAAAAAATAAATTAACTATTCTACATAATAGCCTTCTCAGGGAACACTCTACAAAATGACCATTTCTAGGAAATGGTTCTACAAAATGTACATCATCGATACTTTAATTGTCCAACAAAATGATAAAAAATGACACGCCAGTAACCCCTTATGTTGGGAAAAATACTGAGAGGGGGGGGTGAGTCAGTATTTACAGCATATTCAAAAATTTTTACTTTTTCACTCTCTAAAACCCATACGCTACTTTCCTTTAGTAAACTCACGTATATACGTGGATATCCTTCATACAACTCGCGTATTAGCAGAGATCTAAATATGCAGATATTTATTAGCTTAGTTCTTTGCACTATTCAATCATCTGATGTTAAGTTAACAGTAAACATGTGTAGTAACAATAGAATAAACCATCACACAAAGCATCACACATGAACACCAGGATTTTTAGGTGGAAACCTAAGTCGGGAGAAAACCACCGCTGCAGTTGCTCAGCCTTCAATATTTTATTATAGAGAAAACATCTTACAACATATGTGCTGGCGCAGACTTGACCAGCACGCAGGCACCCACCTGCGCTCGTTTACCAGCCTCTCCCGGAAGGGAGCTCCAACCCCCTGACTCGTTTACCAGCCTCTCCTGGAAGGGAGCTACGACCCCCTGATCTCGTTTACCAGCCTCACCTGGAAGGGAGCTTCAACCCCCTGACTGAAGGCTACAACCCTCAGCACCTCTATGGACCACGTTTCATCAATTTTCACACTAGATCCAAAGCTTCCTTTAGGACACAACTTGCAGGCCATGTTTCATCATATTTTTAGACTGGACCCACTCCATAATTTTAAGCACAGTCAAACATGAAGCAGATACATATAACTCACTGACAGATATCAGTAAACCAGCAGAACAGATCAGACATTTCTTACCATAGACTTCAGCAAACCCTAGTTTGCATACGCGCTTTCCTTTCACTGATGTCGCGTATATACGTGCTTCCGTTCACATAAACCAGCGTATACTTCTGTACATATTACAGATCCAATTTCATTGTGCATACGCGCTTTCTCTTCAGCGAAGCCACGTATATACGCGCTTCCTCTTCGGCGAACTAGCGTATGGTTCTTCAGACTTTTATGTCATTGCAATTCTTCACAACAGATACATCACTTCAGATTTTACCCTTTACCTCAGACAGATGTTCGCCTCATCACAGATCTAATCATTCCATAAATAGATCTAGCAAATACAAGTACATTTCAGATCTAGATCCCCTTCTTCATCATTGGTGCATCATACATTCAGATTTATCATTCAACTGTAACCCTTTCCATTCAGATCTACTTCAGAGAGAAGTATTCATTCAAGCTCAGACATCTTGCACCCACACCTATGATTTGCACAATGAATTTCTTCTCTTTATATAGGTTTACCCTTTTTCAATACCATGAGCCCCTTTTTCAATACCATGAGCCAAAACAATACCATGAGCCCAAAACTACATTACTTCCGATGGTATTCCTGGGCGGGGTCATTTAGACGAATCATTACCCAATACAATGGGTCAATACCATGGTGGTTACCCCTGGTTTTGCACTTTATGAGCGCTTTTGCCCATACGCGACTTGGAACGTTCTTTCCCGCGTGCATACGCGACTTCCCTTAGACAAATCCGCGTATTCCTAGAGACATACTCTTTTCATCATAGATCTATTACATACTAAATTCCTTTCTTCATTGCCTTCTATACTCACTGTAGATACATCAGATTTAGTTCATCAAGACATATTCTATCAAGCACAACATCAAGTAAGTTGCCATCATCTTCATCAAGTGGGTTTCCATTCAAGGACAACACTCAGCATCATATTGCTAACAAACATCATTTCATATCAGATTTACATCATCTACCAAGTCCAACAAGTCAAGAATAACTTCATCAGGTGGATTGCCATCAAGGACAACACATGTCAACATTATCATGTCTTCATCTTCATTCAATGGGTTGCCATCAAGGACAACACTCTGCATCATATTGCCAACAATCTCCCCCTTTGGACTTGATGGCAACCACGATGGTGTTTGGTTACCACAACAGATAGGTACATTAAGAATACAATGACACCATGTCACTCTCTCCATTTTTGACACCATTCAAACACCATGTCACTCTCCCCCTTTGACATCAAGGGTAAAGGGCGGACCAAAACCAACATACTCTCCCCCTTTTCTCCTCATGTGGAAGAAGCGTTCTGCAGATCTGATATATACTGAAGTGACCAAGCTCCCCCTGAGTTCATGCTGAATTTTCAAACATGTTTTTCAATGAAGTACATGACTCTATGAAAGTCCTATCACCAATGACTCATACTGACATCAAAGATCCATCCAAGTGGATTTACATAAGAGACTCAACTACCCAACCAAGTGGGTTTACACATTTTGACTCAGCTACCCAACCAAGTGGGTTTTACAAAATTTGACTCAGCTACCCAACCAAGTGGGTTTACAAATTTGACAAGTCCTTACATGACTGAATATTACAATTTTACATCATGGGTCTCAACATGACCTTTTCATCAAACTACAAAAATGACCATTTATGACCAACACCAGAAAATTCTCAAGAAAGAGAACATATTTCAGAACCATCATAATGCCAACAATGCATTATACTCAGCAAGGCTAGTGCTCCCCCTGAATCTGTGCATCCAAGCATTTTTTCCATATGACTAAGGTTCCCCCTTAGTTTGTGCATCCGGAACACTTTCAACCAATCATCAAGGCATCTTTATCAAAACATTAGAAATTGAATTATGAGAACTGGAACACCACCAGAGATACCAAACAGTATTAGAGATACCAAACAGCACTGCAGCTGTGCTGAAGAGAGCTGACCCCAAACAGAAATTTGTCAGCAATCAGACATACATGGTTTTCTGTGCATGAACTCGTGTATATACGCGACTGTGTTTCAGGAAATCCGCGTATCCAATGCCATCTTCTAAATTTAGCCAGATCTGATCCTCTGTGAGAAAAAGATAGTGTTCAGCTTCTTTCTGAGATATTTGAATGCTTCTCTGGACTACAGATAGATAGAACAGTGTAGTTGAGTCTTCAAGCGTCATCCAACGGTTGTAGCATAAGCACATTAGTAACAAAGCCTTCAGATTCTTTGCAGCATCAATACAATCTTTCCAAGAGAGATTATCATACCAGCACAACATCTTCAAATATGTGTCAATCATCCATGTGGTCCAATATCACCATGATCTTTAAGATTTAACATGAAGTAACATATGTAGGGAAAAGATCTCAACCATAGTAACAAACTCTACATGATCTATTCTTATCTCTGAATCATAAGACTTCCAATTCATCCATGCGTGAGCACAAAAGATACTTTTCAACAAACAAGGCTCAAAATCTCATCATAATAAACCATGTACCAAGTCATCATCATTTAAGCATGAGTATCACAGAATAAGCACTCATAATGCCAAAAATGCAATTATTAGTATTCAACCTGCTGCTCCCCCTGAACCAGTGCTCCTCCTTAACTTGTGCAACCTGAATACATTCATCAGCAATTCACCAGCAACAATCTCTACATGAACTGTCCTTATCTTTGAATTATAAGACTTTCATCTCAGCAACGAATACTCTTCATCAAAAAGTAAACATGACTCATCCATAATTTTCAACATCAGAAACCAAATATCATATCATCATAATTTAGAAATGAGCAACTAAGCTGATATTGAGTCAATAATACAGTTATTAACAGTCAGACTGATGCTCCCCCTGAGCCTCTGCTCCAAATCTTCAGCTATCATATAAATTCTCTTATCATCAATGCATATGCGACTGTGTCTGCTGGAACTCACGTGTATACGCGACTTTTGTTAATACAACACGCGTATGGAAAGTGAAGCATAGAAATTTTTCACATTCCTTCATCTCCCCCTGAACTTGTACTTCCTGTACCTGTCTTCTTCATATCAGATGCTCTGTCAGAAATACATATAACCAGAATAATCAAATCAATCATGAGAGACATCATACATTGCTCCCCCTGTGACGATACATTACTAAATCTCATAATGTATCCCACATCATTCCCGCAGTCAATCAGAGAAGTAAGCTTCAGAAGCGGATGACTGCAGTAGGGTCAAAATTCCCTACGTTTCTGATCGGTCCTCCATCTTTTTCCAGATTTGTTTGAACTTTCTATTTGTGTGCTGGAAGTTATCCAATTTCTCATATCTGTTCAACCTGCATTCCTTTTCTACATGTCCATACTTGTTACAAGAATAACATCTCATGTGTCCAGAGAAATAAGCATAAGAATCATAATGAGCATTTCTAATCTTCCTCCTTTTACAATCAGCTGCTTTATGTCCATACTTGTTACATGAAAAACAATATCCCTTGAAGAAACCAGAGTACCTTTCTATGTAGGAACTGTTTGATTGAGGCTGAAATGATTTGCTCCTGCAATTTGCTGCAACATGCCATAATTATGACATTTAAAGCATTCAACTTTATTGACTGATTTCCTTTGAGATTTCATCATTGTTGGTTGACCTTTTGTTTCTTTCAACACTTCAAGTTTTGCATTGACATCCTTTGAATTTTTTTCACTTCCTTGTGAGCTAGATTCTCCTTTAACAGTTTCATGGAAACCAAGACCAATTTTGATAGTAGGAGACCTTTGATTACTCAGAATATTGTCCAGAATCTTAGTACTATCTTGAAACCTCAAAAGTTTAACCTTTTCTTCTAATTTAGCTTTGAGAATGTTTACCTCAACCTCCAAGGCTTGGCATTGCTTGTTCATGCTTTCTTCTTTCCTTCTTTCATCTTCTACTTGATCATTCAGATTTAGAATCTCTTCTTTCAACCCATTTTCTTGTGCTTCAAAAGTTCGTAAGAGTTCTTCATTCTTCTTATTCAATGCTTCGAGGTCTGCTTTCAAAGAGATAACTTCTGCTTCAAGTTCATCATTCTTCTTATTTGATAATTCCAGATCTTCTTTGAGAGAGATGATTTTACCTTCAAGTTCTTCATTCTTCTTACTTGATGCTTCAAGATCTGCTTGTAGAGAGATGATTCTATCTTCAAGACCTTCATTCTTCCTTTTTGATATTTCAAGATCTGTTTTTAGAGAGATGATTTCTGCTTCAAATCCTGCAATCTTTTTCTTCAATAGTTTCGGATCTTCCTTAAGAGAGATGATTTCAGCTTCAAGTCTTTCATTCTTCTTATTTGATTTTTCTAGATCTGCTTTAGGCCCTTTACTTCAATTGGATACATCATCGAACGTCCTTTTCAGTCTAAAGATCAAAAATTTGGAGGCAGATTCCTTCTCATTAAATATTCTTTGTTGATCTTTGATAACTTTTTCTAGGTCCATAGCATAATTTCCACTATCTTCACCATTGTTTGCACAAAGAAGATTATCAGGACCCCAATCACTATCTGATTCATCTTTGTCAATTTCTACTATACAGGTTTTCTGAGACATCTCCTTGCTTCGAGTAGTCTTCTTCTTTTGTTTCTTTGCCATGAGCACTTGTAGAGCTTGGTCAGACTGTTCTTCATCTTTAATATTGACAGCTTCTTCTAGATCCATACTGTCACTTTCACTATCATAACCTTTTCATATACAGGTAAGTGAAATACAAGAACAACGATCAATACCTGTTTCATCTCCTTCAATTTCTGCTATACATGATTTTTGAGGCATCTTCTTTCCATGAGTAACCTTCTTCTTTTGCTTCCACGCAATTAGATTCTCCATTATCAAGCTCGCAAAGGAACTTGCCTCTGAAACCAATTGTTGGGAAAATACTGAGAGGGGGGGGTGAATCAGTATTTACTGCATAATCAAATCTTTTTACTTTTTCATTCCTTTAAACCCATACGCTACTTTCCTTATGTAAACTAGCGTATATACGCGGATATCCTTCATACAACTCGCATATTAAAGGTGAGATCTATCAGTGCAGATATTTATTAGCTAGTTTCGTAATTATTCAATCATCCGATGTTAAGTTAATGAAGAACATGTGTAGTAACAAATTTAATAAACCATCACACAAAGCATCACACGTGAAATGTTCGTATTTAGGTGGAAACCCAAGTCTGTAGGAAACCACCGTTGTAGCTTGCTCAAATTCTCTTAATATTTTATTATAGAGAAAGTATATTACAACATATGTGTCAGCAGACTCTACCACAAAAGATGCGTACCCACCGCGCTGCTAATAAATGCCCTCTCCCCGGAAGGGAGCTCCAACCCCTCACCGCTTACCTACCTTCCTCTCGGAAGCGGGATCTACGAGGCCCTCGCTTTCCGTTACCAAGAGTTCCACCGAAGGGAGCTACAACCCCCTGACTGAAGGCTACAACCCTCAGCACCTCTATGGACCACGTTTCATCAATTTTCACACTAGATCCAAAGCATCCTTTAGGACACCACTTGCAGGCCACGTTTCATCATATTTTCAGACTGGACCCACTCCATACATTTAAGCTCAATCATACATCAAACTGAAACTTATCAATTCAGACACCCCAGAACTGTAGAATACATCCTTCACAGATAACAGTAACACAGCAGAACAGATCAAACATTTCATACCCCTTGCTTCAGCAAACCCTAGTTTGCATACGCGCTTTCCTTTCACTGATGTCGCGTATATACGCGCTTCCATTCACATAAACCAACGTATCCTTCTGTACATATTACAAAGCTCATTTCATTCCGCATACGCACTTTCTCTTCAGCGAAGCCACGTATATACGCGCTTCCTCTGCGGCGAAATAGCGTATAGATCTTCAACCATTATAGAGCAGCATACTTCTTCAGATTAGATATTCAGTTCAGATTTACCCTTTTACTTCAGACAGATGTTCACCTCATCTCAGATCTAAGCCTTCCATAAACAGATCTAGCAAATACAAGTACATTTCAGATCTAGATCCCCTTCTTCATCATTGGTGCATCATACATTCAGATCCATCATTCAACTGTAACCCTTTCCATTCAGATATACTTCAGAGAGAAGTATTCAGTCAAGCTCAGACATCTTGCACCCACACTCATGATTTGCATAATGAATTTCTTCTCTTTATATAGGTTTACCCTTTTTCAATACCATGAGCCCCTTTTTGAATACCATGAGCCAAAACAATACCATGAGCCCAAAACTACATTACTTCCGATGGTATTCCTGGACGGGGTCATTTAGACGAATCATTACCCAATACCATGGGTCAATACCATGGTGGATACCCCTGGTTTTTCACTTTATGAGCGCTTTTTCCCATACGCGACTTGGCACGTTCTTTTCCGCGTGCATACGCGACTTCCCTTAGACAAATCCGCGTATTCCTAGAGACATACTCTTTTCACCATAGATTTAGCACATGCTGAATTCCTTTCTTCATTGCCTTCTATACTCACTGTAGATATATCAGATTTAGATCATCAAGACATATTCTATCAAGCACAACTTCATCAAGTAGGTAGCCATCATCTTCATCAAGTGGGTTTCCATTCAAGGAAAAACACTCTATCAAGTGGGTTGTCATCAAGGACAACACTCAGCATCATATTGCTGACAAACATCATATCACATCAGATTTACATCATTTACCAAGTTCATCAAGTCAAGAATAACTTCATCAGGTGGTTTGTCATCAAGGACAACACATGTCAACATTATCATGTCTTCATCTTCATTCAATGGGTTGCCATCAAGGACAACACTCTGCATCATATTGCCAACACCTTATATATAAAAAATTGACCATGTCTAATTTGACTCGAACCTACAACAAACGTGAGTCAAAACCAACCTCATAACAAACTAACCTAACTAATGAGTCATTTCCTATGAGAAAATTGCACATACATATTCAAGTTCACGTACAATATCATCGATTCTCATAGGATTCTTCACCGTAACACCATATATATGATAAATACCATTTTTCAAAAAACTTGAACCATTTACCAACCTTCACATACCAAATCAAATGCCTCGCGACTACAAGGCTCAACCTTGGGCTATTTCACAAAGTTATACATCATTTCTGTCAAATGTTTGTCTTGATTGGAGTCATGGTGTGTGTGTGTGTACGTGTGTCAAGATTGACCCAGGGCTTAAGGGCTGACCTGTGTTCTATGTAGGATCCACCCAAATTACAATGTTTCCCATATAATACGAGATTATCCCTTCCATTACGAAAAAAAAGTGATCATAACCATGTTATCTTATTAAGATTATTTCCCAACCTCCTTTATTTTGCAATATGACCATGTCATATGACCCTATCCCTAGGGTTCCATGGTCATCTTCATGATCGGATGTTAGCATGACATCATCATTCCATGTGGTTTCTTGTGTGCGGTACTACATGTCACTCATTTTTAGACTATATACTAATAAAAAACTGCCATATGTTCTTGCCATGTGTCAAACATTGGAGGTGCCATGTCACCTTAATGACATCATCCAAATGACGTGTTGGTCCATGTCATCACCTTGAATTCCATGTCATTAACTCCATCTAACCAATGTTTGCAGAATTAGCAAGACTTCCACATTAACTCCTCTGGCTAATGAGACTTCACTGCATGTTAGGAATGTCATGTTAACTCTTTTGGATAATCAAATTTCGCCACATGGCACTATGGGAATATCCAGCATGGAGGGGTCGAACTTGGTTAAATATCAAACATATTAATGTAATATATCATTCACTTTTATATCTAATTGTTGGAGTTGTCTGATATGAGAAAACATGCTTGAAATTTAATGTTTTTAAAGTTCATCCATGTTGGGTCCTATCAGCCATACATTTGATTACTCAACAACAGATCCACCTAAAATATGCCCATTGTTAAAAAAAATGTAATTTTGGGTTTTGCTCCATGGTTGAGTCCTTCACCCAATTTTGATCTTCAAATGACCATAATTTTTGATCCAGGAAGAGCTTTTTAGAGTGTGATACACCGTTGGAAAGGTCTTGATGAGGACTATCCAAACATATTATCCATAGGATCATTAGGGTGCCATAATATTGTAAAAAACGCCATAAATATTAAACCTAATTGAATTCACTTGATGAAGGCATGCAAGAGGTCAGACTATCATATTACTTTATTAATGACATTTTTGCTTCCTTAGGCATCCCCTTGGACATCAATGACACTTTTTGTCATTAATGACAACACTATGTGCAACAATCCCCCTTTCGTCATCAATGGAGACATCACTAGACATTGATAGTCATTTATTGCAATGGACCAAACTCCAAACTCCCCCTGGTTTCGGACTGCCACTTGATTTTGTTTCTTCTCTTCTTTGCATTTCTTCTTTCATATTTTCATTCTCTCTCCTTTTGACGTGTTTCCTGATCTTGTTACTTCTTTTTCTTCCTTCTTCAATGTTTGCATCCTCTCCCCCTTTGAAATCAATGAAAAAGGGGCATGGTTTCCAACCAAGCTATCATGATTGTGTGTGAGTCTGATCTTGATATAAGTAGAGTCTCCCCTTGATTCTATGTTGTGAGTCCATGTTAATTCTTATCCAACTATTCTTAGAATTTCCTATGGACCTAATATATTCTTCTCTTTATACCATGCTACCAATGCTTCTCCAACTATTCTTGGACTTTCCTGAGGATATGATAGAGTCTCCCCCTGAGACCATTCTTTCTTCATCTACAATTTTTAATTTCCCCTAAACTATCCTATAGACTTGATGAAATATCCCTTGAAACCATGCTTCTTGTGTACCTTCTCAACAAAATATCCCCAAGTCAATATGCTTCCCTTTTCTGATACAAATCTTCACATTTTACTTATATTATTTTCATATTATAGTCTTTCTCTCCGTACTTGTTGTCATCAACCCTATACTTATTTTACAATTGAGATATCATCAGATTTTTAATTCTTTGCAAATGGAATCTCCCCCGGTCATTTTCTATTAAAATAATGTTGTCATCATACCAAAGCGATCATTCTACTTGCATAAAATTGATTCTTCAAGTTTCAATCCAAGAATTTATAATCTCGAAGAAGCCTTCACTAAGGGATTAGATCTAAGGGGTCATATATAACCTAGTTCCTCCTGTCTCCTTGTCCATCTTATAGAATTGACTCTTGGATTAGTAGGAAGTCCCTCTCTCTTATTCCATCTCAAGTTGAGTTTTCAGTCTCGTGTTGTATGTCTTTCATTGTGACATATGTAACATTTAATATTTGGATTTAGCATTGGCATAAATGAGCGACATGTTATTCTAATTTGGTCCATATGTTTGAGCCTGGGTATTTTCTCATATCATAGGTTTGTTAATCTTGTGCTTTTTGGCAAAATTTTGTACATGTAAAATAATAACCAAAAATCTTATTTTTATAACTGGGCTATAGGGTGATCTTGATATTTTAAATTTGTTCCATGAAATATCCTCATCCTTCTATTGATTTCTATGTCCTGCCTCATTGTTGTTTGTTGATCCTTTCTGAATGTTTTCTATCATGGGGGGTTCCACTCTTTCATTCTGGTGACTTCCTTTTTTTAATTAGATATACCCTGTTGATTCTTGGTATCAATATGAGAATCATTGAAATGAACTTGTTTGGGTTGATTAATAACTTGCTTAGGATATTGAAATGGGTTTTTTATAGGTGTGATGAATGTTTGGTAAAACCTATTGGGATGGTCCTCATTTTATTTACTTTGAATATCTTTATTCTTGGATGTCTTGAAACTTTCTTGATAACCAAGACCTGTTTTGATGAGAGGATATTTTTGAATGTTGAGATTGTGATCCAGAAACTCAGATCCCTTGTGAAGATTTAAGTTGCGTTTGAGATTCTTTAATTCTTCTTTCAAAAGAACAACCTCCTCCTCTATTCTTCCAAAAAGTTGTTCCTTCACATTCGATTTTTTTGAGAAAAATCCTTTATCCTTTTCTTCCTCTATTTCAACATCGAGAGCAAGAATGGTCTCTTAATTTAGATATTGGTCTTGGAGTTGATACATTAGTTTACCTTCCCTATTTCTAAGAGTTTTATTTCCTTCAATTTACTTTTAAGGTTTCCTTCATAATCTATTTCTGCTTCAGTTTTAGCTAAGAACAATATTTCACCTCTTTCATCATCGATCACACTTTCATTGATTTTGTAATCACTTTTTTCTTTTGATAGGAAGTTCTTCTTTTTGTCACCTCTCTTCTTCTTTTTATTCTTATACTTGAATCCTGATTTTTCATCGGCATCATTATTTTTTCCATAAGGACATTTAGAATCAGAATTTACCACTCTTTTTCATTCAAACCACTTGAAGGAAGATTGCCTTTAAACTTTCCAGTTCATATTTTCATCTTTCTGAAAAAATTTCCCTATTATTGATCATCATGATTTGAGTCTCCTTGATTTTCATGATTTTTACCTTCTTTGGCTACTTTCAATGTTTCTTCCTTAACTCCCAATTTTCTCTCCTTTATCCTTAGCTCATATGATGAGAGTGTTCCATGAAGTGCATCCATAGTCAATTCATCCATATCTATGAATTATTCAAGGGTTGATACTTTGGGATTGAATCCTTATGGAAGATATCTCAATATTTTTATAACAAAAACACCATCCTTGAGTTCTTCACTAAGACATGCAATAAAGTTGAAAATCTTGGCTACTCAAAGAAAATACAAAGGAATATCCTCATCTTTTTACATTTTCAAACTTTCGAATTGGGCCCTAAAAGATTGCAACTTGAATTATTTCACCTTTGTGTCCCCTTCATAACAAGTTTTAAGCTTGGTCATACATCATGAGCCAAATTACATCGCATTACTTTGATTTTTTTTGAATATGTCAAACCACTCAAAATAATATGCCTAGCTTATGCATTGATGTACATAGTTTCTTACCAACTATATATGTCAGAGGATTATTGTAACATACACCTCCCCTCATATCTACCCAAGTAATCGTCCAAATGGGGTAAAAATGATGTGAGGGTAGTTAAGAGCAGACTCAACCTCTTAAGTGACTTTAAGGAAGTGGAATTAACGTCGAAAACCATAACAAAAACTCTCTGCACTTGCTATAGGACCCCCATAGGATATCACAACCACCAAGATGACTTGTCCTAGTGTCCCGTTGACTTTTACTAAAGAAAGCCCCCAGAATCTCCCTTGATATGGGAAATGGTGCATTTGGGAGGCTCTAGACGCTACCACAACAATGGGAATGCGTGTTTCCAAGAACTCAATTGCCTAGAACTATGACTATGTTCGCGAGATTTAAGGCACTTTTTAATCCCAGAATCCCAGATGCTACCCAAAAATTCCTGTAGTTTTCAGAAATAATCAAACACATGAAGACAATGCCAAATGACCAAAAATTGACTCCAGGACTAGGCCTGATCATCCCTAAATTGGACTGACATTATGTCAAACACTTGGAAGGAATGAAATCTATAGGTCTAGGATGCATGATAGAGCATGAATGACTGATTTTTTTTTGTAACATTAAAAGAAGGATCACCACCCTATTCCTTGAATGGATATGACATCAATTAGGTCTTGCATATTGTTATACATTATTTTTTCGTACTCCCTATCTCATGTCCTAAGCTGTCAAAATTTTCCCCAAATGTCACAAAGTAACACAAGTTGTTAATGTGTTCACCATGAAAATATGATTAGAGCATCCTAGAAGAACAAAAGATAAATGCCTTGAAGAAATTCTGGAAGAGATTTCCAAAAACCCTATTTGTAGGCCCAATGCAGTCTTAATTTGTTATGCCTCGTGCTTGTCACCTTCACAATTATATGGGTCTAGCACTAATAGCGCGGGAATTTAAGTGGAAAAACGCATTGCTCCTCTTTTGGCAGTTTCTCCAAAAATGGGGGAGAAGCTTCTCCTACTAGAAGCCTCGAGAATGGAGAACTGGTAACCGTTGAATGAGGATTGAATCAAGGGCTCCCATTTCAAGACTTTGATCCTAAAATTAGGGATCTTCCCCTTAATATCTAGACGTTCTCCCCCCATTTGTGGATCCCTAACTCCCTCTCCTTCCCTATAAGTAAATTCCCTACTTTCCTCAAATTGTTGATAAATGTTGGATTCCATCCTTGTGCTTAGTTGTGCCTAAATGCTACCATTTTCTGAAGGAGAAAGGAGTGCTTGAAGGTCTTTGCTAGGACTTGGAAACTCATCCAAAGAAGGCTTCCAACATCATAGCTCAAGTTTATTGTATGCTTCCCTTACTTTCTTTTAATAAAACATTATGTGTTTTCTTCCCACAAATGTGTAAATCATTGCTCATTTAGTGTGATACTCTCTGAGATTTCATATAGTTTATTTTAGAATGAATAATGCTATATATGCTTTTCTCATCTCTGTTTGATCTTCCTTGCAGGTATTCATACAAAATAGTGTAAAGAGGATTGGACTTGGAAGTGAGAAGATTAGGAAATTACATCAACATGCGTTAGCATCAGAGTGAGTTAGGCCGTCTATCTTACTTTGTACTTTGTGATTTAAGATAGGGAAGTTTGCACATATTTTTCTAGTTTGTTGCTAGATCCTCTCTTTAGGACTATAGAGATCGTTTTTTTCCATAGAAGGGATTGTCTGTACAACAAAATGTCGACTCCACTGGGGAGACTATAGACATTTCAACCCTCTTTTTGCATTCGGTCTTTATTCCTAGTTTGGTAAACCTTTCAATGATCCTCCATTTTGATTTCCTTTGATTCTGTAATATGAGTAGTCTATGTTTTAGGGTATCAGGTCTAGCTTTTTTCTCAAAATTTGTTTTTTTTTTTTTCAATCATTTCTCTCTCTGCGCATTTTTTACCAAAACTGGCGTGTTTTTAGCGTTGATTTTGCCAGAAACAGTCACACTTGAACCTCTGGTTCAAATGGTTTTCCCGCGTTGGTATTTAAAGTTGGGAATTTTTTGAGGTTTTTCCCTTAAAGTCTAGTGTGTTCTGATATCTCAGGTCATCCTCATACTCTATGTGCATCAAGTTTTGTTTGCTTGGTTTTAGTTTCTTTGTGGTTTGCAGAATTCCATCCCATTCATGAAGTGGTAAAAGTGAAACTTTTATTGAATCTTTGATTCCTTGAGTAAATTAAAATCATCATTCACTTCTTATATGTTTGGAAGGAATATTGTTTTTCTGATTGATTTAGCATATTAGTTATTTTGAGACCATAAAAGAAATCGTTTTGCATTCATTTATTTTTCATCTGAAAGTTTACTTTTCGTAAAGTGCATTAGATCGCATTGCATTTGAAAATTCATTTTGGGATTAATAATTGAACATAGATTAAAATCGTTTAGTGAATGAAAAATGGAACCTGCATTGAATGCATTCTCATTCATCGAAAAGGAAAAGAAAGTGAAACAATCATGTAGGTGCATCTTAGTGAAGTGAAATTCATTTTACTTTTAAAAGTTGCATTTGGAAAGTGAAAGTGAAAAGATCTAGTTAGGAAAGTTTTTTTTGTTGCATTCTTGAATGTTGCATCATTGTTTGAATCTCTTCCCTTTACTAGATAGGTTTCATCGAAATAAAAAAGTTTATTTTTCTCATATTATTTTCAGCATAGGTGTTCAGGTAACATCGATATTTGAGCCTTAAAACTGAAACGTAAGTCAAGATCAACTTAAAATTTACCTCAATTATCCTAAGGATAATTTTGAGCCTAACAAAAACATTTATAGGTCTATTGGGGCCTCAAAAATCTGTGGCAACAACAAAGGGGATAAACACCTGATCTAGACCTTAAAGCAGTTCCTTTTCCATTTGGGATAGTGGCTCTGACTGGGTGTAATGGGACTAGTTTCCCAGATTCGGGTTTTGTATGATTTTTCGGTTTTTCTCAAATGATTTGCAGGAAGAATAACTAAAAACTAAAACAAATTTATTCTAAAAATGCAAAACTTTAAATTAAGTCTAATCTAATCTAACCCGGGATAATCTAATTTTATGCGATTTAGAATGATATCTATTCAGTCTGTGATGATTTAGATCAATCACAGACTTAATAGAATTAATAATTTGTAAGACGATTCTTTTGAGAAATAGTTAATCAAAAGAAGATGTGAAACATATCGCATATATTTTGATGATCACATATAAAAAAAAATAATTTCTATCCTTATATCGTACAATAGTGCAACTGATATTTCAAACAGAAACAATTGATTTCATACATAATTCATGAAAGCTAGACTTATCACTAATGTTTAAAATAGATTTTAGCATATATGATAATATTACCAAATGTGTGTTGTCGTGTTCATCTAATCAGTGATAATAGGCCACAATCAATCCTTCTATCAATAATTTTTTCAGAGAATATAAAAGTGCATCAACAATGATCAACAAAATGGTATATAACTGAAAAGGCCATGTTCCATTATTTTATCAAGGAATTCACAAACTTACATTAAAGCATTCTTTGTAAATGTTCTCAATAAAAATTCTGGACCCTTCTCTAAATGCATGAGAAGGGTTTAAATACTACATTAACCACTTACAAAAACAGATTATACAAAATATCCTATGAGGTGGTTTCAAACAACCTTCCTCATTCCTAGTGTCTAATTGCTAAAATTGAAATTATTAAAAACAAACTAACTTATAGTCATACCTGATGATAGATTACTGCCATATTTTCTTTTCTGCTCACAAATATTGGACATTGGTTGAGCTTGTGGAGGCTTCCTGAACTGTGCCTTCATTTGCGCAGTAAATATAGCATCATGCAAAAGTGGTTGCATTTTTTGTATGGAATCTAGAGAGCAATTCAATGTCATTACTTGACTATGTGGCTTAACCAGTAACTACCAGCATGATTCCCAATCAGTCTTTTTCAGCTGTGCAAGCGTTTCTTCTCGGAGTTGACCTGTGTTTTTCCAACTTTGCTCTAAATTTCTGAGATCAGGAATTGATTTGTGATTTCATTCTGGTATGCAGCATGTGGTTAATCATTTTGACCATACTCTTTGATATACCTGCTGCTCTGGAAATGTCCAATTCTGCCCATTTTACTTTTGCATCCTAGTCAGTAAAACATATATCTTTAAAAGTTTCTTTGATCTTTGGGAGACTTGACTTTCTCCCTTCCTTTGAATCTTGCCATTCAATATAATCAGAAATTTTGGTATTGAGTTCATTAAACTCAATTCTCTGGTCAATGACTGTATTGGTCAACTGTTCACTAATTTCCAAGTGTGGGATTATGTCTGACATTTGTAAGATAAACAAGTTTTGTTGTTTTGAGAGTAAGGCATTCAATGCCAATGCTTCTTTTATGAATTCCTCTGCAGTAGGAATACCTTCATATTTTGTAAGATCTTCTCTCAATTCTTTAATCAGTGTGTTTTTTCTGGATAAGTCATTGACTTATCTTAAGCACTTTCACATCTTGCTGAAATTTGAGGAGTTGCTGCTCTATCTTCTGATTCAGACTGTTCCTTTCTTCATCCAGTTGCTGCTGTAGCTGCATGGTCTTATCATCTTTTTCTTGAACCAAAATGGATACTTCAGCTTCCTTATCCATTGTTGCAGTAGTGTATGCTCCAGCAAATTATGATAGCCGAGTCAGGTTTTCAATTGGATTTGAAGGAGTGTCTTTCCATACAACTTCCATTACTTCATTTCCTGGGGGTGTTTCAATTTTTCTTCTTTTCCTCTTTTTCCTCACTACAACGTTATGAAGAGGGTTGTAGAATACATAGAGTGGAGGGATATCAGTAATGTTCAGAACAATCTCATCAATAGGAAACACAGAAATGACTTATGTATCTTGGGAGGTTATCCTAGGAATTTCAATGATTTCTTTTGCTGAAATTATTTGTCCCTTTGGAGTCTGAAATTATGTATCTTTCTGTGAAGATGATACCTCTGGGGTATTTATCAATGTGTTTCTTGTTGAAATCCAGAATTTATCTATTTCACTCTGATTTTGTGAATCTGTTTGTTCTGTCCTGATCTATTTGCTTGCTTCAGTCATACAACTAGTAACCAATACATTTTGAGGGATACGTCTGAGTATTTGTTCTCTGTATTCATTGAATCTCTGTAATTATTCTGGATTTAGATTCAATTTGACAAAATCTTGAACTTCTTCAAAATTTCTAACATATTTCAAAATGTCTTCAAATATATCATCTGTGTGTATGATAGGTTTGACTTTAACTGACTGAGTAAACTTGTTAGCAATCTTCTCCGAGTCAAACTGCCTTGAGGGTAAAACGGGGAGCTTCAAAACCTCAATCTTCTGACATTATTTCAATGCATGATTGAAATTGATGAGGGTGAATGTACCACATTGAATTGGAAAAATTGGCCATAAAGATTTTCTACTATCTTTCAAAGATTTAGTAAGTCCATTACCAACAGTTTGGTAAGCGACTTCTCTCACCATTAATTTATCTGAAACATGTAAAGGAAGAACATGTGGAGGAGCGGAACTTCCAAATACTCTAATGTATGAAAATGATTCTTCAATAAAATATCTCCCTATCATTTGAAGGTCTGAAAGGGATTCCTTAGTGAGCCTAGGGCTCACTTTGTCAAACATTAATTGATGTAATGGTAATACAACTCCATAACATAGCCTATGAAAATGTGGTGCACAATTACGCTCCCATATCTCTTTATGACTCAAATGAATAGGGGTGGGATCCTCAGGAGTCCATTTGCAACCCATAACTAGAAAAATGGTAGAAAAATAGATAGCATCAAAAATATATGCACTCGTGAAAAATTGGGGGATGGGTTTGGAGGAGAAGCTCTTGTCTGGCGATATTCATTAATCTCTTTAGCTAGATTTTTAGAAATAATGGCTGCCCAATTCATGATGTGGGAATTAACACAGGGATCAATCAGGGGAAGCCAATTTATGGAGAATTTGGTATTATCAGGGAGACCATATAATCTGCATAGCATTGCGGCTGCAAAATTGTAGGGATTTTCGAGTGAAGCGATAGGATACATACTTGATTTCTCATGTTTGAAATTTTTATCCAGTTTCCTCCAACCTTGAATTGTCTTGAAAGGGTCCTCATTTTTCTTTGAAAATTTCTCAACAGATCTATTATCATAGATGTCTTGTGGGTCAGGTAGCTTGTACATGACTTTCAAATCTTCAGCTCTGAAAGAACCTAAGATTTCATTCTTAGCGGTTCTTAATTGTTTGTCCTTGATTGTTGAATTGTCAAGCACCCACCTAATCATGTCGGTATATGGTAAAAGAGTAGCCCTTTCTGCTATCCTATGAAGGAAGGAGCATGCAATATATTTAAACTGTAAATTTGAGGGTGTTGCATCATTAGCAGTTGCCTTGACCTCCACTAATTTAGGTTCCTCGTCTTCAAGTATAGTATAGATAGCTTGCCACTTTGTAGCACCTCCATCGGTAGTGCAGACTGTATCTGAGACTATCAGTGACATTTCTATGTATTCCACTTCTGCAATAGTTTGTTCGTCGTGTTTCTGCATTACCTTGCATATGGACATATCTTGAAGGAAATTCCATATTAAAGAGAGACTAATGATCAAATGATGGAAGATATATTGAAATGACCAATTTTTAAAGAAAAGATCCAGGAAACAACTATATCATTAATTAATCGTAATGAATCAATAACTGTTTGCATTGGGATGCTAAAACATACTTAATAGTTCTTGACATGATTTATTTTTGCGTAAAACCTTTATTTAAACCTGTCAAATCCATCGCATCACGCCCTTTGAACCTGTCTTTATGAAGCGCATTACATTTTGTTCATGCGATATGCAATTTCGCGATATCGCAAAATAGAAAAATCACGGTATCGGAATATCGCAAAATCGGAGTTGTCGCAATATTGGAACTTTGGTAAAGTCTGCTTAAAGTTTGAAACATATATTCGCGATGTGCAATTTATTTTGTTGCTTGCTAAAATCCGATCACTTATTGAAAAATTGGGATTTCGTTGTTTTGTTACTTATCTTTTAATGAGAAAATATTATGCGGGATGCAATTTGCGATAGGGTGATTTCAAGGATGTTTTATTAATTTCTTTTTATTTTTTATGTTTTTATTTAATAAAAGAAATAATGTTTTTGGAGTTTGATTTTTTTACCTAAAATGAAAAATACATTTTTAATAAGGGTCCCTATTTCTATTTATCAAAGGTCTAGATTATTTTGAAAATAAAAATGGGGTAGTTGTTGCATAGCACAACAAGGTCTAGGCTAGAGACGTGTTTCGACATTGTAAAGCATAACAACTGTCATTGTTTGCTAGAATTTTATCCCGGGGGTGATATCCCGATCTATTTGTGTCTAAATGTTCAGTGATAAAATATTATCTTTCATGTTTATTTGGTAGTGGTCCTTGGTCAAAATTTCATGTTTTCAAACAAATTCTCAAATAAAATTTTGTTCACTGAATTTTTTTCTAGGTTAGATGCTACTCCCTTCACCCATTCATGGTCATTATAAAATTAAAAGTCATTTCATTCATCATCACCTAGTGTCATATATCAGCCAGCATACCCTCATCTAGGTCATGGTCTAGGTTTCTTTTGTTTCACCATCATAATGACAATCATGTCATGTGAAGAAGGAAAATAAGAGTCATTTTCACCATTAAAATCACCTTCAATGGGAGTTAGCAAAGTAGAAAATAAAGCCAAAGGAGCAACAAGAAGGGTCAATTCAGAAATTCTCAACGTTTAGGTTCTCTTAAGTCAGTAAGTGATCATCCCTCACCTTTCATTTATCTCAATTTATTCAACAAAGGGTGGATTCACTCTTCTTGGGTTTTCAACTACGTTTTTGGTTCCATTGATGTTTAGCTTTTTCCAGTTGGAAAACCCCTAGTTTCATCACATAAATTTTTTTACACATCACTCATATACCTTACCAAATCACTACATATCACTCACACCTCTAATAACTATCATTTTCACTCAAACGCTAGTTCTCACTACGCTTTAGCAGAGATACTAGGTCAAATTTGTGTTTAGGCCCTTTTGCCCTATTTCCTTATCCATTTCAAAAATTTCCACCTATATAGTGTTCCTAACACACTACCCTATCTCCCCTATTTTTTTCAGGTTTTTTTCCTAACTTCTATCCCCTCCATTTCCCTCCCTAAACCTGTTGCCCCATTTTCCCCTATTTTCCTAGTTTTCACCCTTCCTTTCCTTCATATCAAATTAGGGTTTTTTTTTTTTTTTTTTTTTTTTTTTTTCTGAAAAACATCATGGAAGGTGAGAAGAGAAAGAAAAATAAGGGAGGTGAAGTTTCCAGTTTTTTTCTAAATCAGACCCATGACATCATTTTCAAAGTTTTGTGATCATTTTCTTAGGTTTACACTACACACAAGTCAATCCTACTTAAAATTTAATTTATGAATAAATGAATATGAATTTGACAAATGTGAAAGAGGTTTTTTTCAATAATATACCAAATAAAAAAATCCTCCTTCATTTTATGCATAGGTGTTATGATTTTAGAGAAATTCCCAAAATACAATTTCTCCAGGTCATTTTCTGCACTTTTTAATAGGTTGTATTCAGGTCAATTGTTTTAGGCGTTTGGAGATGGGTTTGGCAGTTATCTATGAATCCATTATGTATAAGCTATCCTAAGCTTTCCAACCATACCACGTACAGCCAAAAAATCATCTAGGAAGGCCTCCAAACTCCCTCTCAAAGATAGCATTATGCTTCTACTCAGGGCACGCTATGCTTCTGCAATGTTTAGCGATCAACTTCAAACTTGGATTTTGAAAGAATGGGAAAATATTTTTAAAACCTAGAGAATTTTTGTGTTCATAACATACCAAATAAAAAAAACCTCTCTCATTTTTACAAAAAACATTATGGATAGAGAGATATTTATCCATCTTTGAGTCCTATTTATGTAGAAAATTTTTGGATTTTTGGCAATTTCGACAATTTCAGCTGTACAAAAGCATCGCGCAACTGCATGACGCTTTTCCTTAGAGCCTAAAAATGAAACTTAATCTACATGGTTGGATTTATATTGCAATTTAAATTCCATATATGGTCTTATATTTTCATGACAATTCTCAGTTTTGGAGAAAAACCCAAAAAACACCCTCTTTTTCACGCTTTTGCCATTGTTTTTGCTTGTGCGCGACGCTTCTGGAGTAAGCTTGGGAAAATGGATTTTTGAAGGCCTTGGAGGAGGTGTTTTACTAGTTTCAAGGTTGGGTTGGATATAGGATATCTATGGCTACCTATCCCAATATTCATATTAGCAGGAGAATGCCTAAATGTCGACTAAAAACACCCTCAAAGTGGCATGACACTTCTACTGAAAGGCATGACGCTTCTGCTAACTAGCTTGATGCTTCTGTCTTAGATTATTTATGGACAGGTGTCAAGCCATAATGGTCCAAATTTTTAGGTTGCAGTTGTACCATGAGGTGTATTTTGGATAAGAGATTTTTTTTTTTCATCTCATTGTTGAGGAATCATGTAATTAATCAAGGAGACATACACTCCTAGTTATTAGCTAAATCTGGGGGAATTGTTTCTAACTTCCCTAGATTCTAGGTTATGACTCATTAGGTGCATTTATGATGTATTTTGAATTAGGTTTATACCCAATGAGGTGGAATCTCTTATATTTTATATATGCATTCCAACTCAAGAGGTTGGATAGTTTTTATTTGCAGTGTGGAGCTTATGTACAAACTTTTTGAGTGAAATCAAAGACATGTTGCAACTATAACTTTGGGACTCTAGCTGTATGATTATTAGCATTGTTTTTTCTAAGTAACATCATTAAGTTGAATTTTTTTTCTTTCTTTCCATCACATGTATGATTCTATATGATGATATTATGAGTCTATGAACAAAATTCTTGCTTTTTATGCTCTGTTTTATACAATTTTCATAAATATGTTTTACCTCTTCTGATGAATGAAATCATGTAACATGCTCATTCTGAATCACTCTCTCTCTTTTCAAACCCTATACACAATGAAAATTTAAGTATGTTATTAATTATACCTACCTAGCCTCATCTTCATCTCTGTAGCTATACCTATGAAATCATACCTAAAACCTAGACCTAGTTCCTTGACTGGCATGTTAGAAAATTATATATTATAGAGAAATGCAACACATAAAATATGCGGAAAAAACAAGAAAAAAAGCACATAAAACCAGAGAGACATAAATATACGTGGTTCACCTAGTTTGGGCTATGTCCACCCCGAACAACTAGCCCTTCCTTTCTATTATCTAGCAAAATGAACAGACACAACCTACAACATATCCGTTGTAATATCCTATGTTCTCTCTCACAGTCTCCCTATCTGTTTCTCATTCTGAGAATACACACACAATACACAACCGCAATACAATACCCTCATACAAAGTGAGGGGTTGCCCTTTAGGGAAAAAAACCATAAACTAAACATAACTTCTACAGTCATATCATCCACCTAATGAATGACCCTGATTGAATAGAAATTACTATACTTTTACAAGGCAATTTTACATTTGTTTTTAGCTTCGGGGGTGCTGCCCCCGAAACCCTTCGCCAGGGGGGGGGGGGGATCCATAAAGTCATAGCCCCCCCCCCCCCCCCCGGGACCCCCCAGGCAGCGTTTAATTATGGGCGGCGTTTGCTGCCCCATTAAGGTACAGGGGTCCAACGTTGTGATAAAAAATAAACAAGATAATCAGGCTCCACACCCAACATGGCATTCCTATCCAGCAAAAATAAAAAACAAAACCCTAATTCATTGAGCTTATATCTAGCTTAATATTTACATCTCCAGTCACATCATTGACTGTAAAAGTGACATTGAGAGAGCCCTCTCTGGCTTGGTAGGGCTAGCTACCAAATATGAATATTGGTTTGAGGTTACCTCCTCTAGTCTCCATTCTCAGCCTTGGGAAGCGAAGGGAGTGATAAAATTTTTGGGTCGTTGTTGGGGATCAAAGGTTAATTATTTCCCAGGAAATAACGAAAAAGATTAGCTCTGATTGTTGATGGTGAACAGTGGTCAGGCACAAGAAGGTTGTGCATCTTTCGCCTGATGACTCCAGTGTCAAAGAATATAAAAGTTCATAGTTTTCACGACGACTCCACTGTTCAAAAACCAGTAGCTCCAAGAAATTTTTGGGGAATTCACTATTTTCAATATGGATTCAACTACAAGAAGTAATGGCAGGTATGATCCTATGGATCAGTCTCATATCCCTGGATTTCCAAATCCTATGCCTCATGTTGATTAGTTATCTTATCTTCCCATGTTTAAATATGAAAATAAAGATGATGTTGCCTTGCACTTGATAAAATTTCATATGCATGTACGTAGAATTGAAGTTAAGTTTCCCAAGGATTTCTTAATGAAGATATTTATGGCTACTCTGGAAGACAAAGAAAGAACATGGTATGAATGGTTGAGACCAGCTAGTATATGTTATTTAAAGGATTTTCATTTACTTTTCTTTGAAAAGTATAAAGAGTATTATCCATCTTTTCTACTGGTACAAAATTGTTGTGATCATTTTTAGGGTTTCGTTCATTATCTTGAAAGCATTGACGAGGATCTATAATTTATGGATGACGAGGATATGTTAGAGGTACTTTATCAATTCTCTTCTAAGGTCAATTGTCATGATGATCAAGAGGATTTACAACATGTAGGAAAATTATAACCATCAAGAGTTTCTCTTTTAGTTGAAGATGAAATCAATCAAGAAATTGATGTAGATATCCACGTCCTTTCTCCAGAGATAAATGAAAATTTACAGCTAGTTTTTCAGTTTTTGTGTGATCAAGGTGAAAGTAGTGAACTAATTCATGTAGAAAATATTCCATAGTTGCAAGAGGATTAGGTGTCAAAGATTTTTTTCCATCATAAAAATCAAGATGATAGTCTTCAAAAAGAATTATCTAATGAGGCTACAACATAATTGTTTGATCCACAAAAGAACAATCCCGATATACATGATATGGCTATTATACTTGAAGGTTGTCATGAGGATGTTCTTACAAAGAATGACAAACAACTTTTTGATACACAAGATATTGTCCAAAAATGTCTCGCTACAGATTTGAATGATAACAAATCTATGTTTGTGCATAATGATATGATTGCTCCTATTGAAACCTTTCATGAACATTTAGAGTCTTGTTTTGGAAATAATATGATGGAAGATTTAGTTCACCAAGTTGCACTCATTCATTTTGATAATGATCATGAAGTTATGGGTGAAAATTTTAAAGGCCTTTCACATTATTTTGAAGACCCTATTTCCATTTTGTTATATCCAATAATGAAGGTCGATGTTGCAGCATTCATTGATGAAGGTGATTAGTTTCAAAACATGGACAAAAAAACAATTTGGAAGGAGGCTTGTTTTCTTGTTTTAATTCATCCAGAAAATATTATGTTGCATGTTCTTCATGATCCTTTAGTTAGTTTTTTGCAACCATCTGGGAAGATGAATCTTCTTATATTTATGAATCACGAGAACATGTTCAGTGGACACTTTGATTTTCTTATCTTTTGTTCCTTTTGCCCGCTTGAGGAAAGTGTGAGCAGGGTTCAAGTAAGTAGCCATTTGCTAGATTGGTTAAACTGGAGGGATCATATCTCATGATTGTATATATATATATATTCAGTAGGTGGAAGGTTATCATCATGATTTGAAGCCCGAGGCGAAGGCCCTAGGATCCCGATGTTCTGCTACCATATGTAAATTCAACCAGTAGTCAAGTTTTTGAGTCAAAGTCAGTTTTTGTTTTAGTTTGTCATTTGAGTGTATAGTGTTTTATTTTTGAATCCATTGCCCAATGGATAAGAATACCTGGTCTATGGTGTTATTAAAACCTCCTAAACAAGTTTCCATCCCCAACTGGAGCCAATGTTAGTGTCTAAATTTTCAGTGATCAAATATCCTCTTTTAGGTTTATTTGGTAGTGGTCCTTGGTCAAAATTTCATGTTTTCAAACAAATTCTCAAATAAAATTTTGTTCACTGAAATGTTGTCTCGGTCTGATGCTTTTCCCTTCACCCATTCATGGCCATTATAAAATTCAAGGTCATATAATTCATCATCACCTAGGGTCATATATTAGTCAACATACCCTCATCTAGGTCATGATCTAGGTTTATTTTGTTTTGGCATCATAATGGAAATCATAGCACGTGACGAAGGAAAATAAGAGTGATTTTCACCATTAAAATCGCCTTCATTAGGAGTTAGAAAATTAGAAAATAAATCCAAAGGAGACATGAGAAGGGTCAATTCAAAACTTCTCAAATTTTAGGTGCTCCTAAGTCAGTAAGTGATCATCCCTCACCTTTCATTCACCTCAATTTATTTAGCAAAGGGTGGATTCCCTCTTCTAAGGTTTTCAACTACGTTTTGGTTCCATTTATGTTTAGCTTGTTTCAGTTGGAAAACCCCTAGTTTCATCACATAAAAACCTTCACACATCACTCATATACCTTACCAAATAACTACATATCACTCATACCTTTCATAACTATAATTTTCACTTAAACCCTAGTTCTCACTATGATTTTGCAGAGATACTAGGTCAACTCTGTGTTTAGGCCCTTTTCCCTCTTTCCGTTATCCATTTCCAAAAATTCATCCTATAATGTGTTCCTAAAACACTACCCTATCTCCTCTATTTTTTTTCATAATTTTCCCTAACTCATATCCCCTCCATTTCCCTCCCTATACTTGTTGCCCCATTTCCCCCTGGTTTCCTAGTTTTCACCCTTCATTTCCTTCATATCAAGCTAGGGTTTCTTTTTGCTGAAAAACATCATGGAAGGTGAGAATATAAATCTCAATAAGGGAGGTAAAGTTTCTAGGTTTGAGCCAAATCAGACCCATGGCATCATTTTCAATGTTTTGTGATCATTTGCTAGGGTTTACATTGCACACAAGGACAATCCTACTTGAAATTTACTTTATTAAGAAATGAAGAAGAATTTGACAAAAGTGAAAGATGGTTTTTTCAATAATAGACCAAAGAACAAAACCTCCTTAATTTTATGCACAGGTGTTATGATATGAGAAAAAATCGCAACATATAGTTTCTTCGAGTCATTTTTTTCACTTTTGGATAGGTTGTCTTCAAGTCAATGTTTTAGGGGTTAGGAGCAGAGTTTTGCAATACTTGATGAATCCATTGTGTAGCATAAATCCTAATATTTCCAACCATAACACTTCCAGCCCAAAAATCCTTTGGGAAAGTCTCCAAACACCCTCTCAAAGATCACACTACACTTGTGTTGAGGGCACGCCACACTTTTGTAATTTTTAGTGATCGATTTTAAACTTGGATTATGAACAAATGGGAAAGTATTTTTTAACAAGGGAGGAGGTTGTTGTTCATAGCATACCAATGAACAAAAACCTCTCTCAGGTTTGCAAAATCCATTAAGGTTAGAGAGATATTGATCCACATTTGAGCCCTATTTCTGAAGATTGTTTTTGGATTTTTGGCAATTTTGGCAATTTCCGTTGTACAAAAGCATCGCACAACTACATGATGCTTTTCCTCAGAGCCTCCAAATGACACTTTATCTACATGGTTGGATTTCTCTTGCAATCTAAATTAGAGATATGGTCTTATATTTTCATTACACCTCTCATTTTTGGAGAAAAAACCAAAAAACACCCTCTTTTTCATGCTTCTGCCACTGTTTTTGCCTGTGTGCAGTGCTTCTGGAGTAAGCTTGGGAAGATGGATTTTTGAAGGACTTTCAGGAGGTATTTTCTTAGTTTCAAGGTTGGGTTGGATAGAGGAAATCCAGTGCTACCTAGTCCAATATTCATATCAGCAGGAGAATGCCTTAAAGTCAGCCAAAAACACCCTCACATTGGCGCGGCGCTTCTGTTGAAAGGTGTGACACTTCTGCTAAATGCCGCGACGCTTCTGTTGAAAGGTGTGACACTTCTTCTAACTGTCGCGATGCTTCATTCTTGGATTATTCCTGGACAGGTGTCAAGCTAGAATGGTCCAAATTTCAAGGTTGAAGTTGTCCTATGAGGTGCCTTTTGGATAAGAGATTTTGGTTTTTCATCTCATTGTCGAGGAATCATGTAATTAATCAATGAGACATACACTCCTAGTTATTAGCTAAATTTGGGGGAACAATTTCTAACTTCCCTAGATTCTAGGTAATGACTCATTAGGTGCATTTATGATGTATTTTGGATTAGGTTTCGACCCAATGAGGTGGAATCTCTTATATTATCTATATTTAGTCCAACTCAAGTCATTTTAGAGCTTGGATAGTTATTATTTGTAGTGTGGAGATTATGTACAAACTTTTTTAGTGAAATTAAAGACATCATTTATAGCTATAATTTTGGGACTCCAGTGGTATGCTTATAAACATTGTTTTTCCTCGGTAACATCATCAAGTTGAATTTTTATGCTTTCTTGCCTTCACATGTATTCTTCTATATGATGAACTTATGAGTCTATGAACATACTTCTTGATTTTTATGCTTTGTTTTATACGATTTTCATAAATTTGTTTTACCTCTTATGACGAATTAACTCATGTAACATGCTTATTCTGACTCGCTCTCTCTCTTTTAAAACCCTATATACAATGAAAATTTAAGTATGTTCTTAAGTATACCTACCTGGCCTCATCTGCATCTCTGCAGCTGTACCTTTGAAATTAGACCTAAAACCTAGACCTAGTTCCTTGACTGACATTCCTATTGAGAAAAATTGCAAAACACAACCCTAATTCACTTAGGTCATATCTAGCCTAAGATAATTACATCTCCAGACACCTCATTGATGGTAAAAGTGACATTGAGAGATCCCTCTCTGGTTTGTTAGGGCTAGCTACCAAATCTAAATATTGGTTTGAGGTTACCTCCTTTAGTATCCATTCCCAGCCTTGGGAAGTGGAGGGAGTGATAAAAATTCCACGTATGTAAGTATATAGGATTGTTCTCCAGTACCTTTGGGTATATCGAAGGTTCTCCATGTATGAAATTATATAGGAATTCTTTCATTGAACATTTACACATTAGACAACACTACTACAGACTCACACTCCCACGTACTGTCGCGTATATTTTGGGATTCCCCACTAGGTCTCTATCCTGCCATAGATAACCAAGTCAGCACCTTGAAAACGTGATACACTAAACACAACATTCATGAAGATTACTTGTTGTACTTCTTGCTTCACTAAGAGGTATTATGCAGTTCACAGTTTCTTGGTAATCATTTTTTCCTAGATTACCCCTTTTTCATTTATTTGTTTTTGTTTTCTAAAATTTATTACCCACAGAATAACATTTTACTCGTGCATAAATAATTTTTCCTCATAATGAATATTTAATTTTAAATTTGAATTAAGCCCAAAGTTTTCACCAACGCTCATCTAATGTTGTGAAAAAGACATCGTGTTAGAACCACCCGGTCCTCGGTCATGCCACGCGAAAAGTTCACCTTCCACCTCCCCTTCACTTATTGAAGTTGACGGCTCACCTAAAAGATTCCAAAGCTACATTCCACATATTTCATATGAACCTCTTTAGAAACAAGGAATTGAACTTGGTATCATTATAACTATCCAACCCCTTGCATCTTGAACACCTTCTCCAGAGTCAGTTACTTCATCCCAAGTATCTCCTCCAGATATTCCTGAGCCTACATCAAGGTTCTTGATTTTTCCAGAGAATCCACTCTTTGATCCAGAAGACAACCCTATCTATTTATCACCTCCATACCAATACAGTCATTTTGATAGTCCCAATGTTCCTTTGGTCTATTCTCATGGTGTGTCTCATATTTCGTTTCGAGAATTGTTTCTACCAAACATGGAAACAAATAGTGATGTTTCTCAATTTGAGGACACACCCTAGAGTACTCATTTGGAGACATCTACAAATCATACCCTAGAAGTAGATCCTAAAATCATATTCCCCCTTGAATGATTTTCATATGTTTCCTACGACATGGGAATTAGTGTTATAGGTCAATTTGGGCATCAGTCACAATGACCTGGTTAACTGGGCATCATCTCCAGGACCAATGTATAGGGTCTATCATCCCCTAACATTTCAATTGCTATATTTCCTAAGACAAAGAAAAAGACATATCAATCAAAGACTTTCATCTGAAAAGGTTTCCAAGGTTTGAAGTTTATAATATATCATATGAGAGCTCATCAACACTGCCTCTAAAGGGACTAATTGCATTTTATATGCATGTAACCCCATGCAAGGATGCTTTGCAAAGCACTTCCCTACATCTATGGGTGCGTTGGTCACATTGGGAGAGAAATTATCATTGTTCCGAAATCTCCACTTCGCCAGTGCCTTATAGAAGAGTTCACATGTGTTAAACTTCGAATCCATGTGTCCATTTGACATCCACAAGATTGGGAACATTGATTGTAAAACTACCTCAACCTCTCTATAAATTGAGCATGGATCTTAGTGTTTGAAAAGGAAGAATTTGTTTAGAGAAATGCTGGTGGATTTTACATTGAGGAGATTGATTTGAGTGACAATTTGTTGGAGATATATGCATTGTGATGAGGTTGGGATGCTGCTAGAGACAGTGACACAAAATCAGTCATTTGGTTGTAACCTCCCCTTCTATCATTAATAAAGAATACAAATTACTTTTCCCTATATGCATCTGTATTGGCTTTGATTTTCCATATTGCAAGATCTTAGTTGATGTATATAGTTTATGCTTTACTGATTTAGCAAAATAACTTGAATAGACATCTGTATTATTGCTATTTTCTGTTGTTTAGTGTTCATTCTTGCAGGAAATATTTTGCACAACCGACTGGAATTTGAAGCTACAACGGAAGCGACAGAAGGAATCATTTGGAAGTGCTTGGATTCCAAGTAAGCATCTAATCCATTATGTGTGTATGTTATTAGTTAGGAAAATTAGTCGTATAGTCTTTAACCGGTTGCTCTAGATTAGCACCTGTCTAGGGAAGCGTGTTTTATCCGTAATTCACAATTCTGTCCAACAAATTGGCGACTCCGCTGGGGAGATTTATCTTTATCCTAGGTGTTTTAACCTATGATTTTCTCTATTTATTCACCTAGTAGTTTTTACTCACAAATATTAGGCTTTTTAAGATCTAAATTTTCAAAAGAAGTGTGCTAAATAGTTGTGTTTTTCCTTTGACACTGCACCCAACGTACTATTGGATAGCACACAATTCTTTTCATAGCACTGTCTCCCTTTCAGGCCTGCGTTGCAAAGCACTATCTCTCTTTAGAGACTATGTTGCCTCCTTAAGCCATCCAAATTTCATTGAATTTGTCTTTGCAGTTTGTTTCTGTTTGTTTGCTGATGTGTTTTGAGAAGCCCGAGCCTCATATTGACGAGTGAATTCATCTTCCTCTTCCTCATTTGAAAGAAAATTTGTTCAATGTTTGTTTAAAGCATTTTTCTTTATCATTGGCAAGTTAATTTCAAAGTATTTTTATTGTCGCATTAGATCCATTTTCTTTTGAAAAAGGAAATTGTCATAAAATATTCGTTTCCTGATAGGATAAATTGTTGTTTTCTTCCTCATTTTTCCTTCAAAAAAGATTTTTTTTTTATTCCTCTTCTTAAAAGTAAAAGGCATTTGATTTTGTTGATTTAATGCACTTAGTTTCTTTTCTGCATTCATAACTTTAAAGAAACTGAAAAGAAAAATCCGCATTTGCATGTAGTGGTTTGTGTGTTTTGCAAAATGGAACAATTAGGAAATCTGCATTTAGTTTGTGTTATTTGATTTGTTTGCTCGAAAATTGATTGTTCTTTCGCTCTAGTAGCTAGCATTTTCATTGAAAAACTAAAAGTGAAATATTTCTTATCATTCTTAGTTGCATTTTAGGAATTTTTCAATACATCATCGCGGTGAACCTTTGAAAGGATATTTTTTAAGCAAGATCAATATAAAATTAATCTCAATTTACCTAACGAAGCATTGAACCATAAAGATAACATTTAGAAGGTCTAGGCTAGAGACGTGTTCCGCGTCGTAAAACATGGCAGCCATTGTTAACTTGTCTGCGATACATTCCGAGTGTGATAGCTCAGTCCATGTACGTAAGTATATCGTAGCTCGTCCGCATATTTTCAGGTATATCGGGTTGTGTTACAGTATGATAAGTATAAAGGGGTGCTCTCACTATGCGGTATCACATCAGACAACGCTAATACGTACTTGGGCCTCCACATACCTTCGGGTATATTTGGGAGGACAAATTTTAGGTGCTATCCATCCATAGTAAATCGAGTCGGCCACCTTGTAAATTGTGATACACCAAACACAACATTTGGGAAATTTATTACCCATACTTCTTGGTTCGCCAGGAGGTATTATGCAGTTCATAGTTTCTTGGTAAACCCTTTTGCCTAGCATTACCCTTTTATTTTGTTTATTTATTTTTGGTTAAAATAAATCAGTAATCATGGAAGAACAAAATACTTTCCCCCGTCATTCGTGTAGACTAGCGTTAAAACCACCTTTACCTCCATAAGTTACTTCTGGTAGGCGAAGGCGATCACGATCTGCCGAATCAAGTACAATTCGTACATCTGGTGAAACATCATTTTCCCATAAACTAGAGTTAGCTCAAGTTGTTTCTACACATCCCGGTTCATCTACTATTGTCGAAACGAAGTCTTCACAGCTACCTGTGGTCACTATCCATCCAATCAGTTATACCATACCTCCTAGACCTGAAGTTGTTCTACCAGAAATTTATCCATATCATGTCTCTTCTTTACCAGAACATCGGAATCCTGAAGTCATACAACCAGAAGTTTATTCTACCTTGGTCATCCCACAAAGTTCTATAGCTATTGAATCTCCCATATCACACAGTCAACCACCTGAAATATACTTTGGGCCTAAAGATAAAATACTTCCCCCTATTTTAATTGCGACTGAAGAAATCCCACAATACGAGACACCTTTAACTCCAACCCATTTTGGGGAGGACCTTTACCTGTAGGAGTCTTTTTCTCAATCGACACAATCTGCTTTTGTTGATCCTACTCCTTTTCAAATTCTTGTTGATTCAAAAGGGTATACATTTGGTCAAGTAACCATGATTGAACCAACATCTTCGGTTGGGCCATCTGTTCTAATTACGTTAGCTTCTGCCCTAGCTACCCCGTCGATGTTTACAACTTCACCAGAGTCATATTTTCATGGTGGCCCTTTGGTCCCATTAGGTTACAAATCATTATCTGGAATTTTCTCTAGTGCATATTCAAATCCATGGACTTTACCAATGTCATCATCTGATATTTTAACTGGTAATCCTATCATAAGTATTGAACAACTTGATTCATTATACACATCTTTAGGGCAATATCAAGCCGATCCTTCTGGGTCTATTCCTTCAAGTACCATATCAACTGGACTCCCAACATTTGGAGAGAAATATTTTCTGTCTTATTATCCTCTGCATGCTGGGGGGGAACCTTTGGTCACCCAATATCACAGTACTTCATCAATTTTTGGTCAATCTAATGTTGAAATGCATGTTTTTCAATGGCAGCCCACTCTACCTATCCAACCACAAACAGTTATATAATCATATCAACCATTTCAACCTGTTACACCCACATCATTACCACTTGTTAATAAATCTTTACCCCTGTTACAGAATCAAAATATTGTACAGCCTTATCAAGTGGGTCCTTCAACTCAATACCATCAAATGTTGGGTCCACAGACTCCAAATCCTTCAGCTAATTTACAACAACCTGTATCTAGAATCATCTATTCACAAGATGGTTTACCATTTTATGGGATCTCACAACCATAACCTGGTTATACCTATCAACCAAATCCAAGTGATCATAATTTGGGTTAGAACATTGGTGGATAGACCCCTTGGTAGCCACAGGCAAAAATGCCTCAAACTTCATTTCAACAAGTATCATATCTAGGTTTTGGTTAACATAATCCTCGAGCATTTGATTTTCAAAACAACCCCTATCTGGGTTACCAACAATAGATTCCTTATGTTGGTGCTCAAAGGCATGTTTCTCAAGTAATTCCATCTTACCTTGGCTATGCTCAACTTGACCTTAATCAATAGTTGCCATTTGTTTCAAATTTAGTGTTACCAGATTTAAATCAGCTAACTAATGATCCAATTAACTATGCTCCTTGGTGGTCGGTGATACCTCACAAATTACCCTTGGATATTCCTAAGTTCAATGGAAACCCTGGAGAAGATTCTTCAAATCATGTCATGACTTATCATTTATGGTGTTCATAAAACTCCCTGAATGATGATTCTATTCGACTACGTCTTTTCCAGCGTACGCTCAGAGGTCTAGCTGCAAAACGGTACATTGAATTACCTAGAGCTTTTTTTGATAATTTCACAGCCCTAGTTACTGTATTTTTGACTCATTTCCAATTACCCATCATATATGAAACTGGAACGGAAATCTTAACCAATTTCAAATAGAATAATGCTACTCACATTTCTGATCATAGTCATGAGTGGCATCGTCGTCATCGAATGGTTACGACCTTTGTTCCGGATCAACTCCTTGTTGAATGGTTTATTAAGTCCCTATTACCATCTATAACTAAGGATGTGGCAAAGGGTGGTGTCGTCACAGGAGAGAAAATTATCGCTCGTGCCCAATATTCAGAATTGATTTATACTCAGTCTGGCACGCTCTATGAAAATATTCCTAATGCGTCGAGATCTAATTTTATTGTTCCTCCTCAATTAAAGGACTCTCATGCTAGAGACGGTTTGATAGGCACTACAAGCACACACCATACTACTACTTCTGATGCTTCTCTTGCTTCCAAAATTAATGCCATGTCATTTGAAAAAGGAAAACGTGACAAGCAACCAGGAAGTAAGAAAAAGGGGAAATCTACGAAAAAGAAAACTTCTAACCCGCAGGAAAGGTCATCTGATCAATCGTCTAGACCTAGGAAACCTCGTTATCCATGCATAATCTGTAATGAGGAAAAATTTGTTAGGTATTGTCCTCACCGCACTGAAGTCTCAAAAAACATCAAGACTTCCCATGCATAAGCTGTGTTGACAGACCCATTTCCAAATCCGGACACAAACATGGTTGCTACGGATCCAACTCGTAGTTCCCAAGTGTTAATGTTATCTGTCACAAAACCTTCAACAGATATTTTGGTGTCAACGCGTAATAAATATTATGGTAGTCAGGCCATTGATCAACCTAGTATCTCGACAACGAATCCATCTATGGAATCAGTACCGTTTACTTCTATTCCTGAATTGATAATTAAGCCACCAAGGGGAGTAATTCATAAATCAAGATATAATCCTCGAGAAAGAGTTGCACAAAATTATAATATAGTTGAAGATTTGGCTCAATCCCCTTCATTTATGTTTGCTCTTGAGGTATTACAAAATTTTCCCTCCCAAAAATAGGCTTTATTGTCATCTATTGGTGGAATTGATTCAACTGATTCTAATATTGTCATCTTTAATCATACGGGCTATGTGCCACAACTACCAGCAGAATTAGCATTCTCCATACAGGTAAATGTTCTCAATCACCTTGTTCATCACACTATTATTGATGAGGGAGAATCTACATGCATTATGTCTCTAAATTGTTGGAAGTCACTTGGCTCACCGTGCTTATCACAATCATCAACGACGTTGAAGGCATTTGATGGACGTACATATAAACCCTGTGGTATTATTAATAACTTGCATGTTGAACTAGGGGGGAAATAATGAATATTGATGTTGAGGTTGTTGACGGACCCTTTGACTATAATATTTTACTTGGAAGTCCATGGGTATATGCCATGACTGCAATTGTTTCTACATATTTTAGAATGATTGCCCTTCCACATAAAGGTACAATCACAGTCATTAATCAACTATCCTTCTTTGCCTCCGCTTCACAGGTAACTGGAAGCATTCCTTTCATTCACATACCCAACTAGAACTTCAGAACATTGGTGTAAGACTCTTAAAATATTCCACTCTTATGGGAACCTTTGCATTACCGCTGCCTGCGACGTTGGCAGAAATTGCAAGTATAGAGACTTGCTACATGATCTCTTCCACTCTATCTGGCTTAAGGGAGAGTACAAGTGATTCTGATATTTCTACATTGGATGAGTTTCTGCTGCCTAGCCTTATTGAGCTAGCATAGAAATTAATCCATCTAGCTTGGGTAGAAAATCCGAAATTAGCGTTGCCGAGTGTTTGGGTTGATTGTTCCTTAGATTTTGGTACTTCTTCTGATCCATTTTCCTCAATGTTCTTGAAAAATGAGAATATTTTGAAAGCCATGATGTCAGAGGGAGAACCATGGGAAGATTATCATCATCGTTCCCATCTTCCTGATTATGAAGAAAATAATCTTAGTGAACTATATCACCCATCCATCAAAAATTTCTTTTCGAATTCTTTTCCCATTAATGCAATCGATTCCTAGCGAAATTCGTTAAATATTGAATAAACCATTTCTATCGATATTTCGACCAAACCTAGCGTTGTAGAAAATATTCATGTTGGTGTATATTTTTCTCCATCAAAACTAGAATCATATCTCTCTCTATTTCATGAATTCCATGATTTATTTGTTTGGACTTATGAGGAAATGCCAGGCATAGATACTAGTATAGTTGAACACACTGTTAATATGTATCCTGATGTCAAACCGGTGCGTCAACAACTTCGTCTTGTTCATCCGAAGAAAGTCGCCGCCATCAAAGAAGAAGTTGAAAAGCTTTTGCGTGCTGGTTTCATATACCATGTTCCTCTAACTGTGGGTTTCCAACATCAGTCATGTCATGAAAAAACAAGGAACTATTAGAGTGTGTGTCAATTATCGGGATGTCAATCTTGCTTGTCCAAAAGATAACTATCCTACTCCCTTTATCGACCAGATTATTGACGATTATGCTGGATGTGAAATCTTTTCATTCATGGATGGATTTTCTAGCTACAATCAAATCAATATCCGCCCAAACGATCAACATAAGATGGAATTTATCTGTCCCTGGGGCACATTCACTTATAGGAAACTTCCTTTCGGTTTAAAGAACACTGAGGAAAATTTTCAGAGAGCAATGGATTATGCTTTCAATGACATCAAGCACATTGTTCAACCATATCTAGATGATTTACCAGCACATTCACGAAATTATATTGATCACTCGATGCATTTGAGATCCATTTTCTTACACTGCTGACACTACAAAATATGCCTCAATCCACATAAATGTGTGTTTTGTGTTGGTTTAGGTCGTTTTCTTGGATTCATAGTCTCAAAATAAGGAATTTGAATCGACCCATTGAAGGTTCAGGCCATTCTTGATTTGCATGCGCTGTCAAACTTACTTCAGATACAGAAAGTGCAAGGAAAGGCTAACCTCCTAAGAAGTTTCATTCCAAACTACACTGAAATGGCTAAAGGATTTACTCAACTATTGAAAAAAGGGGTTCCCTTCCACTGGGATCAAGTTGCGCAAGCTTCTTTTGATGCTATCAAGGACACTCTTGTCTGAGCATCATTGATGTATCCCCCTAATTATCAAAATGATTATTTCCTATATATCACCGCGGTTGAAACATCTATTTCTATGGTATTAGTCCAAGTATAAAATGGAATTGAACATCTGATCTATTATTTTAGTCGTAATCTCAATGATACGGAAGTTAAGTATTCATACGTAGAAAATCTTGCCTTGGCAACTGTTCAAGGTTTCCAAAGATTTCGCCATTATATCCTACTCCAAAAAACAACTATAGTTTCGGATTGCAACCCTATGAATTATATCTTATCACGTCAATTGCTGGGGGGAAAATATTCAAAATGGATTGTCATTTTGTAGGAATTTGATTTGGAATTCATCAAATCCAAGTCAAAGAAGTCTTTAGTTTTGGTTGAGCTTCTCTGTGACCTTCCCTCTAATAATACTCCAACTACGTTGGAACCATCAATTCCAGAGGAGTCTCTGTTTTTGATCGGATATCTGATCCTTGGTATGTGGATTTCATCATTTATCTCCAAACCCAAACTTTTAGACCTAATACCTCTCACTCTAAACAACGACGTATTCGATACCAAGCCAAAGATTATCTGATCATCGGAGATACACTTTATCGTCATGGTGTCGATACCATAAGGAGCTGCCTCACTCATGAGGAGGCTAAAAGAGTATTAAATGATTTTCATGCTGGGGCATGTGGTGGACGTTTATCTGGATATGCTAACGCGCAGAAGATACTTGGCACCAGTTACTTTTGGTCTACTATTTTTTGAGATTGAATCCTCGCGGTCAGAAGTTGTCATGCATGCCAAATTTTTTATCGTAAAATCTGCAAACCTCCAACGCCAATGCATCATGTTGTCTCTATGGTACCATTTTAGAAATGGGGTATTGACTTCATGACCTGTAACCCTTGTTCGTCCAAGGGGCATGGTTATATTATTGTCGCAGTCAACTATTTTACCAAATGGGCCGAAGCGATGCCTACATTCAACAACACAGGACATACATCTGCATTGTTTTTATTTAATCATGTTATCCACAAGCTATAGTTACAGATCATGGGAAGCATTTTGGCAACAACATGATGGTTGAATTAACTGCCAAGTTAGGATTGTCACATGATAATTCTACTCCTTATTATCCATATTCAAATGGACAAGTTGAAGCTATCAACAAAATTCTTAAACGTATGCTTCAACGAATGATAGGAGTTCGTAAAAGAAACCGACATTTTATCCTGTACTCTGTCTTGTGGGCGTATCTAACCTCAGTAAGAAACGCAACTGGCTTTACTCCTTTTCAGTTGGTGTATGGTATAGAAGCTATCTTACCAATCCAATGTGAAATACCTTCGTTAAAAATCACAACTGACTTGTTACCTAACACCTTAGAAGAAGAAGTGTGTCTCCTTAACCTCATCCATCTTGATGAAATGCGTCATGAAGCCCAATTGGCCATCGAAGTGCACAAGAGATGTATAAAGGTGCAATACGACAAAAATGTCCAGCGTCGCATTTTCTCAGAAGGTGACTTTGTCCTTCTTTACGATCAAGAGGCTGATGTAATAGGTACATGAAAGTTTGAGCCATTATGGCATGGCCCCTATATTGTAAAAATAGTTCTTGCTAAGGGCGCCTATGAGTTGGTTGATTACGATGGAATTCCATTGGTGCAACCTAGAAATGGGTTGTATTTGAAATGTTACTATGCTTAATCATGAAGGTAGTAATTTTTTTTATTATATTGTAAATATATGCTGTTGATTTGCATTCATGATCTTAATTTGTTTTTAGAGTTTTCTTGACGTTAGTAATCTGCATTACATTTCATCGTAGATGTATAAACCTCCGAAACCCTTTGTTGGATATGCTGATGGTGCTAGTCATAGTACGCAAAATCTATCCTCTACAGCGTGGGTCATTTTCTCTCCGAACGACGAGTTAGTGAGTTTTCAAGGGATTTGTATTGGTAGATTGATGAAAAATATCGCCGAGTATAGCACGTTGATCAAAATTATCTCTAATGCCATTTCATTTGGTATTAACTATATCATCATAAGGTTAGACTCACAACTTGTGGTATTACAACTTAATAGTGTTTATACTGTTAGAAATCCAACATTGCATAGATTGTTCCTTAGAGTTCGACTTTTGGAAAGACACTTTGATTTTATTCAATATCAATACATTTCCAGAAATTTGAACACATTGACTGATTCATTAGCTAATCAAGTTTTAGACATACATTTGCAACATATGTAAAGAAAACATTCACATCATTGAATAGGATTGCACAATAAACATAGGAAAACACTGAAATCATATAGATAGATAGTTATAGGTTTTTTTTTAAAAATTGTGCCCAAGACACATTGGTCATATGACCTCAAAATGTATGCAAAATTTCATAAGTAAACTAGTGGTGCTCGTGGTAACATGCTATAGATATAGCTATCCTACGTAGTAACTGCATCCAATGGTTAGGAACCCTAATAGTGTGTTGCTGCAGTCGCATAGGAAGCTCTTTGATCCGACAATCCGGAATCCCAAAGGTCAAACCCTCTATGTGTTGTTGAAGCTTAGTTAGAGTCTCATCCATGTCAAGATCCTGGAGTACTGCTCTCCTAACATCCCTCTTTACTGGCACATCTGCTTCACGCTCTGGTTCCACTGCTGGTTGAACATGACCAACACCTGCATTATATCAAACATTTAGTTTAGTCTTGGGAAAACATTAAAATACAAAAACGTTTTATAAACCTTAGGAAAATAAAAAACATGGTCAAAACATTCTTACCTATTTCACCCCACTGGGTGCCTTCAGGTAATGCTAAATCTATATCCCCTCGAAAATCAATGCCTATGATGGCGAAAACATGTCACCGGAACTAGGAGAAGAATGTAGTCGAGAAAACAATAGTAGATTGGCCTGTATGCTGACTCATGAGTTCTACCCATCTCTGCATTCAAGGATCTCTAGGACTAGCTATATCCAGTGTCACATGTTGTGGTTGCATCAGTGGAATCCATTCCAAGGTGAAGGATATAAGGATAGAACCATAACTGAAATTTTTCTTCCTTCCTCCCTTTGATTTATTCACTTGTTGCTTTATCTGAGATAGAACAACTTCATACCAGTTGAAGACTATTGGCTCCATACACTCTAGTGCATACTGCATATACAATCTATTCGCTACATTTAGTGTAACAGTACCGGCAAGTTTTGCAATCGTGAAAAGGATAGTTCTCAAGGGTAAATCTCTAACGTCTCGGATGTTTATATTTCCATCTTTTCTTGGCTTTGACCCTAGATAGCAATATTGCAAAACATAATCTCTCACTGTCTCTCCTCCAACTACAGACCCTGAGAGTGAAATGGGCAAGCCTCTCCTTGACAAACCTGTAAGAAAGTACACATCCTCGAATGTTATAGGAACCACTTGGTTCTTAATATGAAATTCCTCTATAGCTGGATCCCATGCTCAAACTAAGAACTCCAATAGTTCTATTTGTTGCCTCATCCCAAACAATTTGAAGTACTTAAGCAGTCCACAATATCTTAGGGCTCTTACTGTACCCAGATCATTTAAGGCAATCATATCTTGTTCTTCATGTTCTCTTTCCCTCCATGTAATCGTCATTATAATCTGATGAAAACCTAAAATACAACCATAAGATCCATTAGATTCCATTCATTGCAAAAAACTAGGTCAATTTTGGGAATAATGAGAAAATCAAAAACTTGAATTGCGCCCAACACACTCCCTAACAAGAGATAATGCTTTGCATATGCAAGTACCCTTCATTTTACCTGCTATGTAATGTAGGTTTCGACATTCAGGGGTACGTTGCCCCCTTTTTGGGCAGAATTTACCATAGGGACCTCAAAACCCTAAAAATTTGTAGAAATTGGAAATGAAATGAATGCTAAAGGAAAGAGGAGGTTCATATTACTAACTTGGATCACATGGCAAGAAAAACCGTCCACAGAAATGATCGCAATCAACAGCTGAAGTTCGGGGGAAAAATCAAGTTCAGAGCTCCAAAATGAAAATGGTAACTATGGAGTGGTAAAAATGAATAGTGAAACTACTTTTAATAGTCATTTAATTACTTGCAAGTTAAATTTATTGCTATGACTATAGTTTTATTATGTTTTTATCATGAAATAGGTATTTTTAATCCATTTGATGTTGTTCTGAACAGGATATACAACTGATGAACAGATTAGTCGTGCAAATTTATTTCAAAGAATGACTTGACCACAAAGCATAATTTTTCTCCTTATTTTTTGAGCTTTGTTAAAAACAAAAAAGGATTTGAAGCACACTTTTATCTCTTTTTCAAGCTTCTATAACAATGAAAAAGGAACCCCTGGAGTTTTCTTTCAGCTCTTTTCAGACTCCGATAGTGTGAAAATATTTCCGAGCACTTGTCTTTTCGAGCTCGTAAAAGTAAATGAATTGATATCTGCTCAGTATAAGTTTAACCCTTTTCTAGACTGAGATAGATTATTTACGAAAAATGAATACCTTGGCTAAACATGACCAAATAGGTTCTCTCAGATATTATTTTACACTTTTTCGGATCTGAGTGACAAATTTACAAAAAAATACTTATGGAGTTTTATTTTTCCACTTTTTCAAACTCTATAAATATGAAAAAGGACCGGGCTATCACTGTCATTAAGATCGTTAAAACATAAAATAACGATGGGCTTGTCGATCATGGAAATAATCGAGTTTCATTCATCACTAGACTCGTTAAATTATTATATAGCGATACATTATTCACCCAAAGGGTTGAATTATAGATCAAGAAAATGTTATCCTCCTCAAGCTTGTTAAAAAATAAAGAGGTACTGGTCGACAAATGAATAGGGAAAATTTGGGAAAAGTGAGCAAAATTTCTTTTTGGTAGCAAGTCGCTCTTGAAAATGACACTTTCTTCACTCCATGTCCGTGATTGTTTGGGTTGGGTAATCATCTTGATGGTTCATTCATACCTATGGTTCATCATACCTTCACTTCTGTTTTGGGTGAATGCTGCCAACTCATCACAGTGTCGCTGATATGTTCAAGAGAAGTCATCCAATGAATAACTTCTCCTTCTGCAATACTCATAAACCTTTATTCTCATGGCTGTCATCCCTGAAAATTTCTATATCAATTCATACCGTTGTCTCCGAAATCAGTGACTCCGTTTCGTAATAAGGTGACTTCATGTCGACAACAAATCATTATCCAGGAAGTTCACTTAGAAACATCAGATTCCAGTTTCATGAGGCTTGTTACAGCATCGACAAGATCCTCGCTTCCAGACTTTTGACCGAAAGATTTTGTTTGGAATTCGACATCAAATCATCTATTCATGCATTAAAAAAATTACTGTCGTACCTTGAGGGCCGTTGACATCAATGGTGGTCCTCTCACGTTTGCTAACATCTCACATCATTGGCTGGTAATCAATCGATGTCTTTCCATGTTCGACGACAAATCGTATATTCGCATGGCTAGACTTATACCCGAAAGATTGAGAGAATGAGATAAGAAGACCCCAGATCTATTTTTAGCCATCTAGGCTACGATTTTAGGATTGTTGTACACATCATATGTACGGTGAACTTACATATCGATCATCATCCAAACATGGGCCTATATCTGTAGGTGTGTCTGCATTGGGAAACATGCCAATGTCGATGACTTTCTGAATTATGTACATGTTATTAGATTTTTTATGTGTTGAACATGGGAATGCCTACCCTCAACAATTATGATCAAGAGGATATATCATGATGTAATGTATTGTAATATTGATGCAGGTTGTCACTCCACTTCATCTCCAACTCATCACAGTGTAAAGCATATCAATCAAAATGTTGTTGTTATTATTCTGACTTCATGCTTTAGGAGGCAATTGTTATAGGTCAGTTTGGGCATCTTTCCCAATGACTTGATTAACTAAGAATCATCTCTAGGACCAATATATAGGGTCTATCATCCCCTAACATTTCAATTGCTATATGCCCTAAGACAAAGAACAAGACAGATCAATTAAAGACTTTCATATACAAAGGTTTCAAAGGTTTGAAGTTTATAATATATCATATGAGAGCTCATCAATGCTGCCTCTAAAGGGGCTAAGTGCATTGCATATGCAAGTAGCCCCATGCAAGGCTGCTCTACAAATCACTTCCTGACATCTATGGGTGCGTTGGTCACATTAGGAGCGAAATTCTCATTGTTCCAGAATCTCCACTTGGCCAGTGCCTTCCAGAAGAGTTCACATGTGTCAAAATTAGAATCCATGTATTCATTTGACATCTACAATATTGGGAACATGTCTTGCCTATTATTAGAAAGTCATTGATTGTAAGACTACCTCAACCTCTCTATAAATTGAGCACAGATTTTAGTATTTGAGAAGGAAGAATTTGTGTAGAGAAATGTTGGTGGATTTTACATTGAGGATATTGATTTGAGTGACAATTTGTTGGAGATATCTGCATTGTGATGAGGTTGGGATACTGCTGGAGATGGTGACACAAAATCATTCATTTGGTTGTAACCTCCCCTTATATCATTAATAAAGAATAGAACTTACTTTTCCCTATATGCATCTGTATTGGATTTGATTTTCGATATTGCAAGATCTTAGTTGATGTATATGGTTTATGCTTTACTGATGTAACAAAATAACTTGAATAGACATCTGTATTACTGCTATCTTCTGATGTTTAGTGTTCATTCTTGCAGGAAATATTTTGTATAGCTGGCTGGAATTTGGAGCTACAACGGAAGCAACAGAAGGAATCATTTGGAAGCGCTTGGATTCCATGTAAGCATCTAATCCATTCTGTGTGTCTGTTCTTAGTTAGGAAAAGTAATCGTATAGTCTTTAGCCTATTGTTCTAGATTAGCACCTGTATAGGGAAGCGTGTTTTATCCGTAATTCACAATTCTTTCCAACAAGTAGGTCAACTACACCCACTAGTCATAATGTAACTTCGATCCCACCGGGTTATACTTCTCTCAATGATCTTGTTTCAGGTGCTTCTGGCATGACTTCAATTTATCACAACCCTATATGGTCATCTGGTGTCACTCGTACCACTGGATCGTTTGCTCCAAAAATTTCAATACCTACTGCCCAACCTAGAGTGATTGTAGGTCAAATGTAGGTTACTCTTGTGGTTCTTACCCTATTTACCCTATCCACGATAACCGTTGTTCCCCATTTTAGTGGTCAACCTACAGGTTCATATATTCCATAGTCTGGGGGAAACCCTACATACCTTTTGGTTCCAGTGGGAATTATGTGAACTATGGACCTGCATCAGGGGAATCCTAGACCATTGCTAATATCCCTAACCCAAGTGCAACATTAATTTCATCTGTGTCAAGTTCTATCATAAGGGAACCTTTACAAGGTCCTCAAGTTTCTTTGACTAAAAAACCTTATGTTCAACATCCATATGTTCAAAAAACTAATGTTCGATAACCATATTTTAAATAGCCTAATGTTCAAAAACCACGCATTCAACCGCCATATGTTCAACAACTTCAAATCCAATCGTAGGATGTTTTGACCAATCCATAGACAGGTCCCCAAATGAAATATGGTCCCAATCCTTCATTAGGACAATCCAGAACATATCCTCTTAGACCTAGTACCCCTTACCAGCAATCCCAACAAGGCCCTTGCCAACAAATGCAACAGGGACCTAACCCTCAACTATAGCAGGGACCATATCCTCAGTTTCAACAAGGACCTAACCCTCAGTTGCAACAAGGACCATACTAGTAACTAGAGCAGGGGCCTTATTAACAACTACAATAGGGACCTTACTCAACAACTGTAGCAGGGGCCTTATCAACAACTGTAGCCGAGACCTTATCAAAAACTGCAACATGGGCCTTATCAAAAACTTCAATAGGGACCTTACGAGCAACTACATCAAACACCTTTTCAACAACAGTATGGGAAATTTGGTTCATATGGTCACAACCCACCCCAATGGGGGAAAAACCAATTCCAACAAGGTTGGAATACCCAATTTAGTACATACCAAAAACACTATACCCTGTATAATCCTAAATTTCCATTTTTGAAAATGTTGGAATTTTCGGATCTGTCAAGGATCACAAATTACCGAATATTGCACTCAATACCTAGTGATAGTCCCAAGTTTGAAGGAAAGGCTGGAGAAGACCCCCAAGCACATGTTATGACTTACCACCTTTGGAGTTCCTCTAACCCTTGGATTGATTATTCAATATGATTACATCTTTTCCAATGCACTCTAATGGGTGTTTCCGCTAAATGGTACATCGAGCTCCCTCGAGGTACTTTCCAAGATTTCAATTATTTTTCCAAGGTTTTCCTCACTCATTTTCAATTACATGTCCAGTATGAGACTAAAACCCATCTCTTAACATATTTGGAACATACGACATCCACTTATATCTTTGATCACATCCATGAATGGAGACCCAGACGCCATCTCATAAAATTTGAAATCCTGGATCAAATTTTGAGGGAATCGTTTACCAAATCATTCCTCCCTCCTATCGCTAAAGACATAGCTATGGGTGGTTGTGTGACTGAAGAACAAGCCATCACCTATACCCAGCATTTGGACTTATTCTATTCACAATATGGCACATTTTATGAATTAATACGTGGCGCCTAGTGACCTTCAACAAATCCTGCATCTTCCAGGTTTGCAGATTCAACACCTATTTATGGTGTCATTGGATCTATCACTCAGCAGTCTAGAAGTACTCCTGCTAGATCTACGAAATCCAAATATACTCGTGCTGCAACTCTTGATGTTGTAAATAATCAAAATAATCCTAGTAAAACCTCAAAGTTAAATGTTTTCCAATCTACCACAAAGAAAAGTCCTATAAATATAAAAATAAGCACAAAGGTAAATCTAATAAATATACCCCTAAACAAGATTCCCCAAAGCTTTCTGCGGACAATTCATCAAAATTAAATCCTAAATACCCTTGACTTATTTGTGATGAATATCATTACACTAAGGATTTCCCCCATCATGTCGAGGTAAGTCGTCTTTGGAAATGCACCCCTGGGATGCCAGTTGTGCTGAAGGAACCTTTCCCGTCCCTGTAGATGAAAATGGTAGATAAATCTCAAGGTCAAACCTTTGGAAGTTCCCAAGTATTCATCAGTGGCACTGAACCTATTAACATAGCCACTAGATCAAAATATTATCTGACTCCTACAAAATCCGTGGTGGAGAAATATGCCACTAATATACCCTCTTCCTCTATTCCACCGAATTCTGGTCCTCCCCATATCGAGAAACCTAGCACTGATTCCATAATCTGACCACCCCCCAAAGGTTTTCTTCGGAAATAAGGTTATAATCTGAATGCGCGAGCTTCCCAACACTACAATATTGTAGAAGATTTAACTCAAGCACCCTCGATGATGTTAGCTTTGGAAGTCATTCAGACGTGTCCATCAAAAAAGAAGGCCATTCTATCCTCTATTGAAGGAATCGATCCCATAAACCCCAATTTGATCACATTTTATCTTGAAAACCATGATCGTCCCCTACCACCTCAACATTCTTTTCTCATTCGATTTGTCATTATGGGCAAGAACATTCATAGGAATGTTTTCGATGAATGATCCTCCACATGTATCATGTCTATCTCATGTTGGAAATCCATCAAATATCCTCCTCTCAACCAGTCCTCGAATACCCTAGAAGCTTTCAATGGAAAAGGTTTCCGCCCGTATGGTTTTATCAATGCCTCACCTTTCCAGTTGGAAGGTAAAACTATCAATATGGAGATAGAATTTGTTGACACAAATCTCAAGTATAACCTTCTACTTTGCCGTAGCTAAACTCACACAATGGTTTGTGTGGTTTATACCTTGTTTTGCATACTTCATTTCCCCTTCAATGGAAGATTTTTACGGTAGACCAACTAGCCTTCTTTTTCACTGACTCTTCAACTAGTAATGTGCCGTATTTTTGGAAATCCACTGTACCTTATGAGAGAATTGGAGTGGGTATTTTCAAAGGCTCCTCTTTAATGGGAACTTTTTCCCTTCCCCATACCACTAATGTTGCTTTAGTTAATATGATCAGGTCTCGTTGTGACCCTTGGATCATACCCAACCCTGATCATATGGACCATTTTGGCGATGCTATGCCGCTCAACCGTGTTGAACAAGCATATAAAAATTTCCACTTGGCTTCCGCAGCTGCATCTACAACCAATGATCAATTGAATACAGTTCTAGACTCGTATTAAAAATCTTCTTGGCTTGGTTGTTTCGATTCTCATGATCCGTTGAACGATAATTTCCCAATTGATGAAAGCATCACCAAAGTCACGTGTCTTGAAGAATATCCACGGAATTCATCATCATTCCTCTTTTATTCCTATCCTCGAGGTGATTTATACCTGTTTTTATTCATTATTTTCCCCTACAATGATTGCTCCCCTTCATACTCCCATTTGAGTCCATGATGTGTGTCTATATGAAGTATGGGGAATATCATGGAAACTATGCCTATCAACATCTTTGTGAAATTAGAACATTCAGATCGGGGCCTCTTGTTCTCCTAACGAGATCGAGATTTACACGACCATTTTCCAAGAATTTCGTGATGTCTTCACTTGGTTATATGAAAAAATTCCTTGCATTGGTACAAGCATTGTGGAGCACGAGATCACTACCTATCCGGATACGAAACTCATTCGCCAACATCTCCATCCATTGCAACCATGGAAGGAACTTTCCATAAAAGGTGAAGTTGAAAAAAATTCTCAAAGTTGGTTTCATTTACCCTATACCACTACCACATTGGGTTTCCAATATTGTCTCTTAAATAAAAAAATAAGGAAATTTATGTGTTTGTGTTGATTATCGAGATATTAATCGATCTTGTCCTAAATATAACTATCTGACTCCCTTTATCGACCAAATCATTAATGAATGTGTTGGGAGTGAGAGATTTTCCTTTATGGACAGATTTTCTAGGTATAAATAGATTAATATCCTTCCTACTGATCACAACAAAAGCACCTTTATCTATCCTTGGGAGACCTTCGCCTACAAAAAGCTTCCGTTTGGCATCAAGAATGTTGGTGTTACCTTCCAATGGGTCATTTCTTATTCTTTCCATGATATCGAACATATCGTTCAACCTTATCTTGATTATTTTCTTGGACACTTTGCTAAACGTATTGATCACCCGAGTCATCTTCAAGCGATTTTTCTGCAACACTGACACTATAATATTTGATTAAATCATCATAAATGTGTCTTTTTCATCGAATCTGGATGTCTCTTAGGGTTTGTAGTATAGAAACGAGGAACCGAAATTGATCCTCTCAAGGTGGAGGCCATTTTCAATTTACCACCTCCATCTTCTTTACATCAACTCCAGAGTTTGCAAGGGAAGGAAAAATGTCTCCATTGATTTATTCCTAAATATGCAGATAATTCCAAGGGTTTTACTTGTCTTTTGAAACAGGGGTCCCATTCATTAGGGAATATGTCACCCAAAAGGCCTTTGATGCATTAAATCATTCCCTCATCAGCGCACCTTATACTTAGCCATTGTTGATAGTACTATTGGCATGGTACTGGTTTAGGATGAAGATAATGGTGATGAACATGTGATATACTACATGATTTGAAATATCTTTGATGCCGAGACTCGGTATGCTCGTGTGGAGAAGTTGGCTTTGGCAACAGTCCAACACTTTCATCATTATATCCTTCTACGCAAAACCAAAGTGATATCTGAATACAACCCCATGAATTATATCCTGTATTGTTAGTTTCTTTGGGGAAAATACTCCAAATTGATAGCTATCTTGCAAGAGTTTGAATTAGAATTTTCTAAGGCTAAGTCAAAGAAATCACATGTTTTTTTTCGAATTGATTTGCGACCTTCCCGCTGCATACACAACAAAAACAACTACTGCATCCGATGAGCTAATTCCAAGTGAATATATATTTCTTATTAGCACCCATGATCCATGGTATGGAGATATCATCATCTAACTCCAAACTCAAAAATTTCAACTAAATTTGTCTTGCTCTGAAAAATGACGAGCTTTTTTTTATCTCTTTTTTGGACTCGTGAAAAAGGAACCCCCCTGGTATCATCTTTCAACTCTATTATGACTCTCGAAACATGAAAATATTTCCGAGAACTTGTCATTTCAATATTATTAAAGTAAATGAATTGATGTCTACTCAATATAATTTTAACCCTTTTCTAGACTAAGATAGACTAATTATGAAAAAGGAATACCTTAGTCAAACATGACTAAGACTTTCTCTTGAATATCGTTTTCTACCTTTTCGGATGCAAGGGATTATTTACGAAAAGGTAACTTCTAAATGTTTTCCACATATTTTTCAAACTCCGTAAACATGAAAAGTATGTCTATTTACTCCACCTTCAGACCAGTAAAACTTAAACGATGCATGACTTGTCACCATGACGATACCAAGCTACTCCTTCCTAGGGCTCATTAAAATTACTAGGATGGATTCATCTGGAGGGTGAAATTATGTGCTAAGAATATGGTATCCTCTTCAATATTACAATAAAAAATAAAGAGGTACTCACTAGACATAGTGGGGAAAAATGGAAGTAAACATGTATTGTATTATGTATCAAAGGCAACATATCACTCTTAAACATGACACTCATCTGCATCTCGTGTCGGGTTTGGGATATCCTCACTTCATCACCCACTTTACTGGGTTTTGGAAATATGTTTGTCTCTCATTCTATCATATCCTATCGTCACCATGACAATTTATCCCATTTTGATTCAAGTGCTGCCAAAATCCAGAGTCGTGTCATCGATATGTTCAAGAGAAGTCTCATCTACAAATTAAAACCTCTTGTGCCTCATTTTACCTTCTCTTCCAAAATCCAGAAACACTCTCTTCAAATTTGAAAATTACTTTTTTTCATTTCGATGATGTGGGAAAAATTATGGCCCTTCTTTGACAGATCACTTCCTGTTGACTCTAGCTCATTATCTAGGAAAATGATCTAGAAACTCCCTTTTAGTACCTTGTAGCTTGCATGCCTTAATGGCAGGTTATTCGTATTTAACGATAGGTTCACATCATTGTCCTTCGATCGAATGATTATGTGTGTGTTCTACTTTAGCTTCATTGTTCACAATCGTATATTGTGATGTTGTACCTTGATGATCATCATCATCATTGGTGGTTTCTCTCGTGCCTGTTAACAATTTACATCATCGAATGGTAATCATGTGGTTTCTATCATGTTCTTATTCAATACAATTTTTCACATGGTTAGATTCATACTTTGGATGGGTTGGGAAAGAGATGAAGAACATGGGTTTCATATGATAGATCCAGGTTGTGTGAAGTTATTCATGATTGTACACATGATCCATACTATATGGATGGATGTGTCCATGTCGTGGATCCATACATATGATCCTTTCTATTCAAATGGTTGTGTCCATGTAGTGCATTCATGTATTGTTAGGTTCATATATGTGTTATTAGGAATACTTACATTAGATATGTCATATGCATTGTACTATGTTTGATGTATAGGACTCCTAACAATGGTTTCCTGAGTCCTGTCCTTGACTTGTAAAGAATTTCAACCATCACTTCCTGTTCTACTTTCATGAGGGGGCATTCGTTATATAGTATTTTGTCGCAGTCCCTGTATCATGTCTTGATCTGTCAAAATTTTCCCCAAATGTTGCAAAGTGACAAAAGTTGTTAATGTGTTCAACATCAAAACATGACCATAGCATCCCTGAAGAACAAAAGAGAAATTCCTTGAAGAAATTTTGGAAGAGCTTTCCAAAAAACATTTTTGTAGGAACAACGTGATCTTAAAGTGTTATTCCTCATGATTTTCACCTTCACCATTATGTGTGTCTAGCGTTGCCACTGCAGGAATTTAAGTGAAAAAGTGCGCTTCTCCTCTTCTGGAAGTTTCTCCAAAAATGGAGGAGAAGCTTCTCCTACTAGAATCATTGAGAACAGAGATTCCCTAACTCCCTATCCTTCCCTATAAATGAATTCCATACTTTCCTCAAATGGTTGATCAATGATGGCTGCCATCCTTTTGCTCAGTTGTGCCTAAATGATGCCATTTTCTGAAGAAGAAAGGAGCGCTTGAAGGTCTTGGCTAGGACTTGGAAAATCATCCAAAGGAGGCTTCCAACATCAGAGCTTAAGTGGCTATATGCTTCCCTTAATTTATATTAATAAAACATTATGTGTTTTCTTTCCATAAATGTGAAAATCATTGCTCATTTAGTGTGATACTCTCTGATCTGTCATATAGTTTATGTTAGAATGAATTATGCTATGTATGATTTTCCCATATTTGTTTCTTCTTCCTTGTAGGTATTCATCCACAATAGTGTAAAGAGAATTGGACTTGGAATAGAGAATATTGGGAAACGACACCAACAGGTGTTAACGTCAGAGTGAGGTAGGCTATCTATATTACTTTATACTTTCTGATATAAGCTAGGGAAGTTTACACATATTTTTCTAGCTTTTTTATAGATCAAATTTGTTAATGTTTTCACCATGAAAACATGACGAGAGCATCCTTGAAGAAAAAAAGAGAAATTCCTTGAAGAAATTTTGGAAGAGATTTCCAAAACCCTATTTGCAATCCTAGTGTGGTCTTAATGTGTTATGCCTTGCGCTTGTCACCGTCACCATTATATGGGTCTAGCACTTCCACCATGGGAATTCAAGTGAAAAAGCATGCTTATCCTCTTCTGGAAGTTTCTCCAAAAATGGAGGAGAAGCTTCTCCTACTAGAAGCCTCGAGAATGGAGAATTGGTTATAGTTGAATGAGGATTGGGTCAGGGGCTCCCATTTCAAGCCTTTGGTCCTAAAACTAGGGATATTCCCTTAATATGTGGACGCTCTTCCCCCTTTTGTGGATCGCTAACTCCCTCTCCTTCCCTATAAATGAATTCCCTACTTTCCTCAAATGGTTGATCAATTTTGGTTTCCATCCTTGTGCTCAGTTGTGCCTAAATGTTGCCATCGTCTGAAGGAGAGAGGAGCACTTGAAGGTCTTGGATAGGACTTGGAAACTCATCCAAAGGAGGCTTCAAACATAAAAGCTTAAGTGGTTGTATGCTTCCTTTACTTTCTATTAATAAAACATTATGTGTTTGCTTCCCATAAATGTGTAAATCATTTCTCATTTAGTGTGATACCCTCTAATCTGTCATATAGTTTATCTTAGAATTAATTATGCTATGTATGCTTTTCTCATCTCTATTTCATCTTCCTTATAGGTATTCACCCACAATGTTGTAAACAGGATTGGACTTGGAAGCAAGAAGATTGGGAAACAACACCAATGGGCGTTAGCATCAAAGTGAGGTAGGTCGTCTATCTTACTTTATAATTTCTGATATAAGCTATGAAAGTTTACACACATTTATCTGGTTTGTTGCTATATCAAATTTGTTAATATGTTCACCATGAAAACATGACAAGATCATCCCCGAAGAACAAAGGAGAAAATCCTTGAAGAAATTATAGAAGAGATTGCCAAAAACCATTTTTACAGGCCCATCATGGCCTGAATGTGTTATGCCTTGCACTTGTCACCTTCACCATTATATAGGTATAGTACTACCAGGGTGGGAATTTAAGTCAAAAAGTGCATTTCTACTCCTCTGGCAGTCTCTCCAAAAATAAAGGATAACCTTCTCCTACTAGAAGCCTCGAGAATAGAGAATTACTGGTAACAATTGAATGAGGATTGGGTCGAGGGCTCCCACTTCAAGCCTTTGATCCTAAAATTAGGGATCTTCCACTTAATATGTGGAACTTCTTCCCATTTTTTTATATCCCTAACTATCTCTCCTTCCCTATAAATGAAATCCTTACTTTCCTCAAATGGTTGATCAATGATGGTTGCCATCCTTGTGCTCAGTTATGCATAATTTTTTCCATTTTATGAAGGATAAAGGAGTTCTTGAGGGTCTTGGCTAGGACTTGGAAACTCATCCAAAGTAGGCTTCAAACATCAAATATTTAGTGGTTGTATGCTTCTATTGCTTTATATTAATAAAATTATGTGTTTTCTTATCATAAATATGTAAATCATTGTTAATTTACTATGATACTCTTTGATCTATCATATATTTTATGTTAGAATGAAATATGCTATGTATGCTTTTCTAGTCTCTATTTAATATTCCTTACAATTATTCATCTACAATGACATAAAAAGGATTGGACTTGGAAGCGAGAAGATCGAGAAACGACATCAACAGGCATTAGCATCAGAGTGAGGTAAGCCATCTATCTTACTTTGTAATTTCTGATATAAGCTAGGGAAGTTTGCACATATTTGTCTAGTTTGTTGTCAATTCCTCTCTTTAGGACTAGAGAGATCACTTCTGTCCGTAGAAGGTATTGTCTTTACAACACATCCATTATTTTAACAATTATAGGTAAATACACGAAATAACCATGACATGAACCAATAATTTAACCATGCTTATAACCAACATAAAACCATGGAAATAATAGTGAGATAACAACCATTAAATACACACGTTAATAAGTTAAAATAGAGAGAAGTTATCTTTAATTAAACATAATAAATAGCCCACCAGGTTCATGACTTACATGTACCACCCGACCATAGAGATGGTTGAGCTAAATTTCTCATCAACCAGTCACCGTCGTTCCATATTCCAAGCATGAATGTGGGATTTCATGGATAAACCAATCCAAAGCCAAACAAGGGAATCCAAAGGTTAAACCTCCTACACCCTCACCATTTTGTGATCACACCAAAGCTGGTTCTCCGATCATAAAACAAAACCAAAATTGGAATGCCATCGAGAATCCATCACTATCCTTGAGGAATTTTCTGTCTCACTATCTATCTTACCGCAATCCAATCCCAGATCACTAGGCCCTAAAATGAAACAACACCCTAAAGCTTTACCTCATATCCCATCAAAACCAGTCAAGGGATTCCTAGGAATTTGGTATTTTTCCTTGAGACCACATCTGCCCCAGATTCCAAAATCCATCCGGCAATTCCAAATATCACTACCAAAATAAAAATACCAACACACCATGGCATCTAGAAAAAGGAAAGGCAAGGTTGAAAACCACTGTCAAAACCCAGAAAAACCTTGCCCTTGACAACAAGAGAACTAAATACCAACACGCATAATCCATGCATGTCCAAACTAGCTAGGAAATCACGCATGAAATATGTTACCTTCAAGTATTCCTACTGAAGTTGCTAGATACTACTCTTCCTTGCTTTCCTTTCCTTTCCTTGTCCTTCCTTTGCTTGCTTTGTTATTTCTTGGCTCAATGCTGAAATGCTCCAAGAAATCTTTAAGTATCCAAGAGTGTGAGATGGAGAGAATAATGAGATAACTTCAAAACTGAATAGAAAAAAGGTTACACTAACAAAGGGTACCAACTGATCCTCATAATCCTTTTTATCAATGAGGCCTCTATTTTCTTCATTTTCCATTATTTTCCTTCATTTTCCTCCTCACATGAAACTGGTGACCTTTTAAATTCCTTTTCTCCTAATTTCCTTTATTTTCATAAATAAGTGTTCTCAAAATACCTTTTTCCTTCTTAATTCCTTAGCCATTTCATTTTACCATTTTACTTAGCCATAAACACATATCCAGTGGTGCCCACTAGGATATCAGTGCCCAAAATTCAACTTGGAAGGTGTGTCCCTTAATAGTGGTTTTATTTTTTTCTTTATTAACTTTTATTACATGAACACCATCCCTTAATAGTGGTTTTTCCCTGCTCTTTTACAAAATGGTACTCCCCCTTAGGGAACAACATCCTCGGTGTTAAGCCACACCTACACCTCAGCAAATCATTGAAAGAAAACATACTTCTCATGGAGATTAATAAGTTAGTTGTTGCAGTATTTACAATGAATAACCTGCTCAAAATAAAAAACCATGATAACATGACCATATAACATCCATACTACTTATTGAATATTTATAACTGAGCTCACGGAGGTATTTACATCCATATACATAAGTACATATACCAAAAAATCACCAAAACATATGCCAAACACATACCAAACATCAAACCAAAAATACATTGCCTCAATTGACAAACAATGAAGGATACATATCCCGCATATTATCTGTCATCTCCCATGTAGCTTCATCAGGCCCAAAGTTCTTCCACTACACTTTAACCTGATCGATGTTTCTGTTCTTGAGCAATATGCACTGAGTTTCAGGTTGGAATTATCCTTCATGCTCCACCTACAATATATAAAAATAAATAACATGATCAACATCCTTTATATACCTTTTAAGTAATGAAACATGAAACACATCATGGAATTTCATTGTTGGATGTAGTGCAAGTCAATAGGCCATCGGTCCAATCCTATCAAGGATCTCAAAAGGTCCATAATATCATGGTTCCAACTTGACACATGATCCGATTCTCAAGGATATCTTATTGGGCTTGACGTGCAAATAAACGTGCTCCCCAACCTGACACTCCTTAAATACCATGTGATGGTATGTTTAACTATTTTGTCTATCCTAAGTTGCATTTATATTCCTCTTTATAACCTACATATCCTGCTCCATGTATGCGAACATGTCCAATCCAATAAACACCCTTTTAACTAGATCACTCCAACTGATGGGAATATTACAACTCCACCCATATCGTGCCTCAAAGGAACTCATACCCAGTGACTCCCGATACCCATTGTTGTATGAAAACTCAATTAATGGTAGATACTCTTCTGATTTTCGTTGTTGATGCATCACATACATCCTCAACATATCCTCCAAGATCCTATTGACCCTCTTAGTCTTTCCATCTATCTATGGATGATAAGTTGTACTGAAGCCCAAATATGTGCCTAATCATGCAAATAACTCCTTCCAAAACTTGGAAGTGAACTTTGCATCCTTATATGACACAATCTTCCTTTGGAACACCATGTAGTATGACTACATCTCTTATGAACACTTGTGCTAAATCACTAGTTGAATACATAGTCTTCACTGGAATGAAGTGTGCAACCTTTGTCAACTTTTCCACAACAACCATGATGGAATCATGTTGTCTCGTTGTCTTCATAAAACCTATGATAAATTCCATGGAAATAAACTCCCATTTCCATTTTCGAATCTCAATAGGCTATATAGAGCACCTAGATGCCTACACTCTACCTTCACCTACTGACAATACAAACACTTAACCACAAACTCTTCTACATCCATCCTCAGATTCGGCCAACAATAGAATCTCTTCACTACAGTCAACATCTTCTGATAGATTGGATGACTTGAATACAATTTCACATGAAACTTCCTCAAGATCACCTTCTTGAGCTCACTACTGTCTGGCACATATATCATGTGTCTAAACCTAACCAATCCATTTTCTATAGGGAAATAGCCCACATCCTATGTACCTGTACCTGTACTTTGCTGCAACCTATGCATAATATCCATATACATGTCATTCTGCTGACCTACCTGTAAGATCCTATTCTGTAAATATGTCCAATAAGCGCTCATAGTTGTTATGTGATTTACATGTATCTACCTGCTAAGAGCATATGCATCCTTGTTCTCCTTTCCTTTGATTTATTTGATCTCAAAATCAAACTCACCGATCGTATCCAACCATCTAGGTTTCCTAAAATTCAGATTTTGTTCATCAAATAAGTACCTCAGCCCATTGTGATCAGTCACCAATACAAACCTCCTACCTAGAAGATAGTGCCTCCGCATATTCAATGCATGGATGATAATTGCTAGCTCAAGATCATGTGTTGGATAGTTGTCTTCATGCTCATTCAGTTTTCGTGACTCGTACAAAACTGCTTGTCCATTCGGCATAAGGACTCCACCAAGCCCTCTTTTACAAGCATATGTACATACTATAATATTTTTTCAGTATTTTTTATTTTCAACATTGAATCATGTGTCAAAAACCGCTTAAGCTACTCAAAACTAGCCTCACACTCCTCTGTCCACTCAAAAGTATTACCTTTCCTATGAAATGATGTAATCGAATAAGCAATCTGTGAGAAGTTCCTGATGAACCTCTTGCAATAGCCTTCCAATGCCATGAAATATATCACCTCATCTACATTTCTAGGAGCTTTCCACTCCATGATAGATCTTACCTTTTCTGGATCCACCGTTATGCCCCCCTTGGAGACAACATGTCACAAGTAATGTACCTTAGTCTGAAAAAAACTACATTTGCTGAGCTTAGCATACAACTAATGCTATCTCAACAATATCAACACTGTTGCCAAATTATCGACATGTTATTCTTAATTTTTAGAATATACCAAGATGTCATCGATGAATACAATCACAAACATGTCCAGATAAGGACGCACCACACTATTCATCAAACACATAATGTAGTTGGAGAATTAGTCAAACTAAATGGAACTACAACAAACTCATAATTCCCATACTTGGTTCAGAAATTTGTCTTGTATATATCCTCTTATTTGATGCGTACCTGATGATATCCTAATCTCAAGTCATTCCTAGAGAACATTGTTGCTCCCTTCAACTGATCAAACAAATCATCGATCCTCAGTAATGGGTACTTATTCTTGATGGTCACATTGTTCAATTACCTATAATAAATGCACAATATGAGAGTAGCATCCTTCTTCACGAACAACACTGGTGCACCCTAAGGTGATACACGTGGCCTAATTTATCCTTTTTCAAGCATCTCTTTCAATTGCAACTTTAACTCTACCAACTCAGGTGTGCTCATCTTGTAAGGTGTCTTTGATGTTGTTGCTTCCCCTGGTACCAACTCAATAGAAAGTTATATTTCCTTCTGAGTTGGCAACCCTGAAATATCTATGGGAAATACATCTTGAAACTATTGTATAACTGGATACCTTCTCAAAACATCTATATAGTAAAATTTTTTACCCTTGTCACTAGAGATATCTACTATGACACACATCCTTTCCTGCGACTGCGCATGGCCTACATAGTTTTCACCATCTGATCTAGATTTATGCAGGAACACAACAGAATACACATATAACCATAAGCACAAAGATGCAATGGAAATAATGCTTCATTTTATTAATAAAATAATGACTAAAACAAGCTTGCAAACACAATGGAAACAATCTTGGGTGCTAGTAGTGTATCTATGAGAAGAGATGTGGCATACATAGGCTTCTAAACTATGTTACATTGAGGCTCGAAGGCCTATTACAGACATAATGGAAATATATGAGCTAGGGTAATGGCAGCATATCCCTGAGAAGAGATGTGATGGCTACCAGCACCTGAAATGTGTTACAATGAGGTTCGAAGGCTATTTATTATTTTGAAACAATGTAAAACCCGAAATGTCCAAAAACCTAACCCTAGGAGATGAAGCGCCAAAACCGTGGGCCCCATTGGGGTAAATTGGCGTTTCAACTTCCCGGGGACGTAAATTTGGCATCCGATCTTTGTTTGACGTGCTCAATAGCTCGTTAGAAATATATTTCTGAGGACTACAATGTTTGGAGTGAAAAACATTGGTCCATGGCCCCATGTTTCTCCTGGGTTTCCAAAAAACGTCATTTAGGACCTCAAAATGGCTCTGGAAGTTTAGGACCCCAAAAACTGCTAAAAATAGTAAGCAGTGATGAAACTTAAAAATGGAAAGAACGGATTGTGGGGGTTCACATGGAATAGGTGGGTGGCCACAAATATCCACCTGGATCATTAATGCCCCAAAATGGCTCCAGGTGTTTAGGACCCGAAAACTTGCTAAAAATAGTAAGCTGCTACAAGTGAAAAGATGTAAGAATTGATGTTGTGGGTTCAAATGGAATAGGTGGGTGGCCATCGATATCCACCTGGATCATTCCTCCTTCCTTAGGAAGCAATGATCTCCATTGCTTTAAGTTCCTCCATGGGAGGGGGGGGGGAGAAATTCTATTGAAATTCGTATTGGATTTGTCCACGATGTCACAGAACTGTTGGCGGATGTGATGGATGTAGATGTGCCACCAGTGGCCAGTTGTTGAAGGATCTGGGAAAATTTATCCATCATCGCGTTCCTCTATTTCTCGAGGACCTCCTCGAACAGTATTTTGATAGGATCTCCTGATCCCTCGTCTTTCTCTCCTTCCGCCATGGGCGGTCCTTGAGGTTGGCGAGGCTGATCTTGGAAGGGTGCAACCTGATCGAGATCGAGATCATTATACCCTGACCACGTTGGAGACAAGAAAAGAAAAATAGAGAACGAGCAGACCCACTATGAAACCACTGATCCAGATTTATGTAGGAATGCAACAGAATACACATATAACCATAAGCACAGAGATGCAATAGAAATAATGCTTCATTTTATTAATAAAAGAATGACTGAAATAAGCTTACAAACAAAATGGAAACAAGCTCAAGCGTTGGTAGCGTATCTCTGAGAGGATATGTGGCGTATGCAGGCCTCTGAACTGTGTTACATTAAGGCTCGAAGGCCTATTACATACATAATGGAAATATATGAGATAGGGTACTAGAAGCGTATCCCTAAGAAGAGATGTGACGAGTACCATCCCCTGAACTTTGTTACAATGAGGCTCGATGGCCTATTTATTGTTGAGAAACAATGTAAAACCTAAAATGTCCAAAAGCCTAACCCTCGGAGATGAAGCACCAAAAATGTGGTCTCTGTTTAGGTAAATTGGTGTTTCAAATTCCCGAGGACGTAACTTTGGCATACGATCTTCGTTTGACGCGCTCAATAGCTCGTTAGAAAGATATGTTTGAGGACTACAAATTTTGATATGAGAAAAATCAAAGCAACATCAATTCATGGACCCATGTTTCTCTTGGTTTTTCCAAAAAACGTCGTTTACGACCTCAAAATGACTCCGGATGTTCAGGACCCCAAAAACTGCTAAAAATAGTAAGCTGTGCTAAAACTTAAAAACAAAAAGAAATAATGGTGGGGGTTCCAATGGAATAGGTGGGTGGCCACCAATATCTGCCTGGATCATTAATGTCCGAAAATGGCTCCAGGCGTGTAAGACCCAAAAACCTGCTAAAAATAGTAAGCTGTTGGAAGTGAAACACTGCAAGAATTGATGTTGCGGGTCCAAATGGAATACGTGGGTGGCCACCGATATCCAGCTGTAACATTCCTCCCTACTTAGGAAGCAATGGTCTCCATTGTGTTAAGTTCCTCCATGGGGGGGGGGGGGAATTCTATTGAACCTTGTATTGGATCTGTCCAGGATGTCGCAGACCTGTTGGCGAACGTGCTGGATGTAGATGTACCGCCAGTGGGCAGCCATTGAAGGATCTGGGAAATGTTATCCATCATTTCATTCCTTTGTTTCTCGAGGGCCTCCTCAAACAAGATTTTGATAGGATCTACTGTTCCCTCGTCTTTCTTTCCTTCCGCCATGGGGGGTCGTCGGGGTTGGCAAGGCTGATCTTGGAAGGGTGCAACCAGATCGAGCTTGAACTCCTTATACCCTGACCCTGTTGGGGACACGAAAAGAAAAATAGAGAAAGAGAAGACCTGCTCTGAAACCATTGATCTAGATTTATGCAGGAACACAATATAATACAGATATAACCATAAGCACAAAGATGCAGTGGAAATAATTCTTCATTTTATTAATAAAAGAATGAATGAAATAAGCTTACAAACATAATGAAAACAAGCTCAGGCGCTGGTAGCGTATCTTTGAGAAGAGATGCGGAATACACAGGCCTCTGAACTATGTTACATTGAGGATCGAAGGCTTATTACATACATAATGGAAATAGATGAGCTAGGGTACTGGAAGTGTATCCCTGAGAAGAGATGTGACGACTAACAGCCCCTGAACTGTGTTAGAATGAGGTTTGAAGGCCTATTTATTGTTGAGAAACAATGTAAAACCCAAAACGTCCAAAAACCTAACCATAGGAGATGAATCACCAAAAATTTGGGCCCCGTTTGGGTAAATTGGTGTTTCAACTTCTCGGGGACGTAACTTTGGCATCCGATCTCTGTTTGACGAGCTCAATAGCTCGTTAGAAATATTTGTTCGAGGACCCAAAAAAACGTTGTTTAGGGCCTCAAAATAGATCCATAAGTTCAAGACCCCAAAAACTGCTAAAAATAGTAATTTGTGCTGAAAATTAAAAATATAAAGAACTGATGGCGGGGGTTCAAATGGAATAGGTGGGTGGCTACTAATATCCACCTAGATCATTAATGCCCCAAAATTGATCCAAGCGTACAGGACCCAAAAACCTGCTAAAAATAGTGAGTTGCTAGAAGTGAAAAGCTGCAAGAATTGATGTTGCAGGTCCAAATGGAATAGGTGGGTGGCCACCAATATCCACCTGGATCATTCCTCCCTCCTTAGGAAGCAATGGTCTCCATTGCATTAATTTCCTCCATGGGGAGGAAAATTCTGCTGAACTTGGTATTGGATTTGTCGAGGATGTCACAAACCTATTGGCAGACGTGTTGGATGTAGATGTGCCATCGGTGGGCAGTTGTTGAAGGATTTGGGAAAAATTATCCATCATCGCGTTCCTCTGTTTCTCAAGGGCCTCCTCAAAGAAGATTTTGATAGGATCTCCTACTCCCTCGTCTTTCTTTTGCTCCGCCATGGGGAGTTGTCAAGGTTGGGGAGGCTAATCTTGAAAGGGTGCAACTAGATCAAGCTCGAACTCCTTATACTCTGACCGCGTTGTGGACATGCAAAGAAAAACAGAGAAAGAGCAGACCCGCTCTCAAAACCACTGATATAAATTTATGTAGGAATGCAACAAAATACACATATAACCATGAGCATAGAGATGCAACGAAAATAATGCTTCATTTATTAATAAAAGAATGACTGAAAAAATCTTACAAACATAATGGAAACAACCTTGGGTGATAGTATCGTATCTCTAAGAAGATCTGCGTTGTACGCAGGCCTCTGAACTGTGTTACATTGAGGCTTGAAGGCCTATTACAGATATAATGGAAATAGAAGAGCTAGGGTACTGACAACGTATCCCTGAGAAGAGATGTGATGGCTAACAGCCTGTGAAATGTGTTACAATGAGGTTCGAAGGCCTATTTATTGTTGAGAAACAATGTAAAACCCGAAACATCCAAAAACCTAACCCTAGGAGATGAAGCGCCAAAACTGTGGGCCCCGTTTGGGTAAATTGGTGTTTCAACTTCCCAGGGACGTTGCTTTAGCATCTGATCCCTATTTGACGCACTCAATAGCTCATTAGAAAGATCTGTATGAGGACTACAAATTTTGGTGTGAACAACATCAGTTGAAGGACCCATGTTGCTCTCGGTTTTCCAAAAAAAAGTTGTTTAATGGCTCAAAACGGCTCCGGAAGTTCAGGACCCCAAAAAATGCTAAAAACAGTAAGTTGTGTTGAAAATTAAAAACATAAAAAAATAATGGCGGGGGTTCAAATGGACTAGGTGGGTGGACACCAATTTCCACCTGGATCATTAATGCCCCAAAATAGCTCCAGGTGTACAGGACTCGAAAACCTGTTAAAATTAGTAAGCTGCTAGAAGTGAAAAGCTGTAATAATTGATGCTGCAAGTCCAAATGAAATTGGTGGGTGGCCACCGATATCCACTTTGATCATTCCTCCCTCCTTAGGAAGAAATGGTCTCCATTGCGTTAAGATCCTCCATGGCGGGGGAAATTCTGTTGAACCTGGTATTGGATTTGTCCAGGATTTTGCAGAATTGTTGGAAAACCTGCTGGATGTAGATGTGTCGCCGGTGGGTAGCTGTTGAAGGATCTAGGAAAAGTTATGCATCATCGCATTACTCTATTTCTTGAGGGCCTCCTCAAACAATATTTTGATAGGATCGATTGCTCCCTCGTCTTTCTTTCCTTCCACCATGAGGGTCGTCAGGGTTGGCGAGGCTGATCTTGGAAGGGTGCAACCAGATTGAGCTCTAACTCCTTATACCTTGACCACGTTGGGGACATGCAAAGAAAAATAGAGAAAGAGCAGACCCGCTCTGAAACCACTGATCCAGATTTATGCAGGAAGGCAACATAATACACATATAACCATAAGCACAGAGATGCAGCAGAAATAATGCTTCATTTTATTAATAAAATAATGAATGAAATAATCTTACAAAAATAATGATAACAAGCTCGGGCGCTAGTAGCTTATCTATGAGAAGTGATGTGGCATACACAATCCTATAAACTGTGTTACATTGAGGCTCGAAGGCCTATTACAAACATTATGGAAATAGATGAGCTAGGGTAATGGCAACATATCTCTGAGAAGAGATGTCACGGCTACGCCCCCTAAACTATGTTACAATGAAGCTTGAAGGCCTATTTATTGTTCAGAAACAATGTAAAACCCAAAATGTCCGAAAACATAACCCTAGGAGATGAAGTGCCAAAACTTTGGGCCTCGTTTGGGTAAATTGGTGTGTCAACTTCCTCAGGATGTAAATTTGGCATCCAATCTTCGTTTTACGCACTCAATAGCTCATTAGAAAGATCTGTCCAAGGACTACAACTTTTGGTGTGAACAACATCGATGCATGGATCCATGTTGCTCCTGATTTTCCCAAAAAAAACATCGTTTAGGGCCTCAAAACGGCTTCGGAAGTCTAGGACCCCAAAAAATGCTAAAAATAGTAAGTTGTGTTGAAACTTAAAAATGGAAAGAAATGATGGCGGGGGTTCAAATGGAATAGGTGGGTGGCCACCAATATCCACCTAGATCAATAATGCCCCAAAATGGCTCCAGGTGTGCAGATCTGGAAAACCTACTAAAAATAGTAAGCTACTAGAAGTGAAACACTGCAAGAATTTATGTTGTGGGTCCAAATGCAATAGGTGGGTGGCCACCGATATCCACCTGGATCATTCCTCCCTCCTTAGGAAGTAATTGTCTCAATTACGTTAAGTTCCTCCATGGGGGGGAAATTCTGTTGAACTTGGTATTGGATTTGTCCAGGATGTTGCAGACCTGTTGGCGACGTGTTAGATGTAGATGTGCCGTTAGTGGGTACCCATTGAAGGATCTGGGAAAATTTATCCATCATCACGTTCCTCTGTTTGTCAAGGGCCTCCTTGAATAAGATTTTGATAGGATCTCCTGCTCCCTCGTCTTTCTTTCCTTCCGGCATGGGGGGTCATCGGGGTTGACGAGGCTGGTCTTGGAAGGGTGCAACCAGATCAAGCTCAAACTCCTTATACCCTGACCATGTTGGGGACATGCAAAGAAAAACAAAGAAAGCGCAGACCTGCTCTGAAACCACTGATCCAGATTTATGCATGAACGCAATAGAATACACATATAACCATAAGCATAGAGATGCAACAGTAATAGTGCTTAATTGTATTAATAAAATAATGACTGGAATAAGCTTACAAACATAATGGAAACAAGCTTGTGCACTGGTAATGTATCTTTGAGAAGATATGTGGTGTATGCAAGCCTCTAAACTGTGTTACATTGAGGCTCGAAAGCCTATTACAGAAATAATGGAAATAGATGAGCTAGGGTACTGGTAACATATCCCTGAGAAGAGATGTGATGGATAACAACCCCTGAACTATGTTACAATGAGGGTCGAAGGCCTATTTATTGTTGAGAAACAATGTAAGACCTGAAACATCCAAGAACCTAACCCTAGGAGATGAAGCGCCAAAACTGTGGGCCCCATTTGGGTAAATTGGCGTTTCAACTTCCTGGGGATGTAAATTTGGCATATGATCTCCATTTGACATGCTCAATAGCTCGTTAGAAAGATCTGTCCGAGGTCTACAAATTTTGGTGTGAGAAACATTTGACAATTGACCCATGTTGCTCCCAGTTTTCCCAAAAAAAATCGTTTAGGGCCTCAAAATGGCTCCAGAAGTTCAGGACCCCAAAAATTGCTTAAAATAGTAAGTTGTGCTGAAACTTAAAAACATAAAGAAATGATGGCAGGGGTTCAAATGGAGTAGGTGGGTGGTCACCAATATCCACCTGGATCATTAATGCCCCAAAATGGCTCCAAGCATGCAAGACCTGAAAACCTGCTAAAAATAGTAAGCCGTTGGAAGTGAAAAGCTTCAAGAATTGATGTTGTGAGCTCAAATGGAATAGGTGGGTGGCCATCGATATCCACCTGGATCATTCCTCCCTCCTTAGGAAGCAATGGTCTCCATTGCATTAAGTTCCTCCATGGGGGGGAGGGGGGGGGGGAATTCTGTTGAACTTGGTATTGGATTTTTCCAAGATGTCGCAAAGTTGTTGGTAGACGTGTTGGATGTAGATGTATCGCTGGTGGACAACCATTGAAGGATCTGGGAAAATTTGTCCATCATAGTGTTCCTATGTTTCTCAAGGGCCTCCTCGAACAAGATTTTGATAGGATCTCTTGCTCCCTTGTCTTTCTTTCCTTCTGCCATGGGGGGCCATTGGGGTTGGCAAGGCTGAACTTGGAAGGGTGAAACTAGATCGAGCTCAAAATCCTTATACCCTGACCGCATTGGGGACACACAAAGAAAAACAAAAAAAGAGTAGACCCGCTCTGAAACCACTGATCCAAATTTATGCAGGAACGTAACATAATACACATATAACCATAATCACAAAGATGCAACGAAAATAATGCTTCATTTTATTAATAAAAGAATGACCGAAATAAGCTTACAAACATAATGGAAACAAGCTCGGGCGCTGGTAGTGTATCTCTGAGAAGAGATGTGGCATACGTAGGCCTCTGAACTGTGTTACATTGAGGCTCGAAGGCATATTACAGACATAATGAAAATATATGAGCTAGGGTACTAGCAACGTATCCCTGAGAAGAGATGTGATGGCTACCAGCCCCTGAATTGTGTTACAATGAGGCTTGAAGGCATATTTATTGTTGAGAAATAATGTAAAATGCGAAACATCCAAAAACCTAACCCTAGGAGATGAAGCGCCAAAACTGTGGGCCCTGTTTGGGTAAATTGGTGTTTCAACTTCCCGGGGACGTAACTTTGGCATCCGATCTCCATTTGACACGCTCAATAGCTCGTTGGAAAGATCTATCTAAGGACTACAAATTTTGGTGTAAGAAACATCGGTCCAAGGACCCATGTTGCTCCCAGTTTTCCTAAAAAACATTGTTTAGGGCCTCAAAACGGCTCCGAAAGTTCAGGACCCCAAAAAATGCTAAAAATAGTAAGTTGTGCTGAAACTTAAAAATAGAAAGAAATGATGGTAGGGGTTCAAAATGAATAGATGGGTGGCCACCAATATTCACCTGGATCATTAATGTTTCATAGCTGAAATCCTGCTAAAAATAGTAAGCTGCGAGAAGTGAAAATATGCAAGAATTGATGTTTTGGTTCCAAATGGAATAGGTGGGTGGCCACCGATATCCACCTAGATCATTCCTCCCTCCTTAGGAAGCAATGGTCTCCATTGCGTTAAGTTCCTCCACGGGGGGGAAATTGTGTTGAACTTGGTATTGGATTTGTCCAGGATGTCGCAGAACTGTTGGCGGATGTGCTGGATGTAGATGTGCCGTCGGTGGGCAGCCGCTGAAGGATCTAGGAAAAGTTATCCATCATCCCATTCCTCTGTTTCTCGAGGGCCTCCTCGAACAAGATTTTGATAGGATCTCATGCTTCCTCATCTTTCTTTCCTTTTACCATGGGGGTTGTTGGGGTTGGCGAGGTTGATCTTGGAAGGGTTCAACTAGATCGAGCTCAAACTCCTTATACCCTAACCACATTTAGGACATGCAAAGAAAAACAGAGAAAGAGCAGACCTTCTCTGAAACAAATGATCCATATTTATTCAGAAACGCAACAGAATACACATACAACCATAAGCACAGAGATGCAGTGTAAATAATGCTTCGTTTTATTAATAAAAGAATGACTGAAATAAGCTTACAAACATAATGGAAACAAGTTCGGGTGCTGGTAACGTATCTCTGAGAGGAGATGTGGCATATGTAGGCCTCTAAATTGTGTTACATTGAGGCTCGAAGGCCTATTATAGAAATAATGGAAGTAGATGAGCTAGGGTATTGACAACGTAACCTTGAGAAGAGATGTGATGGCTACCAGCCCCTGAAATGTGTTACAATGAGGCTCGAAGGCCTATTTATTATTGAGAAACAACGTAAAACCCAAAACGTCCAAAAATCTAACCCTAGGAGATGAAGCGCCAAAACTGTGGGCCCTGTTTGGGTAAATTGGTGTTTCAACTTCCCGAGGACATAACTTTGGCATCCGATCTCCGTTTGAAGCAATAAATAGCTCGTTAGAGAGATCTATCCGAGGAATACATCTTTTGTTGTGAGCAACATCGGTCCAAGGACCCATGTTGCTCCCGGGTTTCCCAAAAAATGTCGTTTAGGGCCTCAAAATGGATTCAGAAGTTCAGGACCACAAAAAATGCTAAAAATAGTAAGTTGTGCGGAAACCTGAAAATGGAAAGATTTGATGGCAAGGGTTCAAATGGAATATGTGGGTGGCCACCAATATCCAAATGGATAATTAATACCCAAAAACTACTCTAAGCGCGTAGGACCCGAAAACCTACTAAAAATAGTAAGCTGCTGGAAGTGAAAAGAGGCAAGAATTGATGTTGCGGGTCCAAATGGAATAGGTGGGTGGCCACTGATATCCACCTATATCATTCCTCCCTCCTTGGAAGCAATGGTATCCATTGCATTATGTTCCTCCAAGGGGTAAATTCTATTGAACTTGGTATTGTATTTGTCCAAGATGTTGCAGACCTGTTGGTGGACGTGTTGGATGTAGATGTGTCGCCGGTGGGAAGCTATTGAAGGATCTGGGAAAATTTATCCATCATCGTGTTCCTCTGTTTCTCAAGGGCCCCCTCGAACAATATTTTGATAGGATCTCCTGCTCCCTCGCCTTTCTTTCCTTCCACCATGGGGGCTCATCGGGGTTGGCAAGGCTGATCTTGGAAGGGTACGACCAGATCGAGCTCGAACTCCATATACCCTGACCTCTTTGGGGACATTCAAAGAAAAGAAGAGAAAGAGTAGTACCGCTCTGAAACCACTAATCCAAATTTATGTAGGAACGCAACAGAATACACATATAACCATAATCATAAAGATGCAATGGAAACAATGCTTCATTTTATTAATAAAAGAATGAATATGCTTATAAACATAATAGAAACAAGCTCGAGCACTGGTAGCATATCTCTGAAAAGAGATGTGGTGTATGCAGGCCTATGAACTGTGTTACATTGAGGCTCAAAGGCCTATTACAGACATAATGGAAATAGATGAGCTAAGGTACTGGCAGCATATCCCTTAGAAGAGATTTGACGGCTACCAGCTGCTGAAATGTGTTACAAGGAGGCTCAAAGGTCTATTCATTATTGAGAAACAATGTAAAACATGAAACATCCAAAAACCTAACCCTAGGAGATGAAGCGCCAAAACTATGGGCCCCGTTTTGGTAAATTGGTCTTTCAAATTCTCAGGGACGTAACTTTGGCATCTGATCTCTGTTTGACACGCTCAATAGCTCGTTAGAAAGATCTGTTTGAGGAATACAAATTTTGGTGTGACGAATATTATTCCATGGATCGATGTTGCTCCCGGTTTTCCCAAAAAACATCATTTAGGGCCTCAAAACAACTCCATAAGTTCAGGACCCCAAAAATTGCTAAAAATATTAAGTTGTGATGAAACTTAAAAAAGAAAAGAACTGATGTTAGGGGTTTAAATGGAATAGGTGGGTGGCCACCAATATCCACTTGGATCATTAATGCCCCAAAATGGCTCAAGGCGTGCAAGACCCGAAAACTTGCTAAAAATTGTAAGTTGCTGGAAGTGAAAAGCTGCAATAATTGATGTTGCAGGTCCAAATGGAATAGGTCGGTGGCCATCGATATCCACCTGGATCATTCCTCCCTCCTTAGGAAGGAATGGTCTCCATTGCGTTAAGTTCCTCCCGGGGGGGGGATTCTGTTGAACTTGGTATTGGATTTGTCCAAGATGTCGCAAACCTGTTAATGGACATGCTGGATGTAGATGTGCCATCGATGGGAAGCTGTTGAAGGATCTAGGAAAGTTATCCATCATCGCATTCCTCTGTTTCTCGAGGGCCTCCTCAAAAATTATTTTGATAAGATCTCCTGCTCCCTCGTCTTTCTTTCCTTCTGCCATGGGGGGTCATTGGGATTGGCAAGGATGATCTTGGAAGGGTGCAACCAGATCAAGCTCGAACTCCTTATACCCTAACCGCATTGGGGAAATTCAAATAAAAATAGAGAAAGAGCAAACCCGCTCTGAAACCACTGATCCTGATTTATGGAGGAATGCAAGAAAATACAAATATAACCATAAGCACAAAGATACAGTGGAAATAATGCTTCATTTTATTAATAAAATAATGACTGAAATAAGCTTACAAACATAATGGAAACAAGCTCAAGCATTGGTAGCGTATATTTGAGAAGAGATGTGGCATATGCAGGCCTCTGAACTGTGTTACATTGAGGCTCGAAGGCCTATTACAGACATAATGGAAATAGATGAGCTAGGGTACTGGCAGCGTATCCATGAGAAGAGATGTGATGGATACCAACCCTTGAAATGTGTTACAATGAGGCTTGAAGGCCTACTTATTGTTGAGAAACAATGTAAAAACTGAAACGTCCAAAACCTAACCCTAGGAGATGAAGCGCGAAAACTATGGGCCCCGTTTGGGTAAATTGGTGTTTCAACTTCCCAGAGACGTATCTTTGGCATTCGATATCTTTTTGATTCACTCAATAGCTCGTTAGAATTATCTATCCGTGGAATAAAAATTTTGGTGTGAGAAAAATCGTCCATGCATGGTCTAATGTTGCTCTCGGTTTTCCCAAAAAACGTCATTTAGGGCCTCAAAACCACTCCGGAAGTTCAGGACCCCAAAAACTGCTAAAAATAGTAAGTTGTGCTGAAAATTAAAAATGGAGAGAACTGATGGCGAGGGTTCAAATGGAATAGGTGGGTGGTCACCAATATCCACCTAGATCATTAATGCCCCAAAACGGCTCCAGGTGTGCAGGACCCGAAAACCTGCTAAAAATAGTATTCTGCTGGAAGTGAAAAGCTGCAAGAATTGATGTTGCAGGTCCAAATGGAATAGGTGGGTGGCCACCGATATCCACCTGGATCATTCCTCCCTCCTTAGGAAGCAATGGTTTCGATTGTGTTAAGTTCCTCCATGATGGGGGGGGGGGGGGGGGGAATTTTGTTGAACTTGGTATTGGATTTGTCCAGGATGTCGTAGAACTGTTGGCAGATGTGTTGGATGTAGATGTGCCACCATTGAAGGATCTGGGAAAAGTTATCCATCATCTCATTCCTTTGTTTCTCGAGGACCTCCTTGAACAATATTTTGATAGGATCTCATGCTCCCTCGTCTTTCTTTCCTTCTGCCATGGGGGTCATCGATGTTGGCGAGGCTGATCTTGGAAGGGTGAAACTAGATAGAGCTCAAACTCCTTATACCCTGACTGCATTGGGGACATGCAAAGAAAAACAGAGAAAGAGCAGACTCGCTCTGAAACCGTTGATCCAGATTTATGTAGGAACGCAACAGAATACACATATAACCATAAGCACAGAGATGTAGTGGAAAATAATGCTTCATTTTATTAATAAAAGAATGACTGAAATAAGCTTACAAACATAATGGAAACAAGCTCAGGCATTGGTAGTGTATCTTTGAGAAGAGATGTGGTGTACGCAGGACTCTGAACTGTGTTACATTGAGGCTTGAAGGCTTATTACAGGCATAATGGAAATAGATGAGCTAGGGTAATGGTAGTGTGTCCCTGAGAAGAGATGTGATAGCTACCAGTGCATGAACTGTGTTATAGTAAGGCTCAAAGGCCTATTTACTGTTGAGAAACAATTTAATACCTGAAACGTCCAAAAACCTAACCCTAGGAGATGAAGCACCAAAATTGTGGGCCCTGTTTGGGTAAATTGGTGTTTCAACTTCCCGGGGACGTAACTTTTGCAACCAATCTTCGTTTGACGTGCTCAATAGCTCGTTAGAAAGATATGTCCGAGGAGTACAAATTTTTATGTGAGCAACATCGATTCATTAACCCAATTTGTTCCCATTTTTCCCAAAAAATGTGGTTTATGGCCTCAAAACGGCTTTGGAAGTTCAAGACCCCAAAAACTGCTAAAAATAGTAAGTTGTGTTGAAACTTAAAAATGGAAAGAACTAGTGGCAGGGGTTCAAACGGAATAGGTGGGTGGCCACCAATATCCACCTGGATCATTAATGCCCCAAAATGGCTCCGGGCATGTAGGACTTGAAAACCTGCTAAAAATAGTAAGCTGTTGGAAGTGAAAAGTTGCAAGAATTGATGTTGCAGGTGCAAATGGAATAGTTGGGTGGCCACTGATATCCACCTAGATCATTCCTCCCTCCTTAAGAAGAAAGGGTCTCCATTACGTTAAGTTCCTCCATGGGGGGGGGGGAGGATTCTGTTGAACTTGGTATTGGATTTGTCTAGGATGTCGCAGACCTGTTGGTGGACGTGCTAGATGTAGATGTGCCATCGGTGGGAAGTCGATGAAGGATCTGGGAAAATCTATCCATCATCGCGTTCCTTTGTTTCTCTAGGGCCTCCTCGAACAAGATTTTGATAGGATCTCCTGCTCCCTCGTCTTTCTCTCCTTCCACCATGGGGGGTCGTCGAGGTTGGCGAGGCTAGTATTAGAAGGGTGCGACTAGATCGAGCTCGAACTCCTTATACCCTGACCGCATTGGGGACATGCAAATAAAAATAGAGAAAGAAAAGGTCCTCTCTGAAACCATTGATCAAGATTTATGAAAGAACGCAACATAATACACATCTAACCATAATCATAGAGATGAAATGGAAATAATGCTTCATTTTATTTATAAAATAATGAGTAAAATAAGCTTACAACATAATGGAAACAAGATCAGGTGCTGGTAGCATATCTCTGAGAAGAGATGTGGCGTACGCAAGCCTCTGAACTATGTTACATTGAGGCTCGAAGGCCTATTACAAACATAATGGAAATATATGAGCTAGGGCACTGGCAACGTATCCCTAAGAAGAGATGTCACGGCTACCAGCCCCTGAACTATGTTAAAATGAGGCTTGAAGGCCTATTTATTGTTGAGAAATAATGCAAAACCTGAAACATCCAAAAACCTTACCCTAGGAGATGAAGCACCAAAACTGTGGGCCTCGTTTGGGTAAATTGGTGTTTCAATTTCCTGGAGATGTAACTTTGGCATCCAATCTCTGTTTGACGTGCTCAATAGCTTGTTATAAATATCTGTTCAAGGAATACAACTTTTGGTTTGAGAAACATCTATCCATGAACCCATGTTCCTCTTAGTTTTTCAAAAAAGATGTCGTTTAGGGCCTCAAAATAGCTCCAGAAGTTCAGGACCCCAAAAAACGCTAAAAATAGTAAGCTGTGCTGAAACTTAAAAAAGGAAAGAACTGATGGTAGGGGTTCAAATGGAATAGATGGGTGGCCACCAATATCCACCTTGATCATTAATGCCCCAAAATGGCTGCAGGCGTGCAGGAGCCGAAAACCTGCTAAAAATAGTAAGCTACTGGAAGTGAAAAGATGCAAGAATTGATGTTGCCGGTCCAAATGGAATAGGTGGGTGCCATCGATATCCACATGGATCATTCCTCCCTCCTTAGGAAGCAATGGTCTCCATTTCATTAAGTTCATGCATGGGGGGGTGGGGGGGGTGAATTTTGTTGAAATTGGTATTGGATTTGTGCAGGATGTCGCAGACCTGTTGGTGGATGTGTTGGATGCAGATGTGCGGCCGTTGGGCAACCATTGAAGGATCTGGGAAAATTTATTCGTCATCGCGTTCCTCTGTTTCTCGAGAGCCTCCTCAAATAAGATTTCGATAGGATCTCCTGCTCCCTCATCTTTCTTTCCTTCTTCCATGGGGCCTCATCGGGGTTGGTGAGGATGATCTTGAAAGGGTGCAACCAGATCAAGCTTGTAATTATTATACCCTGACCGCGTTGGGGACATGTAAAGAAAAATAGAGAAAGAGCCGACGCCCTCTGAAACCACTGATCCATATTTATGCAAGAACACAATAGAATACACATATAACCATTAGCACAGAGCAGGAGTGGAAATAATGATTTATTTTATTAATAAAAGAATGACTAAAATAAGCTTAAAATCATAATGGAAACAAGCTCAGGAGCTGGTAGTGTATCTCTGAGAAGATATGTGGATTACATAGGCCTCTGAACTATGTTACATTAAGGCTCGAAGGCCTATTACAGACATAATGGAAATAAATGAGATAGGGTACTGCCAATGTATCCCTGAGAAGATATGTGATGGCTACCAGCCCCTAAGCTATCTTACAATGAGGATCGAAGGCCTATTTATTGTTGAGAAACAATGTAAAACCTGAAACATCCAAAAACCTAAACCTAGGAGATGAAGCACCAAAACTGTGGGTCCTGTTTGGGTAAATTGGTGTTTCAACTTCTCGGGGATGTAACTTTGGCATCCGATATCCATTTTCCGCACTCAATAGATCGTTAGAAATATCTGTCTGAGGACTACAACTTTTGGTGTGAGAAAAATCGGTCCATGGACCGATATTACTCCCAGTGTTCCCAAACAACGTCGTTTAGGGCCTCAAAATGGCTCCAGAAGTTCAGGACCCAAAAAACTGCTAAAAATTGTAAGTTGTGCTGAAACTTAAAAACAGAAAGAATGGATGGTGGGGGTTCAAATGGAATAGGTGGGTGGCCACCAATATCCACCTAGATCATTAATGCCCCAAAATGGCTCCTGACGTGCAGGACCCGAAAACCTGCTAAAAATAGTAAGCTGCTGGAAGTGAAAAGCTGCAAGAATTGATGTTGTGGGTCCAAATGGAATAGATGGATGGCTATCAATATCCACTTGGATCATCATCCTAACTGATGTGGATTTCTTCTTTCCATGTAAGACTCTTGGTTCCCCATTGTCATCCAAGCACTCAATGTATTTATCATAACAATTCACCTTGGCCCTATGACTATATAACCAATCCATACCCAATATCATACTTTATGATCCCAATGGAAATTTGTTCAAGCTCACTACTGTAGGCATAACATTTAATTCAAATGCACAAGCTCTTACACAATGGTGAAATCTTTTCTTTGTACCTGTAGCCAACTGCAGTAACCAAGATTTTGCATTTTTTTTTTCTCAAACCACACTTATTCACTAGGTCAAGATTAATATAACTATAATTAGATCTAGGATCAATCAAAATAGAAAAAACTTGATCACAAATCTTACCATCCATATAATTTATAGAAGCCTGATGGTCTGCGTCCCTGTTGTACACAATTGCATAAATCTAAGGAATTCTATGACCAACATCCCCAATTTTCTACGCGTCCTATGCACTATAGATCTGGGGTATACCACCACGATACTGCAGACAATCCCTCTTACGATGATCCTTTCCACATATCCAACACTGCAATGGTGCTCTACCATCACCCCTAGTTTTTTGCTTTGCATGTCATTTTCTAGTTCTATTAAACTTCTTGTATGGAACCACATTTTATTTCTCACTTGAATCTTGCAGTATTTCCCGCTTTGGTGGCCATCTTCACTTAGATTTCTCATTTCATTTCAAATCACGTTTAGGCTCAAACTTTTTTTTGACTACTCATAACTATGCTTCAGCTTTTGAATGGCCTCCTCCAATTATATATACTCATCAAAGTCAATATGATCTTTGTAGGCTACGGGAAACCCACTGATGAATCTCTGAAAATTTGTCTTCTCTGCCTTGAGGTAAGGAACATATCTCAAAAAATCCAAGAACCTACTATTATACTCATCATATGTCATGGAACCCATCTAAAACTCATAAAAATACTTAGCTCTAGCATCATAGTACCTATCTGACATATAATTTTTCCGAAATAGCCTCTCGAACTCACTCCAATTCAGTTCCTCCTCATAAAAACCCTGACATTCTTCACATCTTCCTATTAGTATCCTATACATCATAGGATCTCAAGGTGATTGAGGATTTCATGAGTTACAATTTCATATTGAGTATGATTTTCAACATTCAAATTATTTCCAAAAAATATGAAAAAAGAAAATAAAAGAGGGTATATTGAAAAAAGAAAAAAGAGAAAAAGAAAAAGAAAAGAAAAACCCCAAAGAGAATAATACTGATAGTGCTGCAAATCAAAATGCCACTATTGATTAGATTAGTTTGTTCAATCATACAGTTTAAGCATGATTGTACAAATTTAAATTTCTGTTGATAGGTTAGAAAATAAGGATTTTCCAAATTGTTTAAAATTGGCATATTAGTAGTTAGGTAGAAATAAAATTGTTTTAACAGTTTAATCTGAGTCAATGGAAGAAATATGGATAGACGTAGGTTAGAGTTTTAAAGAAAAAGTGATTTGGGGTCTGCAAGTCTAAGTGCGCCCTGCAAAGAACAAAAAATGTTAGATTAGTGACATGGGTAGGTAGGGATGAAAAGAATAAATTATGGAGGAAGCATGGGATTTATTCCAAATGATTTTCCTAAAAGTTTCATGTGTTCTTGATTAGAAGGAAAAAATCAAATGACATAGGTGTCATTTATTCTAAATATCGAGATTTAAAATTTCATTGAAAATTCCTTTGACATATCTATGTCATAATTCCTATATCCTAAGTCTTGAAATATACCCCCATCATTCATTCACTCACCCGACCCCACCATCTAATCACCCGTCACATCAGCGTTAAACACCCTCCATCTCCCGTCCCATCTCCACGCCCTCCACTTCATTCGATTGCTCACAAAATTTTTTATCTCCCCCTCATCCTCTGAACGTTAACGTATGGGGGGGTTGTCTGAAATGGATGGTTTTCCAAACCACCCCACCTGCTACGTGTCCGAAGCCAGTTATTTCACACCCTCACCACACCATACCACTTACTGGCCATACCCCCTCCGAAAAGTTGTTTTACTGTGTTGAAACCATGCCATTCACCATTGCGCTAATGACCATTACAACCATTATCATTGTGCCACGAAAACGTCTTCCTTTCCCCTCCATCCAATCAACTATGCTCCCGCCGTAGGCTTGTTAGAAAATTAATGTCTCAGGTCATTACCCAATGAGTCTGCGCCATGTCAACGGTTGCTCAATCACTCTACAAAACCAATTCTTATCACCTGTTTCAAGTTTTACCATTTATCCCATATTTTTATTGTTACAGGTGATCAATTTGTAAAGGTTTTACGTCAAAAGGAGGTGTGGAGAAGATTTCAATTCTCTCAAAGGTCAAACAGAGTTCTTCTGTAATCCCCTTTCTCTTTCCCATTCCCCATTCTGATATTCACAAGCTCCCTTATTTATTCCCTTCTTCTTTAATCCCTTTTTGTACAATTACAATAAGGCTATTTTTAGTGGACAATAACGCCTCCTAAGAAGGATCAACAACCTTTTAATCCAATGATTTATCCTCAGGTAGACCTGGATCATGTGGCTTTGGCTGATAGGGACTTTAGAATACATGAGACAAAATCAGAATTCGATTTTTTTGATGTATACTATTGGTTATAAGACAAGCTGATCAATGAAGATGATGATATAGGGTTATGGGAGACCAAATTACCCTATTTCATATTTCTAAAGATCCACAATTGCCCCAAATTTGTGAGGAAATTCCATGCATGTTATGACATTAACCAAAGAGCTATAGTAGCCCCCACAGGAGAAGTCCTCTTTAATTTCAGTTCCCAGTCAATCCTACAAATGATGCAAGTCCCTACTATTGAAGAAACCATTCCATTTTCCTATGAGGTCCTCAGAGAACTCTATCAAAAGCTAGATTTTGCTAGCATAGCCAAAACATTATAATTATTCATGATTACTGATGCCCCACTGCCCAAAAATAATCCTCCATATCCCTCATCCAATTTCCCTGATAGAACCCAACATATTGTCGCTGTCCTTTCATATTTTCTAGGGTATCATTTAGACCAGTGGATTGATGAGGCTATGGTAGGTTTCTTGTCTATTATTTCATCATATTCTAAGCCTTCAATCATGTCTAACTTTAGCCAATTATTAGTTGATGCCATCGATGATCAATTTCTAAAGTTTCACATTGAGGAAGTGTTCAAATATACTTCAATAGGTCTATATGTTTGTCTATTTTGAGGCTAGTAGGTTCCAATTTGCAATGAGGAAGGTTGATGATGACTCGCAGCCTCAATCAATCATCATTTGGATAAAGATGCTAATGAAGGAACAAGAGGACTATACCTACAAGAGATTTGTTGATGCCTTTGTACATCCAGCAATGAGCATATTTAGTATTACAGTGGAACCAAGAAATAATGAGGAAATTAAGAAAATTATGCAGTTATTAGATCAAGTGAGAACTGGAGATTGGTACTTGTACCAAAAATACACTGAGATCAAAATTTATGGTGTGATTTGGCCCAATACAAACTGCCAAAGTTCCTCCCCATGATGATCTTTGCCCTGGAATACATCAGGAAGATGATCAATGCAGATGAGTTACACATTGTATCTTCCAAGAATAAATCTTAATCTAGGATCAAGAATAATATAATAAGGGAGATGAAATTTAATGATAGCTTCACTTGGTCATATGACCTACTGGGTATTATTTCCAAGAAAATGGTGGAGAACAAATAAACCCCTTATATCCACACCAATATGTCTGAGATTGAAGAATTTATGAATCAAGAAGAGTGGGAAACAAACACACTAAGGGAGGCTAAAGAACATGTGATCTCAACCTCAAGCATTGAAACCCCTACTCCAGAAGAAAAGCAGACTATAGAAAGAAAGGAAGACAAGGGAAAAGAGCCAGAGAAAGAGACAACAGGGAAGAGGCCAATAGATGATCAGTCTACTATGGAGACTGATACATCTAGCAGAGAATTTAAAATGAAGTATAGAAAGAGAGTTATATTTAACAAAAACATGGATCAAAGAAGTGAAAAAGAGAAGCAGATAGTCATCACAATTAGGGATTATCCTATTTCTTCTCTAGCATGTGGCCAAACCATATTTTAAACATATTCAACCACCATTCCATTCCAATAGCAGAACCTACAAAATCCCACATCTACTGCTACTACAGGGGGAAAAGAGGAAAACAACTATGACACATTTAGGGAAATCAAAAGGAAAAATGAAATTCTAAAAAACATCACCTACAACCAGTTTTGGGAGTAGAAAAGTAGTTCACATAGCATACTTTTATCATCCTTTGATTCAGAGAAAGGAAAGATGAGAATGAATTTTCTACGAGGACAGATCTCTCAGCCTAAATCACAAATAGACTTCAAGAATATTGCTTTTGAATTTTATGTGAAAGACATCCATCCAATAGACCAGATGGAGATGCATAAACAGACTGGAGAGATGATTTCCTCCACATTGAGAAGCACTTCCATGAGCTTATCTAAACTTAAAGTATCTTTGGCCAATTTTCAATCTCAGCTTAAAATGTAGAATATTTCTTCTCTGGCCAAAGATACTAGAATCAAATCCCTAGAGGACTTAGTGGTAAATATTGGGTATGACCCAACCAATGTAGAGGTTGTGGAAGATATATTGAAGAAGAAGAATTTAGATATAATAGCCCTTAGAAAACAACTCAAAATGTCAGCAACTGAAGACCCTTTGAAAAAGGACATTGAGGAAAATGAAGCATAGAAAGTTGAAATGATGAAGCTAATCATGGAGAAGTTAGCACAACTGAAGCAAATGGAGAGAGAGATAGAAAATTGGTTAAAGAAAATGATAAAGAATTAGAAATGGTCATTGATCCTTTGGAGGTTTTTCCCATTTCATCCATCCCTACAACTACATCAACAACTACAAGCACATCAGGTGGTGCAGAACAGCTGGCCAAAGCCATGGAGAACATGACCATATAAACAATAGAGATAAAAAAAGCTAGAGGTAGAAAGCAACACCCTTAAGGATTTGAAGAAAATGACAGAAAATGCTCATGGAATTGAAATGCAGAGAGCTCAGAAACATATTAAGAAACTAATAAAAGTAGAGACTGAAGCTTCTATTGGAAAGACTATTGGCTAAGCAAAAGAAATTATTTTGAAAATAATTTTTGATTCCATGAATGAAATGTAACCTTCTATTCAAATAATATTTGAGCAGAGAGATATGATTGGACTAGTAAATGCTGCCATAGACAAAGAAAATAGAGAACTGATAGGCATGCCTGAAACAAAAAATAATATTATCAAATTCTTGAATTCCAAGAACATTTTTGAATTTGAAGCATTAGGGGTGGAGGACAAAACAACAACCATCCTAGAAGTAAAAAAGGTACTAAAAAAAAAGAGTTTGGTCACACAGTAAGAAGAAAAGTGTCATTAGTTACAAATTGGTGTCAGCAGATTCTTCAACAGAATTGAACCACTAACAAAAAGAGGATTACCATATCTTTTTGTGATAAATGATAAACTCATGCACATGCCAGATTATGTAAATAAGTTGAAAGAGATTGCAAAATATACAACAAATTTTGGAGGAATAGAAGGCTCAATGACTCGAAGAGCCTTCCTAGAGGCTATGGATAATGATTTATGCATATAGCAAGAAATCAAGCATATTTTTCCGTTAAGGCCAACTTTCATGAAGTTCACAGAGACAGATGAGATTTACAGGATGTTAATTAGGATGAATATCCCTAATGCAAAGCAGTGGGAGAAATTGTGTGATACTAAGAAGGGTGATAGCTCAAAGCATCAGTAGGACAAAAAACTCAACAAATCAATTAATTATGCAAATCAACATATCAACACAGTATTTCAGCATTAGATTACCTAAATCTGCCAGCACATCAAAGGATTAAAGCACCCAGTAACGACCTTCTGAATATTACGACCACATGTCATAGATATTCCATCATGTCCACTTTGTGGGCATATTTGTCAAATTTCAAATCATTCTTGTAATAAATAGCATATTGCCCATGTAGATATGGAAATCACTAGGAATTAGTTAAATACTTCATTTCTGTTCAGTATCAGGGGTTGGACCCTAGACTGTAAACTTTTCTTTTGGAGCATTGTAATTTTGGAGCTGGAGCATCAATAATGAAAGAACATTTTCCAAGGTTCTTTAGCTATTTTTATCTAGCGATGTCTTTCTTTTACTATGTTTAATGTTTTCCACTATTACTTCTTTTAGTGCATCATCTAATTGTAATTGTAAAACAGAAATCTAAAGATTGAGATTTGCTTATAGAGCACCTTAATTCTGGCTGTGTTTACAATATAAATATTTTTATTCTGAAGTCTGGTTAAAGCATTCTTAATTACTTTTTAACCACTACTGAAATCACTCTTCTTTCATTCCATAATTTGTTATGTTTTAAAGATCCAGTACGTATAGTTAGCTTGCCTTGCAAATTCTCTAGAAAAATTGATGCAACAACCCAGCCTATTATGACTCCATATCCCAATGGAAATAGTTTAAACACATCCCTTAATCCAACCAAAATATCAATCAAAATCAACCTTCACAATCAGTATAACTAGCCTAATATTATAAATCATAGAAACAAAGCTAAATCTTAAAGAGTGATCCCTCTCTAAGTCTAGGGGGGCTAGATACTAGGCTCCAAAGTGGTTTTGATGTTGTCATTTTATGATTATTCTTGCCAATGTTAAAATTATATAACGATAACATAGTGGTGACCATACTGGGGACATAAACTGAAAAAATTGTCTTTTCATTCGAATTCATAAACCACAGTTAAAAAGCATTGTATGATAGAAGTATTTTCTAAGATTGGTTTCTTTCAGTTTTTTAAAATAATCAATTTGTCTGTGCTTCTGATCTGAATTATAGCTCCTAAAATAATATCTACTAGATCTCATCCCAATCTAAATCCTCCTCCTCTAGTAGACGATCCTGAGAATATTTTAAGAACAAATCGTAGAACTAAAAGTCAAACAAGTAGCAGATTTCTCCATAGATCAAATTCCCTTCCTGAAATTTTTTTTATTTTACAAGACATTCAATTTGATTTACATTTTGAACAAGGTTTATTCAGGACCAATTCTAAGAATTGGACTGACCAAACATTATTTGATTCATCTATTTTGCAACAAAGTCCAGTGAGAGAAGCTTACTCACAAATTCAATCTGATATTCAGCTTCTCCAGGATTTTGATACTCTCCAAGATTTGGTAACAGAGTTTACTTCAACTGTTGATGATGCTTACCTCCAAAAATCTGTAGAATTAACTACATTAACTATAGCAGTTTCTTCTATTACCTCTTATACTGCCATCTTAAGTCAGCTAGTCCTATTGCTTCCACAATCCCCACCAATTCTTTTGTTCATCCCCATACTCAAACCTTTACACAAACATATTCTCCCACTATCCATCCTACTTCATCCACTGTCCACCTTCCTCGACCACCTCCACCAATCATGGCAGCCATATATGATCCATTGGTGCTGCCAACACCTTTTTACATCTATGCCACAAGATTACCAGTCTAAAATTACATTATATGATGGAACTGGTCCTCTAACTGCCCAACAAAATGTTGACAAAATGAATGACTGTTTTGACCTTCAAGAGGTAGATGAAGAAAGTTTTAAATTAAGGATGTTTTCTTTGAGTCTTAGTGGAGAAGTTAGGAAATGGTTCAAAGCTTTACCTACAAACAGTATCAATGACATCCCTGGATTTCATCAAATATTCCTGAATAGGTTGGAAGTATAAGAGAACTCTCTTCAAATATTATCTGAATATGAAAACATAAGAAGGTCCCAAACTAAAAGTGTTTAAGATTATTGCACCAGATTCAATAGTTTATATAATGCAATACCTACTCACATAAAACCATCAGGTTTAGCATTGGTGCAATTCCCATATGGCTTTGAACAAGAAATGTCTTATCAGCTAAGGGAAAGAAACTCATCCGCCTTAGAGGAAATGTAGAGGGATGCAGTGAGTATAGAAGCCAACTTGTTAGCAAAAAGAGATAGAATGAGAGCTAAAAGAAGAGTCAATATAAGAGAAGAACCTTCAACTTCCACATCTGATGCTAAAATTGACTCGTTGGTTATAAATATGGAGAGAATTATGGAGAGGATTAATTTAAATGAGAGAAATATTCCTAGGGAAAATCAACCACCTCCTCAAAATAGAAACAAAAATCCTAAAAGAAATACCCCTCAAATAAGACAAAGAGAGCAAAGAGGTCCTGATCAACATATTAGGCCTCAATTCCAAGACAATTATGCTGATGAGGATGAAGGATTAGTTAAGGAAGTAGAAGAAAATCAGATAAATTTGATGGGAATTAATGAAGATGACTCTATTTTCCTCACCCAATAAGAACACGAATTATTTTCATTAACTCAAACAGAGTTAGAATATGAGGAATCTAATGATTATAAACAAAGATTTGAGAATGCTATCATGGAAGTTCAAAGGAAATATAACCTTATAAGCAAGAATTTTTTTGACAATTCCAATAAAAAGAATTCAGAAAATACTGCCAAAAACGTCTCTGAAACTAATCTCAACAAAACAACAAAAAATTCAAAGAAAACAATGAATGATTTAGAAAATAAGAAAACAAAAAAAATCACTAAGAGAACAGTTGATATCCCTGCCAAAATTTCTCAAACTGGTATTCATAGCACAAGTAAACACACTGATTTACCGAAAAAGTAGTGGCTGAAAGAACTGATTTTTCAAATCTTCTCAAAGTTCAAACACCATTCAACATTGAGAATGAACTTGCCAAATTGAAAATATCTATTCCTCTCACTAATTTATCAACAAGAATGTGTATAGGTATCAGATCCTAAAGGTACTAAACATAGGGGAGATTACTAATACTTTTAGTTTAAATGATGATCAACCTAAACTCTTATTTGGGCCAGAAGTTGATGGTAAACCCAAAGAAGGAGGTGTACCTCCATTTTATGTCAGTCTTAATGTTCATGACACAATTTTCCATAATACCATGTTGGATTCAAGTGCATCACATAATCTTATGCCAAAGGATGTTATGGAGAAGCTTGGCCTTGAAATCACTAGACCCTACAAAGATTTGTACTCATTTGATTCTAGTAAAATTAGATGTCTAGGTCTTATTAAAGATCTTTGTGTCACTCTAGCTCAGAAACCAGCAAAGAGTCTAGTGATGGATATAGTCGTAGCTGACATTCCTCCTAAGTATGGCATGATTTTATCATGCTTATGGGGAGAGAAATTACAAGGGAACCTTCAAATGGACATGACTTATGCTACAATACCAGTGTTTGGTCAACCAAGAAGACTTTATAGGGAAACCTTAATGAAGTACATGGTGAGTAGAAACGAAAAACCAGACAATTATCCTTTGTACTATGTCGATACTAACCTTAAATCCTTCATTCTTTATAATGATGGAGACATTATTTCACAGGTTACTCATGCAGAAAATGATCTTAAAGAAAAACATGACAGTCAAATACAAACAATACAACAAGATCCTGAAAATGGACCTCTTTGGAATATGAGTTTTGATGGATCATGTGGCAAAGCAGGCTCAGGAGGAGGTATTTGGGTGTATAATGCAAGGAAGAATCATGCACAAGGTCACTCATACAAGATAAATTTTCAGTGCACAAACAATAGTAGAATATGAAGCCCTACTCTTAAGATTACAATTGTTGAAAAAATTAGGAGCTAAGAGGATTTTTGTCCATGGTGATTTTAAATTAGTCATAAAACAAATAAAAGGACAATATGCTACAAAACATCCTAGGTTGAGAGAATATAGAAATGTTGTAATTGATTTCTCAAGAACATTTGATGAATATGATTTAACATTTATCCCTAGAAATCGAAATTTCCTAGCAAATGGTTTAGCCTTTTCAGCAAGCGCATGTCAATTGCCTCACCCAAACAAACAATACACAATAGAGGTTAAGCATTTTCCATCTGTGCCAGATAACATGAGGTATTAAAAACCCCCCTCCCCCAATGGGCAATGGTTTGTCATTTTAAACCACCATGGAAGAGGTTCTCGACTAATGGTTCAACATTTACATGAGATAGGGCTCTGGCCAAATTGTTACCCAAAATATCCAGTTTAAGGTGCAGAAGCCAAGGCGGAGTTATAGATATTTCAATCACCATTGAATGTACCAAAGGTTTAAAGTCCATGAAATAGAGATAGTCAAGTCGAGTCAAGGAAAGGTTAAGTCAAGTATTTGGTAGTGACAAACAAATTGAAATCTTCTTACAATCTAAGGATGAACTTGAAGATATTAATATAGACCTAGATTGTGAAGAATACATTCCCTTTGATGTACAAATTAGTGTAGAAAAACAATCCGCTATTTCTGATGTAAATATTTCAGCAAATAAAATTGTACATAAAACATAAATACATAAGGACCCAGAAAAAGAGGAATTCGAAGAGCTGCAACTCAAGTATAATATCCAACCTAGAGGGTTGGTCCCTTTAGAAGAACTGTTTGACTTTAATGATGTAGCCAAGAAACCCAAAATGGAACCAAATGGTACAAACATTGAAGAGTGTAACATAGGCACTGAAAAAAATCCCAAAATCATAAAATTGCCAAAATCACTGCCTATCATTACAAAATGAAGATATATATCTCTTGTTAAGGAATTCATAGATGTATTTTCTTGGAGCTATGAGGACTTAAAATCTTATGATACTAGCATCATACAACACGAAATTCCAATCAAAGAGGATCAAAAGCCTTTTAAACAAAAACTGCGTAGGATAAATCCTCTCTTAATGCCTTTGGTTGAGAAAGAAATCAAGAAATTGTATGAGTCCAAAATCATAGTTCCACTCAGATATTCTAAATAGGTATCCAATATTGTGCCTACAAGAATGAAAATAGGTGAAATCAGACTTTGCATTGATTTTAGGAATCTGAATAAAGTATCTCTCAAGGATAACTATCAGTTACCAAAAATGGATCACATATTGCAGAGGGTAGTAGGTTCCAATAGGATCTCTTTGTTAGATGGATTTTCAGGCTATAATCAAGTTTTAGTACATATCGATGATCAAGAAAAAACAAAATTTACTATTCCTTGGGGGACTTTCATGTATGTGAAAATGCCTTTTGGATTAATGAATTCTGGAGCTACTTTTCAAAGGGCTATGGACATAGGTTTTGCAGATGAAATTGGCCATTTCATTGTCATCTATATTGATGATATTACTGTATATTCAAAAAATAATGAAGATCACTTGGCACATTTAAGAAGAGTTTTTGAAAAATGTAGAAAGTTTGGAATTTCCATGAATCCCAAGAAAACATTTCTTGGTCTTGAAGAAGGAAAGTTGCTAGGTCACATTATTTCTGAAGATGGAATTAGAATTGACCCTTGCATGATTGAAGGAATACTCAAAATTAGTTACCACAGGAATCTCAAAGAACTTCAATACTTTATTGGTAAAATCAAAATTTCGAGGATATTTATACCCAATCTTGTAGAACTTTCGAGAAATATAACCAACATGCTTAAAAAAGATTCAGAAATTAAATGGAACATTGAAGCTAAACAATATTTTGATCTAGTCAAACAATCACTGACAAAAGCTCCAATTCTTATTAGCCCAGATTTTACGAAAGACTTCATAGTTTTTTCTTTTGCATATGAACATACTATTGCTGTTGTTTCATTGTAGAAACATAGTGAAGGACATGAAAAACCAATAAATTTTTTTAGTAAGGCATTAAGAGATATATCATTGAAATACAATATGATGGAAAAACATGATTTTTCTTTGGTAAAAGCATTAAATGATTTCATAGTTTACATTATAGATTCACATATTATTTCTTATGTGCCCAATGCATTAGTTAAAGACATCTTAACACAAAATATCCTGATGGAAGGAGAGGCAAATGGATTGCTGTTACTTTGGAATATGATGTGGAAATCAAACGTACCAAATTGATTAAAGGGAAAGGATTAGCCAAATTAATGACTGTTGAGCATTGAAAAATGTATGAATTCATTATGCATTTCCCCATATTTTTTCTTTAAACATAACTCTTTTTATTCTAGAAAGGTGATTTATTATAGAATTATGATAGAATTGCAAAGACTTATGTTTATTGTAAAAAGTAACTAAAAACTGCCTTTTATTGTCAAAAACATGAATCAAATGAGGTGAACAACTATACCAGGGGCGAGGCTAAAGCAGGAGTAACTGTTGTTCCTCCAATGATAGACCATATCCTGTCAAAGAGAAGAAAATCAGAACGCATTGCTAAGAAAAGGCAAGGAACAGCACGACTTCAACCGAAGAAGATCAAGTGATAGCTAAAGAAAGAAAGGAAGCGAATCCCTCAGGATCCTTCGATCCTGACGGATCACTGTTCAAATATTATCTTGTTCCTTGTCTTATCCATCGAAGTTGTTATATAAGGCAATGCCTTTAGAGATTGAAGAAGAAGGATTAATTGAGCATTCTCTGTATAACTCTGTATTTTCTTATTAACTCTCGTAATCAGAGAGCGATCACTGTAAACGCTATTTATGTTTGATTAATACAAAGACGCGTTTCCGCTCCATTTCTTAAGCTCTGAAGTAACCCAGCAGTGTTTCACTGGTGCTATGGGCCCGACCCTAGTTGAATCGATCTGTTGTTTGTATTTATATCTTTTAATTACCGTTGTGTGATAATTATGTTTGGTTTTATTACGTTTGCGAAGTTAATTAGTTGTTGTTGAATTGCTTATTGGTATTGCTGTGTTACGTTAATGAATTGCATTGTTGTTCCGTTTTGACAATGACCTTAATTCCTGTATTATTTATCTTGCATACCTTACAGAGCTTTGCTGTTCAGAATTAGATGTTCTGTTCTAGTTGATTGCCATTCCATTGGATTGCTGTTCATTTCGATTACTGTTTAACAACGTTTTCTATCGACAGGGTTTGGTGTTTAACAAAATTTGCTATTTGATTCCTTTAAGTTCAGATTTGTTGTTCATATTCATTAGTTAGTACCTGTTGTTCAATTCCTTTAGTTACAATTAGATGCTTATTTACATTGTTATTCGATTACAAGTTGTTGTTTATTTCCAGCTCATTAGTTTACAGATTTTTCCTAGTTTACTTTCAATAACAGCTTTAGCTCAATTTCTATTTCTCTTTAATTGCCTTAAATTAAGACTATCAACTGTAGAGAACATTGGTTATTACTTCCCCACTCCCAGATTGATTGTCTTGTTCTAGTTTGATTTTAATTGCATCAATTTCTAGAGGAATGATTTATTGCTATTGTATCCTCGATTGATGTTTGCTGAGTAAATAGGTAGATTTTAGAGTAATTGAGTTCATGTTATTGTAATTAGATTTATTTTCCAGCATCTGTTTACTCTTGTGTTTATAACACTGTGCTACACCTTACAAAGCATTACTCTTAGCTTGAATTTCAGCCACAGACAGAGTACACTCTTGAAACAAAAATTCGTTCCTGGATTGACAATTAATGTAGGATAAATAGGTGTTAAAAAGATACCTTTTATACCTCAACATTTTGGCGTTGTTTCCAGGGAGAGTGTATGCCATTTAGAAGGAGTGATGCACATTTGAATTTTTCCGCTCAGGAAGAATTGGGTATTAAAGATGGAAGGTAAGAACCTGTGCACGGAAAAAGAAACATACTTGCTCGCGGCCCGCTTCACAGTAGAACTGGGTAAATTCTTTTTTTAGTTAGGAATGAAGGCTTGTTTTTTTGAATGAATAGAAAATATAAACAAAACAAAATTCCTCCTAAACCCGAAAAACCTAAGGGACCGGTGACCCTTGGGCGAACAACTGTCATTGAAAAAATCCTTAAGAAAACTGAATCTCAGCCATCAGTAGGACCTAGGAAAGTTATTTATAGACAACTTACTAGTTCCCTTCAGGCCACAGAGTCACCATCTGTAGCTTTTGTTGAGGTACATGTCCAAACAGAATAAATTGAGAAAAATTCTCAAGAAATTGAGAATTCTCACCTAATTTCTCTACAAGAAGGGAGCTCTAGTAACCTCCGCAAAGGAGGAGGAGAAATAGGGGAAGCAGAAGAGCCAAAATCTCCTCTTGAGGTAATCCAAACTATGAGCAGCCCAGATAAGGGAAGTTTTGTCAACATCATTAAAAAAAAGGACCTAAATCTCCTTAGATAGTAGGCCAGCATGGAACACTTATTATTCCGGAACAAGGGAGTGTTGTCAAGTTCATTCCCATTCCTTCTAGTCAGCTTAGGAATTCCCCTGAAATATTAGAAGGATATTGGCACATATTTGATCAAATGGCCCAAAACCAGAACCAAAACCAGCAAACACCTCAACAAACTTCCACACTGCAATATCCCATTGTGGACACTGCAGTTAATGCACCTATGAAGGCCATTCCTCTTCAACATATTCCTACATTTCATGGCTTAACATCGAAAGATCCAGATGAATTTATGTTTGAATTTGATGTATTATGCAGGGGGTATGACTATACCACCGATCCCCAAAAATTAAAGTTATTTCCTTCTACATTAAAAGGAGCAGCTTTACGATGGTTTATGGGATTAGGTGGAGGTGTTATAAATGATTGGGATAAGATGAAAGATGCGTTTCTAAAGAAATATCAGGATTATTGTAGGTCCCAAGAACTAAAAGATGAAATATTTCAGATGACAACAAAACCCAATGAAACTCTGGAAGAATATGTGGAACGATTTCAATACAACCTCCAAAGATCTCCTTATGCATCTTTATCCTTACTTGATAATGTGCTAAAAACTACATTAATTAGGGGGATGAAGGATCAATGGGTTGAAATATTAAATATTATGGGAAATGGTGATATATATAAGGAAATCTATGCTAACATTATTGATTTGTGTATCAGGAGTTCGAGAGGCAACACAAGGCTAAAACAGCAGAATGTGACATGATCAGAAGGGATAATAAGACCTCCAGTGAAGGTGTAACTCGTTGTTGAGGAGGTAAATCCCCTTTGCGGACAGATGCGATCCCTACTAGCCCAACAGGGGTCTAGCAACAATCACGAAATGTTACAACGCAAGTTCCTAGTTACGAATGAAAAGACCAAAGATGGAGGCCTACCTAGAATCCAATGCTACGATCTGAAGAAGAGAGCGTTCCCGTTCCTCAGCCTCGGCAGATCATGATCCCCCACGATCTCTGTGGATGGACACCTGCACATGCAAGAAACAAACAGATACAAGCATAAAATCTAGCATACGCAACTAAATATCAGTCAGAAAGTATACTACTCATATTAACATAATCGAAAACAGAGTGGAACCATAATCGTAACATTCATTAAATAACAATCGAAAGAGATTACAACCAATGTTCTGACGTCGTGGTCTCCTTCGAATGGGTCTCCAGTCGTTCACGTCTCGCAAAGCTCTCTAGGGAAAGGGCAAACCTCTCCAGTGTCTCTCGACGATAGTCTCCTTACTTGAGTCGGCCTTAAGGGAAGAAAGAGGGCTTTTACAGCACAAAGGCTTTTGGGAATTTGGAGATTCAAAGCTTAGGCACTTCAAGACTAGCTTTCCATGGAATTGAGTAGGATTTTATAGATGGGGAAAGAGGGAGTTGGGATCCCTATTATTGTGGGATTGGCCCTATCAACAAGGAAGGTTCCATGGGAGGTGGAAAACCACTTCCCTTCCATAGAACTTCCGCAGCCAAACCTCCCAACTCAAGATAGGCAATTGTTTCTGAGTTTGTTGAAACACAACTTCTGCCATCTTTATTTAAAAAAACACTCCTTAAATTGGCTGGCGCGACTACTGCTCTAGGACAGAGCACCAGTTGGCGCGGCCTCTTTGTAGTATTTTCCCCATTGGCGCGAGTGATGAACTGTCTGCCCGTGCCAATGCAAAAGGAGATGTTTTCATGATTTTTTGCAAGGAGATGTCTTTAGGGCAATTGAAGCTCATGCTTAGAGGAATGCATTGATGATTATTTCAAGACATGACAATGTTCAGAGGTCACAAAATGGGTCCTCCATTGTGCAGGACGGGGAATGGTAGGGACAGTGACAAATTACTGTGTAACACTCGTGCAAAGATTGGAAATCTGCTGGAAGATTTTAAAATAGATATTCTAGGGACTCTAACAATGAAGTTCGACATTATGCAAGCCAAACAAAACCAAGCAGAAGCCGAAAAAAACTTAGCAATATTCTGTCCTAAGTGCAGGAAGAAACACAAACACAGAGAGTGCCCGCTGGATATAATAAAAGTTTGTGCCATATGCACAAAAGATCACCCCAAAGAAGGATTTCCCTCACTCCCTAGGTTAAAATCAGTCTATAAAGAGGCAAAAGAAGAATTATAAGTGGTATGCTTACTTAATCAGCGCCGACAATGGCAACCACAACAATTAGGTATGTCAACTGATCCATTCTCTTCTTTTCAGCCTTCTCAATATAATGCTCAGTAATATAATGGAATGTGGCAAAATTAGCCACCTTTCCCCAATTGGTCATAACAGCCATTTCCTACATCACCATGTCCAAATAAAAAAAACCAAACTAATTGGCCAAATTTTCCTTTCTGCCCACTGTTTTGGAAAAAAAATGCTTATCAAACACAATGGTCCCCCTCCACTTCGCAGAGTCAAACCTGGAAGTTAAACTGGAAAATACCTACAAATTAGCCAACTGGAACAATCCCTCTCTCTCAACCTACACTGTCAGCCCCCTATACATTGCCACAAAACCCCCAGACCAATTTAAGACCACAACTCCCAGCCCAACCCAACCCAAACCCAAACAATAGGCCAGTTCAGCCTGTCCAAATAATGGAACCACCAGACCTAGAAATTGAACTGAGGGAGTGCAATGACCTTCAATTGAGATCTGGGTGCATAGTAGAAACAGAGGGAGACAAAAATGTTCAAATTGAAGATCTGTTACCTATAGAACAAACATTGCAAAAAGAGAATATGGTTCAACAACAAACTCAACAACAAGCAACCACCTCTTCTCCACCATTCCCAGAACGATTAATCATACCTCGCCCAATAGAATATCCTGATTTTGATCTTCTGGGAGAATTAAAAAATTTGTGTCTAAAAATCCCTCTCCTCTAAGCTATCCAAGACATTCCTATTTATGCAAATATCATAAAGGAATTATGTATAAAGAAGCCAAAGAGGAGAACAACAACCAACCCAAATGTCCAAGTAGTTGGTACTCTATCTAACTTATTATCAGGAATGGAAACACCTGTAAAATATGAAGACCCAGGAAATCCTATAGTGACAGTGAAAATCAATGGGTAATCATTTCCAAATGCCTTAGTTGATTTGGTTGCTGCAATTAATATCATAACAACCAACACTTGTCAAAAAATCGGCATTACATCATTAGATCCAACAACAACCTTATTGGAATTGGTTGACTGATCGGTAGTCAAACCAGAAGGTACACTACAAGATGTAATGGTATCTGTAGATTCCTAGGAGTACCCTGCCTACTTCCTGATTATCAACCCAAAGAACCAGCTAGATGGACACCCGCTGATCCTAGGTAGACCTTGGTTGGCAACTGTCGATGCTTATATTTGCTGCCGACAAGGCAACATGACAATAACAAGGGGAAAATATGTCAAGAATTTAGCTTTATATCCCCCAGCCCAACCAAGCCTATCAATAATCAAAACTAGGAAGCAACCTGTATCATATCTTATGGAAAATATGAGATCACCACTAACCATAGAAGATGCCCTCAATTTTAAAGATCAAATAGAGGATGATATCATTAATAGTTTCATTAACAAACCAAAAATCAGATCCCATCTACAATGTCACATGATCAAGGTGGCATTTGATAATAAAGAAGAAGAAGATCCCTTGAAAGACATTCCTGATCAAATAATACCCACTACTTCTGTGTACAATAGTAAGATTATCGAAGTTGAACCAGGAAAAACTCTAAACATTAACAAAAAATTGACTGCTGAACAAGAAGAGAAGGTGGTCCAATTACTACGAAAATATAAGGGAGCTTTTGCATGGGATTATCCAGACATGAAGGGAATTGACCCCCAGTTATGTACACACCACATCTATACTGAAAAAGATGTGAGACCCATTTGCCAACCCCAACTAAGACTAAACCCTCACCTTAAAGATATTGTGAAAGATGAATTACAAAATCTGTTGGATGTTAATTTCATTTACCCAATATCTGATAGCAAGTGGGTCTATCCATTAGTAGTGGTACTAAAGAAGAACAAAAAGTGGATAATATGCGTAGATTACTAAGAACTAAACAAAGAAACCTAGAAAGACCACTTTCCCCTTCCCTTCATTGACCAGGTATTAGATACATTGGCAAGAAATAAATTCTTTTCTTTCCTAGATGGCTTCAGTGGGTACAATCAAATCCAGATTGCCCCTGAGGACCAAGACAAAACCACTTTTACCTGTCCTTGGGGGACATTTTCCTATCGAGTCTTACCCTTTGGCCTATGAAATGCCCCTGCTACATTTCAGAGGGCCATTCTCAACATCTTTTCAGATTTAATAAATGAAGGGCTCGAAGTCTATATGGATGACTTCAAACCTTACGGAGATGATTTTGAGGCAGCATTAGAAAACTTAGAAAAGGTGTTGCAAAGATGTATTGACACTAGGCTTTATTTAAGCCATGAACAATGTCATATGATGATGACCGAAGGACTTATCTTAGGACATTCTATTTCAGCAGATGGAATTCAGGTGGATCCAGCCAAAATTCAGATAATTTTGTCAATACCTACTCCTACCACACAAACAGAGGTATGTAGCTTTCTCGGATTTTCCGGTTATTATAGAAGATTCATAGAACATTATTCTCGAATAGCTGCACCTCTATATGCACTAACAGGAAATTTTGATTTCATTTGGACATATAAATGTGACCATGCTTTCGAGGATTTGAAAAAGCTTGTATCAACAGCCGCAGTGCTGAGGGGCCCAAATTGGGATTTTCCATTCCAAATTTCATCTGATGCCTCAGACACAGCCATTGGAGTAGTGCTTGGGCAGGAAGAGGATAAAAAACCATATGCAATATATTATATTAGAAAAAATCTATCTCCTGCTGAATTAGACTATACTGTGACTGAGAAGGAATTTTTAGCTGTAGTTCATGCTGTAAATAAGTTTAGACATTATATAACTGGGTATATTGTAGTTTTATATACCGATCACTCTGCCATTAAAATTTTAGCAAATAAACCTATTAAAAATGGTAGAGTAACAATATGGTTGATTTATTGTAGGAATTTGATATCACAATTAAAGATCGACCTGGAAAAGAGAACCCTGTAGCTGATTTCCTGTCACGAATGCCAAAGCCAACAGATGCAACAGCAGTTGAAGATCACTTCCCAGATGAATATTTGTTCGCTGTTACTATTAGAACCCCATGGTGTGCTAATATAGAAAATTACTTAGAAATAGGTAAATTACCAAAACATCTAATGGCTAATGAACGAAAATAGATAATACAACGTAGTACTCGATTCTATTGGATTGGGGGCTACCTGTTTCATACAGGGTCAGATATGCAAATTAGGAGATGTTTCCGAGAGGACGAAGTATTTGATATTCTGAAAGCATGCCATGACGGGCCATGTGGTGGAAATTTTGCAGATCTTAGAACCACCCATAAGATTTTATAAACAGGCTACTATTGGCCTACCATTTTTAAAGATGCAAAAAAATTTGTGCAGGCCTGTGATAGCTGCCAAAGGGCGGGTCGCCCTAGACAGTCCGACGAAATGCATTTGAACCCACAATTAGTAATTGAACCATTTGAACGATGGAAACTTGATTTTGTTGGTCCCATTAACCCCCCATCAAACCAAATAACATACATCCTAGTTGCAACCGAGTATGTCACTAAGTGGGTTGAAGCAGAGGCACTTTCGAAAGCTACATAGTACTTTGTAATACAATTCCTTTTCCAAATATTTCTGCGATACGGCCTCCCAAGGAACATAATAATAGATGGAGGACCGCAGTTTGTAGGTAATAAACTCACTGAAACATTACATAATTACCACATTTAGCACAAAATTACAACCCCATACCACCCACAGGCAAACTTCCAGGTAGAGAGCACGAATAAAGTGATCGAATCTATACTGACAAAAACAGTTGCCTCACACAGATGTGATTACGCTTATAGGTTTCCAGAAGCCTTGTGGGTGTATCAAACAACATGGAGAGGTACCACAGGGTATTCACCATATCAGTTGGTATTTGGAAAAGAGCCCATATTTCCAGTAGAGTTTGAAATTCAAACATTAAGAACAGCCTAGGAGGTGGGTTTAGACTTAAATGAAGCCCAGTTCAGAAGATTACAAAAAATCAATGAGTTGGATGAAATGAGGCTCTCTGCTCTTTAGCACACTGCATTAATTCAACAACAGAGAGAAAAATGACATGACGCCCTCATCAAAGAGAAAATCTTCCACGAAGGAGATTGGGCACTCCTATATGATTCCAGGTTTTAGGATCTGGACATTCCTTTAAAGTAAACGGTCATCGAGAATGACTTTACCACAAACCGCTTACTCGGGAATCCTTTTACAAACAATTATGGGAAGATTCTACCATGAAAATTCTTGCTAAGGGAGAAAAATCCTCCTCAGCACCCATTCTCTGAATCATTTCTTTATTTTGAAATTTGTACATAATGTTTTTTTTCTTTATTTTGCTTTTTTTGTGTGTGCAGAATTTATTTTTTAAGTTGTTCCTTTCTAAGGAACAACAACGGTTTCTCTCAAGAAATAACGTGTTTGAGTGTTTCTTTTTGCTGTTCCTTTTGAAAGGAACACCAATTTATTGCTGCGTTCTTGTTGTTCCTTTCAAAAGGAATAATAGTTTGATTGCGAGTGTTTTTGTTGTTCCTTTCCAAAGGAACAACATTTTTTGCTGTTCCTTTCCAAAGGAACAACAGTTTTTGGCTGTGTGTTGTTGCTGTTCCTTTTCAAAGGAACAACAGTGTTTTATTGTTCCTTTCCAAAGGAACAATAGTTTTTCCGCCTTTTTTTTGCTGTTCCTTTCCAAAGGAGCATCATTTTCACAAATTGTTTTTGCTGTTCCTTTCTAAAGGAACAACACTTTTTGAGTATATTTTTTTCTTGATTTTGAACAGAATTTTGAGGATTTTATGAATCCTTCATGACTCTCTTGATGGCAAACACACAATTTATGTAAGGATACACAAATTAGAAATTACTGAAATCAACAAATCAAGAGAAATTGTTATTTTTAAGAAATAGTTTTGCAATGATAAGGAAAAGGAAAGGACACAACCATTGATATTGCTTTGATGTCCTTATTCACATTTAAATTAATATGATCGGGTATTTTTATCATGCTGGTTCTTTCATAAACTATCTCTCTTTGATCTTTATTTATTAAATAAGAATAAAGGCATATCTTTTTCCATTGAGATGTCTAGACTTCTTCCACCATCCCTACTCTTAAGGAGTGTTGAGCCATCCTCTATATATAAGTAGGGAAGTGCTATATATGAAAAAAAGGATAAAAGAAAAACAATTATGTAATTATTAACAATTCTATGATATGGCAGATGGAGGATAGGGGGTCTCATCAAGAGCTAGCCTACCATGATCATAAGGAAGTAGTGAAGTGGCATTCCCATTATAGCAACCACACCAGGGATATGGTCCAATGGGAAACTCAGAAAAAATAATAAAAATTCCATGGAACAGGAGGTCTCATCACGAGTCGACCTGTCCACCTTTCACTTCTTCTTGGTGAATGGAATTGTGGTTCATCTAGTTCCCAAGCTAGCACAGTGGCCTCCATCATGACATTACAAAGCACTTCCCTAGGCATAAATAAAGGATAATGGTTCCAAGGGTGAAAAAGAAACTTTGTCAAGGTTATGGACACCTGTGGGCAACATAGCTCTACTGATGGTATTGGAGTCACACTTTTCAAATCAATAGTAATGATGAACCTTTTTCTTATATCTTTATATAATATCAAATGAGAGTATATCCTTAAACCCCTTGTTTTGAACCTATTATACATGAAAATTATTTATAACTTGATCTTAATAGTTTATGTGGGTAATGACCGCATGAGTAATTGTGTTCACATAAGTTGTCCCTTTCCATTATCTTCGAATCATTGCATAAACGTTTCCATATCTATTCACAATTTAATATTATGCATCGATTTCAATAATGTAATCATTTGTGATCGTATCATAAGTGTGTATGTTGTTCAAATGTTGTACGACTTTTGTGCAGTCCTTTACTCTCTTATTTGACGGTCGAAGACGACCTATCATCCTTCAGGGTGGCATGGATGCCTTTTAATGTCTGCATGTGGGTTAAATTCCTATATTCTTAGTAATAGTGAAGGCATAATGGTATTATTCCGATATTCAATAAATACTATGTTGTGCTGTTCCATTGCATTTATGTGCATTTGTAAGGAATTAACAGTGTGCAGGTAAAATGGGAGGATGACTAATTCGTAGTGAGCCGCAGGTGCTAGTTGTTTCAAACGCTGCAAAAGAAATTATGGAAAAATTGGGATGGATTACATACCTCACAAGGCTACAAAAACCTCATGAAATAGTAGCTAACGAGTTTTTATAGAATTTGCAGGAAGGTTACTCCATGGTTAGAGGTAGAAAGATAGAAGTAACAGATGAAATAATTGCAGAGGTGTTTGGTCTACCAGCGGAAGGAGCCATATGGACCCATAAGAAGGTGAAACTCCAAGATTCCATGAACCTTTTTCGATATGAAGGGCAGAACCTGGTTTTCAAAGGGAAAGGATTTGAGCCAGCGTCGTTGGGAGAACCATGGACAGAGTTGGAAAAAGTAGTCCAGGCCTACATAACATGCGATGGGAGGAAAGATGTGGTAAGATCTCGCCATCTTAAGCTATTAGCAGTGTTAAAATAGAAATGTACCATAAAACTTCCTGCATTTTTAAATTATTTACTGCATGATGTTTCCCATAGTATAAGAAAATCTCGTCACATATACATGGTGGTAAGGCACCATTGCTTAATCAGATTGATAGTAAGTTATAGCCTTGCCCAACAACAAACCAGTTGGGAAGAACTGATATTTTCGATTGATGGAGGATTAGCCCTACCTTCCCCAAAACGCAAGAGAATGGCTAGCATAGCAGAAGAGCCATCAAAATGTAGACAATCCTCTTGGTTAAAAAGAAGCAGGGGGATGATAGAAGGCCTTCAGGGTAGCAGTAGCCAACCCTTGGAATTTCCCAGCTCGAAGGATGAACAACCCCCACAACTTGAAGGAGGGAGTCATCGCACTGATGAGGATGAAGAAGAAATGAGCCACCACACTAGTGGTGAGGAAAAAAGCAGCGCAGGAGAAGGAAATGATGAAGAAGAGGGAATTGAGGAAGAAGAAGGAAGTCCTCATACTAGTGTAGAGGAAGAGATTCGCTACTTTGATGAGGAAGAAGGTAGTTACCATACCTGTGAAGAGGAAGAATATAGTCATAGTATTGAGAATGAAAGAGAGGGAGCAGAGCCTCTCAAAATCACCACTGCAAGTTCACCACAAAGCCCTTTGCAAGAGGAACAATTGGCCCAAATTTTGGCCAACATAAGCGAATATGTGCAGCCCCACAGCCCACTGAACCTTAATGTTGATATCAATCAATTGCAGGAGAAAGTTGTTACCAATAAAGAGACGGCTGAGGGAATGCTGGATGAAATAGAAAAAGGAAACCCTAATGGAACAACAGAATCAGCGAGGGTTACTTCCCCTGAGAAGTGTGGACAGGAAGAGGTGAACACTGAAGCAGTGTTCCAAGCTGAAAATTCTCAGGGAACAACAGAGCCAATTGGGGTTATTACCCCTGAAGAATGCATCCAGGAGCATATGAATACTGAAGAAGTGCTCCACACAGAAAATGGAGAAGCAAGCCCAACCAAAGGCATGGCTGCTGAGAAGAAAACCTCAGCTGAGCAATTGGGTTCAGAAAAAGGAACAGTCGTTCCAACAAGGAGGAGAAAGAAAGTAACTGAAATTGAGAAACTTCGTAGGGAATGGTAGAAGCTTCAAAATCTAGTGGAACAACTTAGGCAGACTATTAGGGTTCTTAAAATGAAGAAAATGCCCAAAAAAACCCCAAAGAAGAGAAGCATAGTCACCAAACGAGCCTTGAAAAAGAGGAAAGTGGCCACCAAAATAGAACCCCAGGTTGAAGAAACTGTGGAAACCCAAGCTGAGGCTAATAAAAAAGACATGGAACAACAGGCAGTTGTTCTAGATGCAGATGTTCCAGATACAACAGCCTCAAATGAAAATTCACGGGCTTGCAGTCAAACGGCTTTTATTTATCCTACTATAGCCAAACTCCAAGAGGAGTTGGCATAGGCTCGACAGGAAAGGGAAAAACCTCAAGAGAATATTGTCCCTAGAAGAAAATACTAGGAGTTGTAGCAATATATGAAGAACATCCATGTAACAGAAGCTCAAGCCTATGAGAAGTGTCAGAAGGCAGAGGAGAAGGCTGAAAAGGTAATGAATAAATTAAAAATATCCCGGAATCGAATGGATACTCTTTTCTCATTATACACGAATATTTTAGCTTGTAGATGCCCTGCCAAGAATTATGCTTTATTTTTATTAGAGAGATATTTACAGTTAAAAATTAAAGCAGTTAGGGAAGGAAAGTCTATAGAGTTAAACACTGTAGAGGATTTTGTAAAATGTTGTAAACTCTATGGGGTTAAGGTACATCGTCTCCTTTGTGAGTTTTATTTGCATAATCTTATATTGGAGAATGAAATTGAGATAAATCCCAGCCCTTTTGTGGGTGACATCCAATATCAAGCATTTATTTCATTTGCTGTCAATCAGTTGAAATGGCTTAAGGCCTATAATATTTTCCAAAGGCAAGAAAATGAGTTAGACTTGTGGGTTAGGAGTGAGCGAAAACACCCATTGAAATTATGGGCTAGGAAGAAGAGCCTCATGACAAGAGAGGGTGTTATCCAAGCATTGGGGCCTGTCCATAAAGCAATTGTCTTGGATGGGGTAGAATATTTTCTATCTGTTAGAGACCAGGCCTATATAGCAGCTAAGGTCCGATGGGGGATTTCCAATCGGAATGTTCAAAATATAGAGCCATTTAACTATAAAAATTTTGGGTTAGCTGTTGGTCGCTTGGTTCTCTATAGCAACCTCATCTTGAGGGAAGACCCATTCTAGCTAGGGTGTAGGTTTCAAAGCCCCATTGCATGGTATCCTGCAATAGATTATAAAGTCATTTATGAAATACCTGAAGGAAAAATAGGGCATATCTTCGAAGCTTTACCTGCAAATCATGGTTCTAGACCTCTTAATCAAAAACACTATCCAGCTTATTCTTTAAATGCTTTACATGTAAACTATGGTTTTCATGAGGACATGAAAAAGGGTAAGTAGGGGAGTATGTTGAGCATTGAAAAAGGTATGAATTCATTATGCATTTCCCCATATTTTTCCTTTAAACATAACTCTTTTTATTCTGGAAAGGTGATTTATTATAGAATTATGATAGAATTGCAAAGACTTATGTTTATTGTAAAAAGTAACTAAAAAATGCCTTTTATTGTCAAAAACAGGAATCAAACAAGGTGAACAACTATACCAGGGGTGAGGCTAAAGCAGGAGTAACTTTTGTTCCTTCAGTGATAGACCATATCCTGTCAAAGAGAAGAAAATTAGAACGCATTGTGAAGAGGATGCAGGGAACATCACAGCTTCAGCTGAAGAAGATCAAGTGATAGCTAAAGAAAGAAAGGAAGTGAATCCCTCAGGATCCTTCGATCTTGAGGGATCGCTGTTCAAATATTATCTTATTCCTTGTCTTATCTGTCGAAGTTGTTATATAAGGCAATGCCTTTAGAGATTGAAGAAGAAGGATTAATTGAGCATTCTCTGTATAACTCTGTATTTTCTTATTAACTCTCGTAATCAGAGAGTGATCACTGTAAACACTGTTTATGTTTGATTAATACAAAGACGCGTTTTCGCTCCATTTATTAAGCTCTGAAGTAACCCAGTAGTGTTTCACTGGTGCTACGGGCCCGACCCTAGTGGAATCGATCTGCTGTTTGTATTTCTATCTTTTAATTACTGTTGTGTGATAATTATGTTTGGTTTTATTACGTTTGTGAAGTTAATTAGTTGTTGTTGAATTACTTATTGGTATTGCTGTGTTGCGTTAATGAATTTCATTGCTGTTCCATTTTGACAAGGACCTTAATTCCTATATTATTTATCTTTCCATACCTTACAGAGCTTTGTTGTTCAGCATTAGATGTTCTGTTCCAGTTGATTTCCGTTCCGTTTGATTTCCGTTCATTTCGATTACTGTTTAACAATGTTTGCTATCGACAGGGTTTGGTGTTTAACAAAATTTTCTATTTGATTCCTTTAAGTTCAGATTTGTTGTTCAGATTCATTAGTTAGTACTTACTGTTCAATTCCTTTAGTTACAATTCGCTGCTTATTTCCATTGTTATTCTATTGCAAGTTTCTATTCATTTCTAGCTCATTAGTTTACAGATTTTTCCTAGTTTACTTTCAATAGAAGCTTTAGTTCAATTTCCATTTCTCTTTAATTGCCTTAAATCAGGACTGTCAACTGTAGATAACATTGGTTATTGCTTCCTCGCTCCCATATTGATTGTCTTTTTGCAGTTTGATTTCAATTGCATCAATTTCTATAGGAATGAGTTATTGCTACTGTATCCTCGATTGATGTTTGCTGAGTGAATATGTAGATTGTAGAGCACTTGAGTTCATGTTATTGTAATTAGATTTCTTTTCCAACATCCGTTTACTCTTGTGTTTAGAACACTGTGCTACACCTTACAAAGCATTACTTTTAGCTTGAATTTCAACCTAAGACAAAGTACACTCTTGAAACAAAAATTCGTTCCTGGATTGAAAATTAATGTAGGATAAATAGGTGTTAAAAAGATACCTTTTATACCTTAACAATGGATGAATAAAATTTTCATGTACTAGACATTAACATGGTCCATTCATTGGATGATCAAGAGGAACTAGTGACTCCACCAATTGATGAAGCATTCCTAAATTATCCTTGGTATGTAGATATCTTGTATGTTTTGTTTAATTTGAATGCTACTCCTGGTTTGTCCAAAACTAAAGCAAGATTTAGAAAATTGAAAGCTGTCAAATTCTGTATTTTGGAAATGTTTTGTATTGGAAATATATTGGAGGTATTTTTCTCAAATGTTTGCTAAAAGATGATGCAGATAAAGTTATGCGGGAATTCCATGGAGGTGACTGTGGTGGTCATCTTTATTTGAAAACCACTGCTAATAAGATCACAAGGACTAGTTTCTAATGACCTAACCTTTTTCCTAAAATCCACAAGATGGTCACTTCCTGAAACAAATGCCAAACTTTTGAAGGAAAGAGAAAATTATTTCCCATGACCTTGAAGCCTATTTCTGTTGAGAGCCCTTTCCAACAATGGGGATTGTATTTTATTGGAGAAATTCATCCCCCATCCTCTGCTCAACATAAATGGATTCTCACTGCTACATACTACTTTACCAAATGGATAGAAGCCACTCCATCTAGAAATGCTACTGATTTTGTCATTATTAAATTCCTTGAAACCAATATCCTTTCTAGATTTGGTTGTCCTAGAAAAATCATCACTAATAATGATGCAGCCTTCAAGTCTACAAAAATTGTGGATTTATTTCATAAGTATCATATAAATTTGGGGCATTCAATAGCATATTACCCTCAGGGTAATGTATTGGTTGAATCTTCAAACAAAATTTTGGTGAATATCATCAAAAATCTCCTAGAAGATAACAAGAAATCATGGCATAACAAGTTGATAAATGCTCTTTGGGTTGATAGGATTACTACCAAAAATCAATTGACATGTCTCCATACCAATTGGTTTATAGAATGGATGCAATTTTTCCTTCTTCTTTAGGATTTCCAGTCATGAAGATCATTCAGGAAATTCAAGCTGAACCAAATGATATACAGAGAAGGATCAATAAAACTATTCAGTTGTAGCAATCCAAAGAAGAAGTTTATAACAGAACTCAAGTGATTCAAGAAAATATCAAGAAGATTTTTTATAAAAGAAAAAAGGCCAATGATTTTAATCTAGGAGAAAAAGTTTTGAAATGGGATTCCAGAAGAGAAGACAAAGGTAAACATGGAAATTTTGAAAATATTTGGCAAGGGCCAAACATAATTGATGCTTTCAGAGGAAACAATGCACATTTCCTTAAAGAGTTGGATGGAACAGAGGTACCTAGAGGTCTCGTCAATGGCAGGATGTTGAAGCACTCTTTCTCTTGAAAATTCAGGTTAGTCTTTCATCATTGTAAATGCCACAGTTTTACAGTTTGTGATTTGAATAATTCATTAATGAAGGTTGAAGCCCATGGAGAAGGCCCTAAGCCTGGTTTGATGAGCTATCATAAAATAGTAAAAAGAAATTAGATGAATATTTTGTAGAAAATGGAGCATTCAAGGCTACTGGCCTTGAGTTCTTGACACTTCATTTGGAGAAGTGCCATCCCCAGCTAGAGCCACTATCAGTATCCTATAAATCATAGGATCTCAACGTGATTGAGTATTTCATGAGTTGAAATTTCATATTGAGTATGATTTTAAAGATTCAAATGATTTCCAAAAAATATGAAAACAGAAAAGAAAAGAGGGTATATTGAAAAAAGAAAAAAGAGAAAAAGAAAAAGAAAAGAAAAACCCCAAAGAGAATAATACTGAAAGTGCTACAAATCAAAATGCCACTACTGATTAGATTAGTTTGTTCAATCATATAGTTTAAGCACAAATGTACAATATTAAATTTCTATTGATAGGTTAGAAAACAAGGATTTTCAAAACTGTTTAAACTTGGCATATCATTAGTTAGGTAGAAATAAAATTGTCTCAACAGTTTAATCTGAGTTAATGGAAGAAATAAGGATAAATGTAGGTTAGAGTTTTAAAGAAAAAGTGATTTGGGGTCTGCAAGTCTAAGTGCACCCTGCAAAGAACAATTTTTTTTAGATTAGTGACATGGGTAGGTAGGGATGAAAAGAAGAAAGTATGGAGGAATCATGTGATTTATTCCAAAGTTTTATCCTAAAAGTTTCATGTGTTCCTGATTAGAACGGAAAAATCAAATGACATTGGTGTCATTTATTCTAAAGATCGGGAATTAAATTTCATTGAAAACACCTTTGACATATCTATGTCATAATTCCTATAGCCTTGTTTTCTTGAGGGGTCCTGACCTAAGTTTGGTGTGTAAGGTTTTCCAACAAACCCCTATACTACTAGCCCTTTCGGTAGTGACCTACTTACGCAGGTCAAAGTCTCACCCGAAGTAGTATGGGTGCGTGCTGGAACCAGGTTTCCGCACCTTGAGAAAGGATGGGTAAGGAAAGTAGTGCTGTGCTAGGTCCTGTAAGTCCTAGATTACCTTGTTCTGCGCAGGTTTAATTAGGTCTCTGTCACATCCACGTGCGCTAGATCTATAATTATGCACTCTTATGACAGTAATACAACATTACATCAACAGAACAGAGCAAATCCTGATCCAGAAACACACTTACATAGATATTTGTAGCTTAAGATAGAAAATGCACAACACATCAATTACCAACAATTCACATAAGAGTACTTACAGATTCAGTTGCTTATCAATCCTTCTTATTCATTCATTCATCAATTATTCCTTACAATTCCCTTTCCCAACCTGTGCACACATCAGCAAGGTCCGCACATAGCTGGACTTGGATCTCCACGCACACAACCAATAGGAGTCCTTCCCCCAAAAACCTAAACAGATAACTTAAACCACAAATCGCATCAATAACTCATCATTCTTGTCCTTTGCAATACAAAATGTTCCTCTATTTATAACAACCTAGCCTAGAATTTCCTATGGTCTGCAAACCGTGGTTTTCAGACCCCTGGTTTACCCTTTTACCTATTACAATGCTTTCGGGGCTTTGACCCACCCCAAAACCCCTACGCTAGACTAAATCTGATCAAAAATATCCAAAATGGACCAGTTTCGCAGCTTGTAGGAGACCCTGTTCCAACAGTCCCCTAACACAATCTTGTGACTCGTCCCGGGTCACTATAGTGGTGCGGCCTCTATTTTCACACACAAGGTATCAAAAGCGTGGATGAGCGGAGGGAGTAATTCCTGACTCTGGGTAGCAGCTCGCTGTATAATGTTGACAAGTGTTAGGGAGGCAGGGCCGTCTGGAGCCACGATAACCTGTTCTAGTAGCTGGTGGAGGCACATAATGGCGGACTGAGAATCTTTTGAAAGCTGGAGTGCGGTGGCAACCCATGGTTTCAACCATTTTTGGATGACATGCTTGGTGCAGCAAAGGTTCTCAGTCATTTCCATGACGGCTAGACTCTATGCGGAGACGTTGGAGGGTGAGGAAGCTTTGACCTGATCCAGAGCAGCTTCCGCCTGCTGTAATTTCGTCTGGATATGCGGAATCATAGAATGGTGTCGCACTGCTATTCAGAGTTGCGTGGATATTTTGACCAACTGCACGCCCTGTGTAAGCTGCTCCTGAATGATATTTGTTGTGTCTGTGACCAAAGCAATTCGATGGGCCCGTACTTTCGGAGGTATGTCATACTGTTGTCGCGTAGTCTGGTCACGATGGCGAACCTCTTGCAACACTCTAGTGTATAGTCCTTGTAGCACAGCGTGAGATAGCTACGCCAAATCTATTTGGATGTCCCCAGTGATTGGATCATGATTTTTAACTAGGGAAGTGCAAGGGAGTGAACATAAATTGCTTCTGCTGGGTGGTACTTTGGAGTTGCGCAGAAGTCGCAGCATGTCCCTATATCTCAGTGTTCCGTCTTGGCACAGAACCAGTCGTGACCTGACTGTGATACTACAGGCAAGGGACTGCGGTACTAACATACCCTCCTCTGCTATATCATTTGAGGCCCTCCAGATGGGTCCCGCGGTCATCTCTAGGTTGCGAAGGTCGGTTATTCCTATTACACAGCAATGGTGCCTCTCCGTGCGTGGGTCGTAGGCAATTCCTTCTGCGGGAGGCCAGCACTCAATCATTTTATCACACTCGACATTCCCAAGCCCTCTCAAGATGATGTCTGTGGGTGCTGAGCAACCCTGGAACGAATCATTCGGCGGGTTAGGGTCCATCATAGCAACAAGAGAACGGGCGTCCCAGAGAATCTCAATGATCTCAAAAACATAGTAGGCAGATAACAAGAGCATGTTATAGAGCCAATAAATAGCCTGGTTCAAATTTATCCTGCCAACTGCACACCGTCCAAAGCTATTTAATGGTGGAGTAGCCCGTACGTGAAACTTACCATCAACCATTCGGATCAAGCTTACCATAAATGGCTGCATTGATGATATGCTGCCTATTTTGCATAACTGTAAGGTTCCTTTATTATCAAAGTGGGGTGTGCTGATGGCCGTTATTCATGCCTGAGGATTCTTCCATGGAATGTCAGACCTCGGATGACGCCTGCGTGCTGTTCGCGTACCCTGAATTAAGGTCAATGCTAGGTGTTCCGTAATAGGGTTTAGGTACCATATTGGCAATTTGGCCACCAATCTTCTTGAGCCATGCATTTTTTCCTTGGTCGGGATGTCCTAGTATGGTAGGGCTGTGTCAAGAGTCCTCGCGCCATCTGTTACTTGAAGTGTTCGCAAACTCTCCCAATTGCACGTGGGTTCAGGCCGGTCCGTAATCGAACGCACGCCTAGGTCAGAAGTAACCAGGTGAGCCTGTCTAGGCAGGGTTTGATCGCACCCTTGAGTGTTGTATGTCAGCAAGTATCTTTGTAGGTCGACTGACCTTGGAGCCCATTGGGCAACTAGGGTCCCTAAGCGCAGGATCATCCTACTCCAATAATTCTCTTGAGTGAGGAATACCGGCCCTCGCACAGGTGCTCCACGCAGGGTTAGTGGCACTGCCCCTAGTCTGTGCTCCTTGGGGATTTTAGGTTCAAAAATCTTCTTACTATCACCTATGTCATCATGGAAAGGTAGGTTTCTTTCCTTGGTAGAGATGCGACGAAAATTCCTAGTGGTCCGAAGACATCATAGTGCGCAAACCTCATGCAACCGACCTGCGAGTTTTCTAGTTCCTCATCAGAATCGAAAAAACATTCACTGTCCTTTTCCCAGAAGAGTACTCCTTTGTCCATGGGGTTAACCTGATCTTCATCCTGCACAGTCAATTTATAAATGTGATCTAGTTCCTCCTCCTCATAGGCTGGCTCTGTATATCGCGCACCTTTTGCTGGATCTAGTGGCACTATGACGTGCATACCTTTGTTTTCAAACACCATGCTGCGCTTCTTGAGATTTCTGAAACCCCCCATGTCTATAGCCTAGTCTAGTCTGAGGAGCGTAGGGTAGGGGTCTGAATCTTCCACAATTTCTATGACTTCAAAGTTAGCTAGGACCCTTACACCTATGATATCAACCATGACTTTTGCTAGCCTACCTAGGGGAATGATTTTTTGTTGATTTTCCATTCACAGTTGGATGGTGGACCATTCTAATTTAGGCTCTCCCATGTGTTTCCATGTCTACTTTGGTAATACATTCGCATCTGATCCAAGATCTAAGATAACCTGATCCATCTCATAGTCACCAATCTATGCAGTCAACTTCATTTCTCTTCTGGTGCGTTTCTTATAGCTGTATAGTTTGTGTACATCCTTGGTCCCAAGGTTCAAATTGGGCTGATCTGTGCAGGTATTCAGTAGTGCTTAGAGATTTCCTATGGCCTGCGGGTTTCGTAGTAGCTTCAGACATGCCTTCAAAAAGGGCTCAACTCCTTCCTCTATCTGGAGGTGCATTGGCAGCTGCGCGGGGCCTGCCAGTGGTGCTTGTTCTTTGAAATTCACTCCTTCTCGAGAGGCAAGCTCCTCCTTTTCTCCCTGAGTGACCATCCAGCTGTGTGTCCCTTCCCGAGAGGCAAGATCCTCCTTTGCTCCCTGAGTGACCATCCCGCTGTGTGTCATGAATTTTACACTTAGATTTGCATTCCTTAGCTCGGTTTTAACTCTTTGCACGTTCTGCGTAGGGATGGGCTATTTTTCCTACATCATGGCTATTAAAATTGGGCAATCCTCCACCACATGGTCTAGCTACCTACAATACTTGCACGATGGCCTGGTGGGATTTGAGAATTCTCTGGCGAAGTGTCCTATTTCCCCGCAGTTATAGCATATTAGCTTCCCTCATCCTCATCCTATGCTTCCTCCCCGAACTCCTTTGCCTTTGGCCGGTGATCCCCCAAAGTGCGCAGAAATTCTTGGTGATACAGGGTCTAATTGTACCCTATACAAGTTCCCACGATCCATCATCAAGTCATAAGTACGACAGTTCTGCTCATCGTGTCCCACCAATCGACAGAATCTGCACCATTGTTGCTTTAGTTCTGGGATGTATGCACCTAACCGAGGGCAATGGTTCGTATCATGAAGTCCTACTACCTGATAGTAGTCACACCACAACGTAGGTCTGCTTAACCCTGGTTGTGATAGGATGGGTTCCCTACTTGCTCTTGGGCGTACCAGACTAGGTCCTCCCACTTTCATGTAATCCATTAGTAGAGGGCACTGATCCTTCGTATGGCCAGACACCTGACATCTTATGCACCAAATATCTACGTGGCCATCCTTTCCCACTCCTTTCACAGGTTCTGTATTTCCATATGCATAGCCCCAAGCTATCCTGAATTTTTTGTACCCCTGCTGACGTATCCTCTCGGGGTGAAGCTTCTAGTTTCATAGCTACTTCCACAGCTTTTTCCTGTGATTCAAAGGTCTGATGACTCATTGGCATGCGCAGGTGAGGTAACAACACATCGATGAACCATTCCATATGATGTCTATCATCATACTCGAATCCTCCTTCCCTGATTTCCTTCTTCAATCACTGATCAGCCTCCCATACTGACTCAAACACACCTTGTTTAAAGTCCTTTACTTCCACTACCAGCTGGGAATAAGATTTCGACTTTCGGAATTGTTGCTTTAGAGCTTTTGTGATATCTTGAATGGATGCACTCCCGTTATGGGCAATGTATCGCATATACTAGTCTAGGGCCCTATCCTCGAATGCCAACGACAGCTACACCCTCTTTATCGTACCACTCGCCACATTCTACACAGTCTAGACAGAGTCTACAACGAACCAAAACTAGTCCATATCCTCATCTCCTACCCCCTTGAAGGTAGGTAGTTTCAGGTGCGCAGCCATATCACTGTTTAGGGGGGTGGTGGTATGGGTGAATTCTTACCTTTGTACGGCCTAGGGGGCGGTGTAGCCAGGGGATCTTGCACAACTGGTTCTTGCAAAAGATTATAGGGGGATCTCCCTTCGTCAAGATTGGTCTGATAGTATTTACCACTGTGCGTCGCACTCCCATCTAGATTCGAGGTCATTCAGTTAGTATGACTACACAGAATGCTCTTTTTGCACAGTAATATCTTAATCAGCAATGGTAATGTCCTCAGGAATTTGCCCTGGAACCTTTTAAAGAATTGTTGTTCGGCCTCAGAGTATGAGATGAACTGATCAATGAAAAATTATGTCACAAATCCTCCTAGCACACTGTCCATCCAGTGATCTACCATGCACGTGATAGTGTTATCAGTATTTTCCAGCTACTGGATTAGCTCTGGGGTCCACTAAGTGATTCATTCATCCTTCCAGCACTTCTGGAATTCTACAAGTCTTGCCAGCCACTCCTGAAGCTCAATCGCAATTGTCACAAAGAATATTTCGTAGCTCTCTGTAAGGATGTACCTATTTTTCCACCTTTTCGATGTTAACTTCTCACTAGGATTTTATTTTACTGCAAATTCTTGGATCTGCCTTTCGAACCAGTCTTCGATCTCCTTCCTTTTAGGCTTCTAGTATTCCCTTGTCATTACCTGATCCCTCTCTCAGACTTCTTCCGGTCTTGGCAATGGAACCATTTGTTGGCTTGAGGGGTCCTGACCCAAGTTCGGTGTGCAAGGTTTGCCAACAAACCCCTATACTACTGGCCCTTTCTGCAGTGACCTTCTTGCGCAAGTCAAAGTCTCACCTGATGTAGTATGGGTGGGTGCTGGAACCAGGTTTCTGCACCCTGAGAAAGGATGGGTAAGGCAAGCAGCACTGCGCTGGTCCTGTAAGTCCTAGATTACCTTGTTTTGTGCAGGGTTAATTAGGTCTCTGTCGCATCCACGTGCGCTAGATCTATAATTATGAACTTTTATGACAGTAATAAAACAATACATAAACAGAACAGAATAGATCTAGATCCAGAAACACACTTACACAGATCTTCATAGCTTAAGACAGAAAATGCACAACACATCAGTTACCAATAATTCACACAAGAGTACTTACAGATTCCCTTATCAATCCTTCTTATTCATTGATTCATCAATTCTTCCTTACAATTTCCTTTCCCAACATGCACACATAGTAGTAGGGTCCGCACACAGCTGGACTTGGATCTCTGCTCATACAACCAGCAGGAGTCCTTCCCCCAAAAACCCAAATAGATAGCTTAAACCACAAATCGCATCAATAGCTCATCATTCTTGTCCTTTGAAATACAAAATGTTCCTCTATTTATAACAATCTAGCCTAGAATTTCCTATGGTCTGCAAATCGTGGTTTTTAGACCCCTGGTTTACCCTTTTACCTATTACAATGCTTTCAAGGCTTTGACCCACCCAAAAAACCCTGCGCTAGACTAAATCTAATAAAAAATATCCAAAATGGACCAGTTTCGCAGCTTGTAGGAGACCCTGTTCCAATAATCCTAAGTCTTGAACTATACCCCCTCCGTTCATTCACTCACCCGACCCCACCATCTAATCACTCGTCACATCAACGCTAAACACCCTCCATCTCTCGTCCCATCTCTATGCCCTCCACTTCATTCGATGAATCATCAAGATTTTCGGCTCCCCCTCATCCTCTGAACGTTAACGTCGGGGGGGCGGGGGCGGTTGTTAGAAATGGATGGTTTTCCAAACCACCACACCTGCTACATGTCAGGCGCTAGTTATTTCGCACCACCCCCACACCATACCACTTACTGGCCATGCCCCCTATGAAAAGTTGTTTCACTGAGTCAAAACCATGCCATTTACCATTGCGCCAATGACCGTTACAACCATTACAATTGTGCCACGAAAACATCTTCTTGTCCCCTCCATCCAATCAGCTACGCTCCCGTGATATCCTGTTAGACAATTAATGGCTCAGGCTGTTACCCAATGGGCCCGTGCCATGTCAACGATCACCCAGTCTCTCTACAAAACCGATTCTTCTCACATGTTTTGAGTTTTACCAGTGATCCCATATTATTATTGTTGCACGTGATCGATTTGTAAAGGTTTTACAACAAAAGGAGGTACAGAGAAGATTTCAATTCTCTCATAGGTCGAACAAAGTTCTTCTGTAATCCCATTTCTTCTTCCCATTCCCCATTATGATCTGGAGAATCTCCCTTCTTTATTCCCTTCTTATTTAATTCCTTTCTGTACAATTGCAACCAAGTTATTTTCAGTGGAAAATAATGCCTCCTAAGAAGGGTCAACAACCTTTTAATCCAATGGTTTACCCTCAGGTAGACCTGGATCATGTGGCTTTGGTTGATAGGGACTTTAAAATACATGAGACAGAGTCAGAATTCGACTTGTTTGATGGCTATTGCTGGTTAGAAGACAAAATGATCGATGAATTTGATGATATAGGGTTACGGGAGACCAAAATACCCTATTTCATATTCCTAGAGACCTGCAGCTGCCCCAAATTTGTGAGGAAATTCCATGCATGTTATGACATTAACCAAAGAGTTGTATTAGCCCCCAGAGGAGATTTCCTATTTACTGTCAGTGCTCAATCAATCCTACAAATGATGCAAGCCCCTACTGTTGAAGAAACCATTCCATTTTCCTATGAGGCCCTTAGTGAACTGTACCAAAAGCTGGATTTTTATAGCATAGCCAAAACATTAGAATTATTCATTACTACTGATGACCCACTGTCCAAACATAATCCTCCATATCCCTCATCCACTTTCCCTGATAGAACCCAACATATTGTCACTGTCCTTTCATATTTTCTAGGGTATCATTCATACCAATGGATTGATGAAGCTATGATAGGTTTCCTGTCTATTATTTTATCATATTCTAAGCCTTCAATCATGTTTAACTTTAGCCAATTCTTAGTTGATGCCATCCATGATCAATTTCTAAAGTTTCACATAGAGAAAGTGTTCAAATACACTTCAGTATTGGTCTATATGTTTGTCTATTTTCAGGCCAGTAGATTCTAGTTTGCAATGAGGAGGGTTAATGTTGACTCTCAACCTCAGCCAGTCATCTTTTGGAAAAACATGCTAATGAAGGAATAGAAGGACTATACCTATGAGAGAATTTTTTATGCCTTTGTACATCCAGAAATGAGCATGCTCAGCAGTATAGTGGAACCAATAATTAATGAGGAAATTAAGAAAATTATGCAATTATCAGATCAAATGAGAACTCGAGATTGGTACTTGTACCAAAACTATACTGAGATCAGAATTTATAGGTGTGATTTGGCCCCTTAAAAACTTCCAAAGTCCCTCCCCATGAGGACTTTGCCCTGGAATACAACAAGTAGATGATCAATGCAGATGAGGTACACTTTGCATCTATGAAGAATAAATCTCAATTTAGGATCAAGTCCCAAATTGTTCCTTTTATTTGCAATAGCACAATAGTAGGAGAAGAGGCTAATAAGATACTAAGGGAGATGAAATTTAATGATAGCTTCACTTGGTCATATGACCCACTGGGTATTATTTCCAAGAAAAGGGTGGAGAACAAATCAACTCCTTATATCCACACCCACAGGCCTGAGATTGAACAATTTATGAATCAAGAAGAGTGGGAAGAAAATACATTGCAGGAGGTTGAAGAACAGGTGATATCAACCTCAAGCATTCAAACCCCTACTCCACAAGAAAAACATATTATAGAAGGAAAATAATACAAGGGAAAAGATCCAGAGAAAGAGACAATAGGGAAAAGGCCAATAGATGATCAATCTGCTATGGAGACTGATACATATAAAAGATCATTTAAAATGAAGTATAGAAAGAGATTTAGAGTCCACATGGACATTCATCAAAGTAGTGAAAAAGAGAAGGAGATAGTCATCACAATTAGGGATTCTCCTAGTTCTTCCCAAGGACGTGGCCAAACCATATTTTCAACATATTCAACCGCCATTCCATTCCAATAGTAGAACCTACAAACTCCCACATCTACTGACACTACAGGGGGAAAAGAGGAAAACATCTATGGCACATTCAGGGAAATCAAAAGGAAAAATGTAATTCAGAAAATGAGCACCTACAACTAGTTTTGGAAGCATACAAGAAGTTCACAGAGCAGGCTTTTATCATCCTTTGACTCAGAGAAAATAAATATGAGAATGGCCTTCCTAGAAGAACATACCTCTCAGCCTAAATAACCTATAGACTTCAATAATAATACTTTTGAATTTGATGTGAAATACATCCATCCAATAGACCAGATGGAGATGCATAAGTAGACTAGAGATATGATTTCCTCCACATTGACAAGCACTACCATGAGCTTATCTAAAGTTCAAGTATCTTTGGCCAATTTTCAATCTCAACTTAAAATGGAGAAGATTTATTCTTTGGCCAAAGATACCAGAATCAAATCCCTGGAGGACTTATTCGTAAAGATTGGTTATGACCCAACCAATGTACAGGTTGTGGAAGAGATATTGAAGAAGAAGAATGATGATATAACAACCCTCAGAAAAAAACTCAAAATGTCAGCAACTGAAGACCCTTTGACAAATGACATTGAGTACAATGAAGCACAGAAAGATGAAATGATGAAGCTAATCATGGAGCAATTAGCACAATTGAAGCAGATGGAGACAAATATGGAAAAATTGGTTAAAGAAAAGGAGAAGACGACATAAATTTCCATTATTCCTTTGGAGGTTGTTCCCATTGCATCCATCCCTACAACTACACCAACAACTACATGCACATCAGGTGGTGTAGAAAAGCTGGCCAAAACCATGGAGAAAATGACCATAAAAACAATAGAGATAAAAAAGATAGAGGTAGAAAGAAACACCCTGAAGGCTTTTAAGAAAAGGTTAGAAAATGCTCATGAAATTGAGATACAGAGAGCTCAGAAACAAAATGATAAATTAATAAAAGAAGAGGGTGAAGCTTCTATTAGACAGACTATTGGCCAAGAAAATAAATTATTTGGACAAGCATTGTTGATTCCATGAATGAAATATGGCCTTCTATTCAAATAATATTTGAACAGAAAGATCTGATTGGACTAGTAAATGATGCTATAGAAAAAGAAAACAGAGAACTGATAGGCATTCCTGAAACATAAAATAATATTATCAAATTCTTGAATTCCAAGAATAGGTTTGAATTGGAAGAATTAGAGGTGGAGGACAGAACAACAACCATCCTAGAAGTAAAAAAGGTACTAAAAAAAAGAGCTTGGTCACACAATTAGAAGAAAAGTTTCATTGGTTTCAAATTGGTGTCAGTAGATTGTTCAACAGAATTGAACCACTGGCCAAAAGAGGATTACCATATCTTTTTTTCATAAATGATAAACTCATGCATAGTAAGGATTATGTAAAGAAGTTGAAAGATATTGCCAAAGATACAACAAAGTTTGAAGGAATAAAAGGATCAATGACTAGAAGAGCCTTCCTAGAAGCTATGGATAATGATTTATACATACAGCATGAAATAAAACATATTTTTCAGTTAAGGCCAAATTTCATGAAATTCACAGAGACAGATGATATTTATAGGAAGTTAATTAGGATCAAGGTCCTGAATGCACAACATTGGGAGAAACTGTGTGATTACTAATAAGTCTGACAACTCAGTGCATCAATGGGACAACCAACTCAACAAATAAATTAATTCTACAAATCAACGTATTATTTCAACATCAGATTACCTAAATATACTAGCACATCAAAGGATTAAAGCACCCAGTAACGTCCTTCTGAATGTTACAACCACATGTCACCAATATTACATCATGTCAACGTTGTGGGAACATTTTACAAATTTCAAATCATTATTGTAGTTCATATCATATTTCCCATGTAGATACCACAATCAATAGGAATTAGTTAAATACTGCATTTCTGTTCAGTATCAAGGGTTGGACCCTAGACTGTAAACTTTTCTTTTGGAGCATTATAATTTTGGAGCAAGAGCATCAATAATAAAAGACCATTTTGCAAGATTCTTGAGTTATTTTTAACTGGTGATGTCCTTCCTTTTCTATGTTTAATTATTTCCATTGTTACTTCTTTTAGTGCATCATCTAATTCTAATTATTAAACAGAAATCTGAAGATTGAGATTTTCTTATAGAGCACCTTAATTCTGGCTGTGTTTACAATATAAATGTTTTTCTTCCAAAGTCTGGTCAAATAATTCTGAATTTCTTTTTAACCACTACTGAAATCACTCTTCTTTCATTCCACAATTCATTATGTTTTAAAGGTCCAGTAAGTATAGTTAGCTTGCCTTGAAAATGTTCTGGAAAAATTGATGCAAAAACCTAGCCTGTTATGAATCCATATACCAATGGAAATAGTTTAAACACATCCTTTAATCCAACCAAAATATCAATCAAAAGCAACCTTCACAATCAGTATAACTAGCCTAGTATCATAAATCATAAAAAAAGCTAAATCTTAAAGAGAGATCCCTCTCTGAGTCTAGGAGGGCTAGATCCTAGGCTCCAAATTGGTTTTGATGTTATCATTTTATGATTATTGTTGACAATATTAAAATTATATAACAATAACACTTCCCACCAAATATCTCCTTTACCTTTGAGAATGAAGGTGGTTATTCTGGCTTTCATGATTTTTGAATAGTCATGCAACATGAAGAATTTCCTCATACCAAGCAACCATGCCTATGCATCTTGTTGTTTCTTCATCTCTTTGTGAAATGTAGGTGGATTTTATTTCTTAAACTCATCCAGAAAATAACCCCTGTCACTCCTCCTATAAGGATGATAGAGATGATGATCATAATTCCTAACAGAATCAGAACTAGAATAGTACCTGTGGCTGACTTGTCTCCTATCCAGAGTGTCCAAATCTGCCATCTCTAATCGTGTCATCTCCATCCGACCTGTAACTACCGGGAGACCTACTGCCATATGCACCATTAGTTCCATCCTCTTGTCCATAACTAATCCGAATATGGCCCATATCGTTGAAAATTTGACAAAATTTGAAGGATTGCCACATTTACTTCTGATTTCTTTCCCGTGCTTGTATGATTATTTCGTTATTCACCTTACAACTCCTTATCTCTTCCTTCAAAATTATCGGTGTATCTAATAAATCATATGAGTGCCCAACACCATGCTGCTCATCGGTTTCATAAGGGAAATATTTGTAGTCTACCATCTTGCTAGCCATACTTGATTTCTTCCTATAAGGCATCTCATGTCAGCTTAAACCAAATCACAATAAACCAACATACCTTAGCAAAATGCAGGGAAGATATCTCATCTGCAAGATTAACCAATGAATGTAATACATGTATAGACATAACCATGATAACATATAAACTTATAATGCATAGGAATATCATCGCACATACATCATTCTAGCTAGAGTCCAGTCATCAGTGCATGACCATATCAACTATACACCATGAACTTATGCATGACAATGACAACCATGCCACTACAAACATGATACCATGTAAACACTTTACATGTATAACCAATCAAATGTTCATGAAAACAAATTACAATAACACCATCATCCCTTCCATGGCGACATCATTTCCACCATGAAAAATACCATTCTGATGCAGCAAGTAGATAGACCTCAAGCCTGAGAGACACATGCACAACCGACACGAATGCATGTCGATAATAAGCTTGACAACATAAAACTTTTCCCAAGGAGAGCACAACCATGCTCTGATACCACCTGTAATGTACACCTCCCATCACATCTACCCAAGTAACTGGCCAATTGGGGTAAACATGAGCTAAGGTTAGTTAATAGTAGACTCAAACTCTTTAGTGACTTTAAGTAAGTGGAATTGACGCTGAAAACCATATCACAAACTCCCTGCACCTGCTTGAGAACCCCGAGAGGCTATCCCAACCATAAAGTTGACTTGTCACAGGGGTCCCACTAAATTTTAATGAAGAAAACCCCCAGAAGATCCCTTGATATGGGAAAGGGTGCATCTGGGAGGCTCTCAAAGATCCCAGAACATGGGCATGTGTGCATCTAGGGACTCAATTTCCTAGACCTATGCCTACGTCCACGGGATGTAAGGCAATGTTTAAGCCTAGAATCTCGAACACTGCCCATAACTTTTTGCAGCTTTCATGAATCATCAAACACATGAAGAAAATTCCAAATGACCAAAAACTAACTCCACGACTAGGCCTGACCATCCCCAAGAAGGACTGACATTATTTCAAACACTTGGCATGAATGAAATCTATAGGTTTAGGATACAGGACAAAGCATGAATGACTGAAAACTCTTATGTAACATTACAATAAGGATCATGACCATCTTCCTTGGACAGATATGAAATCAATTACGTCTTGCATCCATTTTTTTGAAAATTACAATTAAATACATGAAATAACCATGACATGAACTAGTAATTTAACCATGCTTATATCCAACATAAAACCATGGAAATAAAAGTGATATAACAACGATTAAATCCATATATTAATAAGTACAAAGAAATATAGCTTATATTTCATTAAATATAGGCAATATCCATCTAAGTTTGGGACTTCTGGGTACCACCAGACCATAAACATGGCTGAGCCAAATCTCTCTTCATTTAGTCACCCCCGTGCCATATTCCAAGCATGAATGTGGGATCTCATGGATAAACCAATCCAAAACCAAAAAAGGTAATTCAGAGGTTAAACCACCTCCACCCTCATCATACCATGATCATAGCAAAACTGGTGCTTAGATCAAAAAACCGAACCAAACTTGGAATGCCATCGAGAATCCATCGCTATTCTTGAGGAATTTTTCATCTCCCTATCTCTCAGGCTTTACCGCAATCCAATCAGGGGTCACTGGGCTATAAAATGAGACACCACCCTTAGGCTTTACCATGTATCCTACCAAAATCAGTTAAGATATTCCTAAGCCTTTGTGAATTTTTCTTGAGACCACCTTTGCCCAAGATTCTGAAATCCATCTGGAAATTCCAAAGCTCACAATTTAGATCAAAATCCCAACACACCATGGAATTTAGAAAAAGAAAAGGCAAGGATAAAAACCACTGTCGAAACCCAGTAAAACCATGCCACCGACAACAAGAGAACCAAATACCAACATGCATAAGCCATACATGTCCAAACCAGCTAGGAAATCACATATGCAATATGTTGCCTGCAAGTATTGTTGTTGAAGCTGCTAGATCATGCTCTTCCTTGATTTATATTTTCTTTCCTTTTCTTTCCTTGTGTTTCCTATTCTTTCTTTCCTCTTTCTTGGCTCAATGTTGAAATTCTCCAAGAAAACTCTAAGTATCCAAGAGTGTGAGAGAGAGAGAATAATGGGAGAGCTCCAAAACTGAACTGACACAAGGTACCTATTGATCCTTAGAAGAATTTTTATCAATGAGGTCTCTATTTTCTTCATTTTCCATTATTTTCCTTCATTTTCCTCCTCACATGAAATCTGTGACCTTTTTTCTTCCTTGTCTCCTAATTTCCTTTATTTTCAAAAATAAATGTGCGAAAAATACTTTTTGCCTCCTTAATTCCTTAGTCATTGCATTTTTCCATTTTCCTTAGCCACAAACAAGTATCGAGTTGTTCCCACTAGGATATATTTTCCCAATGTTCATCTTGGAATAAGTTTCCCTTAACCGTGGTCTTATTTTTTCCTTTATTAAATTTTATTACATGAATTTTTTCGCAGGGCTATTACAAGTATCAATATATTTCTACTCAAATTCTATAATTTCCCAAATATTAGCTCCCAAGGAAATGAGAGAGGTCACCATTATTATCTTCTAGAATGCATACTTAGATCCATCAAATAAATGATGCTTAATTTTTGTTATTATTGTGGCCATATTTCCTTGAAATCAACCTTCCAATAGTTAATTGTTCCTGAAGGTATATGTTATAATACCACCTATTAGACCAAATATCACATTAAGAGGGGGGCTGAATCAATGCAATGGAAAACTTAACATTTAAAAACATTTTTTCAATGAAAAATCATGTAGAAATGTGCCTAACCATTTGTATCATATTAGTAAATAAAACAATTCATCAAGAAGCCATCATCACATCAACACAAGAGGACACAATATTTTATGTGGAAACTCTTACACGAGAAAACCATAAATTATTATTATTATTATTATTATTCGAATCATTACATAGATTTTCATGCACAAACCTACTAGAGGCACCCACCTCCAAGATGTGCAAGAAATCATTTTCAATAAGCTATGACCTAATTGAAGCACCAACCTCAAAGTTGATCAAACTTCGACGTATTGTATGCTTCAACGTATTTGAGGAACCCACCTCCTTCTTCAACATCACACACACACACACACACACACACACACACACACACACACACACACACACACACACATATATATATATATATATATATATATATATACATACATGGACCTAAGGCTCGAGGGCTGAACTCAGGGTTGACTTGTTCTCTAATGTAACATCCACCCAAAACAAAATGCCACCCATATAATATGGGGTTTAGCCCTGCCATGATGTCAATAATGTGACCATATAACCATGTGACCTTATTCATATTAACTCTTAGCCCATCTTCTTTTACAATATGTCCATGCCATGTGACCGTGTCCCTAGGGGTCCATGGTCATCCACATGATGACGTTAGCATGAAATCATCATGCAACGTGGAATCCCATGAGGGGTAGCACATGGCACCCATTTTCAAACTTTTTACCAATTATAAATTTCCATATATACTAGCCCTGTGGAAAACCCTAGAGGTACCACATCACCTTGCTCACTTCATCCAAATGACATGCAAGGCCATGTCATCACATTTCCTTCCATGTTATTGTCTTCAACCAATCAATCTTTGCCACATCATCAAGACTATCACATTAATTTCTTTGGCCAATTAGATTTCAGCGCATGTCAGGATTTACAGGTAAACTCTTTTGGCCTATCGTAGTGCACTACATGGAACTATGGGAATAGCTAGCATGGGGGTACTGACCCTAGTTAAACTTCAAGCATATTGATATGTCATTTTCCATTCATTTCCACATATAATTGTTGGATCATTCTGTTATGATAAAACATGCTCAAAATTAACATTGTTGAAGTTCATGCATGATGATCCACTATCCCCCATATATTTTATTATTGAACCATAGATCCACCAAAAATATGTGCATTTTTTAATAAATTTGGTGTCTGTGGGTTTTTCTCCATCGTTTGGGTCCAACACCAAATGTTGATCTTCAAATGGCCATAACTTCTGATCTTGGAGGAGTTTTTCAAAGTGCGATATATTGATAGAAATATTTTAAGGAGGAATATCCAACCATATTATCCATATGCTCATTAGGACATTACAACCTCATAAAAAACTCAATAAAATCCAAATGTCGTTGACTTCACTTGATGAGGGAATGCAAGAGTTCAAGCTATCATACTACTTCATGAATGACACTATTACTTCCTTAGGTATCCCTTTTTGCATCAATAACACTTGTTTTCATGAATTCCAACACTATTTGTGGTATATTCCCCTAATTCTGAAGAAAAAAATGAGGTCCCTAACCCTATAAAAAATACCTAATAATCAGTGAAGTTGAAATATAATTTATTCCATTCAATCACATTCCCTCCTGATCTCCCAATGGCATCTATATAAATAAAATCCAAATTACTAAAAAAATTATAAAGTTCCTCGGTGATTTTCTCCCCATATATCATAGTCTCTTTTACTACAAGAATACAAGATTTTAAATTGTTAGCTAATTTATTTAGGGTCAACCTTTTTGAGGTGTTGGTCAACCTTACGTAATTGAGGGTTTAAAAAACAATTGGAACACTTAAATAGTGCATATGCTTTGAGATCCCATTTTAAGGATAGCTTCTTCCCACATCTAATTTATAAATATCCTTTTCTCAGGCCATGGACATGAACGGTCTTCTTCCCCTTTGAATGTATTTGTGTACTTTCTCCTTCAAATAATTCTAGTGCCTCACTACCTTTCCTATCAAATTAAGAGCATATTTTCTTGTAGGTCTTAAAATATACTTCAATGATTTGAAAGGAATGGAATCCCAAGGATTTCTCCCATCTGGGATGTAATATAGATTAGGGTTTAGAAAGGATCCTTCTATAGCTTTACCAACATATAAAGTATTTAAATTTCCAAGAATAGTGAAGGGTGGTTGGTTTGGGGTTTTTTATACATGGCAAACTAAACAAAAATCACTTTGGGATTATAGTCCTTTGGTTCCAACCACAATTCCCAAAACCCAAAAATTGAAATTTTGTAAGACATACTTATATTCAAAGAGTGAGACTAATATGTCCTACTTGAATCAAGTTTGCTCTATTTTTTTCATTGACCATGTCCATATTATGTTTCTTGAACTAGCGTATTTATGAGTTCTAAATGTTTGCTACTAAGAAATTAATTCAAAGGCCTTATAGTCCACTTAATCTCCTACGTCCTCTTTCCTTCTTGGAATTTGTATTTTTCCTACATTCACCATCTCCAAGCCTTTCAAATTTTTTCTTGAAGACGAATTATTTCACATAAATGAGTAACCACAATCTGCAACTAGGTTTCCACGATAGTGGCAACGACACATATAAAGAAAAGGTATCCATTCATAGTTTATGTTAATATTGAAAATACTAACTTCCCTTCTAATATCCATGATGTCTTAAAAACCTTTTATAACCTCAAATCCTACTAGGATATGAGCCATTACCTAGTACCCAGTCTCTAGGAAGGACAAAATGACTTCATAGTAGCTACCTATTGTCCAATTTTCTTCAGAAATCGAGTCTTTGGACCACAAAATAAATGAAAATGCTAGAATTAAAATTCATTTTGGGAGACTGTATAAACTAGTTTATTGGGAATTGAACTTGATATGTCATTTCTTTAAGAATAAGGGCTGAGATCTCCTTTTGTAATGTTGATGCAAGATTTTCTCCACTTCTTTAGTCACCCTAAACACTAAAACTGTCTGTTGAAAATTTCAACAAGAAACAGTGAAATTGGCATCCAGAAAAAACATCCAGAAATGGTTACCATGGATGATTTTGATTTAATTATTCCTTAATTAAATTGAAAGAAACATGTGTTAAATTTATTTATCCCTCAAATAAATTGGACAATAAATTGTAATATTATCTCATAGTCACTTGTAATAGTTAACTGAGTGTGATAGACTTAGTTAGCTCATGAAATTTGAGTTGATGGTGGTTGGTGAGGCATGTAGAGTGATTCTATTTGTTTTAGAGTCCAAGTTGCAGTTAGTGTATTATTTTAATGCATGAGAAATCAGTTAACTCAATTAAGTGAGTTAAAATCATTTTAACTAGTTGTAACTGATTGTTGCACTAGTAAGAGGCCAAGTGATTTAAATCAGATTTAATTCAAATGCAGTGATCTGTCAAGTGACAGATGATTTACTATTAGTAACTACATGCATGTCAGTTTTGATGAAGACCTAGTTGAGACAACGGTTGAAGTTATCTACCAGTTGTATTTATAGAAAATTTTCTGGGCGTAATTGTATACACCATAGGATTCACATGATGTATTGCACAATCAAGGAAGGCTAATTTTCCTATTTAATAGGGATTAATTTCCTAGGGATTGCGTGGGCAAGGCAGACTGAGCAGAGGCTAAGAATTGGCTAAGTACTAGCCCAATTTTGTCCAGATCAGTGTGAGACAGTCAGGATAGTGCAACGGGCTCTTGTGAGAAGAGTGCATTGTATTGTTTCATGATTCCTTGGTTCATTATACAATAGAGACAGAGGGGTTTTGAGCAGAAATATTTCCCTAAGAAAAATATCTGTGTTGTGCGATTGATTTTCTTCTTTCTCTTACTTGGTGTGATTGTGCGATCCTGTTTATTTTCTGCAAATATTGTAGACGGATTTAGTATCTTGTTTTAGTATGTTACATGATCGGATTGAATCCATTTGTATACATATTGTTTGCATAATTTATACACTATCCATCCTTTTATGAGAATCGATTAGGGTGGAGAGATCCCGCCTATTGACATAAATTTTTTCTTGGCCCAATTCTTAAACTACTCACTAATAAATATATTCTTAAGAAACATCTCCATTATTTCATTGAGTTTGGTTTTACCAGCCATGTTCATATTAATAGCTTCATTAACCTTTTTGTTATAGTTACAACACTTTTATTTTATTAAGCCCTCCTGAGACTGTAACCTTAGAATGTATGACCTATTTGATGGGTCTATACTCGTGAGATTCCAATCCAACATATTTACAACAAAAATAGAACCGAAGAACCTATCATACCTTTTACTACATTGATTCATAAAAAATAAAAAAAATTAGTAAACTCATTCAAAGTGTTTACAATATCATATTTTGTGTCCACAAAACCTCTATCTTTATATAACTCAATATTCAAGGTTACAACATTTTAAGGATTAAGTTCATAAATCCTTGCATGATTCATGCCACTCATGCAATGATGAGCCTTATAATGATCCACAAATGATCACATTAAAGACCCATCACCACTTCCTATGTTTGGACTAAGGTACTACCCCATGTTACACAAAAAAATTTCACCGTCCTTGCAATCCCCATCTCGCACATTGGAGGACCATTTTTGTGACTTATATGAAGGGTCATGCGTTGCAACAAGCATCATTGCATCCCTTTCCTTGAGGACAACACTTTCCCTATTGATAACTTCCAGAGAAGATCAGCAAAAACACATGTTTTTGGGTTGGCGATGGTAGACCGTTATGCCCTCATGCCAATGAGGAAGATTAACATTAGGCCCCACACCCATTGGCGCTCTATCCTAGTGAGATAACCACACCAAGCTATTTTTGGAATGTTTTTTAAATATAGAGGTGAAGTTTCCATGCTAAAAACGTCATGAGCGAGTCAGCTTGGGTGGTTCGACTTGAATAACCACGAACACCCTCCTTTGGCCTCTTGTTTCCACCTTTTTGGGAAACCTCCCAAAGGATAAGGCCTCCCTTCCACCATTTTAGGGATACCAACCTCCTCCTCTCCCTCTATAAACAAACCTATCTCTCATTGATACAATAGCTGAACAACTGAATAACTGAAGAGGAATTGCTGAAAATTTTGTTGGTGAGATAGAGCAGAGAAAGAGACCTTTGTCAGGAGAGAGCTTAGTCTTGTGTCCATGCCTCGTCCAAATTCCCTGATGAACCTTCGAGACACGCTTTGACTGAACCCACTGAAGGAGGCTGCGACGTCAAGGCTCTGGTTGTAATCTCTTTCTTTCTATTTATATATACATGACTAATGTCTGGTTCTCATCTTGTGTTAATATGGTTTATTTTACGCAATATGTTTAATCTTCCTTGACTGATTAGCTAGTTATGAATGCAATCATTGTCTTGTATGCTACTTCTACCCTTTGATCTTTGTGCAGGAATTTGAGTACCATTACTGAAGGACCGCAACCTGTCAGATAGAGATCAAGAGGCCACCACTGCTACAGCTGTGACAATCGCATTGGACTACAGGTAGGACAATTTATCCCAACCTATTTCATTCGTTAACTAGGAACCTACACATTAGCTTGTTCCCTTTTTGCTAGACCCACTCTAGGGCTAGAGGGATCATCTTTGTCTACAGGGAGGATTTACCTACGCAAAAAGTTGGTGACCCCACTGGGGATCAGTGTGAGTTTGTTGTCTCGTTTCTCATTGGGAATTTGACTTGTCAAGTTGAATTCGGTCGTTTGATAGTTTTTTTGTCTTTTTTTGCTTGCTTGATTGTTTGGATTCCTCCTCTTCAGCTCCAAAGTGTCAAGATCAACCTCTTCTCACCGGTTTTTCCTTCTCCCATAGTTTTCCCGCTTGGTGCATTTTTTCTTTGAATAGTCGTGCCAATTGGCACTTGTTGCTTTTGTTGTAGTAGTTCCAACCCCTATTTGGCGCAAATTACCACCTAACAGCCGGGACGAATCCTGTAGGATTTGGTTTGACCTTCTTTTTGAGTATTTGGTTAGTTGTTCTTGGCTTTGGGTTGTTTCTTTGATTTGAAATTGGTCTTTTGGAATTGTTGTGACTGTTGTAGGCTTTCTCTTCTTAGCTATTTGTCTATTCTCTCATCGGTGAGGTTCATATCCCTAGGGTTTCTAGGTGTCTTTCACTCACTGAGCCTTCTAATTGAAGTTTGAGTCTTTTATTTTTTTTAGTTTGATTCCCTGATCAATTATGTTAGTCTTTCTTGATCCTTTGTGTCTTTGTTTTGTTGAATGATCACTTCGGTTTCCATTTGAATCTCCATCTTGTCAATTCGAGCATAGATCACATTGCTCGTTTGGGTCATTTTGAAAGCTTTCTGTTTGTTTGAAAGAGTGCATCATTGGTTTGAGTGAATTTTTATGTCTGTATTTCTTTGAATTATTCATTTTAATATATCTACATTCGCAGTGCTCCAAACTAGTTTTTTCTTTGATTTTTAATGTAATAATGCATTGTGTGCTTCATCCATTTAAAAAACAAAAAAATTCATTCTTTCGTTTGCATCAGAAATGAAAATTTCTTTTGCATAACTAGCGCTTAATGAACTAGGAAAGAGTTTTTCATTTTTCGTTTGGTTGTATTAGATGCATTAGTGGACTTCTTCATCTGATTTCATTGTTTGCCACATTGTTAGAGATTTCTATCCTTCTCTTAGTTAGCATTCATCAAACACAAAATGGTGTTCTTTTGCATGTAGTGTGCATTTAGGAAATTCAAGATCAAATTCGGTAGGGCCTTGAAACTCAAAAATTAATTCAAGGTCAAGCTTAAAATAAATTCAATCCATCTAAGGAAGCATTGGAACATAACACAAACATTTTTAGAGGTCTAGGCTAGTGATGTGTTCCGGCATCATTAAACCTAGTAGCTGTCCTTCACCACTTGGCTTTAGACAGCACTAGTACAGACTTGTGCTCCCCGTACCATCGTGTATATAAAGGGAGACCATCATAGGTTCTAATCCTTTATCCATAGGAAGCCAAGTCTGCCACCCTATAACCATGATATACCGAACATAGCATTCAACAAGACTACCTACAGATATGTTAATTCTTTGGTCATTTATCCTTCATTTGATCACCAAGGTGTATATTGCAGTTCACGAAAACTTGGGACACCCTCTTTCTTAGATTACCTGAGTAGTCATTTTGATCTTTTCGTGACTTCTTAAAAGGTGAAGAGATCATCAAGCTCTTGTCCTTTCATGCTCATTTCAACCTAAAAGTGATAGAGTCACCTTTTTCCTATTTCTCGACTCTTAAAATATGAAATGACAGAGTTTTGTTTCAATGTATTAAAAATATTAATTGCCCACGAAATATTCCTTGTTAAAATTATCTTCCTTAGTATTTTGTTTTAGGGTTGTTTCCAATGGAAACATTTCTGGAGTTTACCAACCAAGGAATCCCCTCCGAAGGGAATCCTAGTTCTTTTCCTACTTTTGGGAATGTTGGTGCTCCTTATATGGAAATGTTGTCTCTTTCGGGGCTAACTATTGGTTTGCATGTGTGGTTATTCTCCACTTTTGTGGTCTCGAGTATTCCGCCCTCTGTACAACCATCTCCTCCGCATGGAAAACATCATGTTGATTCTAAGGTGGACCCCTCCTCTTCTTCGCCTATTTCTTCATCCCCCTCTTTTTCTTCGCCTGGTGAAATTCTGGACTCTAGTAACTAGGTGGTTAAGAAGAAGAAGAGGAAGATGAAGAAGAAGAAGTCAGATAAGAGAGAGGCCAACTCTGCATCTATTGCGCCTTAGAAACCCTTCATTGATAAACCATCCAACTTTCCATGAAAATTAAAATTCCCTTGCATGTTTTGTAAAGGTGACCATCTTCTTCAAGAATGCCCTGGCATTCCCAAGGTACTTGAAGCATGGTCTAGCAGTCGTCCGTTGTTGCCTTTAGCTTCTGGATGTCATCTTAGTGGCACATATTCGACTAGAAATGATAAGACTCATAAGAAACAGGGTAAGATTACCAATCCCTGTAAGTTGTGTGAAGGGCATCATCCCATTCACCTTTCTCTATATATGGATGAAGCCAAGACAGTGTTGGATAACCCTACTATTTCTGCACCTTGCCTTCCGGCCGATTACTATAGGCTTTCTTTGATTCCTCTACTAGTTGATTCAACGATCAGTCAAGAGTCATCCTTGGTTGATCTCGCTCTCCAAAAAATTCAAATTCAAGAATCCATTCCCAACCAACCATTGGTTTTGGAATCGGTCGATCTGATCCTGCCTATGGTTCATCAAGTTTTTTCCGTCGAGAGTAGATATCATTCCGGTCATGTTCTTCTTGTTTCTTAGGATTCTTCGACCAAGTTAAAGATCCTCCCATCCCTATGATTCAAGAAGATGCTCTTCCTGTTCCCATGTATGTGGTCCAGGAAGATGCTCCTCTTGCTCCAGTAACACTAGGGGATGACCATCTTAGTTCAATGGTAACCCCTCCAAGAAGTTTGGTCGCTTCCTTCGATTGGAGTCGATTTGCAGGATACCACCTTCATTATTATGTGCCTTTTTAGATCATGGTACAGGCCTTTGATATGGTCATACCTAGCACCATTATAGATGAAGGCACGTTTGTGAGTATTCTGTCTTCAACTACTTGGAAAGCTTTCGGTTCTCCACCGCTTTTGCCTGTTACGCAGAATCTGTTGGCATTGAACAGAAGAATTAGTCAACCATTAAGATTCCTTCCAGAGTGGCCTATTACTTTGGGAGGGAAAAATGTCTATATAGACGTGATGGTATTTCAAGGCCCCTTGGATTTCAATTTACTCTTGGGGCGCGACTATGCTTATGCCATGGGCGCACTTGTCTCTTCCATTTTTCGTGTGATATTTTTTTCACATGAAGGTCGGATTGTGACCATTGATCAGCTTTCCTTCTTTGGTCCTGAGGTGGCAGCTGTCCCACCATCGCCCCTGTTGGATATTTATCCACCAGTTGTATCTTTCTTGCCACAAATCAATTATGTGGCCACTTTTTCGTTGCCCTCTTCTAGTGATTGTGCCACCAAGTACCATCTACTGGAGGCATTTGATCACGAATTCTGAAATGTTGTTCTCCCATCAGATGAGACCTTCCTGGAAGACATGACCTCTTATTCATCATGGTGATAACTCTTTGGAGCATTGTTCATTTTCTTGTGTCAATCTCCTTAAAAAATGAAACAAGGTGATCAGATCAGAGTTCATTTTCTTGTGTCAAGATCGTTAAAAAATAAAACAAGATGTCGCGAGAATGGTTCATCTTCTATGCCAACCTTGTTAAAAATGAATTCGGTCATGAGGATAGTTATTTTAATGTGTCAACCTCATTAAAACAATGAAACACGGTTTTTTTCAATTCGATTCTTTGTTTAGGTCTTGTAAGATCCTAGTCGGGTCTTTCCGTGATCTCATAATTTGAACCTTCACTCCATCTGCTTTTCATTTATTTTAGCTGGACTGAAGCTTGGGGGACATGCACCTCGAATTGAGTCACCATGCTATGGGGCATTCCCTCTTTTCAAGCATAGTTTACCTTTGTTTAAGCTTGTGTAAAAATGAAACCAATTTCAAGCATAGTTTACTTTTTTTTTTCAAGCTTGTGTAAAAATGAAAATATTTTGGCTTGGTGTGCTTTGTGAGCGTTTTCCTGATTTTTGGGTCGTTACTTATTATGCAGAATATTTAACTGATATAGTAGCTAACATTGTATTAGATATACATTTGCATAATTTGTAAAAATAATCATCATGTGAAAAGATCCATACAGAAAAATAGATGTATATATATATATATATATATATATATATATATATATATATATATATATATATTGAATGTTTGCATCAATGTGCATCATAAGTTCAAAAAATATGTGTGTTTTGGTTACATCCTGAGACATCATGTCTCTCAAAAATATGCGGAAATAAAACCTAGGTGTCTACTCAGTGTGACACTCATGATAGCATGTCACTGCTCGTACAAGCCACCTCAGCAAGCGGTGAACTTGATTTGACACCCCTGTAGTGTGTCTCTGGTATGCATGAGGAACATCATTGAATCACGCATAGTCCAGTATCCCACGGGAGATTCCCTCCAAGTTGCATATGATTTCCTCCTCCTCGCCTCCGTCACCATGAGGGGAAACATCAAAGTTGTGAGGGATCCGCCTCGCTATCGGGGACATACTTGTAGGTCTCTTTGGGCTAACATCTGCAAACACATGGATTTAATATCAGAACATGCATAATAAAAAAAACATAATACTCATGAAAATAAAAAATGAGTCTTACCAAGTACTTCATCCCAATCCTCTACTTCTAGGAGTGGGAGGTCTACATCACTAGTAAAATATGTGCTAGAGTAGGGACAATCCTCCACGATAATCAGCTGTCGGCAGAGCCAATCAAATAACTCTGGTCTCTAGGACATCTGTTGACCACCCCTAACCTTGGCATTAGAGTTTCCCAACAGGCCATCCGTGGCTCCTGTGCTGGTGTTGTCGGGACTATCGCCCTCTGATGCTGGAAAATTGGTAGTCGTTCCAGGATGAGCGATACCAGAATAGACCCATAGCCAAACTGCTTCAGTTTCCTTTCTTGCAATTTTTCGGTTGACGTTTCATGTTGATTGTCACTGCCTCTGCCCAATTGTAGAGAATCAGTGTTAGGAAATCTACAACAATAAGTAGTTGTGTATTTGTAGATTCGTGCGGTTCTTGCGATCCTGCAGCTCGTGTGATGGTGTGTAACACTACCTTTAGTGCTAAGTCTAGAATAGTCTGGATATCCACTTTTCTGCTTATTGATCCTTTCCTTGCCCCTGGACACACGCTATCGATCACCATAATCATGTTCTCCATTGTGGGTTGGTTGTCGGTCAGGATTGGTACTGCCCCCCTCTGCGACAGCCCTGTTATGAAATAAATGTCTGAAACTTCAATCTTGAGTTCTTGATCATGAATAATGAACTTTTACTGATCAATGTCCCAGACAATGATCAAGTATTGCAACAACTATGGTTGAGCTTTGAGGCACGATGTCATGAAAAATTTCTTGAGCCCACAATCTTTAAGAGATTCCATGCATCTTTGGTTTTCCATGGCAAGTTCGTCTTCTTTTAATATGTTCTCATTTTTTCCATTCAATCACCATTTTTCCACTTTCCACTTGCAAAAACATTCATATGACTGTTATTAGCTGAATTCAAAGCTTTTGTTTGGTTAAAATGGGCGTGGTTGTCTAAATTTACACACTAAAATTGTGCGCTGTGATTGGCACTACTGTTTTAGAAACAGTCGCGCCAATGGGCGTGCCCCAATTCAAAATTTTGGGCAATTGGCGCGAGTCCATGCCCGATACTCTTGCCAACTGCCGTGCCCTATTTTTTTCAATTTCCCCCATATATTTCGAAATTTTGGGTTATAGGTAATGAAAGTATAATCAAAATGTAGGGAAGGATGTTATCTCTTACCTGGAACTGACAGATTCGAGATTGGTTTGGCGGATTTCCCGCTATTGCCATAGCAAAATCATAGTGTAAAAAGGGTAACTATTGCTCCACAAGAGGTAAAAGTGAAAAGTAATTATTTTTTACCATTTTTTGGCATTTTGTAACTTTTCAAAACCATAATTAGGTTTTGATACATATTTTTCAATTATTTCACTATGTTATTTCGAGAAATGGGTTTTACGTGCATCTCTTGTGCAACGACAGGTTTAAAACGTAACAACGATGAAGTAATGAGTTGTATTTCATAATTTTTGGGACTTGGTAAAAACACGAAAAAGTCACTGTTGGAGTCATCTTTTAGATATTTTCTGAATCTCTAAAACTGAAAATATTTCCGAGACTATTTTCATTTTGAACTCGTTAAATGGTTGCGAAACGATATCTACCCAGTATACATTTACCCCTTTTTCAGGCTGGGATAGATTATTTACGAAAAAGGAATACCTTAGCCTATCGCCACTAAGAGGTTCTCTCAGACACAGTTTTCTACCTTTTGAGATCTAAGGGACTACTTACGAAAAGGGACCTGCTGGAGTTTTATTTTTTGCTTCTTTTCAAACTCTCTAAACATGAAAATATGCTGAGTTCTTCTTTTGTCAGACTTGTTAAACCCTGATGACATTGGAAATCGTCACCATGACATTAACCGAATTCCTCCTTCCTAGGGCTCATAAAATGTACTAGGATGGATTTTTCCGAAGGAAAAACTTACATCACAAGCATATGCTATCCCCTTCAAGTTTTTTTTTCAAAAATAATTGGGGTACTTTCCAGAAATGGTGGGGGAAAATGGAACCATTTTTCAGTTGTGTTGGTAGTATGTCGCTGTTGAACATGACACTCATTTGCATTTATGTCAGGTTGGGGACATCTCATTTCGTCATTTTTTCCTCCATGGGTTTGGGTAGTATTTTTTGACCTCTCATATGCTCTTTTCCACGTCATCATGACCTCAGATCCCTTGATGTAAAATACTGCCAAATCGAGAGTCATGTCGCTGATATATTCAAGAGAAGTTTTCCTTTGCTATTTTCAACCTCCCTCTGATCCTCTATTTGGTCCTGATTCACTATAATCATGTTCCTCTGTCTCGTGTCGATGATGTGGGAATCATTATGGCCTTCCTTCGACTGGATCACTTCCTGTCGACTTCAGCTCATTATCCAATAATTTTACCTAGAGACTCCCTTCCAGTACCTTGGAGCTTGCATGCCTCTATGGAAAGTTCTTCGCATTCGATGACAGGTCCACCTCATTGGCCTTCGATTGAGTGATTCTGTGGGTGTTTGATGCCAAATCACTATTCAAATTCTGTGGATTGTATCTATTGTACCTTAAGAGCCATTTTCATTACTGGTGGTTTCTCTCGTGCTTGTTAACAACTTTCATTATTGGCTAGTAATCAGGTGACTTTCTTTCATGTTCGACTTCAGCTCAAATATTCGCATGCTTGAATTTGTACTTGTTTGGGTCGAGATGGAGCACAAGACCCAAGGTTTTTTCTGATAAGATCCAAGCTATGGGATATTGTGTTTTATCATGACTCTTTTGAGTGGATGGCTGTAACCATGACTCTATTTGTTGATCCTTACTACTGGATGGCTACATCCATACCTCGGATCTCAGTTTTTATGTACTCTATTATGGATGGTGTTATAGGTCAATTTGGGCACCATTCCCAATGACCTGGTTAACTGGGCATCATCTCCAGGACCAATGATCAAGGGTTTATCATTCCCTATCATCTCAGTTGCTATATGCTCTAAGAAAAAAAAAAAGACAAATCAAGCAAGACTTTCACAAAGCAAAGGTTTCCATGGTTTGAAGCTTATTATTTAGAATATGAAAGCTCAACAACACAGGCTCTAAGGGGCCTAAGTGCATTGCATATGCAGGTAGCCACATGCAAGGCTGCTCTACAAATCACTTCCCGACATTCAAAGGTGTGTTGGTCACATTGGGAGTGAAATTCTCATTATTCCGGAATATCCACTTGGCCAGTGCCTTCTAGAAGAGTTCACATATGTCAAGCTTCAGATCCAAGTGTCCATTTGACATCTACATGAATGGAAACATGTCTTTCCTATTTTTGGAAAGCTATTGATTGCAAAACGACCTACAGTTCATCTATAAATTGAACACATATCTAAGTGTTTGAGAAGGAACAATTTGAGTAGAGAAATGCTGGAGAATTTTCAATTGAGGGTTTTCTTGGAAATATTGTCATTGATGGCAAAGGAAGTGACATAGAAGGAGCATCTGAACAGCAAAAAGGCAAAGAGAGAAGCAAGGAGCAGCATTACACAAGAAGCAGAGATAGTAACAGAGAGGTAGCCGAGGCAGCAAAGAGTCCAGCAGAAAAAGCAAAGAAGCAGAGAGGAAGCAAGGCAGATAAGGAACTAAGGTAGCAGACAATGCAGAGACAGAGTAGGAGAAAAAGTACATCGAATAGAAAATAATAAGTGAATGGTAATTTGTGATAAGTAAGAAATCCATTGAAGGAATTAATGGTTGCAGAGATATGATGAATGTAGTGAAGATTACAATTACAATGGACCATAGTACAATGATCAGCTTGCAGAATCAAGAACTTGAGTGTGCAGTTAGAAGCGGAACTGTGATAGGATATAACTCCGAACATGCAATGGAAGGTTGATATAGTATATATATCATAGCAGAATTGAAGACAGAGTGACATTGTGTTGTGTCGAGGTCAAAAGGCAGCAACTGGTATAAAGAATGTATGTTAAAAGACTCAAACGAAATTGTGAAAAAAGCATTAAACTTAGCAATGGAACTGTAATAAAAGGAAAAACCTTAAAGCGCAACTTAATTATAATAATACATTGAAAAGGCGACGAAACCCTGCGTGGAAGAGCGGAACCATGACCAAGTGAACAGTGAAGACGGTTTACGGTTTTCATCGCACCACCTATGCGGAGTGAGCGGTATTTTAGGAGTTGGGAGTGATTCCATAAATCACTCAACATGTGGCAAGGAGGACCCACGGAAAACCACTTGTCACTGTGCGCCATCACGCGTTATAGTTCGACCCAGGATGCCCAGCGATATCGTTGAGCACCGTTGATCTGGGTAGGGGTCATTGGACGGTCATCATTTGTTGAAGGTGAAAGAAGATTAACACAGGTATGGCAGGCCATCGCACGTTAACGTTCGACATCAGAGGTTGAGAAATATGCATATATGTTGTTGATCTGGAAGCTTGCTAACATAATAGTGATCAGACGCTGGACTTGTGTGAAATTTAATTATGGTACCGTGTGCGTATTTGATTGGATATTGACTATATTTATGGGCCCGGGGTCAAAGGTTTGTCATATTGTTTGAAAGCGTTAAATGCAAAAGGTTAACCTTAATCCTAAATATAAGTTCAAAAGTATTAAATTAATTATTTAATTACCAAGATCAATAGAACAGTGAGAGTTATGGAGACCCCGCTAGATTATCTATTTTGACCCCGTCCAGGAATACCATTAGCAAGTGAATGGTTTTGACCCAAGGTTTTAATAAAGGCGAAAACTATATAAGGTGATGAGAATCATGAAGAATTGTGTGCATGCGTAATGGTTGTGAATGAAAATTTTTTCTAAGGAATATCTGCATGGGAAACTCTGTTCTTAACTGATAAATCTGAATCTACGATGCACCCATGGATATAATGATCTGACGATGATGGATCTCTGTTTTGAACAATGGACTAAATCATGAAGAACAGGTGTGAGTGTACAGAATGAATAAATTTGGTGGCATGCAAGGTATGTTGTGTGGAAACTGATGGATCCAGTATGAGAATTGATGAAACATGGTCCGCAGTGGTGCTGAGGATCGAAGCCTTCAGTGAGGGGGTTGTAGCTCCCTTCCAATGGTAGTTGGTAAATGAGAACAGGGGGTTGTAGCTCCCTTCCAGGAAAGGCTGGTAAAAGAGAGAAGGTTGTAGCCTTCTGCAAGTGGGTGCCTGTGTGCTGGTATAAGTCTGCGCCAGCATAAAATTGTAAGAAATTTTCTTTATAATAAATATTGAAGACTAAGATAACAGCAGTGGTGGTTTTCTCCCGAATTGGGTTTCCACCTTAAATCCTGGTGTTCATATGTGTTGCTTATGTTTGATGGTTTGTTCTGTTATTTCTATTCATGCTTACTGCTTATCTATGAATAAATGATGCAATGATCTAAGTAAAGACATAATAAGATCTCTGGACATAAAAGTTGGATGCAGTAATGTAACATTTGGTTTGAAGAGAAAGAAAAATTAAAAATTGTCAGTCAGCTCAAAATACTGATTCACCCCTCCTCTCAGTATTTTTCCCAACAATTGGTTTTAGACCAGGTCCTTCTGAAAAAGCTTAGCCGCTAGAAGGAAGATCAAGCAAGATGAGCAATCAATATGGAACAACATCTATCAGGCCTCCGCTCTTTAACGGAAACAATTTAATCTTCTGGAAAACAAGGATGAGATCCTATCTTCAGTCTCTGGGAGCAGAGGTATGGGCAATTGTTGAAGGAGGATATCAATATCCAGCTGCAATACCAACATATCCGACGGAAAGAAAGAATTATGAAACAAATGCAAAGGTGGTCAATGCTTTATTGGGAAGTCTAACTGAATCAAAAATTTTCAAATTCATGCAATTGAATACGACAAAGGAAATATGGGACAAAATCATTCTAAGTTATGAAGGTGATGCAAAGGTAAAAAGTGCTAAACTCCAAACTCGCAGAATTCAATATGAGAATCTAAAAATGAATAATGAGGAAAGCATTGCCAATTTATTTTTACGTCTTGATGATATTGTAAATCGTATGAGAAATCTGGGAGAAAAAATAATCGAATCTACTTTGGTTGAGAAAGTCTTAAGATCACTAACGACAAAATTTGAGTCAAAATTTTTTTCTCTTGAAGAAAAGCAGGATCTTCAAAATCTTACTGTGGTGTAACTTCATGGCATACTAACTGCATATGAAATGAGAAGAGGAGGACCATCTGAAGTCAAAGAAGCAGTCTTTAGAACTTCTACAAAAGAGAAGGAAGTACAAAAACCAGAAGGATCGGGATATATCTCAGAAGAAGATGAGATAAATTTTTTAAAGAAACTTCAACTTGGCACAGGACGGTTCAGAGGTAATCTTCCTTTCAAATGTTTTGATTGTGGAAGAGTTGGTCATTATGCTGCTAAGTGTCCTTATAAAGAAACACATAAAAAGGGGAAGGAAGTAGCAAGAAGGAATAAGAATCGTTTTAGTACTAGAAAGAGTTACTATACTCATGAAGACAGTGATGGGTTATCTGATAGTGAGGAAGAATGTGAACAAGATCCTAGAATTCTCATGGAATTTGAAAAAGAATCTAGAGAAGAAAAGGATAATTTTGTGGATGCTCTAGAAGACAGTTATTTTCTTGATGAAAACAATCAACTCAAAATTTTCTTAGAAGAGAGTAAAATAATCATAGAAACTCTAAAAAATCAGCTTGAAGAAAAGGAGAAACACAATGAGAAATTAGAATGTGAAGCTATAAGTCTAAGAAAATAACTTGAGAAATTAAAGACTCTGAATCTTAGATTTGCTAAAGGATCTGAAACCTTAGATGAGATTATCAAGGTACAATGTTCTCCCCTTATAAAGACAGGTCTTGGATATATCGGAGAATCTTCTCAGGCTTCAGCACTAAATTATCTAAAAGAAGCTACTGTTGGTTTACAACATGATGCCACTCAGTAAGGGAATAAAGAATATTTGCAGATAAATCATGATCATATCAATTTAAAGAACACTAACTTTCAAAGAAACACCAATCAACAAGTAAATTCAAGAAGGAGATTTTATGATCGTAGAAATTTCTTCTTCAATGGAAAATGTTTCTCCTGTCACAATTTTGGTCATAAAGCTGTTCAATGTGCAGCATATAAAACCATCATGACAAGAGAAGCAAGAAATAAAAGGATTGATATTGAAACAAAGAAGAATACCTATAAAAAAATTTCTCCACTTCAAAATGAATTTGAATGTGCTTATTGCAATAACTTTGGCCATGAAGAATCTGAATGCAGGAGCAAAGTTCAGCCAAAGGAACATGTTCCTTCAAGCTCCAAAGTATGGAAAAAGAAGGAATTACAAGTTGAAAATTGTGGCATAGCGTTATTTGCAGAAGATGAAGAAAACCAATGGTACATTGATAGTGGATGCTCAAGACACATGACAGGTGACAAAAACAAACTTATTGCATATAGTGCTCTAGAAAAAGAAAAGAATGTTACATTTGGAAATGATACTCCTGTGGTCATTAAGGGAAAAGGGTCTGTTTTTCTAAAAGAAAAGGTGAAAGCTAATGAAGTCATGTATGTGGATGGATTAAAGCATAACCTGTTAAGTGTAAGTCAAATGTGTGATCAAGGAACTGAAGTTGTCTTTAGTTCAGAAGAGTGTGTGGTACGTGATCTTGATACAGGTAAAACAATTATAAAGGGAAAAAGGACTCCAAGCAACTTGTATATATTAAAGAACTGCAAAGAAAAATGTTACTTGAGTAAATCTTCAGAAAACTGGCTATGGCATAGAAGGTTGGGGCATCTGAGCTTCTCTCAAATCAACAAATCAAGCAGACTTAAAGCTGTTCATGATCTTCCCAATATTTCTCTACCTGAAAATATCATATGCAAATCTTGCCAATTCGGTAAGAAAACCAGAGTACAATTTAATGCCAAGGAAGGATCATCAAGTAAGCCTCTTGGACTCATTAATACTGACATATGTGGACCTATGAGGAAAAATTCACCACGTGGTGAAGAATACTATATCTTATTCATTGATGATTTCTCTAGAGTGTGTTGGATTGGGTTGAGTAAACACAAAGATGAAGCATTTGAGAAATTTAAGATCTTCAAAGCACTGGTTGAAAATGAATTAGATCTAAAAATCAAGTGTCTTAGGTCTGATCGAGGAGGAGAATATACATCCAATGAATTCCTTGAATTTTGTGAACAACATGGCATAAAAAGACAGTTTTCTGTATCTGGCACTCCACAACAGAATGGTGTAGCAGAGAGAATGAACATAACAGTTCAACAAATGGCTAGAGCCATGCTTGATGATTTCAGAACACCTGACACATTTTGGGGAGAAGTAGCACATATAGCAGTAAATATTCTTAACAAGGCACATGTTCATGTAAATAGTGATAAAACTCCATATGAACTCTGGTATGGTAATTCTCCCACTGTAAAGCATTTTAGAATTTATGGAAGCAAATTTTTTATCAAAAATAATGATGAAAAAATTGGCAAGTTTGAACCCGTAGTAGATGAAGGAATATTTCTTGGTTACTCCTCTAGGAGTAGGGCATATAAATGTTACAATAAAATACTTTGAAATATCGTTGAATGTATAGATGTTATTATTGATGAGTCTCCAACAGCTCCAAAAGAAGAAAAACAAACAACAATTGAAGACGATGATGATGACATATATCCTTCTACATCAAATAGTAATGATAAAAATAGTGAATCCAATGAAGAACCCGAAGATGATTTGTCTGAAAAGGCTCCATTCAGATATGTTCAAAGGAATCATCCAGAATCTCAAATTTTGGGAGAAAAGGGATCAGGTGTACAAACAAGAAGGACTCTTGTGGGATCTTCTAGCAATCTGGCATTTCTGTCCACTATTGAACCTCATAATGTCAGTAAAGCTAGCAAAGATGAATGTTGGATTCAAGCAATTAATGAATAACTTGATCAAATTGAAAATAATCACACTTGGGAATTGGTACCAAGACCTCATTACAAAAATGTCATTGGAACTAAATGGATATTCAAAAACAAGTAAAACGAGAATGGGGATGTTATAAGAAATAAAGCTAGACTTGTTTGCAAGGGGTATGTTCAACAAGAAGGTATCGACTTTGAAGAAACTTTTTCTCCTGTAGCCAGACTTGAGGCCATAAGAATGTTTCTTGCTTTTTCAAGCTTTCAACAAATCAAAGTTTATCAAATGGATGTTAAATGTGCTTTTCTCAATGGTGATCTAGAAGAAGAAGTTTATATAGAACAACCAGAAGGATTCATTTTGGGAAATGATGAAAAACTTGTTTGTAGACTTAAAAAGGCTCTATATGGTCTCAAACAGGTTCCAAAGGCATGGTACTATCATCTTGACAAATATCTTCATCAACAAGGATTTTCAAAAGGGTCTGCTGATTGCCACATCATGTTGCACTCAACTTCTCTGGATGATGCAAACCTTACAAGACTTTCAAATCAAATGTTCACCTCCTATATCCATTATGTGTCATAACAAAAGTGCCATCAATATCTCAAAGAATCATGTTATGCATTCCAATACCAAGCACATTCCCATCAAATATCACTTCTTACGTGAACAAGTGCTTGAAAAAAAGGTGAAAATTTGGAATATGTTCCCTCCAAAGAACAAGTTGCTGATATATTTACCAAACCTCTACCCAGGGAAGCGTTCGAATATCTCAGACAGAAACTGGGAGTAGTCTCTGCCATACAAAGGATCAGGTCTACTTAAATACAGAAGATTAAATTGGTTGTGAGGTGCTGTTAGGCATCTCTGATTGCACAAGCTAAGGAGGAGCATTGGTCACATGAAAAGGATGCATTGTTGGTCATATTATGTTTGAAGATGTAGCATGATCTCAGGGGGAGCATGGTATTGTCGGTTCAAAGGATATTGATCAAATCTTTGCCATTGATGTCAAAGGGGGAGGAAAATCCAAAAGGGGCGTCTATAAGACAATCAAAGGAAGAGTATTGCCATCAATGCCAAAGGGGGAGATTGTTGGAAATATTGTCATTGATGGAAAAGGAAGTGGAACAGAAGGAGCATCTGAAAAGCAACAAGGAAAAGAGAGAAGCAAGGAGCAGCATTACACAAGAAGCAGAGATAGTAACAGAGAGGTAGTCGAGGCAGCAAAGAGTCCAGTAGAAAGAGAAAAGAAGCAGAGAGGAAGCAAGGCAGATAAGGAACTAAGGCAACAGACAATGCATAGACAGAGTAGGAGAAAAAGGCCATCGAATAGAAAAGAATAAGTGAATGGTAATCTGTGATAAGTAAGAAATCCATTGAAGGAATTAATGTTTGCAAAAATATGATGAATGTAGCGAAGATTACAATTACAATGGACCATAATACAGTGATCACCTTGCGGAATAAAGAACTTGAGTGTGCAGTTAGAAGCGGAACTGTGACATGATAGAACTTTGAACATGCAATGGAAGGTTGATATAGTATATATATCATAGCAGAATTGAAGACAGAGTGAAATTGTGTTGTGTCGAGGTCGAAAGGCAGCAACTGGTGTAAATAATGTATGTTAAAAGACTCAAACGAAATTGTGAACAAAGCGTTAAACTTAGCAATGGAACTGTAATAAAAGGCAAAACCTTAAAGCGTAACTTAATTATAATAATACATTGAAAAGGCGACGAAACCCTGCGTGGAAGAGTGGAACCATGACCAAGTGAACAGTGAAGGCGGTTTATGGTTTTCATCGCACCACCTATGCGAAGTGAGCGGCATTTGAGGAGTTGGGAGCGATTTCATAAATCACTCGACACGTGGCAAGGGGGACCCACGGAAAACCGCTTGTCACTATGCGCCATTACACATTATAGTTCGACCTAGGATGCCCAACGATATCGTTGAGTGTCGTTGATCTGGGAAGGGGTCATTGGACAATCATCATTTGTTGAAGGTGCGCGGAGATTAACACAGGTACAGCGGGCCATCGCACGTTAACGTTCGACATCGGAGGTCGAGCGATATGCATATACGCCATTGATATGGAAGCTTGCTAATCTAATGGTGATCGGACGCTGGACTTGCGCAAAATTTACTTATGGTACCGTGCACGTATTTGATTGGCTATTGACTATATTTGTGGGCCCGGGGTCAAAGGTTTATCATATTGTTTGAAAGCGTTAAATGCAAAAGGTTAACCTTAATCCTAAATATAAGTTAAAAAGTATTAAATTAATTATTTAATTACCAATATCAACAGAATAGTGAGAGTTATGGAGACCCCGCTGGATTATCTATTTTGACCCCGTCCAGGAATACCATTAGCAAGTGAATGGTTTTGACCCAAGGTTTTAATAAAGGAAAAAACTATATAAGGTGATGAGAATCATGAAGAACTGTGTGCATGCGTAAGGGTTGTGAATGAAAATTTTTTCTAAGGAATATCTGCATGGGAAAATCTATTCTTAACTGATAAATCTGAATCTACGATGCACCCATGGATATAATGATCTGACGATGATGGATTTCTGTTTTGAACAATGGACGAAATCATGAAGAACATGTGTGAGTGTACAAAGTGAATAAATTTGGTGGCATGCAAGGTATGTCGTGTGGAAACTGATGGATCCAGTATGAGAATTGATGAAACGTGGTCCGCAGTGGGGCTGAGAATCGAAGCCTTCAGTGAGGGGGTTGTAGCTCCCTTCCAGGAAAGGCTGGTAAACGAGAGAAGGTTGTAGCCTTCTGCAGGTGGGTGCCTGCGTGATGGTATAAGTCCACGCCAGCATAAAATTGTAAGAAATTTTCTTTATAATAAATATTGAAGACTGAGATAACAACAGCGGTGGTTTTCTCCCGAATTGGGTTTCCACCTTAAATCCTGGTGTTCATATGTGTTGCTTATGTTTGATGGTTTGTTCTATTATTTCTGTTCAAGCTTACTGCTTATCTAATGAATAAATGATGCAATTATCTAAGTAAAGACATAATAAGATCTTTGGACATACAAGTTGGATGCAGTAATGTAACATATGGTTTGAAGAGAAAGAAAAAGTAAAAATTGTCAATCAGCTCAAAATACTGATTCATCCCCCCTCTTAGTATTTTTCCCAACAGTTTTGATTTGTGGAGCTGCTGATGGAGAGATTTATGCTGTGATGAGACTTGGGAACTTTGTTGGAAGGTCACTTCAAATCAGTCACTAGGTTGTAACCTCTCCTTCTATCATCAATAAAGAGTACTTCTTATTTTTCCCTACATGCATCTATGTTAACTTTGATTTTCCATATTGTAAGATATTGGTTGATGAATTTAGTTTATGCTTAAGTGATTTAGCTAACTAGCTTGGATATATATCTATATTATTGCATCTTCTGCTATTTCAGTGTTCTTTCTTGCAAGAAGCATTCAGCAAATGAACTGCTTGAATTTGAAGCTATAGCAGAAGTGATAGAAGGAGTCATTTGGAAGCGACTGAAACAAGCAATCATCCAATCCTATATGTGTATATATTATGAGTTAGGAGAAATGGTAAAATAGTCTTTCACCTATTGTTCTAGACTAAAATCTATCTAGGGAAGTGTAATTTATCTGTAGATTACAATTCTGGCAAAAAAACTGGCGACTCCACTGGGGAAGATTTCTCTTAGTTTTAGGTGTCTTAGTCTCTAATTTACTTTCTAAATCCACCCAGTAGTTGTTACGCATAAAGATTATACTTTTTCATACCTTAATTTGCAAAGACAGTGAGCCAAACAGTAGAATTTTTCCTTGCCTACTCCGCCCAATGCACCCTTAGTCAGGGCACAATGCTTTGCAGAGCACTGTCTCCCTTCCCAGCCTGCGTTGTTGAGCACTGTCTCCCCTTGGAGACTGCGTTGGCTCCTGAAAGGGACAAAATTCCCTTGAATATGACTTTGTAACTTACTTTAGTTATGTTTGCTGCTATGTTCTGAAAAGTTTGATGCTCAATTGACCAGTGACTCTATATACTTCTTCCTCCTTTGGCTGAAAATTTGTTCAATGCTTGTTTAAAAAAGTTTTTCTTTATCATTGACAAGTTGATTTCAAAGTATTTTTTATGGTCACATTAAGAATCGTTGGCTTTCTAAATAGGAAATTGTCATAAAATCTTCATTTCCTTGATAGGAGAAATTGTTGTTGAAATCGTCGTTTTTCCTTCAAAAGAGAAATTGTTGTTTGTATTCTTAATTTCTCAAAAGTAAAAAGCATTTTGATTATTCATCTAGTGCACCTAGTTTCTTTTCTGCATTCATAGCATTAAGGAAACTGAAAAGAAAAAATTGCATTTGCATATAGGATTGTGTGTTTTTTGCAAAAGGAACATTAGGAAATCCACATTTAGTTTGTGATTAATTGAATTTGTTTTTGTTCATTGATTTGTTTGCTCACAAATTATTTTCTCGCTTTCCAAAAAAATAGCGTTCTCTTCCCTTAGTAGCTAGGTACTTCATTGAAAAAGCTGAAAGTGAAAGTTTGTTTATCATTCTTAGCTTAAATTTTAGGAATTTCATATACATCATTGTGGTGAACCTGAAAGGAAAATTGTTAAGCAATATCAACATAAAATAAATCTCAATTTACTTAACAACACTTTGGAAGATTAACGATAACATTTAGAAGGTCTAGGCTAGAGACGTGTTCCAGCGTCGTAAAACATAGTAGCTATCATTAACTTGTCTGCAATAAATTCGATGTGTGATACCTTAGTCCACGTAGATACCTTACTCCACGCACGTGTTGAATTCTTAGTTAAACTGAGAGGTGGGGGGTGAATCAGTTTAACACATACATGAGCTTTTTAAATTTTTCATCGTCTTATTTATAGCTTACTTTTATAATCAACCTTAGTATATGAACAGTCTTAATATGTTGCAGCAAGTATTAAATTAATGTGACATCAAGCTTATTATGAGAGCAGCAAACATTAAGCATATTTGGTAAATCATCTCAGGACATAGGCAACACAGATAGAGACAACAGATATAAGTGGAAACCCATAAAGGTAGAAAACCACATTTTATTGTTGCTGTGATGCAAAGGCAAGCTCCAACTCCCTCTCACCACTGTTTTTCTGTAGGCACCAACCTACAGGAGGCTCCAACCTCAATTCTGCAAGCTACAACTTGCAAGGAAGCTCCAACTCCCATCAATTTTTTGCAGGCACCAACCTACAAGAGGCTCCAACCGTCAGCTACAAATGATAGCTATCAAGCTTCAACTTGATAGGGAAGCTCCAACTTCCTCAATTTATCAAAAGAGATGTTTGCTGATTTACCTCAGATATCAGCTCTATTCTGTAGCATCTCTTTCTGCTCCTCTCTTCCTTATCTTCTCTGCTTCAATCTTCTATAATTTTCATTCTCTATCCTTACTCTCTCTAACCTCACTATGCATATCAAGTTGATATTATATATAGAGTTCATCACATGACTATTTGTATTTCACAAGGAATTTGGAGCGAACAGCCATGACTTTTTGACTTCTGCTTTCTCATTTCTTTGTCCAACTCATTAAAAATATAACAATATGTACAAATTTCAATGTTACAATGGAATTTTTCTTTTACCTTTGGATACTTGCCTTTGCATCACAACAATGAAAAATAATAATAATTTCAACATTTACATTCACATTTTCAGTTACACATTTCAATTCCACTCAGCTCCTTTTCTGGATTTTGGCTTTACTGGATTTGTCTTTTCTACTGCTATTGAGAGACTGTTCTGTATATTTTGGTTCACCTCTGTGTCTATTCATCTGTTCACTGTACTTGTGTGCACAAACTACATATATAACTGCTTTTCAGGTTTTATTCTCAAATACATATGAATCTGGGCGATGTATGTTCATTACCAATCTCTGTTCTCAGGCTGCCTGCTTACTTTCTCTGATCTGGGTAGTTTTTATACTCTGTTTACTGAACTGGAAATTAAACAACTAAATCTGAAATCTTTAGCATCTCAAATCTTAGATTTGAGATGTTAATCAAATCCTCTTGCATATATAACCACCTGCCTACACCTCTGTACACAGTCCAGTTTAAACCTGACAATTCTTCTAACTGTAGGAACCTCCTTCAAAGATTGTAAAAGCCCCCAGGCTTATGAAATAAAACAGCCATGTCACATAGAACCCTTACACATATCCAAAACGATGTCATCCAATTCACATACGATGATATATCAATCTATGGTCACGGCCTCCGTTCAATGTTAGAGCATCACGATATTGTTAACCCTCACACACTTCCATCATTTAAATTTTATGAATTTAAATAAACGGTTAATATGGAAAGCCACCAGACATACCTCTATTACCTCGCAAACATTAGTTAGGCAGAAACAATCAATATGTGTATACGCATTAATAATATAATCAGCTCCAGGCCATTCTTATGCACGCATTCCACTTTAATATATCAAATATTGCAATATATATCAACCCGATGCATATTATAATACATACATGTTCCGTGGAGCCCCACTTGTTAATGCATTTCTTTAATCGACGGTTAATAACATATCACGCAACCAACACTGATCCGACGGATATCGCTTGGCTTAGAAACACGAACGATAATGCGTGATGAGAGTGGTTTTCAAAAATTGCTCAGGGACACGTGTCACCCAGTGTATGGGATCGCTCCAAATTCTTAAATACAGCTTACCCTACGAAGGCGGTGTGATCAAAACTGGAAACCCGCCTTTACTGTTCATTGCGCTCGTGGTTCCTCTCCTTTGCTCAAGGTTCCACTTCCCCTGCTCAATCACTGTAAATTGACTTCTTTGTATCAAAATTCTTCATGACGACTTTTGTAAGTTAGTGCGGTGGACCGATCTCTTGGTATCGATTCAACACTGCAGGGACTTCATTCAGACAGTATATCCGACTCATAATTAAATATACCTAATCCCTCATATACTGTGACATTTCTTGCGCTCTTCATCAACAGATTAACCCATCATTTTATTTATTAAGGCTTGACACTAGTTCGATGTCGATTCAAGCGGGTCAAATTATTACTTTTCCATGTGCAGTCTTCGTAACGAGGATCACATACTAAATCAAGCTTCATCATTGGAACACAGAAAGAATTAATCTAATTCCTCCATAATATATAACACAAGGAATTCACACTAGATTCCCTTTGCACCCTTAAATTCGTTCTACCTTCGAACCTTCAGACTCTTGAAACCCATATTCAATTTTGCCATAATAACGAAGACCCCACCTAGCTCTTGAGTCCCAAAACTTTACGCATCATAATACATTACAGAGTTTATAAGTTCATTCAAAGTGCCTTATTCAATACAGCCAGATATAGATTTTACAGTGTCCACAAGCATAACTCTTTTAATGGCCTCTAATGGTCTGTGCATAAGAAGTAACTTTTCAACACTCTTTTCATACTTTCATAAACAATTCCAGCTGTCAATACATGTTTCCTTTTTTCCACAGAACCTCGAATGTTCCTTCTATAATATGTTCCCACACTCAGAACTAGTTTCTCAAATCAAATACCTCTGCTCCTTGACTGATACTGCTCCTTGCTCTTGAAGCTCCTCTGCTCCTTGACTGACCCTTCTAAAACTGCCTCTGCTTCATGTCTCAGGCTCTCTTTTCCTTGTTGCTATTTCAAGTTCTCCTCCTTTGTCATCTCATTTGCCATCAATGACAACATTTCCAACAGTCTCCCCCTTTGGAATTTATGGCAATACACTTCCTCTGCTTTCCTTTTAGAAGCCCCTTTTTGCTTTTCCTCCCCCTTTGACATCAATGGCAAAGGGTTGCACATTTCTTAGTGTAGATTCTATCCTTTTATCCTTTGATTAAATTTTTTTTTTCCAACATTTCTTGCATTTATTCTCTCTGAGATCTTCTGACTTTGTACCCTGCTACTCCAAACTTTGGATTAAATCTAAAATATTGACCCTTCAGCCTTTTCATTGACTCTTTTATGTTGAATGTATTCTTTCCATAATCCTTTGATCTTGAGGACCTGTTTCATGCTTCCCTTGTTGGCTGATCTCCCCCTGGAATGATATTTTCGTTTATGTTCTCCCCCTGAAACTGTGCTTTCTCTTCATATCAGAGAGTAGCATCTACAGATACTACCTCTAGTATATCTATCAAATAGTCAAATGGTTCTCTGGCAAGAGGTTTGGTAAATATATCTGCTGTCTGTTCTTTTTTTGGTACATACTCCAGCTTTACTACCTTTTGAGCCACTTGTTCTCGGAGAAAATGATATTTGATTGGGATATGTTTAGTTTTTGAATGAAGCATAGGATTTTTTGATATACTTATAGCACTTGTATTATCACATTTGATTGAGATAGGTTCATCAATGCTTACCTTCATGTATTGGAGGGTTTGCTTCATCCACATGACTTGTGTACAACATGCCGCTGCAGCTATATATTCTGCTTCTACTGTAGATAGAGAGATAGATGTTTGTTTCTTGCTTAACCATGCCACTAGGCTTTCTCCTAAATAGAATGCACCTCCACTTGTGCTTTTCCTATCATCCACACAGCTGGCCCAATCTGCATCTGTGTATGCTGTCAAAGTGAAGCTTTTGCCTTTAGGATACCAAAGTCCATACTGTGTAGTTCCTTGTAGATATCTGAATATTATTTTGACTGCAAGAAGATGATTTTGTTTAGGTGTTTCTTGATATCTAGCCACTAGTCCTACTGCTAGCATGATGTTTGGTCTTGATGCTGTCAGATACAAAAGACTTCCTATCATGGATCCGTAGAGTTTTTGATCTATATCAGTCGATCCATCATCAAGACACAGCTTGCATCCTGTGATCATGGGAGTTGACACAGGTTTGCAGTCCTCCATTTTGAACTTTTTCAACATTTATTTTAAGTATTTTTCCTGTGAGATGAATGTACCTGTGTCCTTTTGCTGAATTTGAAGTCCTAAGTAGAAACTGAGTTCTCCAATCATGGACATCTCAAAATCTGATTTCATCTCCTCAGCAAACCCTTTTGCTAGTTCATCTCTGTTGCTTCCAAACATAATGTCATCAACATATACTACAACAATCAGGAGTTCATTTTCATGGGATTTTATGTATATATTTTTGTCTACTCCACCTCTCTTAAAGCCTTGTTTTTTCAAATATTTATCCAGTCTTGAGTACCAAGCACGAGGAGCTTGTTTCAGTCCATATAGAGCCTTCTTTAGTTTGCACACATAGTCTTCTTTGTCTGTTAAAGAGAAACCTTCTGGTTGTTCCATGTAGACTTCCTCTTCTAGTTCTCCATTCAGAAAAGCAGATTTCACATCCATTTGATATACCTTGAAGTCTTGGTAGCATGCAAAGGCCAGAAACATTCTGATGGCTTCCATTCTGGCTACAGGGTAAAATGTTTCATTGTAATCAAGTCCTTCGATTTTATGAATATCATTTGCAGACAAGTATGGCTTTATTCCTGATTACCTATCCTTCCTCATTCATTTTATTTTTGAATACCCATTTTGAGCCTATGACATTTTTCTTAGTGGGTCTAGGAACTAGTTCCCAGGTATTGTTTTTCTCAATTTGGTCCAATTATTCATTCATAGCATTCACCCAAGACTTGTCCTTGCTGGCTTCTTCAAATTTCTTTGGCTCTATCTGTGATAACATGGCTATGTATACCTCTTCTATTTGTTTAGTTAGCTGCCTTCTTGTCTGGATCCCTACTCTCTTGTCTCCTATGATCTGATCTTCAAGATGATTCTTCTGAGTGTATCTTGAGGGAGATTTCGATCTCAGCATTGCATCTTCTGTTGTCTTGCTTGTTTCATCATCATCTTGGTTTTCTTCTTCATGGTTGTTTGATGGACTGCTGCAGTCTGTATCTCTTGTATTGTTTGGAAGTTCTTTATTCACGTCAATGCTTTCTACTATTTTTCGAAGAGGATTGTTGTAGCACCTGTACCTTTTAATTTTGGAGGCATATCCTAGAAATATCCCTTCATATGCTCTTGCATCAAATTTCCCAATATTTTCATCATTATTCTTTATGTAACACTTGCTTCCAAAAATTCTAAAATTTTTGATTGAAGCTAGCTTTCCATGCCATAGTTCATAGGGAGTCTTGTCAGTGCTTGGCCTTAAGTGAGCTTTATTAAGGATATGCACCGCTGTGTGTACTGCTTCTGCCCAGATGGTTTGAGAAATATTACTCTCTTGCATCATGGCTCTGGAAATTTTTTGTACAGATCTGTTTTGTCTCTCTGCTACTCCATTCTGCTGAGGTGTCCCTGCAATAGTAAATTGTTGCTTTATGCCATTTTCATTGCATAGGTCTGCAAAGTCATAATCAGTGAATTCACCTCCTCTATTTGATCTGATGCATTTTAGCTTGCATCATGTCTAATTTTCTTCTAAAGTTTTGAATATTTTGAATTTTTCTAGAGCTTCCGATTTATTCTTGAGAAATGCAACCCATGTCATTTTGGAGAAATCATCTATTATCAGCATGAAGTAGGATTCTCCACTTGGTGTTTTAGTTCTTGCAAGCCCACACAGGTCCATGTGCACAAGTAGGAGTGGTATTCTTATTGATAAATCATCTTTTCCCTTAAAGGATGTGCAGGTCTGTTTGCCTAATTGACATGATTTGCATATGGTATTAGAAGGCCTTTTTATTTATGGCATGTCTCTGACATCTTTCTTCTTGCTTAGTCTGATGATGTGATCGAAGCTAAGATGTCCCAACCTTTTATGCCATAACCATGACTCCTCAAGTTTGCTAAGATGACATGCTTCATCTTCCTCTTTCACAATGTAAACATTACTCTCTGTTCGAACTCCTTTGAGTAGAGTCTTGCCTGTGGTGCTTGATCTGACTTCACAATCTTGTGCTCTAAAAGGAAATTCACAGCCTTTATCACACATTTGACTGACACTTAGAAAATTTTCTTTCAGCCCATCTACAAATAATACATCTTGGGCCTTTCCTCTGCCATTGTCTAGGCTAACTGAGCCTTTTCCTTTTATTTTTCCTGATTTATCATTGCCAAAAGTAACATTGCCAGATTTATTTTCATCAAGAGTTATAAAATTGCTTCTGTCTCCAGTCATGTGTTTTGAGCAGCCACTGTCGAAATACCACTGTCTTTTTAGGTCTTGAGCAGTTAGAACCAAGTCACATTTATTCACCTTCTTTATCCACTGGAAGCACCCTTTTGTTTGGTATCTTTTGTGAGGTGATGAACTACTTTTTCTGAGAGAACATTTGGAAGGCATATGTCCAACTTGATTGCGTACACAACATTTGATCATAATTTTTGCAGAATTGTGAGTATGAACAAAATTTCTTTGATTCATAAACCTCCTTGAGGTGTTGAACATCAGTATTTTTCCATACTTTCTACACTCAATGATCTTATGGCCAAATTCCTTACAATAAAAATAGTAACCATAGAAACTATTTGCATACCTGATGTTAGGTTGTCTTCTCTATTTGTTTGTTTGAGACAGTCTCTTCACTGTTTGCATATTTTGTTGGTTTGAATTACCCCTCCTTCCATGACAATATGCAGCAATGTGTCCCAGCTTGTGGTAGATACAACAGGTGGCATTCTTCATAGGAGGGAAGAATCTCCTTTGATGGCTTCCAAGTTTGACATACTCAGAGGCATATGATTCTTTTTCTGTTGTCTTAGTATTTATTTCATTCTTTATTATTAGAGGTTTTTTCTGATCTCTGTATTCCTCATTACATGTTTCTTATTTTTTAGGAATTGTTTGAGCTGCTTCATCATTCTTCTTTGCTTTTACTTGATTCTCCTTCATAGCCTATTCCCGTTTTTATCATAGGAGATCTTTGAGCATCCAGAATTTCGTTCAACTTACTAGAGCTTGTTGTTTGAGAGGAATTTGTAGATACTTTCCTCTGAGCATTTTCTAATTTCTTCCTCAGACATACAACTTCTTCTTCCAGCTTCTCTTGTTCTCGAGTTTTATCCTTGATTTGCTGAAGTAACATGTCTTCTATCTTCTTGGCTTCTTCAAGCTCTACCTTCAGCTGCATGAGGGCTTCTGAATTTTTCTCTTCTCTTACATACTTGAGGGGAATGTCCTTTTGTTTTATGCACTTCAGTTTGAGTCTGTCAATCTCCTCTAGAGCACTTCTTAGCTCCCCCTCAAGGTCGACTTCACCTTCTTCTTCTTCATCTTCTAGCAGGAGTCCTTCAAGTTCTTCTATGACCATCAATAAAAATTCAGAGGTTCCTTCTTCACTTGAGGGTTCATCTGAGTCTTCAGGTGTACTGCTGTCTTGTTGAGCATAGAAGGATTTTCTGCTAAACTTCTTTCCTTTCTGCCAGTTCTTTGATGTATTTTTCTCTGATTCTTGGGCCTGATTCCTTAATTTCTTGTGAGGACACTTAGTTGCATAGTGTCCAACTCTTCCATAGTTAAATCATTTGAAAGGAAGTTTACCTTTATATTTACCTGGGCCTCTATCTAGTTTCTTGACAAATTTTGCTTCTTCTTCATCCGAGCAAGAGCATATGTCTTCTTCTTCTTCTTTCTTCTTTTCTGTTTTAAAGGCTGTCTCCCTCGTACTTGGATTCTTCTGTGGGAGCCTCATTTCATATGTTGTTAGATTTCCAAGTAGTTGGTTCATGGTCAAGGTCTCCCAATCAACTGTTTCTTCTATTGCATACACCTTGGGATTAAACCTGGAAGGAAGAGATCTTAGAATCTTTTGCACAATTATACTTTCTGGTATGGTTTCTCCAAGAGCTTTCATATTGTTAACAATTTCTGCAACTCTTAAGAAGAAGCTTCCAACATCTTCATCATCATTCATTTTTAAATTTTCAAACTGGGCTCTATATACTTGAAGTTTTGCAGTCTTTACCTTTTTATCACCCTCGTGGATATTCTCTAGAGTGTCCCACATATCTTTAGCAGTCTTAATATGCATTATTTTGATAAATTCAGCCTCACAAAGTCCACTTAAGATTGCATTCATGGCCTTTTCATTTGCTACAAATTCTTGTTTAGCTTCTCTTTCTGGGTCAATTGCCTTTGGGGCATATCCAAATTCTACAACAGCCCATACCTCTATTCCTAGAGACATTATGTATGCTCTCATTTTGATTTTCTAGAAGGCATAATTAGTACCAGTGAAGAAAGGGGCTTTATTGGTTGAGATTCCTTCCTGACTAGCCATCTTGGAGGCCTAGGATCTCCTTTTAGTGGTTAAACTAGTATAAAAGGAACTTGGCTCTGATACCAATTGTTGAATTCTTAGTTAAACTGAGAGGGGGGGGGGGTGAATTAGCTTAACACATACATGAGCTTTTTAATTTTTTAATCAACTTATTTACAGCTTACTTTTATAATCAAACTTATTATATGAATAGTCTTAATATGTTGCAGCAAGTATTAAATTAATGTGACATCAAACTTATTATGAGAGCAACAAACATTAAGCAGATTTGGTAAATCATCTCAGGACACAAGCAACACAGATAGAGACAACAGATATAAGTGGAAACCCATAAAGGGAGAAAACCACATTTTATTGTTTCTGTGATGCAAAGGCAAGCTCCAACTCCCTCTCACCACTATTTTTCTGTAGGCACCAACCTATAGGAGGCTCCAACCTCAATTCTGCAAGCTACAACTTGCAAGGAAGCTCCAACTCCCATCAATTTTCTGCAGGCACCAACCTACAAGAGGCTCCAACCTCAGTCATCTACAACTGACAGCTATCAAGCTTCAACTTGATAGGGAAGCTCCAACTTCCTCAATTTATCAAAAGAAACGTTTACTGATTTACCTCAGATATCAGCTTTGTTCTGTAGCATCTCTTTCTGCTCCTCTCTTCCTTATCTTCTCTGCTTCAATCTTCTATACTTTTCATTCTCTGTCCTTACTCTCTCTAACCTCACTATGCATATCAAGTTGATATTATATATAGAGTTCATCACATGATTTTTTGTATTTCACAAGGAATTTGGAGTGAACAGCCATGACTTTTTGACTTCTGCCTTCTCATTTCTTTGTCCAACTCATCAAAAATATAACAATATGTACAAATTTCAATGTTACAACGGAATTTTTATTTTTCCTTTGGATACTTGCCTTTGCATCACAACAATGAAAAAAAAATTAATTTCAACATTTACATTCACATTTTCAGTTACACATTTCAATTCCACTCAACTCCTTTTCTGAATTTTGGCTTTACTGGATTTGTCTTTTCTGCTATTGTTGAGTGACTGTTCTGTATATTTTGGTTCACCTCTATATCTATTCATATGTTCACTGTACTTGTGTGCACCAACTACATATATAACTTCTTTTCAGGTTTTATTCTCAATTACATATGAATCTGGGTGATGTCTGTTCATCACCAATATTTGTTCTCGGGCTGCCTGCTTACATTCTCTGATCTGGGCAGTTTTGATACTCTGTTTACTGAACTGGAAATTAAACAACTAAATCTGAAATCTTTAGCATCTCAAATCTGAGATTTGAGATGTTAATCAAATCCTCTTGCATATATAACCACCTGCCTACACCTCTGTACACAGTCCAGTTTAAACCTGTAAATTCTTCTAACTGTAGGAACCTCCTTCAAAGATTGTAAAAGCCCCCAGGCTTATGCAATAAAACAACCACATCACATATAACCCTTACACATATCCAAAACGATGTCATCCAACTCACATACGATGCTATATCAATCTATGGTCACGGCCTCCATTCAATGTTAGAGCATCATGATATGGTTAACCCTCACACACGTCCATCATTTAAATTTTATGAATTTAAATAAGCAGTTAATACAGAAAGCCACCAGACATACCTCTATTACCTCGCAAACCTTAGTTAGGCAGCAACAATCAATATGTGTATATGCATTAAACATATAATTAGCTCCAAGTTATTCTTATGCATGCATTCCACTTTAATATATCAAATATTGCAATATATATCAACCTGATGCATATTATAATACATACATGTTCCATGGAGCCCCACTTGTTAATGCATTTCTTCAATTGACGGTTAATAACATATCGTGCAGCCAACACTGATCCGACAGATATCGCTTGGCTTAGATGCACGAACGATAATGCGCGATGAGAATGGTTTTCCAAAATTGATCAGGGACACACGTCACCCAGTGTATGGGATCGCTCCAAATTCTTAAATACAGCTTACCCTATGAAGGCGGTGTGATCAAAACTGGAAACCCGCCTTTACTATTCACTGCGCTTGTGGTTCCTCTCCTTTGCTCAAGGTTCCACTTCCCCTGCTCAATCACTGTAAATCGACTTCTTTGTATCATAATTCTTCATGACGACTTCCGTAAGTTAGTGCAGTGGACCGATCTCTTGGTATCGGTTCAACACTACAGGGAATTCATTCAGAAAATATATCCGATGCATAATTAAATATACCTAATCCCTCATATATTGTGACATTGCTTGTGCTCTTCATCGACAGATTAACCCAACATTTTATTTATTGAGTCTTGACACCAGTTCGATGTCGATTCAGGTAGGTCGAATTATTACTTTTCCATGTGCAGTCTTCGTAACAGGGATCACATACTAAATCAAGCTTCATCATTGGAACACAGAAATAATTAATCTAATTCCTCCATAATATATAACACAAGGAATTCACACCAGATTCCGTTTGCGCCCTTAAATTCGTTATGCCTTCGAACCTTCAGACTCTTGAAACCCATATTCAATTTTTCCATAATAACGAAGACCCCACTTGGGTCTTGAGTCCCAGAAATTTACACATCATAATACATTATAGAGTTTATAAGTTCGTTCAAAGTGCCTTATTCAATACAGTCAGATATAGAGTTTACACTGTCCACAAACATAGCTCTTTTAATGGCCTCTAATGGTCTGTGCATAAGAGGTAACTTTTCAACGCTCTTTTCATACTTTCATAGAAAATTCCAGCTGTCAATACATGTTTCCTTTTTGCCACAAAACCTCAAATGTTCCTTCTATAATATTTTCCCACACTCAGAACCAATTTCTCAAATCAAATACCTCTGCTCCTTGACTGATACTACTCCTTTCTCTTGAAGCTCCTCTGCTCCTTGACTGACCCTTCTAAAACTGCCTCTGCTTCATGTTGCATGCTCTCTTTGCCTTGTTGCTGTTTCAAGTGCTCCTCCTTTGCCATCTCCTTTTCCATCAATGACAACATTTCCAACAATAAATAAGTATATCGTAGCTCATCCACGTACTCTCGGGTATATCGGAAAATGTTACAGTATGATAAGTATAAAGGGGTGCTCTCACTATGCGGTTTCGCATCACACAGCGCTAATACGGACTTGGGCCTCCACATACCTTTGGGTATGTTTGGGAGGACAACGTTTAGGTGCTATCCATCCATAGTGAACTGAGTCAGCCGCCCTGAAATTGTGATACACTGAACACAACATTCGGGGAGATTACCTGTTCGTACTTCTTGGTTCACCAGGAGGTATTTTGTAGTTCAATGTTTCTTGGTAAAAAATTTTGCCTAGCATTACCCTCTTTTTGTTTATTTGTTTTTGGATAAAATATATCAGTAATCGTGGAAGAACACAATCCTACCCCCCGTCATTCACGTAGATTATCTTTAAAACCACCTTTACTGCCGGAAGTTACTTCTGGTAGGCGAAGGCGATCACGATCTTCCAAATCAAGTACAATTCGTACCTCTGGAGAAACATCATCATTTAAACCAGAGTTAGCTCAAATTGTTTCCACACATATCGGTTCATTTACTGTTGTCTAAACAGAGTCTTCACAGCTACCCGTGGTCACGATTCATTCAATTGCTGAGACCATACCTCCTGGACTCGACGTTGTTCAATCATAAATTGATCCAGATCATGTCTCTTCTTTGCCAGAAAACCTAAATCCTGAACAACTAGAAGTTGATCCTGCCTTGATCACTCCAAAAATATCTGTAGCCACTAAAACTCCTATATCACATAGTCAACCGTTTGAAATATATTTTGGGCCTGACGGTGGAGTTATTCCTCCTGGTTTAATCATGATTGAAGAAATCCCACAACCTGATACACCTTTAAGTCAAACCCATTTTGGGGGATACCTTTACCTGTACCAGTCTTTTCCTCAATTGTTTCCATCCACTCTTGTTGATCCCATTGCCATTCAATCTCCTGTTGATTTCGGAGAGTATACATTTGGTCATACAACCATTTTCGAACCAACATATTTGGTTTGGTATGTTGTTCCAATTATGTCAGCTCCTACCCTTGCTACCTCGTCGATGTTCACAACCTCACTAGAGTCATATTTGTACGGTGGCCCTTCAGTCCCAACAGGTTACAAATAATTATCTGGCACTTTCTCTGGTCAATATTCAAGACCATGGTCTTTACCAATGTCATCATCTGGTGTTTTAACTGTTAGTCCTATAGTTAGTACTGAAAAACTTGAATCATTACATCCATCATTAGGGCAATATCAAGTCGGTCCTTATGGGTCGATTCCTTTAAGTACCATACCAACTAGACTCCCAACATTCGGGGAACAATATTTTCCATCTTATTATCCTCCTTATGCCGGGGGGAAACCTATGGTCACCCAATACGACAGTACTCAGTCACATTTTGGTCAAACTAATGTTGACATGAATATTTTTCAATGGCATCCCACTCTGCCTATCCAACCACAAACAGTTGTCCAATCATATAAACCAATTCAACCTGTTACACCCACTTTATTACCACTTGTTAATACATCTATACCCCTGTTACAGAATCAAAATCTTGCACATCAACCTTATCAGGTGAGCTCTTCAACTCAATATCATCAAATGTTGGGTCCACAGACTCAAAATCCTTTGGTTAATTTACAACAACCTATATCAGGAATTATTTATTCACAAGCTGGTGTACCATTTTATGGGGTGTCACAACCGCAATATGGATATACATATCAATCGAATCCAAGTTATACTAATTTGGGTATAACATTGGTGGACGGAATCCTTGGCAGCCACAGGCACAAATCCCTCAAACTTCATTTCAACAAGTATCATATCCAAGTTTTGGTCAACAGAATTCTCAAGCGTTTGCTATGCAAAAAAAAACCTATTTGGGTTATCAACATCAAGTCCCATATGCTGGTGCTCAAAGACCTGTTGCCCAAGCAATTCCATATTATCCTGGCTATGCTCAACCTGACCTTAATCGACAGTTGCCTTTTGTTGCAACCTTGGAATTACCAGATTTAAAATGGTTAATCAATGATTCTATCAATTATGCTCCTTGGTGGCCATTGATACCACATAAATTACCCTCCTACATTCCTAAATTCAATGGAAACCATGGAGAATATCCATCAACTCATGTTATGACTTATCATTTATAGAGTTCATCAAATTCCCTAAATGATGACTCTGTTCGATTACGTCTTTTCCAGCGAACGCTCACAAGTTTGGCTGCTAAATGGTACATTGAATTACCTAGAGCTTATTTCAACAATTTCACTGCCTTAGCTACTGTCGTTTTGACCCATTTCTAGTTACCGATCAGATACAAAACTGGAACAGAACTCTTGACCAATTTCAAACAGAGTAATGCTACTCACATTTTAGATCATATTCATGAGTGGCGTCGTTGTCGACGAATGGTTAAGACATTTGTTCCTGATCAGCTCCTTGCTGAGTGGTTCATTAAGTCCCTGTTACCATCTATAACTGAGGATGTGGCTAAAGGTGGCATCGTCATAGAATAGAAAGTCATCGCTCGTGCCCAGTATTTAGAATTAATTTATACTCAATCTGGCATGCTCTATGAAAAATTACCAAATGCACCGCGATCTAATTTCAATGTTCCTCCTCAAATTAAGGACTCTCATGCCGGAGACAACTTGATAGGCACTGCAAACACACACAACACTACTACATCTGATCCTGCTCCTACTTTCGAAATTAATGTCGTGTCATTTGACAAAGGAAAAAGTGATAAGCAAACAGGAAGTAAGAAAAAAGGAAAATCAAAGAAAAAGAAAACTTCTAAACTGCAGGAACGATCATCTGATCAACCATCAGGACCACGGAAACCTCGTTATCCATGAATAATATGTAATGAGGAACACTTTGTTAGGGATTTTCCTCACCGTGCTGAAGTCTCAAAAATCATCAAGACTTCTCATGCATCAGCTGTGTTGACAAACCCATTCCCAAATCCAAACACAAATTTTGTTGCTACGGATCTAGCTCTTAGTTCACAAGTATTAATGTTATCCACTACAAAACCTTCATAAGATATTTTGGTGTCAACATGGAATAAATACTATGGTAGTTTGGCCACTGATCAACCTACTACTTTGACAATGAATCCATCTAATGAATCGGTACCACCTCCTGTTATTCCTGAATTGATGATTAAGCCACCAAAGGGAGTAATTCATAAATCGACATATAATCCTCGAGCAAGAGCTGCACAAAATTATAATATAGTTGAAGATTTGGCTCAATCCCCTTCAACTATGTCTGCTCTTGAGGTATTACAAAATTTTCTCTCCCAGAAGCAGGCTTTATTGTCGGCCATTGGTGGAATTGATCCGACCAATTCTAATCTTGTCGTCTTTAATCATACGGGCTATGTGCCACAAATACTAGTAGAATTGGCATTCTCCATCCAAGTAAATGTTCTAAATCACCTTGTTCATCACACTATTATTGATGAGGGAGAATCTATGTGCATTATTTCTCTAAACTGTTGGAAGTCACTTGGCTCACCACGATTATCACAATCATCAACGACGTTGAAGGCTTTTGATGGAAGAACATATAAACCTTGTGGTATTATCAATAACTTGCAAGTTGAATTAGGAGGAAAACAATAAGTATTGATGTTGAGGTTGTTGGAGGACCCCTTGAATATAATATTTTACTCGAAAGACCATGGGTATATGAAATGGCTGCCATTGTTTCTACATATTTTAGAATAATGGCCTTCCCACATAAAGGTAAAATCACAGTCGTTAATCAATTATCATTTTTTTCCTCCACTTCGTAGGTAACTGGAAGTGTTCCATATATTCACTTATCCCAACTAAAAATCCAAAACATTGGTGTAGGACTCTTAAAGGATTCCACTTTTATGGGAACCTTTTCATTACCACCGTCCGTGACGTCGGAAAAATTGCAAGCATAGAGACCTACTATATGATCTCTTCCACTCTATTTGGCTTAAGGAAGAGTACGGGTGATTCTGATATTTCTACGTTGGATGATGTTTTACCACTCAGCCCTATTGAGCTACAATAGCAATCAATCTATTTGGCTTGGGCGGAAAATCAGAAATCAACGTCTCCGAGTTTTTGGGTTGATTGTTCATTAGATTTTGGTACTCCATCTAACACATTTTCCTCAAAATTTTTGACAGATGAAAATATTCTGGAAGCTATGATGGAAGAAGGAGAACCATGGGAGGATTATCATCATCGTTCCCATCTTCCAGATTATGAAGAAAATAATCTTAGTGAACTATATCACCCATCCATTCAAACTTTATTTTCAAATTATTTTCCAATTAATGCAATTGAATCTAAGCGAAATTTATCTAATATTGAAGAAACAATTTCTATCAATATTTCAACTAAACCTGGCATTGTAGAAAATATTCATGTCGATGTATCTTGTTCTCCATTAGAACTTGATTCATATTGCTCTCTTTTTCGTGAATTTCATGACGTATTCACTTGGTCTTACGAGGAAATGCCAGACATAGATACTAGTATAGTTGAACAAAATATTAATATGTATCCTGATGTCAAACCGGTGTGTTAACGACTTTGTCCTGTTCATCCGAAGAAAGCCGCTGCCATCAAAGAAGAATTTGAATTTTTTTTTCATGCTGGATTCATTTACCCCATTTCTCTAACTGAGTGGGTTTCCAATATCATTCCTATTATGAAAAAATAAGGAACAATTAGAGTGTGCGTCGATTATCGGGATGTTAATCATGCTTGTCCAAAAGACAACTATCCTACTCCCTTTATTGACCAGATTATTGACGACTGTGCTGGATGTGAAATATTTTCATTCATGGATGGATTTTCTGGCTACAATCAAATCAATATCCTCCCAGATGACCAACATAAGACAACATTCATCTGTCCCTCGGGCACATTCGCATATAGGAAACTCCCATTTGCTTTAAAGAACATTGGGGAAAATTTTCAAAGAGAAATGGATTATTCTTTCAACGACATCAAGCACATTTTTCAACCATATCTAGATGATTTACCAGCGCATTCACGAAATCGTACTGATCACTTGATGCATTTGAGAGCCATTTTATTACGCTGCCGACACTACAAGATACGCCTCAATCCGCACAAATGTGTGTTTTGTGATGGTTCTTGTCGATTTCTTAGATTCGTAGTCTCAAAAGAAGGAATTTGAATAGACCCACTGAAGGTTCAGGCCATTCTTGATTTGCCTACACCATCAAAAATACTTCAGATACAGGTTCATTCCAAACTATGCCGAAATGGATAAAGGATTTACTCGATTATTGAAAAAGGGGGTTCCCTTCCATTGGGACCAAGTTGCGCAAGATTCTTTTGATGCTGTCAAGGACCATCTTGTCCAAGCGTAATTAGTGTATCCTCCAAATTATAAAAATGATTATTTCCTATATATCGCCGCGGCTGAAACGACCATTGCTACGGTTTTGGTCCAAGTAGAAGATGGAATTTAACATCTGATCTATTATTTGAGTCATAATATCAATGATACGGAAGTTAAGTACTCGTACATGGAAAAACTTGCCTTGGAAGCTATTCAATCTGTCCAAATATTTCACCATTATATCCTGCTCCAAAAAACAACAATAGTCTCAGATTGCAACCCCATGACTTACATCTTATCACGTCAATTTCTAGGGGTCGAATATTCAAAATGGATTGTCATTTTTCAGGAATTTGATTTGGAATTCATCAAATCCAAGAAAAAGAAGTCTTTAGTTTTGGCTGAGCTTCTATGTGACCTTCCCTCTGATAGTAATGCAACTACATTGGAACCATCTATTCCAGACAACTCTCTATTTTTGGTCGGATCATCTGATCCATGGTATGGAGATTTCATCATTTATCTCCAAACCCAAACTTTTTGACCTAATACCTCTTGCTCTGATCAGTGACGTATTCAATACCAAGCCAAATATTATCTGATCATCAGCAATACACTTTATCTTCATGGTGTCGATACCATTTTAAGGAGGTGCCTCACTCATGAGGAGGTTGAAAAAGTGTTAAATGATTGCCATGTTGGGGCTTGTGGTGGACATTTATCTGGTTATGCTATCACGTAGAAGATACTCCGCGCTAGTTACTTTTGGCCTACCCTTTTTCGAGATTGTATCCTCGCAGTCAGAAGTTTTCATGCATGCCATACTTATGACCGTAAAATCCGCAAACCGCCAACGCCAATGCATCTTGTTGTCTCTGTTGGACCATTTACGAAATGGAGTATTGACTTCATGACCTATAACCCTCCTTTTTCCGGGGGGCATGGTTATATTATTGTCGCAGTCGACTATTTTACCAAATGGGCCGAAGCGATGCCTACATTCAACAACACAGGACAAAAAACTGTATTGTTTTTCTTCAACCATGTTATTGCACGGTTTGGAGTCCCACAAGCTATAGTAACAGATCATGGGAAGAATTTTCACAACCATATGATGTCTGAATTGACAGCCAAGTTAGGATTTTCACATGATAATTCTACTCCTTATTATCAACAATGAAATGGAAAAGTTGAGGCTATTAATAAAATTCTTAAACGAATGCTTCACCGAATGATAGGAGTCCGTAAAAGGATCTGAAACTTGATCTTGTAATCCACCTTGTGGGCGTATCGAACCTCAGTGAGAAATGAAACCAGATTACTCCTTTTCAATTGGTGTATGGTCTGGAAGCTATCTACCAATCCAATGTGAAATATCATCGTCAAAAATCACGATAGACTTGTTACCTGACACCTCAGAAGAATAAGTGCATCTCCTTAACCTCATCCATCTAGATGAAATGCATCGTGAAGCCCAATTGGCCAACAAAGTTCATAAGAGACGTATAAAGGCATAATACGACAAAAATGTCCAGCCTCGCATCTTCTCAGAGGGTGACTTGGTCCTTCTTTACGATCAAGAAGCTGATGTAATAGGTACAGGGAAATTCGAGCCATTATGGCATGGATCCTATATTTCCAAAAGAGTTCTTGCTAAGGGTGCCTACGAGTTAGTTGATTACGATGGAATTCCATTGCCACAACCTAGAAATGGGTTGTATTTGAAATGTTACTATGCTTAATTATAAGCATAGTAATTTTTTGTATTATATTGTTTATATGTTGTTGATTTTCATTCACTAACTTAATTTGTTTTTTAGAGTTTTCTTGACGTTAGTAATCCGCTTTAAATTTCATCGTAGATGAATAAATCTTCAGAACCATTTATTGGATATGCAAATAGTGCTAGTTGTAGTACGCAGAATCTAACCTCTGCAGCGTGGGCCATTTTCACTCCGAACAACGAGTTAGTGAGTTTTCAAGGGATTTGTATTGGTAGATAGACGAACAATATTGCTGAGTATAGCACATTGATCGAACTTATCTCTGATGCCATTACATTTGGTACTAATCGCATAATCATAAGGTTAGAATCACAACTTGTGGTACTATAACTTACTAGCATTTATTCTATTATAAATCCAACACTTCTTAGACTGTTCCTAAGAGTTCGAATTTTGGAGAGACATTTTGATTTCATTCAATATCAACACATTTCCAGAAATCTAAACACTTTAACTGATTCATTATCTAATCAAGTTTTATATAGAAATTTACGACATAGGTAAAGAAAGCATTCACATAATTGAATAGGATTGCACATTAAACATAGGAAAAAATCTGAAAACACATAGATAGATAGTTATAGGTTTTTTACAAAATTTGTGCCTAAGACATGTTGGTCATCTGACCTCAAAATGTATGCAAAAAATCACAAGTAAACTAGTGGTGCTCATGGTAACATGCTATAGATCTAGCAATCCTATGGAGCAACCACATCCAAAGGTTAGGAACCCCAATAGTGTGTCGCTGCATTCGCATGGGTAACTCTTCAAGTTGGAAATCTGGAATCTCGAAGGTCAATCCCTCTATGTGATGCTGAAGCTCAGCTAGATTCTCAGCCATATCAAGATCCTGAAGGACTGCTCTCCCAAAAACCCTCTCTGATAGCGCATCTGCTTCACGCTCTGGTTCCTCTACTGGTTGAATGCAACCAATATCTGCATTAAATTAAACATTTAGTTTAGTCTTGAAAGAAATAAAAACATAAAAACATTATATAAACCTTAGAAAAATCAAAAAACATGGTCAAATCATTCTTACCTATTGCAGCCCACTGAGCACCTTCTAGTAAAAATAGATCTGGATCTCCTCAGAAGTCGATGCCTGTGTATGCATACTCATTGATGGCGACGATGTGTCATCGGAACTAGGTGAAGAATGTAGTCAAGAACACAACGGTCGATTGGCTTGCATGCTGACCCATGAGTTATACCCATCTCTACATTCAAGGATCTCTAGGACTAGATATATCCAATATTACATGTTGTGGCTGCATCAGTGGAATCTGTTCCAAAGCGAAGGAGATAAGGATGGAACCATAAATGAATTTTTTCTTCCTTCCTCCCTTTGATTTATTGAGTTGTTCTTTTATCTGAGATAGAACAACTTCAGACCAGTTGAAAACTGTTGGCTCTAAGCACTCTAGCGCATACTGCCTATACGATCTGTTCGCTACATGGAGTGTACCGATGCCAACTAGTTTAGCGATCATGAAAAGGATGGTTCTCAAAGGCAAATCCCTGACATCCCAGATGTTTATTTTTCCATATTTGCTAGGTTCTGACCCTGGATAGAAATACTGCATAACATAATCCCTCACTGTATCTCCTCCAATGGTAGACCCTGTGAGAGAAATGGGCAAACCTCTCCTCGACAAACCTATGAGAAAATACACATTCTCAACTGTTATGGAAAGCACTTGATTTTTTATGTAAAATGCCTCTATCGTTGGATCCCATGCTCGAACAAGGAACTCTAGGAGTTCTATTTGTTGCCTCATTCCCGACAATTTGAAGTACTTAAGTAGCCCATAATCTCTTAAGGCTCTTACAGTGCCCGGATAATTCAAGGCAATCATATATTTTTCTTCATGTTCTCTTTCTCTCTATGTAATCGTCATTATAATCCAATGGAAACCTGAAAATCAACCATAAGATCCATTAGATACCGTTCATTGCAAAAAACTAGGCAAATTTTGAGCACATCATGAAAATAAAAAACTTGAACTGTTACGCACTCCCTAAGTTGAGACAGTGCATTGAATATGTAGGTACCCTTCACTGTACCTACTATGCAACGTAGGTTTCGATGTTCAAGGGTGCGGTGCCCTCAATTTGGGCAGAATTTACCCTAGGGGCCTAAAAACCCTAAAAAATTGCAAAGAATGGAAATGAAATTAATACTGAAAGAAAGATGAGGTTCATGCTACTAACCTGGATCAAACAACGATGAAATATGTCCACAGAAATGACCGCAATCAATGACTAAATTTCGTGGGAAAAATTAGGTTCAGAGCTCCAAAATGAAAATGGTAACTATAGAATGGTAAAAATGAATAGTGAAACTACTTTATATAGTCATTTAATTGATTGCAAGTTAAATTTATTGCTATGACTATAGTTTTAGTATGTTTTTATCATGAAACAGGTATTTTTAATCAATTTGATGTTGTTTTGAATAGGAAATACAACTGACGAACATGTTATTCGTGCCAATTTATTCAAAGAAAGACTTGACCACAACGCATGCTTTTTATCTTTAATTTTCGAGCTTTGTTAAAAACGAAAAAGGATTTGAAGCGCACTTTTATCTCTTTTTCGAGCTTCAATAACAGTGAAAAGGGAACCCTTGGAGTCTTCTTTTAGCTCTTTTCAGACTCTGATAATGTGAAAATATTGCCGAGCACATGTCATTTCGAGCTCGTTAAAGTAAATGAATTGATATCTACTCAGTATAAGTTTAGCCCTTTCCAGATTGAGATGGATTATTTAAAAAAAATGAATACCTTGGTTAAACATGACCAAAGAGGTTCTCTCAGATATCATTTTACACTTTTTCGGATCTGAGAGACAAATTTACAAAAAATTACTTTTGTAGTTCTCTTTCATCCTCTTTTTCAAACTCTCTAAATATGAAAAAGGATCAGGCTATCACTGTCGTTAAGTTCATTAAAACATAAACTAGCGACGGGCTTGTCAATCATGGGAAGAATCGAGTTTCATTCATCGCTATACTCGTTAAATTATTAAATAGCGATAATTTATTCACCCGAAGGGTTGAATTATAGATCAAGCAAATGTTATCCTCCTCAAGCTTGTTAAAAAATAAATAGGTACTGGTTGAAAAATGACCAGGGAAAAATTGGGAAAAGCAAGCAAAGTTTCTTTTTGGTAGCATGTTGCTCTTGAACATGACACTTTTTTCACTCCATGTCCATGACTGTTTGGGTTGGGTAATCATCTTAACGGTTCATTCACACCTATGTTTCATCATACCTTCACTTCGGTTTTGGGTCAATGCTGCCAACTCATCATAGTGTCACCGATATGTTCAAGAGAAGTCATCCAGTGATTAAAAACTCATCCATTTGCAATACTCATAAACCTTCATTCTCATGATTGTCATCCTTGAAAATTGCTATATCAAGTCATACCCTTGTCTCCGAAATCAGTAACTCCAGTTTTGCAATAAGGTGACTTCCTGTCGACAACAAATCAATATCCAGGATATTCACTTAAAAACATTAGATTCCAGTACCATGAGGCTTGTTACAACATCGACAAGATCCTCGCTTCTAGACTTTTGACCGAATGATTTTGTTTGGCGTTCGACATAAAATCATCTATTCATGCCTTAAAAAATGTACTACAATACCTTGAGGGCCATAAACACTAATGGTGGTTCTCTCGCATTTGTTAACAGCTCAAATTATGGGCTGGTAATCAAACGATGTCTTTCCATGTTCGACGACAAATCATATATGCACATGGCTAGACTTGTACCTGAATGATCGAGTGAATGAGATAAGAAGACCCCGGACCTAGTTTCATCCATCCGGGCTGCGATTTCAGGAGTGTTATACACATCATCTGTATGGTGACCTTACATACAAAATTTCACCCAAACATGGGCCTATATCTGTAGGCGTGTCTGCATCTGGGCAATATTCCAATGTAGATGACTTTCTTAATTATGTACATGTTATTAGATTGTTTTATGTGTTGACTATTGGAATGCCTACCCTCAACAATTATGATCAGTAGAGGATATATCATGATGTAATGTATTGTAATATTGATGCTAGTGACCATTCCACTTTGTTTCGAGGCTCATCACAGTGTAAAGCATCTCAATCAAATGTTCTTATTATTTGGATCTCATGCTTTAGGGGGCAATTTTTATAGGTCAATTTGGGCACCATTCCAAATGACCTAGTTAACTCGGCATCATCTCTAGGAATGATGATCAAGGGTCTATAATTCCCTGTCATCTCAATTGCTATATTCTCTAAGACAGAAAACAAGACAAATCAAGCAAGAATTTCATCAAGAAAAGGTTTCCATGGTTTGAATCTTATTATTTAGCATACACAATCTCACCAACACAGGCTCTAAGGGGCCTAAGTGCATTGCATATGTAGGTATCCCCATGCAAGGCTACTTTTCAAAGCACTTCCCACATTCAAAGGTGCATTGGTCACATTGGGAGTGAAATTCTCATTGTTCCAGAATATCCACTTGGCCAGTGACTTCTAGAAGAGTTCACATGTGTCAATCTTCGGATCCAAGTGTCCATTTTACATATACATGAATGGAAACATGTCTTTCCTATTTTTGGAAAGCTATTGATTGCAAAAAAACCTACTGTTCATCTATAAATTGAACACAGATCTAAGTGTTTGAGAAGGGAGAATTTGAGTAGAGAAATGCTAGAGAATTTTCAATTGAGGGTTTGATTTGTGGAGTTGCTGCTGGAAAGATTTATGCTATGATGAGACTTGGGAAATTTGTTGGAAGGTCACTTCAAATCAATCACTAGGTTGTAACCTCTCCTTCTATCATCAATAAAGAGTACTTGTTGTTTTTCCCTACATGCATCTATGTTAACTTTGATTTTCCATATTGTAAGATCTTGGTTGATGAATGTAGTTTATGCTTAACTGATTTAGCTAAATAGCTTGGACATATATCTATATTATTGCATCTTCTGTTGTTTCAGTGTTCTTTCTTGCAGGAAGCATTCATCCAACGAACCGCTTGAATTTGAAGCTGTAGCCGAAGCGACATAAGGAGTCATTTGGAAGCGACTAAAACAAGTAAGCATCCAATCCTCTCTGTGTATCATTTATGAGTTAGAATAAATGGTAGTATAGTCTTTCACCTGTTGTTATAGACTAAGACCTATCTAGGGAAGCATGATTTATCCATAGATTACAATTCTGGCCCAACAGATGGTTGCGCCCATGCCACATGTTCATGTATCATAGATATCAGTTGTATCTATACTTTTAGGTCTTTCGACAACGGTGTTTGGTTCGAACGCATTCTCATAAAGAATTTCACCCCTCCCTCTCTCTCATACCTCATGCTTTAGGGGGCATCTATTACACAACATTTTTTCACTGTCCCTACAATCCCCATCCCGCACATTGGAGGACCATTTTTGTGACTTATATGAAGTGTCATGCCATGCAACTTGAATCATTGCATCCCTTGCCTTGAGGACAAAACTTTCCCTGTTGACAATTTCCAGAGCAGATAAACAAAAACACATGTTTTTGTGTTGGCGTTGGTAGACCGTTATGCCGTCGTGCTAATGAGGAAGGTTAACACTGGGCCTCACACCCATTGGCACTCTGTCCCAGTAAGCAACCCATTGCAAGCTGTTTTTGGAATTTTTTTTAAATATAGAGGCGAAGTTTCCATGCTAACAACCTCATGAGCGAGTCAGCTTGGGTGGTTCGACTGAATAACCACGAACACCCTCCTTTGGCCTCTTTTTTCCACCTTTTTGGGAAACCTCCCAAAGGATAAGGCCTCCCTTCCACCATTGTAGGGATCCCAACCCCTCCTCTCCCTCTATAAATAAAAATCTCTCTCATCGGTACACTAGCTAAACAACTGAATAGCTGAAGAGGAATTGTTGAACATTTTGTTTGTGAGATAGAGCAGAGAAAGAGACCTTTGTCAAGAGAGATCTTAGGCTTGTTTCCTCACCTCGTCCCAATTCCCTGACGAACCTTCGAGATGCGCTTCGACTGAACCCGCTGAAGGAGGCTACGACGTCAAGGATCCAGTTGTAATCTCTTTCTTTTTATTTATATATACATGACTAATGTCTAGTTCCCATCTTGTGTTAATATGGTTTATTTTACACAATATTTTTAATCTTCCTTGACTGATTAGCTAGTTATGAATGCAATAATTTTCTTGTATGTCGCTTTTGTCCTTTAATATTTGTGCAGGAATCTGAGTACCATTGTTGAAGGATAGCAACCTATCAGACAGAGATCAAGAGGTTGCCACTGCTACGGCTATGAAAATCGCGTTGTACTATAGGTAGGAAAATGTATCCCAACCTATTTCATTCATTAACCAAGAACTTACATATTATCTTGTTCTCTTGTTGCTAGACCCACTCTAGGGCTAGAGGGATCATCTCTATTCGCAGGGATGATTTACCTACACAACACCCCCCTATTCCATCAACTCCTATGAAAACTCACCCAAAATATCCATAGTGGCCTCCTCTAATATCCTACACACCAACTAATATACATGTATATGTATCATATGAACATACAAAACAATTAGGGCTAGACTAAACCAAATTCCCTTAAATTGAATCATTTGAATATTCCATATCTTCCTCCTCAAGACCCACTATATAGTCCATTTCACCCTCTTATGATACTATTATAATTAAATTCACCATGCGTGCACTCATGGTCCACCCAATATACTCTTGTTGAAAGCCTCCTACTGTCGAACCCTCGATAAGGACACTTCACTTTAGTCTATAATGCACCCATCTATTTTTGCAAAAGACATAGTAGAATATACCTTGCTACAAAGGATAAATGTGACATATATACTCAACATAATTTGAGTCTATATAATTCAATCAAACGATGGAAATTCAATGCTTTAGGAAATGATTTAGTTTATGCTAATTTCTTTTTTTATTTTAGTAAGAAAATATTTCCTCATGATTTTGACATGCATAGAAATTAGGGTTTTAATACTATCAAATTATCCTTATTATTTTATTTTTCCATATTCCTTCATGCTTTCAATAATTTTTTATGCACATGATCACTAAATGTTTCCAATGTGTGCTTCAAACCCTTCATGCTAGTGTGCCTTGGAATTTTATTTGTGTGTATACCAAAATTGGCTCGAGATAGTACTAAACCTAAAATTTACTTTCTCACTTCTACTTGTTAATTCTATTATATCTACATATATTTGTAACTTCTAATCAACATTCTTAAAATAATGCATCCATATTTAGTATGTAAACCCTTTAAGAAATGATGGTTTATGCATAGGTACAATATATAAATGGGAAGAACCACATCTAGGTTGAGATATGATCTGGAAAAATGACTCTCTTACATATATGAGTCTTCAATATTTATTTTTGGGGTTTATTTCCCCTTAGTATATTGGAATAGTGATAAAATAATGTTCATGTTTCCCGAATCATTCATCACTTGAATTCGAGATTGGTTTCTCAAAGTGCTTGAGCTCAGCTACTAGGGATATTCATTGAAGTCTAATGTGGGTTGGCCATGAAGTCACCACATATATTCCTTTAAATAGGTTTTGTAACCCATCACCATGCCAAAAAGTGGTATGAAAAACTGTAAGATGCATTAAAACGAATTACCATGTCCCTTTCTCTTGCATATTTGTCATTAAAAACTATTTTCATGTTTTATTAAAACCTGGCATGTACTAGCACAACATCATGTAACAATGTCTACAAAAATAACACTTATACCACTTGTTAATGAAAATTTTGAATCACATTTAAAGATATATATTTTTAATATTTTGGATGTTTTTTTGTAATGCTTATAACATGATTTGTGTGGTTTCAGATTTGCTAAAATAACAAAAATTATGAATATATGTTTTAAGCTATTAGTTTTAGTTATACATAATTTGGTTCATAAGAAAATTTAAACACTATTAAGATGCTAAAATTCTTACGTATTTCTACCATCATCACAGAGCTTAAGTGTTTTCTAAGTGACATAAATGTATACAAGATATTCAACCATCACTTCTCGCACTACTACTCCCATGTATATGTATTTAGAATTCATGTGGAATATAATTGAAACCTTGAAGTACTCTAAGATTTCAACAATTAAAGATGCTCCCTGAAAAACTCATATACTTCCTCTTATTCTCTTTGTTATTCTCTTTGTTAGTCTTTTGAAACAAAGGGTGAGGTTTCTAGGGGCACTATTAAATCCATAATTAAACAAGGAGAAAACTTAATTGAAAATATCACTCTAAATTTGGACTCAAACCAAGCAAAATTACTACACATATGATAAGAATCTCATGCCATATTCATTGTGTAATTTTATACCATATTCATCATGTTAGGTCATTGTACTATACTAAATATCATTTTGATAACAAAAAATATTACACACTAATCATCAACCCATTTTATTTTCTTGCATTTGAATTGGGTGTCCTCCATTCAATAGTTTCATTTAATAGATATAAGGAATTCTCATCCAATAAGGTTGTTGTTTATATTATGTAAGATGTTTGATGTTCTTATTATTTAATGTGTTATATATAACATGCGAAACGATGTATACACAATCCATTCTTATTTTTGCCATATACTAACAACATTACAAGAATAAACCATTCTAAATAAACCCATTTTCAACTATACATTGTTGTTTAAATATAGTAAATTTTGTTAATCATCAAAACCATCTTTCATACTCCTTTATGGAGCTCATTATTCTTCCCATGGTATATATGTTGATATCCATAACACACTATAACATATTCAATAATAATTATATTCTCCTTTAGTGTCGACATAATGAGGACATAAGGAGGCTACACTAGCTTCGTACTCTTGTTGAAAATAGTGAAATCCTTTGAATGGATATCATATACTACATAAACCCCTATAAATTGACCTCTTTTCACAATATTTCAAACTAGATGCACCTACTTTTTAGTCAATATAAGTCTTCAAACTAACCACACTATTGTTATCATAACTCTGCCATCAATCTGTCTTATCCTTTCCATACCCTGTTACAAAATTTTCATCAATTTTCTCAACCAAACCCTTCTCAAATATTTCTCATATCATATACACAATACTCATTGTAACCTTCTCATAAGCCCTCAAAACACAAAATAGTGATTATAAACATTAAAAACACATCATGAAGGATTCTCATGCCTTCAAAACTATTCACAACTGAATCTTGATCATAATGCTTCTTTTGAAATCCAATTTGGAATTGGAATGGACCCAAAAAAAAACCCAAAAAACCATATAAAATAAAAAATTAAAGTAATTGATCTACACAATATCCTTTTTAGGGCCTACTCTACAAAATGGCCATTTCCCGACAATGTTTCTAGAAAATGTAAATTATTGATCTCTTAACTATTCTATGAAATGATAAAAAATCGGACTGAATCTGATTGGACTTGAACTTGAAACCAAGGAAGAGAAAATCAAACTACATAACCAAATAACCCAACTAGAAAGTCATCATATATGAGAAGTCTCACACACATATTGAAATTTGGGAGTACAAAACTAAAATGTGTATCACCGCAGCTTGCATGAGCTTTCATCGTAACACCATAAATGCAGAAAATACCATCGTCCAAAAACCATGAACCATTGACCAAGCTTTGCATAACAGATCAAACACATGGCCTCAGGCTAATTCAAAGTGATGTGCATTGTGTCCATCGAATTATGGCGTGTATATATATATATATATATATATATAAGAAAATCCTTGAAAATGAATTACACTTTCAAATGAATCATGGTGTTAAAAATTCAAAATTTGAAGTATTTTTTAAATTGAAGCCCTTCAAACTCATACACCATTTCTGATTTTTAATGTGGAGTGGAATTGTGTTTTATTTATAATGATATTTAAAAAAGAAAACTTATTGCTATTAAATGTGTCATGTTTGCATTTAATTCCATGTTTTTCCTCACAAATTTTTAGAAAACTTAACAAGTGACTTTTGTTATCACTAATTACTTTAGTGTTAAATGCATAATTTTAAATATAAAACATATGAGCATAAACTACATAGAATGTAGATTATCCCGACTTCTATTTTGGAAATTATGTTTTTGTTAATTTCCAAAGCTAACTAAGTAATATTCGAATCACATTCCATACACCATTGTGCTTGAAATAAATTTTCTTCTCTTTTTTATGTAGATTTAAAAGGTAGATATATCATTTTAAATAGTAAACATTCATGGTTTACCAATTATTTATTTTTATTTTTGTTTTTGTCATTTTATGTGATTTATTTTTCTTTAGGTGTCTTTGTAAGTATGAAAATATGACCTTCTTGTTGGACATTGGCTAAACCAATGATCCCCATGTAATTTGCGACATGGACTAACCGCCTCTCATGGATCCTTATCCTTGGTGATGTGATCGTTGACTAAAACCTAAGGGTTTTGGTCCAACGACAACCATGATTCCAAAAAAGTGGTATCAGAGCATAGATCCTAAGTTCAATACACACTTGGCTCACCTTGAGGGGGAGATTGTTGGAAATTGGATCAACCAATTCTCCTCGTGTGTTTCATGACATGGACTAACTGCCTCTCATGGATCCTTATCTCTAGAAATGCATCATTGACTAATACCTGTGGATTCTGTTCTAATGACAATCGTGATTCCCAACACCTCTTAACATACAATGTGACCTATTTATTGAGTCTCTGAAGCCCCTAAATTACATTTGAATCATTTTATGGATATTTTGTGATCTTATAGAAGTTACAATATTCTATCAACATGATTGATATGATAATCCCATGTTTTGTTGCAGTTCAAACATATCACCAAAAAAAAATAGTAGCACAAAACTGAGTAGTAATGGGTGGAAGATATTTTTCGTGAGACTCTAAGAGGTTGATGAAGCATTAAAAAGGCCAAAAGACATCACTAAAAACTTATATTTAAAATAGTGTTAGGAATGTCTACCTCTTTCATCTTGATTGAATAGCCCAGAATGAAGGTCAAGTTTACCGAAAATATTTACTCCATGATGTTCAACCAAGAGGTAATGAATAATTGGGATAGGATTTTTTTCCTTAATAGTTAACTTATTGAGAGTGCTTAAATTATGACATATGTTCCACGTATCATCCTTCTTTAATACCATGACCACTTATAATAAGTAGGGGATAGTATTGGGACGCATGACTCCCACCTCCAACAATTCTCGAATGATATTTTCCATTTTATGTTTATATGAAAAAATGTTGATAAGGATACGTATTAAGTGTTTTAATACTTGGAACGAGGGGAATATCGTAGTCATTTTTCCCATGTGAAGGTTGTAAAATTTATGGTGTTTTATTCAACACAAAACCTTTGATTCAACCATACATATTCATTTATTATGTTTCCAATTATTAGTAGGTCTTCCAAAACACACACTCACACATATATATTTCGATGAAATATATAGACAGATACACCTAAATTGATCACTTCTCGTTGACTTATTAGCATATCCTAACCTTGAGATAATAAAGGAGAAATCACCACGTGACCTCCCATTTGACAAGAACTCGACCAATTGAGCTAACCCTCAGGGCTTAGTCGGGAAAAACATTTCATTATACATTTTCATTGTAACTTTGGAAACATATTTTGTACTAATTTCTCAATATATCATTTTTATTTTTGAATTTATTTTCCATACTTAACAACTCTCAATAACTTAAGTACCCTTATTTTATTCCTTATATTTTTATATGTATATTTTCATCTATACTGAGTATTACATAATTAATATTATATTGAATGTTTAATTTCCTTTAATTATTTTCTCAAATATAATAAATAGGCTATGCCTAATTGGTTTAAAATTTTGTTTTGTCCTTAAACAAATGTAATTGTACTTAATAATAATAATCTCACACCTTTGAATACATGATTCTTTCTACATTAATCAGGATGGAGCTTGTATCTCACTAAAATTCCTCTAAAGTATACAATTGCACATGATTCTCTCTTATATTATTCGCAAACTTAATGACATTGCTACAATAATTTTTATATGTAATTTTCATTCAATTATTTTGTTATTCGACTAAACATTAGAAAATGTCTACTCATCCTACTCATGTTTACTATTTTCCTTGCGCATTTAAAATGGAAAAGAAAAAGGATTTTATGGGCCATTTCAAAGTTCCAAAACAATCCTCAAATGTAGAAATAAATATAAGCCCATGAATAACCTATTTCCATGCATATGTTAGATGTTTTGGAGAATATCATACCAATTCCTAGGGTTATACTACTTTTATTTAGCATTTGGAATGACAAAGAAAAATAATTTTATGGAAAGAGTTGAAAAATATACTCAAAGGGAGAAAGATTTCTAAACCCATGGATAAGCTAATTATAAGCCTATATTAAATATATGGCGGACTATTACACCAAAACCTAAGGTTTTTATGTATGTGTAATTTCAATAATTACATTATTAATATTTTATTACAATCTTATTTTGCCTATTTATTTAATAATTGAAGGTAGTTCTCTTCCTTAACTTGGTGTCCAAGTGAGACTTAAGAGTGTTTTGTGGATTAATCCTTCTTGTGGACAAGAGAAATCTCCCTAGTACCCCAACTGGTAACTAGAAACAAACAAAAATTTAAATGCCTCTTTCTCTAAAATATTTTCATTTTAGATTATTATAACTTATAAATGAGGAGGTTATGCTCCTACCTTTGAATTGATATGTTTGGTGTAGCCTTTTTCCTTTCTCTCCAAAGAAATCCTTCAATACTGAGAAGAACTTGCAATCACAAACAATGCAAAGGATCAAAGTTCTTTTAGTATATAATAATCATAAATACTAGTTCATCTTAGTGATCAAGGATTTTAAGTATTGACATCATTTCAATGAATTCAGAAACATGACAATGAGAAAAATAGATCCATATGTATTATCAAAAATAAAAAAAGAGCAATATTACAACATAAGCCTTGATGTTGTACATATTTCTCTCTTGTGTTTGCACAATCATTTTCCTTGGTTTGAAAAGCCTTCCTCTCTATAATTACCAACATGAAGTCATGTGCATGAAGGTGTGATCTTCAATGTACAACTAACAACTTGCTAGTTCAGAATTTATGAAATCTTATGAACTCTTTCCACACAATTATCTACTTAAATTAGTATCTAATGGTACCCTCAAACCTGTAAATTCAGCTCAATTTATAGAGTGATTGAGGAAGTTTTAGATCCATGAAGAAAGGTATGCGATCCTCCAATGAAGGGATGAGGGTTCCTTTAGCCAAGGGATAAACTCCATGAGTAGAGGGATATAGCTTGAACTGGCGCGACATTAGAGGCTTCTAGTTGGGATAATATTCAACCAACTAGGCTTCTAAAAGTTACCTTTTCATGTTTACTTTATTTTTACGGGGGTGCACATTTTTTAGTGGCGAACAGAGAGGCGATCGTCATGGATAATAGAAGAAGTATCAGCACATGCATAGGTAATGGTCACAAAAAGTTCATAGGTAATATTTTAAAGGTTTTAAAGAGAATTTCTCTAGTTTCAAAGACTTGGTTTAGGAACGTGAGTATTTTTGACGTTTAAGGGAGCATAATATGTATGGTGATAGACCCATAATGACATTCAAATGTCATGGTGAAAAAATGACGTGTAACAGATTGCCTCCTAAATTGTGAATTCTGAGATTTTTTTTCGAGAGAGTGAAGCACTTTGTCATTCCAAGGATTGGATTAGAGACACTGGTCAAAAAATTATAAGAAGAATTCAATGCAAATATATATCATCACTGAGGTAGGCATTCCCATACTCAAAGCAAGACTAACTAAATGTTCTGGTACATATATGAATTTAGCATTACATCAAAAGTAGACACAGTATGGGCGCAAACATCTGTCTTAAATAGGTATATTGTATCATGAATACATAACTCCTCTCATCGTAGATAGTGGAAACTAGATCCAGGGTCTTGATTTCTTCTTCTCAAACTAGTACGAATATATCCATGCAATTGATTGTGTCGAAGTTGAACATGGTAGAAACCACTTGATTACTAGTCGATGATGAGAATCATTAACAAGTGTGAGAGAAACCACCAATAATGAAAATTGCTCTCAAAGTAATTCAACACAACCTATGAAGTGTGAATGAATTATTTTCAGTTGAAAAATCATAGAATCATTCAATCAAAGGTCAATGATGAGAACCTGCCGTTGAAGGTGAGAAACCTGCCATTAGGGCATGAAGATTCCAAGGTACTGATAGGATTCTAAGTCAACTTTCTAGATAATGAGTTGATGTATAGAATGTGATCTGTCACAAGAAAGCCTATGACACAAAACCATTAGATCAAGTTTTGAAGAAATGTGTTGAAAGGATTAACTCATAGATGGTCAACGCGAATAGAGACAAATGTTTGCAATGAATGGTGAATTTAAAATTAAACTTTCTCTTGAACACATAACGACACTGTAAATGGCTTGGTAGCATTTGAATCAAAGATAATACCCAAAACCGGCTGAAAGCATTCAATATGGTTTGATTAAATGTAAGAAAAAATGATTACCCAACCTAGACATGAGCACGAAAAAGTGTTGTGTTCAAGAGCGACATGCTGCTTTTAAAAACAAGAATAAAAAATGGATTCTTTTTCTCACTCTCCCCCCCACCATTACTGGAAAGTACCTCTTTATTTTTTTCAAGCTTGAGGAGGATAACATTTTCTTGTCGTGTAAGATTAGCCTTCAGACGAGTCCATCTAAGTATTTTTAACGAACCCTAAGGAGTGGTTCGATCTTGTTTTAATTGACAGGTCCTGTATTGTTTAGTTTTAACGAGTCCATCATAGGATTAACTCAGTGTTTTTTAGTTTGAGGGAGTCAGAAGAAAAAAATAAGTAAACTTCGTAGTGTTCTTTTTCATAAATTTAGTCACTCAAACACGAAAAAGGATAAAATAATGTAGGAGAGAACTATGTTGACCATGCTTAGTCAACGTATACCATTTTTGTAAATATTCTAGTTCAGTCTGAAAAAGGGGTAAACTTGTATTGAATAGGCGATTGTTCATTTACTTTAACGAGTTTTAACAGTCAAGTTCTCAACGCTATTTTCATGTTTAGAGAGTATAAAAAGGGCTTAAAAAATGATTCCAGGGTTTCACTTTTTCGTATTTTTTATAAAGCCCGAAAAAGTGATAAAATTATACTCATTGTCAAGATGATTCCTTTAAAATATAACCTGTTCTCTGCAAAAAAACTCAAAAAATTATAATTGCCTCCTCTCAAACATGAAAAAAATTCAAAATTTGACTCCTAAAAGTAAAAATAAATAAAATAATATTATTTTATTCATTGAAACTATAAAAAGAAGTCAAAACAAATCATTTTTACCTTTCGGTTTTTAGAGCAGAGAAAAAATGATTTTTTTCCCTAAACCTTCCGGAGCAGATAGAAGGAGAACAAGTTAGCCATTTCGAGAACTGTCTGCTCCAGGTATTCCAATTCATAATTATCTTTCTTTTAATACATTTAGTTTTTCATTTTAAGCTTTTAGGTCAAATTTTTAGGGAGAAACAAGGTTTTGAAATATGCCCTCGGGGGTGCACGGGTTTTTGTGGTGAAACCCGCACACCCCGATGATTTTTTAATAGAAACAATTATTGGCTGTCGTAGTTTTTATGCATAGCACATGCACAAAAGAACATTATGTATACATAAAAAACGCACGAGCGTTGTGGGGCTTCCAAAATCATAATTCCATCCATAAAAAATGGCTCAAATTCTCTCAAATAATTTCTAATGTTCTTCTTTGATTACTTACAGGTTAGAAATCATGTTGGAATGTAGAGAAAGGGAGAAAAAGCTTCATGATAATGAAGCCATGGATGACTCGGAAACACTACACACATTAAAGAATTTTGGATTGTATATAGTCTGCGTGATTCAAGGAATGGAGGCACAGGTAGAGTTGATGACCTGGTTAGTCAATGCTTGGGATGTTGGGGAGAAATGCTTCATCAATTGCAACCATGGGCTTGTGATCGAGCTAGAAGTTATCTATTTCCTCACTAGATTACCCTACAGAGGGAGAGCCATCTCCTTGTTTGGGTCACGACCAGGTGGTCTTCCCACTGCATCTTATATGGCTCAGTATTGCATCCAAGAGTCAAAGTTGAAGGATGGATGCATTGACATTGTTGAGCTCCAGAGATGTTCTTTCTTCCACCACATTCCACTCCATTTCCTTTGTCCATTATTAATTACAGGCTCAAATGATCAATAGAATTAATTAAAATTTCTTTAAGAATGAATATCATAACTAACTTGCTATGTTTTTATGATTTTGTCATTATAGTACTTTTTGAACTAGATCTAGCTACAGAATGCAGACATTCTGTAGCTAGTTGCCGATTCTGCAGCTGTCTTCATGTCTACGTAGGTTCCAGGTGTCATCTCAGAGGAAAACGCATATGGTCATATTCCACATCATTCCATCATCATTTGTTGCTCTCCACGAATTTTGAACGGAATTCTGTAGGTCGTCATGCACGTGGGAACTCAAACTAGGAGATAGACTCCTAATAGGACAAGGACAGTCCAGATGTCCTTAATTATATTACGTGACCACCATCAGAGTCCTAGTTTGATTTTTATTTGGAAAGACAATTATCTCTAGGTTATCTTAAGACAGTTATGTAATTTTGTTATAAATATGGCTCGGGAAACCGAGGGACAAGGAGATTTTGTGTTTGATTGCTAGATTTCAGAAGTCCGAAAACACTCTGTTTTGAAGTAATTTCTCTTTTAATGAAAGAAGCATTACTATATTGAAAGTGCTAAGTCAATTTTGAAGTATATTTTGTGTGCTACTCCGGTGGTAGAGGGCCCCTGCTACCTGAGCAGCTTTATTCATACGACTTAGATAAGTATTTTAGTCTCATTTTTCATTTCTAGCTTAAGCAGGTTTCTGAAGTTTATGTTTCATACTTGTTTACATTAATCATCACAGCTAGACTTACTCTTATAAACTCTTCCAAAATATCATCACGATGAATAAGGCATAGTTGTGGTGTTGTAGATTTTAGTTGCATTTCCTTTTGAATTTTATGATTTATGCTTGTTTACACTAAGTGTCATAGCCAGTCTTACTCCTACAAAATCTTCCAAAACATCATTAACAATGAATAAGAAACAGCTGTGGTATCTTAGATCTTAGTTGTATTTGCTTTCAAATCTTATGTTTATGTTCAATTGCATTGAATAATACAGCCAGACTTGTTTTTACAAACTCTTCCAAAATATCATTCATATTGAATGAGATGGACTGTAGAATTCCATAGACTAGTTGCATGTTAATTTAGTTATAACACTCCATAGGTTGATTTCATTTCGTTCAGCTCTGTCACTACATTTCCAGTTTGATAATGACATTCTAGTTTAAATCCGTTCACTGTACTTCAAGTAGTACTAGTTGTCAAAATTAATCTCTCGGCCTTCATTATTTACAAACTTACTTTTGTTCTGAATTTATATTGATACATCATTACATGAACATGGGTCAGTAATATCAGTTTAAGGCTTTGATCACTCTGAAAATCTTTTACAAATTCACCTATAGCCTTTTTCCCAAACATTATTCTAGAAAATCTCTAAACTTCTGAATAAGGCCTAGAAGTGATAAGTCAAGTTGCTGAATAGGGTAACTTCAACATCATAGGTTAATCTAGAATAGAAACCTTACTGTGTTACAAATAATCATTTTGTAATATTGTGAGTTGATTGTTTATTTAGGGGAACTTCATTTACACTTAACTTGTCCATCTCTCAAACTCTTCCAACACACCTTTAATGAATGAAGGATAAGTTCAAGCTCATTTTTTGATTTATTTCCTTGCAATGAAGTCATTATCAAGCTTTGGATTTGTTGTTTGCCATCCATAGTTTAGGCTTTTTTCTATTTTAATATAACCAATAGCTTCTTTTCACCAGCACTTAGTTCTTTCCCTTTTCAAACATAAAACCATAAAACCAAAAACATCATAAAACACTAAACACAATGTAGTGAGAAAAAAATACCTAGGAACATATAGTGCACCACACTTCAGCAGTTTACTAACCCTGGTTGACAATTAATGAACTCAATTTAGGAACACTAAGTTGAGCACAAACATTTTGGCGCCATTGTCGGGGAAGTGTAACTAGGTAGCCTTGTTTCTTAACTCCCAAAAACAATGATATGCGTAGAGAGAGAGACTCAAGGGGTAGATTCATAAGATGCAGAAGCAGAAGCTTGATTCCTATAACACCTCTTGTTTCACCTAGACCAGGAGCCATCACACCTCCAAATCAGACCCACATTCCATCCTTTAATGATCCTAGAATTCTAAAAGACTTAAGATCAGATATTCCATTAGAAAAACCTTCCACTTCATCCACTGAACCTGTCTTAGAAGAAGATTCAAGGACCCCTGCTAGAGATACACATTTTTCCACTTCCACAGAAGAATCAACTATGGCAGAAGAAGGGGGAGGAGGAGTATTTAATGGAGAACACACATTATTTTGAGGGGGCAGAGGTAGAGGTAGAGGAGAAGGAGGTAGAGGTGTAGAAGGAGAAGGAAGTAGAGGAAGAGGTAGAAGAGAAATGGGAAACTCTTTTGGGTTTCCTATAGTAGATGAAGAAACCAATACAACTATGAAAAACATTTCACCCTCTATCCTTCCAAACTTCTATGGACTTAAAACTGAAGATCCTGAAACCTTCCTATTTGAATTTGAAGTCCTATGTAGAACTTATGACTACTTACAAGATGCTCAAAAACTTAAACTATTTCCTTCAACATTGAAAGGAGCAACATTGAAGTGGTTTATGAGTTTGATCAACAGTTTTATTAGAACATGGGAAGATATGAAACAAGCATTTATAGAGAGGTATTTGGATTATTGTATGCCAGTCAATCATAAGGAGGAAGTGTTCAAGATGATACAAAAAGAAGATGAAAACCTGGAAGATTTGTTGGAGAGATTTCATTACAACATCAAAAGAGAAAAAATAGAGAACTTAGATCAAGACACCTTAAAAGCTCTTTTGTTGAATACAATTAGGGATGAATGGATGGATATCCTTAACATGATGGGAAAAGGGGATATATCTCAACTCACATTACCTGAAATATCTGAGTTATGTATCAACCTTTCAAGAGGGAAATCCAAAACTGTAAAAGATCCAAGAGACCCTGCTCTTGCAAGGGCAAGTAAGTCTGCTTTTGGGACAGTAAGTAGGGCAGAGATAGGGCATATTCTTGATGAATTCAAATCTGACATCTTAGGGAGTCTTAGTGAACAAATAGACACCCTTAAGTTACAAAGCAAGCAAAAAGTTGAATCTGATGCCTTAGCCATCTTTTGTCCCAAATGTAGAAAGAAGCATGCCTTGAGAGAATGTCCTTTGGATGAAAAAGTTGTAGAGACCTGTGTAATTTGTTCGGAAAAACATGAAACCAAGAGATGTCCTTCACTTCCTGGTCTTAAAGCACTCTTTCAAGAGGAAACCCCTACAAATTCCATAGAATCTCTCAATTTTTTTCTCTAGAAGGCCTTGGAAAGGACCTCAAACACAAGGATTCCATGATCAATTGTATAATCAACCTCCACTAAATTGGAATATTTGGCAACAACCTTGGCCCCAATTTCAAAATCAATCTCAAGATTGGGCACAAGGAGCACAAAATCCCTATGGAAGATACTCCCAGCACTATCAAAATCCACCATCCTATCCACCATATCCACATTTTTCTCCTCAAAATCCTCAACAGAATCCTCAGAACCCACAACATCAAAATCAACCACTCCCATTACCATTTCCTTAGAAATCAAATCAGTTGTCTGCTCAACCCATACCAAACCCCAACAATAAAAATCCTCAGAATACATACATGATAGAAGGCCCACAGTTTCCAACTTATTTAATTACTCCTCTAGACCTTAGTGATGTTCAACTTAGGTCTGGAAGAATACTTGAAAAGAGGAAACCTTCTGTGATCATACAAGAACAAGACAACTCTGAGGAAGATTCTCTATGGGAAAATAAAAGTCTTGAAGAATACACATCTTTTCAGGACCCAAACATTGAAAAACGAAAACAAAAAGAACCAATAATTTCAACTCATGTATTAGAGCAGCCATAAACATCCACTTCTACACCTCCCTTTCCAGAAAGATTACAAATTGATAGAGGTGTAGAAAAACAAATTATGGTGCCTAATTATGATTTCCTAGATGAGCTGAGAAATGTCTGTATTAAGATTCCATTATTACAAGCTATCAAGGAAATTCCAATTTTAGCAAAGACAATAAAGGAGTTGAACATGAAGAAAACAAGAAAAAGAATAAGAGAGACAAAGAAAATTCAACTGGCAGGAAAAATAGCAGATATCATGATGGGTAAGATTGTTATTCCAAAGTATCTAGACCCAGGAAATCCAGTTGTTAAAATTCACATCAATGGAATTGAGATCCAAAACACACTCATTGATTTAGGAGCAGCAATCAATATCATGAGTAGAAAAATCATGGATAAACTGAAACTTCCTAATCTTCTCTTTACACCCACATTATTACAATTAGCAGACAGATCTGTGATCAAACCTGATGGGGTAATAGAAGACATTCCGGTGTCCCTAGATTCTTGGGAGTACCCTGTGGATTTCATGATCCTAACTCCTAAGAATAATCTAGGAGGGCATCCAATTATATTAGGAAGACCTTGGTTAGCTACAGTTGATGCTTTCATTAGTTGTAGATCCGGTGATATGTACATCTCTGATGGTATTTCAACTAAGAAATTCACTTTGTATCCTCCAGCAAGGAAAATTACAGATTTAGATGATACTCAATGGATAGAGGATGAAGAAGACTTACAACCTCTCTTCACAATTTCAGAAATTAGTGAAGATAGTCAAATTCTGAATACTTTAGAAAACTTTGAATCCTCTTCGGAATACAAACATAAACAATTTCAAGAAGAATCCAACATTGAGTTTTTATCATCAAGACAGATGTCTCTTCATTCTATGGATAAATTTGGCAGCTCTACAAGTGAGATATTTCCAGGCAAAACTTTAAACATAAACAAGAACCTAGAAAAATCTCAACAAGAAGAGCTAGTCAAGATCTTACAAAGACATTCTTCTGCATATGCATGGGAGTACATTGATATGAAAGGGATAAGCCCCAAGACTTGCACTCATCACATCTACATAGAGGAAAATTGTAAACCAATCAGACAACCTCAAAGACGGATGAATCCAAATCTTAGGGAGATTGTTAAAGAAGAATTGCAGAAATTGTTGAATGTCAACTTTATCTATCCTATTTCAGATAGTCAGTGGGTTTCTCCTTTGGTAATTGTGCCAAAAAAAATGGTAAATGGAGGGTATGTATTGACTACCGAGAATTAAACAAAGCTACTCTTAAAGATCATTTTCCCCTACCTTTCATAGATCAGGTGTTAGATACCTTAGCTGGAAAAAAGTACTTCTCATTTCTAGATGGGTTTAGTGGTTATAATAAAATTCAAGTAGCACTTGAGGATCAAGACAAAACCACATTTACCTGTCCTTGGGGTACCTATGATTACCGAGTATTTCCATTTGGATTATGCAATGCACCTGCAACATTTCAAAGGGCAATATTAGGAATCTTTTCGGATCTAATACATGATTGTGTAGAGGTATATATGGATGATTTCACATTTTATGGAAACACATTTGAAGAAGCCTTAGAAAACTTGGAAAAAGTTTTAAAAAGATGTAAAGAAGAAAATCTTTCACTTAGTCATGAGAAGTGTTTTATGATGTTTACTGAAGGAATTGTTTTAGGACATCACATTTCAGGGGATGGGATTAGAGTTGATGAGTCAAAAGTTGAAGACATCTCTAACTTATCTATTCCAAGTTGTCAAAAATATGTTAGGAGTTTTATAGGATTTACAAGCTATTATCGAAGATTTATAGAAAACTTCACCAAGATAGCATCTCCACTCTTCAAATTACTTACCAAAGATTGTGAATTCAAATGGAATTCTGACTGCCAATTAGCCTTTGAGACCCTGAAAACAAAAATTTCTGAAGCACCTATTTTAAGGGGACCTAACTGGAAGCTACCTTTTCATATTTCAACAGATGCCTTAGATACAGCTCTAGGAGCAGTATTGGGACAAAAAGACCTGATTCCTTATGCCATCTACTATACCAGTAAAAATTTGACTCCTTCAGAGTTAAACTATATTGTAACTGAAAAAGAGTTTTTAGCTATTGTTCATGCCATAAACAAATTCAGACACTATATAACAGGCTATGAAACTTTTGTTCACACAGATCATTCTGCAATTAGATACTTAATGAACAAATCAATTAATAATGGCAGAGTCATAAGGTGGTTATTGCTTTTACAAGAATTCAACATTACCATTCTAGATAGGCCTGGAAAACAAAACACAGTAGCTGATTTCCTATCTAGACTCCAAAACATCAAAGATGACACTCCATGTTAGTATGAATCCTTTGTCGAAGTGTACGAAAAAGGACCACTTTAGCTACGCATAACTAATAGCCCTAACAACAAAAGTGGCTGCCAATATCTTCAGATCTGCGGTTAGTTAGACAAGAAAAGAGCTGCAAAACACCAGATCTATGCATGGAAAGACATTAAGCAGTAAAAATAAGGGTTTGCTCCATATACCAATAGACAAGACAAGAACAATTTTTGAAAGAATTTTTGTATTAATGGGGCACCTGTGAGGAAAACTAGAAGGAGTATCCAATTCCCCTCAATGGGATGGGTTCTTGGAAGTCCTCAGCACTTCAGATCTAAGATTTCTCTCTCTAGTTGAAGTAGAAAACCCAATGCAAAAAGTAGAGCTCAATGGGAGAAAATGATGGAGATATGTGACCAAGTGTATAGATCCAGAGTGATCTAATAGGCAACAAAAGGTGAAGAATGGTAGGAAAAACCCTCCTATTTATAACAAAATATTGGGTCATTCTAGATCTTGGTGCATGGGTTAACTAGATCTAGATCCACTTTTTATGGAATATTTTATTATATTTGTTGGAGAGAAAAGGTATTTGACTTGGGTCAAATCCCTTAATTTGTCAAAAATAAATAAATAAATGATTTATTTATCTTTTTAAGGAAGCGGTTAGAAGATAATCAAATAAATAATGATTTATTTAATTATTTAAGGAGGTGGTTGAAAGATAATTAAATAAATAGTGATTTATTTAATTATTTGTGGGTGATTTGGTCATATTTAATAAGGAATATCATCTAAATAAGGTTTAAATGATTATTCCTAGAAAATAATAAGATAAATAAAGGTTTATCTAATTAATTTCTTTGATTTTGGGTTAAACATAACTGGGAATAATAATTAAATTATGGTTTAATTAATTATTCCATGAGGAAAATCAAACAAATATAGGTTTGTTTAATATTTCCTTTTGGGGTTTCCTGTTTTAACATAGTGAAAACAATTTTACTTAGGGTAAAACTGGTCTTACATGGTGTACTTGGGTCCATCTAATGATAATAGGTTAGATGACCAAAAAATGGTGTAACAGATTGCCCCCCAGCGTGCGAGTGTTAGGAGCAAATCATATGACCGAAGTACGTTGTAAGAACACAATCACTAGACAACAAAAGGGATGTCAGAGAGAGAAATGTGAGGTAGATAGTGTGCTAAAGGACTAGACCCTGAGGAGACGAGACTCGCAGGTGCAACAAGTCTCTTTTTATGAGAGGGTACCTGTGCTGAAGGCGGCGGGGGAGGCATACCTATGCCCGCTGAGACAAAGTACAAAATAATAGTGTGTCCGGTAAACAAGGGACCGAACCATAAAGTATAGCCGGCATAATCATGAGCCAGATAAAAATACAATGAGGAATCCCACATACATGTTGTGCCTGGGATAACAGCCAGGACTGATACAATAATATTTGAGTACATGAGATACAAATACAACCCAAATGCCCCCTGTAAATGGGGAAGGGCTCACAAAATCTGACTGATACATGCAAGTCGAAGAGGCGCTGCAAGTGGCTACGACCAACATCATCAAATATCTGGAGCTGCATCGAAGGCTGCAAAGAAGAGGTCATCTGGGCATGTGGGGGGCTACCTGCAGGGCCACCCCCTCATGAGGGTTGAAACATCTCACACACGCCTGAGAATCATCAAGAGCTGCTGCTGGATCACTGGACCATCAAGTATACGAATCTCGATCATGCTGAAAGGAGTTGGAGAAATAATCAAGCCAAAGGGAAAGGAGGTATCCCTTTTCCTGATCCGAGGCACCGAACAAGAGTGGAAGCTGGAACCAAGGTACACCGCCCTCTAGACCTGGCTTCTGAAATGAATGAGCTGATGTCGATAGAAGGAGGTCCGCCATAGTTGAGGCAATGAGAGACCCTCAACTAGGGCACGAGAGAAAAGAGTAGAGCGACGGACAGATTGACACTAATGATGATAGTGAAGTGGGAAGGACTGAGTAGCTAATAGACGACTTCCCTTACTAGAGCATAAAGGGCATGAATGACATGGCAGCGACTGACACAACATCATCAGGGATGGGGGACAGTGGAACTGAAGGTCATAATGTGCGACACAAGAGAGAGACCAAGCAATGACGGATGGAGGGCTATAGTGGGGTACAAAGGGACTCGGTATAGGCTCCATGGAGGGAATGATGACTCAACTTGGATGCTCTAAACAAGGGCAACTCGATGGTGCTGCCACACAGTAAAGGCCCCAATGGGGGACCATGGAAACATGAGTACATGATCGGAACTCATGACGAAAATCAACACGAACGAAGACAAGTAAGGAGGCAAGATGGTGCCCCAAGTACAAGTGTCGTAAGTGAGGAAATTCGATTTTAAGGAGAGGTGAAGTGACCCTTCTTGGACAAAATGTGTCCTGGTGAAGTATCAGATCACAAAAAACTAACAGATACCCATTTGAGAGATCGGTGAGAGCTTTCCAATGGTGTAGACGGTTTTTCAAACGGGGCTACGGTGTGGTCGCAGCAGTCGAAAGAAGAAACAGGGGTTCTCTTTTAATAAGGAAGTTTTCCCTCCAAAATCACTCATTTGCTATTGTTGTTGTGGTGAATTTGGAGAGGAGAGAAGGCCCTAAATCTTGCGGCGAACGTAGCGGACAAACCGACCGTTGGAATTGCGATCCGTCAGTTGCAGGAAAGAGGTCTAACCTTTCTCTTGCATTTTGATGGATTACATTTTCAGTTTAGGGCCCAGAATCCCAGAAACAGCCCCTCCTTCATCTCTACGGCCAGGTCGCACTTTTTGGGGCAAAAAGTGCGACCTAGGACGCAGGTATCAGGGCAAAAAGTGTGACCTGGTCCAGAAAAGAGCAGAAAACTGTGACTTGGGAGATGAGGGGGTTTTGGTGCTATTTTATGGCTGGAAGTTGGGTTTTGGTGTTTGGTTATGGTTTTCCCGATCTGTACGCTGAAAAAAATGATGTGTTTATGCAGGTATGGTAGAGTTACGGGTCAACTGGAGAGAGAGAGATCTGGGGACACTACGGACAGAGATCCAGGCGGATCAGGGCGTCCGCCGTGTATTGGCTAGATTTTGGGTTCTCAAGTTTTTGGAGAACCCTTTGATTAGAGCAGGGGAACTGTTACTGGCCCGGATTATCAGTTACTGGGATCCAGATCAGGAGATCTTTGTAGTGCAGGGGCACAAGATCGAACTGACGGTCCAGGACGTGTACTTCCTAACTGGTCTCCCGCCACTGGGGATGGTGGGAAACACACAGCCAGTGTTGCCGCGAGGGCGGCATATCATGGAGTTCGTGGAACGTCATTGTCGACCGGGTCTCCAAGTCAAGGGACTCGAATACCGATCGGGGATCTAGAGAGGCTAGAAACCCGTGCAGTGGCCGCAGCTGTGCTGCGAATCCTGGGCAACCAGGCGTTCCATCACATCATTGGGGGGTAGATGATGATAGTGGAAAGTGTGTTGGGTGGGACCTACTATGGGTGGGCCCAAATGATGTTGGTGTCGCTAAAGCGACAGTTGTCACTATGCAGGCGGCAGGTGAACCATGACTGCTCATATGGGACTTTGTTGTGCACCTTCTTCTTTGAGAAGATCTCGACCTTGAGGCCTTGTGTACAGCTTCCAGATGGGGGCCCGAGAGAGCCCAGGATGCGTCGTTGGGGACGGCTACTATGCAGAGGAGGAGGAGGGGCGGTCGGGCGAGTGTTTCGACTGGAGTTTTTTGCCCATTGGGGTCAGATTCCATTGTACATAGACGACTATCCCTATAGTGGGATGAGCTACTGTGGAGATCCGGATCTGCCACTTCCGCCTGGTCGAGTCTGGGGGCCCGATGGTAAGTGACAGATTGCTATTCTTGTGTGGGCATGTTAAAGTTTTTGAATAGTAATTGATGGTACTGATTCATGTACTTTTGGTATGCAGATATAGCACCGGTAAAACCAGTCGGATATATGGGATGACCGGCAGCGTCTGGAGCTACAGGTCCAAGTGGGTCGAGAGCAGCGCAGAATGAGGATGCAGCCGCCCTACTGGAGGACATCCACCATAGATGTAAAAGGTTGTTGACCGGAGTATCAGAGCGCGGGTGGCAGGACTTAGACGACCAGTTCAAAGAGCCATGTGTTGGTCTACCCTCGGAGTGGCGAGGTGTCATGCGGCGCATGGCGATGGCCAGTCAGGCTATGCGCGATCTACATGCTGCAGGGGTAGAGCCATTGGCCCGGGAGCCTCCAGATAGTGATTAGGGGTGGGGCATGTGGTGCCCCCTATGATGTATGTAGGGGCAGGTGGTGCCCCCAGTTTTGGGTTTTTTGTAACATGCTATGGGCATGTCATATGTATCAGAGTAGATGGATTCTAAACACATGTTTTGCGACACATATTATGGATATGCATCATTTTTTGATGGTTATTAATGTTATTGTCTTGTATGAAATGTGTGTGATAAATGCCAATCTAGAACATAGTTTGCAATATTATCTACATATTGATTCTATTCTCGAGGTACATGGTTGAAAGTTATGGTTTCAAATGCACATATCAAGATTTTCACTCATAAATAGCGTCTAAACAGCACAGGGTTATGCACACGATAAACACCATTTAGTTGCATTACAAGAAGTAGGGAATCCAAACGAACGTGTAGATGGAGGATGCGATGAAAGAGGGCATCGGCTAAAAGACCACGCACTGCATCATATTCGGCCTGATTGTTGGTGGAAAAACCAATGCATACCCCGTTAGAAATAACAAGGGCATGCAAGGGGGTGAAGATGGCCCTACCTGCCGAGGCTAGATTCTTGGAGTAACGACTTGCACCGTCGGCGTAACCGATAAAGGGTGTGGACGGGGGGTCCTGTGGAATGGTGTGACAAGACAACAAATGAGGGGAGGAGAGGCAATGAGGGCAGCGTGAGTGTACAGAAGACATCGGGTGGCAAATGCGGGAGGGAGTGCAAGGAGCAGGATGACGATGACTCATATACAAACTGGAGGGTGGTATATGAGGGCTAACAGAAGTATGGGTAGGACTCGGGCTGCGGAGGTCAACGGAGACACGGGTGGGGTGATCTCGCGTATGGGTAGAAAAGGGGTGGATGGGTGACACAACAGGGGAGGGGGCAGAGGGGCTAGGCTCCAAGTGTCGCGCAGAGGAGGATAGGTAAAGAATGGTTACCGTAGACTCCGTCATCAAAACATCAGGGGGGGGAATGTCGATGGGAGCGGGGGGGATCCTCAGGCTGGCCTGATGCATACTGTGCGAGGATGGGAGAGGCGGATTGATTTTTTTCAACCTCATACTCTCGGACCACCTCTAAAGAGGCGTGGTAATGTGTTAGGTGAGGACAATGGTGGGAGTAATGGCCATGAATGCCGCACAAAGCACATGGTTTGTTGGTGCGGAGAGTCTTGGGATTCTTGGTTACGGACGAAGAAGGAATGGAGGCTTCAGGGACCGTAGACTCGGGGAACGTGACTTTAACCATGGGTTGAATACGGGGCAATTCAGGACAAGTATGGGTGGCGTGACCGACGACATCACACAGGGCACAAGGCTTTGCGGGCGGAGGAGGGTTCGGGTCAGTTGTGGTGGTCTTGTCTTTGGGTGCCCCCTTGCGGGCTTTGCCTTTCTTCACGGGATCCGTCACAACAGGAGAAGGGTCCTGTGGAAGTGCTGAGGGCACAGTGGCAACAGAGGACGTGAGGGGGACTGGTTGAACTGGTGTCAAAGCGATGTAAGGTTTGGGGCGACCAGGAGGGGTGGCGGCTGGGGGATTGAGGTACCAGACCGGTATGCCCAAGGTCAAGTTAGGGAGAGATAGGGTGGCCATGACGGGGACAGAATATACTCCGGGAGGGGGAGCTAGGAAAGGGATCTGTCCAGCAGGGTAATGACCAGGAGGGATGACTTCGAGATGGTTAAGGCCAGGAGGAACCGATCCAGGAGGATAAAGGGGTTCAGGGATACCAGCTGTAGGGGGAGGGCCAGAAGGAGGAGGTCCGGTTGGCTGAGATGAATGGCTAGGAGCGGGTTGCGGAGGGCGAGGGGGAGGTTGCTGACTAGCCGAGGCAGGCTGCTTACGGGCAGCCTGGGACGATTGCATCATGCAAACATTCGATAAGCTGGGATCGGTGACAGGAGGAGGCGGAAGATGAAGAAAAGTTCCAAGTAGGGAGGAATCTTTGTAGACGCCGGGGGAGACACTGGTCAAGGAATCGATGGTTTGCTTATTGGCTACAGAAGAGATGGTCATCTTAGGGGAGGTCGGAGACGGCGGCTTATGATAAGATAGCTGGTCAATGGTGACTATCTTTCCATTGTGCGGGAAAGACATCTTGCGGAAAACCGCGGATGGGACAACAGACATGGCATAAGTGTAGCTTCGCCCCAATAGAATGTTGTAGTCTATAGGGGTGTCGATGACTTCGACATCAACACAAACGGTCTTACCGGCAAGGGTGATGGGACAGTTACGAAACATGCCAATGGGCTGGGAGGCATGACCGTCCCACGCTCGAAGGATGATCGTGGAAGGGGCCAGCTCAGGGGATCTGAGTTGCTTCCAAACCGAAGCAGACATCACGCAGGTGGATGCCCCCTCATCAATTATACACTGGGACACGTTGGCATTCCGGATCTTGACTGGGATTTGGAAGGCGACGGAAGGAGGAAGAGGAGGGTGGTCCGATTGAGTGGAATCGAAAACAATCATTTGGTCATCAGCAGGATCTACAGCGCCCACGGCAGATAGTAGAGCCTTCTTTTGGGAAGGGCACGACTGGAGGAGTTCCAGTGTGGAAATGGCAGCAGGAGATTGCGCCAAATTATCTACTATGCTATACGAATGAGCAGCTCGACCGGAAGCAGCGTTTCGACGTAATGGTCCCTTAGGAATCTTGGTATGAACCTCAACTTTGAGTTGAGGGATATGTAAGGGGCCACTGGGTGTCGAAAGAGGCTCTGTAGAACCTGAAGAAGGAGGCTCGAGGGCAGACTGAGCAGGAGGCTTGGGGTATTGGCGAGACCGAGTTTGAAGATGAAGATCGACGGACGGGTTAGGATCGGAATGCATCATAAGGATCTGGTAATCAGAGGAACCAGAAAGGGAAGGGGGGGTGGCTACCTGGTTGTCGGGCGGTTGGGTAGCCACAAATCCTTGCTGAGGGAAAGGATCAGTAAACACAGCTGGCTGGGTAGTGGCCACATTAGGAGGAGCATGAGGGGAGGCGTGATGTCCGCGCAATGTGGCTTGAGACTCCCACATCTGCTGCATCTGGGGTAAGAGGGGACAATCGTGGGTGTAATGACCATAAACACCGCAACACAAACAAGGCTTACTTGTGCGAAGCGGCCTGTCCGGCTTGGGCTGAGTGCCCTGTTGCTGGTTGGCAGTGTTAGGGTCCACACCAGGATTGGGTCCACGGGTACCAGGGGCAGATTGGTTTGGATTTCCTCTCTGCCGTCTTTGAGAAGAAGGGGGATTAGTCGCGCCCTGCTGTGAAAATACTTGCCCTAGAGGGGGCTGTAGGTGCTGGTGCTGGGTTTGAGGAGGCAAGGGAGGAGGAAGTGCATATGCTGGAGGAGCTGGCACACCAGGCTGCGGATAAGGGTAATGGGTAGGTTGGGCAACATTGAGGTAAGCAGGAGGTTGGGCAAAAGGAGGAGGCATGCCGTATCCTGGATACATGCGACCGGGAGGGGGAAGAGTGCTGGAGGAGCTGGCCCCTCCCTGAGGGAGACCATAGCCCATAGGAGGTTGAGCGTATGGATGGGAAAGGGCTCCAACGATACCGTCGGCGGAATGAGATGCCCCCGGGGCGTTAGCGCCACCGGGCCTGGGGAGGTCAGGAAGAACGGTATAAACATAACCAGATTGAGCGTAGATCGGGTCATATTTCAAGGCTATTTGGAGGGCGGCTTCTTCAGTTTGAGGAAAATGAGAGGCGACATCTTTGCCGATGGGAGCGGGAAGGGTGCGAAGGAACCGGTCCATATAAACCCGATCTTCGAAGGGAGGGGCTCGACATAAGCTCCGTCTTCGTCGCCATTCCTGAACATGGGCGGAAAGGCGTGTTGAAGAGGATTGCTTGAAGGAAGTCAAGAGCTCCGTGCCAGTATCGTATCGGAGAGGGAGCTAGAAGTACGACAAAAAGGCTTGGGCAAGAGTCTCAAAGGTGGTATGGGTAGAGGTGGCTTGTTCGACATACCATTTAGAAGCTTCGCCGGTGAGTGTGCGTTGGAACAAACGAAGATGGATGGAGTCATCGGTAATGGAATTGGAGGAACACCACATGTGGAAAGATCGGACATGATTGGTTGGATCTTCGCCATTAAGGCCCTCAAACTTAGGGATGTCGGAGGGGAGCTTGGTTGGCATAGCAGGCCAATTAGCGTTGTGGTGAATGGGGTCATTGATCAACTGATGGAAATCGGGGAGGCTGAGGCCTGCAATGTACGGCAGCACAGGGGTGGCCGGGGTAGTTCCTGTGGCGGTTCCGCTAGTAGTAGGGCCGGAATTAGGGCCGGGAGAACCGCTAGCGTTAGGCCCTAGACCAGACATAGTGAAGGTGACAGGGGGAGAACCGGGAGGAGAAGGAGGACCCGATGAATCAGGAGAGGAGTCGGAGTGCGGACTCGAAGGTGGACTGGCTCGACGACGGCGGTGCGGAGCAGGTCGATCAACCGGAAACTGAGGGTGAAGGCCAAGAAGTCTCCGGGAAAGGCGCCTTGGGGGCGCAATGATGACAGGAAGAAGGAAACCGACAAGGGCAGAAAGGGATAGAATCAAGTGAGGTCAAGGGCAGACAAGGTGCAGTGACAATTGATTTTAGAGTCTTTGCCAGGCGGTGTTAACCAGGCGCTTCTTCACTTAGGGTCAGTGTGTGGTGTGCGTTAATTTTAATTTTTAAACCCTTTTCATTTTGAGAGCAAGAAAAAGTGTGTTGCGTAACTGAAAAGAAATCTGCGTAGAACAATATAGATTGCTGAAAGGACAGAACATTTAACAGCTAACTATGCATCAATCTAACCCAAAAATGTGGGTCTCTCAAAAATACTATAAAAGAGGGAAAAAATCTACTCAAAACACACATAAAAAGAGGTCAATAGATCTAGGGTCAAAAGGGACAGGGATCTAGAGGATAAAGCTGCTGAAAATAGGTGCAGATCACAGCCAAGAGATAGAGGCAAGGTGGCTGGAAAAAGGAAGGAAATCAGCAAAAACGGAGGGGGCAAGGGGGAGGCCCAGAAAGTAGGTCCAAACAAAACGACAGGAGGTGATTTGAAAGGAAGAAAGGCTGATTTCAAAGGATCTGAAAGGGAGGTAACAGATCTGGAAAAAAGGAGGTTGAAGCTCTGAAAAACAGACGGCTGAAATAGCTTAAAAATATTCCACAAAAATTGGAGGGTACTAAAGCCCTAGGGGGCTAGGTTCCCACTTAGATGAGTAAAAACAGATCAAAACTTGGTTAAAACGGGCTGAGACAGAGGCTGGAGGACCCTGGCAGAACCTGCAGCAAAACCTAGAAAAATTGCAGAAAAATTGCTGAAAAAATGGCAGGTCGCAGTTTCTGACCTGATTTCAGTGCAAGTCGCAGGAAACAGGCTGAAAAGTGCGACCTGGAGGTCCAGGTCGCAGGTTTAGGGCCAAAAAGTGTGACCCCTTGTTCCGGTTGTCTTGGCGGCAGATTTTCAGAAAAGTTGCCGTCTCAGTTGCGGCTGGTGTCGCTTACCTGCGCAATCGGGCCAGAAACACACAGAAGTTAGAAATTTTGATGTTTTAGGGTTTTATGTGAGAAAAACAACATAAAAATAGGAAAAATAAACAGCTGAAAAGAAACCCTAGGGTCTGAAGTAGTTGGATATGCAGGAATATGAAAAACGACAGCGGTCATAATTTAAAACCCGTGTGGAGTCGCCATTTGTTAGTACGAATCCTTTGTCGAAGTGTACGAAAAAGTACCACTTTAGCTACGCATAACTAATAGCCCTAACAACAAAAGTGGTTGCCAATATCTTTAGATCTGCGGTTAGTTAGACAAGAAAAGAGCTGCAAAATACCAGATCTATGCATGGAAAGACATTAAGCAGTAAAAACAAGGGTTTTCTCCATATACCAATAGACAAGACAAGAACAATTTTTGAAATAATTTTTGTATTAATTGGGCACCTGGGAGGAAAACAAGAAGGCGTATCCAATTCTCCTCAGTGGGATGGGTTCTTGGAAGTCCTCAGCACTTCGGATCTAAGATCTCTCTCCCTTGTTGGTGTAGAAAACCCAATGCAAAGAATAGAGCTCAAAGGGAGCTCACACAGCAAATAATGGAAAAATGTGACCAAGTGTATAGATCCGGAGTGATCTAATAGGCAACAAAAGGTGAAGAATGGTAGGAAAAACCCTCCTATTTATAACAAAATATTGGGTCATTCTAGATCTTGGTGCATGGGTTAACCAGATCTAGATCCACTTTTTATGGAATATTTTATTATATTTGTTGGAGGGAAAAGGTATTTGACTTGGGTCAAATCCCTTAATTTGTCAAAAGTAAATAAATAAATGATTTATTTATCTTTTTAAGGAAGCGCTTAGAAGATAATCAAATAAATAATGATTTATTTAATTATTTGTGGGTGATTTGGTCATATTTAACAAGGAATATCATCTAAATAAGGTTTAAATGATTATTCCTAGAAAATAATAAGATAAATAAAGGTTTATCTAATTAATTTCTTTGATTTTGGGTTAAACATGATTGGGAATAATAATTAAATTATGGTTTAATTAATTATTCCATGAGGAAAATCAAACAAATATGGGTTTGTTTAATATTTCCTTTTGGGGTTTTCTGTTTTAACATAGTGAAAGCAGTTTTACTTAGGGTAAAACTGGTCTTACATGGTGTACTTGGGTCCATCTAATGATAATAGGTTAGATGACCAAAAAATGGTGTAACACTCCAGTTGAAGATAAATTTCATGATGAATATCTTTTTGCAATTTCTACTCAGACTCCTTGGTTTGCTGACATTGCTAATTATTTAGTTTCAGGGAAATTTCCTTCAATAATGAATCCAAGAGACAAAAGAAAAATCATTTATGACAGTGCAAAATATTCATGGGTTGCTAATGAATTGTGCAAGATAGGTCCAGATTTTATAATTAGGAGATGTGTTCGGGAATCATATTAGTAGGTGTAGTCCTCGGAGAGATCTTTCTAACGAGGTATCATGTGCGTCAAACGAAGATCATATGACCAAGTTACGACCCCAAGAAGTTGGCTGCCCAACTAACCCCAATGGGGCCCATAAACTCTTGGTGTTACATCTCCTCAGGATAGGGTTTTGGTTGTTTAGGGTTTTATCTTATTTTAAATAATAAAAAGACCCTTGATCCTTATTGTAACACAGTTCAGAGGAACATAACTATCAATTTTATTTATAGAAAATTTCCCATGTGCAATTATAAAGTCATTGGGATGCCATGATGGATTGCACAATCAAGGAAGGTTGATTTTCCTGATTAATATGGAGATAATTCCATAGGAATTGTGTGAGCAAGGCAGGCTAAAGGAAGGCTGAGAATTGGCTAGGTACTAGACCGATTTTTCCTAGATCAGCAGGAGACAATTGGCAGAGTGCTGGAGAATCTCAAGAGAGATTAAGCATTGTGTTGTTTCATGATTCCTTGACTTAATACAAAATAGAGATAGAGGGTTTTGAGTAGTTGCTTCCCCAGATACATCTTGTGTTGTGTGATTGATAACTTTTTTCTCTTACTTATATGTGATTGTGCGATTGTGTTTTGTTTACACAAATTGTAGGAAGGATTCAGTATATTGTTTTAGTACATGATTACAAGATCAGATTGAATCCCGTTGGTTAGATTTTCTACATGAAATAGAAGAGAGGGTTGATACCATCTTTCCTTGTGGTGGTTAGTAGGCCGCAAGGTCTATGATAAAGACCAACATAAATGGAGGAGGGCTTGCACTGTAATTTAGAGCCATAACAGAAGTCGACACAGGTGTAATATTGACTGATTTAACCCTAGTTTGAGGGTCGACATTGAGATCTGAAGTTCATGTCAAGATTCAGTCAAAGAAATGCCTAGAATCTATGGATCCATATGAGCTAGGTCGAGTCTCTTATGGAGGCAAGAGTCGTGTTTCTTCTATGTGTGGATAGGGTTTGTTCTACAACAATTAGAAGTACATAAATATAATTCCCTAGTTAGGACAGTTTCCTAGCATGTTTAGCTCATAAGGTATGACCTTAAGAGTCTAAAAAATTTGCGTAGAAGAAGATGGGTTGTGACCCTTAGAGCGAGGTTTATTTCTACAATAAAGACTGCAGATCTGGAAGATGGTTTGCAGATTCAGTATGTGTGGAGACAACATATCCAAAGGAGGGTGGAACCTGAGCAGAAGATTGAGCATGCAGAAGAAATGTGCCATATGAAGAATGGATTGACATGCAGAGGAGTTGATTTTGGTGGACTTTCCATAAAGTTTTAGATAAAGATCTGAAGAAACCTATAAAAAATTATTAAATGGACTGTTAGTGGCTGATTTGTGACCCTAGTTCAGTCATCTACAGATTGTTAGAAGTATGATAAGAGGAGTAGTTCATATTTGTTCATAGATTGGACAACAAAGATCAAATTGTCGATACACAAGAACAATGATCTTGAGAGGACTCAAACCATTGTTAGGTGGTAGATTTGAAGAGCCCTAGATGAAGACAATATTGTGGGCCCTAGATCAGTAAAAGGAATTGACTGTGGTTGGGCAGATTGATGGTAGGCCAAGTACAGTTGGAGGGTTGTTAGGTTACTATCAAAGAAGAGCCCTGATTCTTGTTCTGGTGAAGGACAACAAAATTGGTAGAAGGGAAGGTGTATAGGGCCTAAGGATGTGTAGACTTTGAAGGACTAAAGTAACAGTCAAGTGGGCCAACCAACTAGCCCTAGTTCACTATATTGTAGAGGATTGATTCAGTGAGAAGAAGGGCAACCTCCATAGCCTTGGACTTCTCATCTTGGAGCTGTAGTATGGAAAAAGTGGGCATACCAAAGAGTTGTTCACAAATGGAATTGTGAACAACTTGTTACCACTCAAACTAGTAGTGGACCTAAAAGGGGTTCCTAAGAGGGCAACTGCTAGGACAAGGGAAACAATGGAGGCTTAGCCCATTGTCACCATAGCTAAGGCTCCTTTCTCTTCACAGAATTTCATCGATGGGTGGAGTCCCGGTAGTTTAGGAAGTCACTTGTAGAGTATAGGTCAATGAATAGGTGGGAAGTGACCCTCGAAACCATTTCCCTAAGATAAAATAAAGAGTGGGACTTGCTTTCCTTTTAAGAAAGGGAATTATCTTCTAGGGAGAGAGGAGGGGGAATGAAGGGTTGAGGGAGAATAATAAGACTTATGAAGGAAGTTCTCAATCCCTAAAATCCTTTGGGAACTTGGATTCCCAAATGGTCCTTGATGAAAGGCCTTTGACACCAAATGGGACCACACGGGGCCAAGTGGACCCAGCTCAGGTTCGGGGATGGAATTTAGCAACCAATGATGTTCCTATCCTGTACAAGGTGATGGGAAAGGATCAGACAAGTGTTTTTACTTCGATAGGTCAAATTGATCCTACTAGGTTCTATCCTTGGGAACACCTAGGCAAAACTTGATCCTAGAGCTAGGGCTTGAGGTATCCAGAGATTCCACCGTCATAATTGGCCCAAGTTCTGAGGAGAGTGAGGGCACCCAGCAACGCAGTTGCCTCTAGGAGATAGAAGTTTTCCTCTAGCTAGATTCCTGACAAATTGTTGCCCTAGGTGACCTAATGGGGCTAGACCTAGGGAGTGTGAAAATTTCTTAATCTAAGAAACCCTATTGCAATATCTTGATTTACTTCTCCTACTTGAATTAAGTTACAAGTTAATTTATGAAATATTCAATAAATTAGCAAAGTAAATAGTAAATACAACTAGCAACCTACACATACAGATCAAATATTGAATAACATGCTCATAGACAAAGTGACACACGATTTTTTTGGACAACTATCCCCGGAAAAAACCCAATGTGGGAAAACCGGTGCAGCTAGCTCTGGAGGGTTTTCATTATTATGTTGAATCTAAGTACAACAATCCTGGGCACCAAAATTGGTTCACCCAACAGAGAAATAAAATGGCAGTAATACGCTGCTCTAAATCCCTTTACGTCAGGCTAACTAGCCTGCGTCGGCCTCTGTGCTACTCAGTAAGGGCCTACGTCACACCTGAAGGGCTTACACTGCCCCTGCGCTGCCCTGACTGGGCCTGCGTCAGCCCTGTGTGGCTCCTGCTGCCTCCGCGCTGCCCCTGCTGGGCTCTGGATGGACTGCGTGGCCCCTGCTGCCCCTGTTGTTGTAGCTGGCTGGAATGCTTAAGCAGAAAAAACACAGGTAAGAAAGAAGGCACTGGCCAAAGGAAACACATAACAGTCAAAAAAATTGAAGAAATGAAATGAAAATAGATCAATGTCCACAAATAACTGAAATAGCTCAATGGGACTAGAGAGTAAAAGCTTTGACAACAACAATAAGTGCTTATAGAATCAGCTAAGAGAACAGAGGAGACTAATTCATGAGTTTAAAATGTTGTATAATTGTTGGCACGGGAAAACTATAGAATTGTTAGAGTAAATCTCTGCAGGTACCATTAGTTGGTGATCATCGATAATCATTTCATTTCATCAAATACCCTGATGAATGGGCCTTACAAGTTATTTGCATAGACAAACCCCACAGAAGCTGTGTGATGGAAAAATATTCACACTATATTGAAGAAAACACCTACCAAATAAGGATGACATTTCAAATGGGGCAAGAAACAATAGAGAGATAGACATCGAAAAATTTAAAATGCTAGGGAAACAGGAAAGCAACTAGGTAGCATGGTAGAAAGCACAACAAAGAAAATTATAAAAATGGAAAACCCTACAAATTAGCACCCATCCAAACATCACCACAATTTTTTCTTTAACTCTAAATCTCCAAATTCATCAAATTATATCCTGTATTCAAACCTGGTCCTCTCTGTTAGCCATTCTGAAGATAAGGCCGAGAACTTACTATAGAACCATCACCTACATGTAGTGATCTTATTCTGTGACCATACAACCTACTTTCATGAAGAAATGGAAAGGTAAACACTCTCTGCCAAGATTTTTCATACAGCCTAGGTGGAGCAACCACATATACATCACTAGTTTTTTCTCTTTAGATTTGTAACTTAGAAGAGCTTTGTCTGACCACCTCTGGGTTGCACCTAGAGTCACCCAGGCAAGCCCTCTCAACATCATCCTCTTTTTGTAGTACCTAATTAGTAATTTAATTAACCATAACTGTTTCCTGATCATGCAAGTATTTAAAATATATTGCCAATAAGCATAAAGCTTTCATGTTAAACAATCAGGTCAAAAGACTTTAGACTATGATGCAAAAAATACAAAGAAACCTCACCAACACTCAAAGGAAAAACAAATTCAAACCTCTACAAAGTATAAATAGATATCTGATAAACTTCATTCCACCACAAAAATGTGCTTAACTAAAGAAAATTCTAATTATTGTGCTTTCAAGACAAAGCTTTCAAGGGCAGTGATGTTATAAACATACCCCTACACCTCGTGAACAATAAATGTGTATAAATAGACCATCATAAGGCTCATTTTAAACATCATTATTATCATTTTATAAATCATTTTTATTAAATCAACAAGAAGAAAGCAACAATTGCATTCAGTTCCATTGAAGCAAAGTATATGGAAGTTTCATATACTTATTATGAAGCTATCTAGATTTGCAACTTGATTGTAAAGTCAACCAATGAGTTGTTGAAGCCCAATATTATCTCTTCTGAGAATCAAAGTTACATCAAGATCTATGAAAATCCAATGTGTCGTGACCATTTCAAACACATTGATATTCAATACAATTTCCTAAGATTCCAAGTTCATTAGGGAGTTAGTAGTGTTGGACCACATTTTGACAAAGTTGCATATGGTTAATAGTTTGACAAAGCTCCTAACAAAGGGGAAGTTTGACAAGTTGGGGGAGAATCTTGGGTTATTGGAAAAAAAAATCTCAAGAGTGTTAGATTACCTAGTTGGTTCGAGTTGGTCTCACCTTAGCCTTGAGAAGTTGAGCAGCACCAGGATTGCAAAGCTAGATTGTGGTACACCAGTCAGAAAGATTCTTAAATACAGCTAGAAGCTTATAACGACACCTTCGAGGATAGACGAATTAGTTTTTGGGTCACACCCACCAAGTATGGCACACTAGTTGAGGATATTAACACCATCATCTCAGGTGCATTCATGAGTGCACACTTATGGAATGAGGCACCTTCAGGAGAGGAGTTATATCTACTATGATAATGCACTACTCTAAAAGAAAAGCCTTGCATACAAGGCAAAGTTATGAGGGAGTTGCTCATGCTCAAGGGAGATGCACCACTAACGCTATCATTAGCATGTTTTCTAACAACACCTTCTCTTAACTTATAAATGAAAAGGATGGGCACACTAGTTAGACATTTGTAGAAATAGATAATAAGAGTGAGTACTGTTAGCTTGTAGGTTGTAGTAGGAGCTTTTGTGAGATGACAACTTATTGTGACATTCTTCTATTTGAGTAATAAAGGCTTCTATGCAATTGTTGTTGGAGCCTACTCTTTTTATCCTGAAATCTCAGGTTGTAGATTTTTGAAGAGTGGGCCTAATATATTTGTTGTTTTAATCCATTGTACATGCTGTGTTTGCACTCTTGAATTTACATCCTTCAATTTCTGCTCGAACAAAACTGAAATTTTGATAGGCAGATACTAAAGTTCAGTCCTGCTGTTAGGATTTTTTAATTCTCTGAGGGTATTCTCTTGTTTTCAATAGTATTTGCATATTTCTGCATCACAGCTCATCTCTTCCATTTCATTCTACTATAATACAAAAATCATTTCTAGTATAGTTTAGTTTATATCTTCTTTTTACTTAATTGATCTTTTATTTTATTTTATAGGAGCAGTACTTAGCAATCTCAATTCACACTCCCTTTGTATTCACACTGTTGTATATGTGTGGTCGTTGGAAATGGTTAGGTTCGGTACTTGTTTTTTGCATATCATGCATTAAAAATCCACTGCCTCCTCATAAAATCCTCTCCTCGTATAATCGACCACCATTACAGACGTTTACACCACATTTGGTTTAGACATTTAGTAGGTAGGTAGGGTGCCCCTATCTCCCATCTCCATATAGAGTAATTTGGTCACATATTCTTTCTTCTATGATACTGGTTCCTCTCTCTTAAGTCCTATCTCTTGTCCTTCTTCTCTCTCCCTTTCTCTCCTACCTCTCTCTCTCTCTCTCTCTACCCTCCAATCCTCTCACTATATCCCTCCCTCTATCCTTCTTTATGTCCCCTTCCATCTTTGTGTCACTATCTCCCTCTCTTACCCTTCTCTACCTCTTTCACTCCTCTCCCTCTCTCTCTCTCTCCATTCCTTCTCTCCCCTCTCCTCCAGTTTATCTCCATCTCTCCCTTGTGACTCCCCTTGTCTCGCCACCTCTATCAATCTATGTCTTTATTATTCCTTCTCATATATATCTAGAGTTAATATATATCATGACATATTGGGACCTACGATTGGGTTAATTCCGCCTTGTTGGAAAGGTTAAAATGGTTAATCTTCGATAGACAAAATGTAGATCAAATATTTCATCAAAAAGAGGGAACCATACCCTATATTCTAGGCTATGCCTATCAGTCGCTTGGCCTCTTCTTGCTCTCACATGAATGTAGTCTTGCTTGACTGGTACAGAAGAAGGTTTCGCATTATCAACTATTTGTTTGGGACAAATTTTAGTTGTTTCAACACTACTACATTCTTCAAGCTTATCCTTTAAACCATCTTAGTCTTTTGTACTCTCTTCAACTTTGTAGTGCTTTCCATTCCTCTCAATCACATATGTTTCCTTGGTCTGTTAAGGGACAAGGTCGACAACATTAGGATGTTTTTGCAATAAACAAGGGTATTTCCAGGACACAGTCAGGTGGAGCAAGAGTATAAGAGCCAAATTTCTCATGAATGTGGGACACTCGAACTTAAGATTTTCTGGAGTAGTCATGAGGTGCAGTCTATTTATTAAGACTTCATCAGATAGCCATTCTCCGGACTTAAATTGTGTGACAACACTGTGGCTGAGTTTGAAACTGGAGATTGAACATACATTTGGTTTGATTGCAATAGACATTTTCATCAATAAATGTAAAGCAATGGCTAACAAATAGTATAAATTAATAAATAAAGAAGACATGGCAACAAGCAACAATACTTACAAAATTGTTACATTGAGACGCAAAGAATAAGCAACTATTGTGCACAAATAGAGACCAATGAAACTATCATCTTAACCCCTAACCCCTTAAACACTAATTCCCAACCCCTAACCCATTTAACCCCCTAAACCTCTAAACCCCTGACCCATTTAACCCCTAAACCATAAACCTCTAAACCCTTAACCCCTAACCCATTTAACCCCCTAAACCCCTAGTAAACCCCTAACCCATTTAACCCCCTAAACCCTAAACCTATAAACCCTTAACCCCTAACCCCTTAAATCCTAAACCTTTAAACCGTTAAACCCTAATTCCCGACCCCTAACCCATCTAACCCCCTAAAACCTAACCCCATTAGCCCTTAAATTCTAACCCCCTAAAACCTAACCCCATTAGCCCTTAAATCCTAACCCCTAAAATCCTTAACTGCTAAATCCCCTAACCCATTTAACCCCCTAAACCCTAAACCTATAACCCCTTAACCCCTAACCCATTAAACCCTAATTCCCAACCCCTAACCCATTTAACCCCCTAAACCATAAGCCTCTAGATGCATAATATTAACCCCTTAACCTCTAAATGCATAATATTCCCTTAACCCCTAACCCATTTAACAACTAACTCATTATTCCTCATTACTGAGATCACCGAGCATCATCATAGCATTGAGCACCATAACTAAGATAACCGAGCATATTCATTGAATTGAGTATCATAACATAGCACTGATTCTGTGGTAGATCTGTTTGAAACCGAGGCACTGTTTTGCTGCAACATCATATCATGGAAGTTACCCGATTCATAGCATAAATGGTTACCAAAATTCTGTAATATGTTCGAGACCTTATCCTCCAACACCGAACCTGTGATCATGATCCGAACTATATATGTGCCCTGAAACTTCAGAGATTTCCAAACTTCTGTGGTAGAAATGAAAATTATACCCTTGTATATATAGTTGTTTTCCATAGTTATTGAGCCGACATGATAGTGTGAAGTGTTGTGTCTTGATTTGAGCCGACTTGAAGTCTGATTGAAGCCGACTTAAGGATGCAACTTTGATGACTTGTATCACTTGACATGAGGGTTTTATTTGAAGTAGATTTCGAGGATGATGACCTTGAAGAAGATGACTTGATGGAGGATCCTTTTGACAACCTAATGTTACATGATTTAAAAGCCCAAAAATTGGATCAATTTAAATTTGTAACAACTAACCTAGACGTCCACAATTGGGACCTTAATCTAAATACGACCCAAGCATGAAACCCATGCTTTAATAAGTCAAATAATAATAAGTTATTTTGACAAATACATTAATAATGAAGACCGAACCTAGTTACATTCTTCAACATTATGACTCCTAGAGCCTCATCCTTTTTCCTGTTGATGAAAAACTTTTATTAGTTATCCCTTGGATAAGAACCATCATTTTCGTAAAGTCCTATAACTCTTCACTCTTCAACAATGTTCCCATATGTTGTGCCAAAATTCCATAATTTTGTCCATTAAAATTTATAAGATCTAGCTTGAAACTCATAATTTGACCCACTAATTTGATCCTAGATTAGTTTGTAATTAGAAACCTTGAACCAATCCACTCAACAAATCTGACTTTTTAAGAGCATCTACAACTTGCATGAGACTTGTAGGCAACATGCTACATCTCAAACCATTTGCTTTAATACCATGTTGGAGAATCGAGGGATTTTGTATATTAGAAAACTCATATTCTAAAATAGAGGTGGTGTCTAAATTCATTTTTATCACACCTAAGAACAACTAAACATAGTTCAACATACTAAGGACTGTAAGAAACAAAATTATTTCCATACACAACACATATAATCTATTGTTCACCATATAATAAATACACCCATAAGACCATATTTTGTAGCACCAAGATGCAACCAACACATTCCATACTTTTCTTAAGATAAAATTGATAATAACATAAGAATGATTTGAATGCAAACTAAATGGAAATGAGTCATGGTAGAATGGATGAATTCAAAAGGTTGAGTTGGAAATTCAAAAGATAATGCAAACCCTACATAAAGAATAAACACATCACAAGTAATATTGACCTTAGACAATGACGATAAAAACTCCTCTTAACCACCCAAGCTAAACCTAATTGACATCCTAATTTCTTTTTTATCCTTTTCTAATGCTTCATATATATGAAATTGAAATGAATATTTTTTTTTTCTATTTATAAAAACTATACCTCGAGCTCCATTTAAATTTGGATAGTGTGGGTTGCCTTTAAAATAGATAAATCGAATTGACATTAAGCATAACCATATTGAAACCTCATCGAGAACATGTTTTGGCATTAAAGAATTAAATTTGGTGATAGTGTGGGTTTTCTTTAAAATAGATAAATTGAATTGACATCAAGCATAACCATATTGAAACCTTGTCGAGAACATGTTCTGGCAATAAATAATTGAATTTGGTCATATAATAAGATTTAGAATTGTTTCTGATTGACTAAAAGCTTGTTTTCCTTGTACACAAGGAAATAAGTTAACTAAGCAATAAAAAAAATATCTTGCAATAGTGAAAGTCCACCCCTTAATGGCCTGTGAATGAATCATTTCAAATAATTTAATTTTACTTAAAGAAAATTAATGAATTAGCTCTCACTCTATTTTGATTATAGAATACAATAAAAACAATTACTAAAAAATGACCTTTTTCAAATAACTTTCCATAAAATATGGTGATACAATATTAATAAAAATTATACACTTAAAATAGCATAGTCCCTTCCATAGAATGACAGGAAAAGGCTAACATTGTTTTAACAAAAATCCAACACTAACATTTACCTTTTCCCGCTAGAGAGAGCAAGGGTTCCCTCCCTGCCCGCATCTACATTTTCCCTGAAGACGAAAACATGGTTCCTCATTCTTCATGCTTTGTTTCTAAGCTCTAATCTTGCTCAAGCTTTCCCGATACAGGTTGTTCAATTTTACAAACATGTTGTGATGAAGGTGCTTGTAGGTCATGAATGCATAGTTTGTTCATTGTTTATGTTAGTTTCATCATATTTTTTAACATAAAAGAAAGAACCCCAGAGGTTTAAAACCGTAACCCTAGAATCAACTTCCTAGTCGTGCAACTTTTGCATAAAATCTCTGTTTGGGGAACACAATTAGTCCATCTGAAAGAACTATATTTAGGATTACAAATTTTGGTTAACCCTAGGGAATGACATAAAAACCTCTGGACCCATAAATGGCTAAAAAACATCATTTAGGGCCTACAAATGACCGTAGAAGTTCAAGACCCAAAAAACCATAGAAAAATTGATAAGAAGATAAATAACCATTGAGTTAGTGGAAGATGTGGGTGGCCACCAAATATCCACCTAGATTATAGTGCCACATAAGTTTAGGGTGGGAGATAAGGTATGGTTGCATTTGTATAAAGAACACCTCTTAAGATCCCATTGGAAGTTCCCCCCGACTCTCCATTATGATATAGGCCTTACACCAACACAAAGGTTGTGGGTGAAGATGCTTCTAAATAAAAAATTCCCTTTTCTTTGGATTGAACCTTATACTTAATGTGGAGCTACTTCAACCATATTTTCCACTTCTCATAGGCACCTCATGTTCCTACTTTGGCGCACATGTCTCACTAGGAGCCATATTCAACAAAACTTTCCCCACTTGACGAAGGAACTTGACACAAAATGGACCACTTATTCATAAGGGGGGACAATTGATTCAATAGAATACTAGTGACCACCCACTTGTTACATTGATTCAAAATTATTCCACGTCTTGGTAGTTATATTATAATGTTTTAGGTCTCAAACTTCTGGTGCCTTTTTTGGGCATTTCCCTTGCATTTTTGGCATTTGTCATAGGCTAAAGACACATAGTATGGATTGTATTGGTCCAAAAAATTTCCTAAATGGAGTTTGCATGCAAATGTTGTAGCCCCACGAAGTTGATATATCAATTAGTCTCTTTGGGCCCACGTTATTTTTGGCACGCCATTTCCTAGGGCTAGGGTTTTGGATTTTAGAGTTTTTGGATCTTAGGACATCATACTTTATGTTCAAAGGTAGTTTTGACATCTTGTAATGTTTTCTTTTCATTAAGAGTAGTTGACACATCTCTCTTCATAAAGAAGCTACCTCCATTCCGCTTAGTGTGTATCACTTTGCAATTTATAGTTATTTTCTATTTCATCCATTAATAGAATTTGGATTTTGTTC